>OY987258.1:15468841-16128174 GCA_963920725.1 Rhamphomyia laevipes
AGAACATGAAACGGGTTCAATGTAGAATTATATGTTAGGGTATATCGAAATGTTTGAAATGTTTTTAAAATTTTAAGTTATGTAATAATTAAAATTACGATATCATTTTTAATAGTAATATAAATTTACTTCTAGGTTTTAGAATTTGATAATAAATATCCGTTTAATCAATTTTACAGAAATTTGTAGATACAATTAATTTTTATTTTAAATAAAAGTTTTCATTATTATTACTACTATCAAAAACTTAAATCTATATTAATAGCAGAGCTGACCTGTAAAGAATTTTATATTAAACTTATGATTATAGATAAATAAAATGTGTAAATTACAGAATATTTAATTTAAAAACTGATTCATCAATATAATTGAAGTAATTTTTTTAGTGTACACAAAAATTCAAAAATATTTATTGCATAATTATTTTATTTTTTCGCACAATCCACCCTTTTATGAGGACGTAATGTAATTGAAAGTCATGCAAGAATAATAATAAATAATAGTCGGCTAGTAAAAAAGAATAAAAATATTCAAATGCATTTATAACTCTTTTTATGACAGCTTCAATAATTGTGAATAATTGTTCAGTTTCTTTTTTCTATCTATGTCTATGGCTATGCTATATTTTAGAAATTCAAATTATCCTCTTGTATAGAATGCAATAGAAATATTTTATTTAATGCCACATTTTATTGTATATAATACTACAAAAACAAGTTCTGAACGCAAAACCTTTAATTATATAATATATAGGTACTTACATATAATGGAAATTTTATGTTACTGATATACTTTAATGAATGAAATATTACATTAAAGACAGAAATTATAGTCGAGCATTGCACCCAAAAATAACACGTTTTTATCATTAAATTTTATTATAATATTTTGTATTTAAAGTTTTTTAGGCATAAAATTCCATTAAAACCTTTTTACAAATGTATAAAATAAGTTTTAAATTGAAATTAAAGTTTATGAGAAAAATTAATATAATTAATACAAAATACAATATTTATGTATAAAAGCATAAATATGTAATTTTTATGTTTTGAGTTTTCAATAATATTTTCTTCAACATTTCCGTAGCAAAATTAAAATTAAGTTATTCTCATGTAATTAATTTTAAAAATATGATAAAATATTCAAATTGATATTTTATGGTGCATCTAGAATTATAGTCTCAATTTAATTTTATTGCTAAATTTTGATTTTAAGTTTAAATTAAAATATCTGCAAGTATATTATCAAGAATAAAATTTGATTCAATTCAAATTTCAATTAATTTTTTCTTCTATATGGACAGTCTTATGGATCCAACATTATGCAGTTTGGTATCAATTCAATGCATCTAACCTTGTCTACAGAAAAGTATTTCACTAAATTTGAAATAGTAAAATTCTATTAGATCATTTATAAATTATAAAAAACAATACATTTTTTTTTGTAGCTTTTGAAGCCGTTTTTTTATTATTTTTTCTCAATTTAATTTATTTTTATATGGAAAACAGATTTTTTTTAATAAAAATAGTACTAATATAATCTGTAATCAGTTATCTTTCCTTTTCAACTGTTGTTGCGGTTTACTTTACAAACATAAATAAGTTTTATATGAATTATGTTCCCTTGGTTTCCTTGGCGTTTTGGAGCGATTGAGTTATAAATAGTTTAGCTAATGCTTGTGAACAGAATTGTGAAATATGATGAGAATAAGTATTTACTTGACCGGAAACAATCATAGAATTTAATCTTGGTGGCACTGGTAATGGTCGGAATTGTTTAGTAACATCTTCTTCGGGCAGTGCTGATTCGCCTTTACCAGCTCGTACAGCATTTTCTTGTGCATGTTTGGCTAGCATACGATGTTTTTCCTATTAAATAAAATAAAAAACATAATGGACATAAATAATTTTAATTGATTTCTTTTCTTTTTTTAAATTTTACCTGGTCCTGTTTAACAACAGCTTGTTGGTATTTGTTAAATTTAGTTGCTTCTTGGTACAATTCATCAACACGTTCAATTAAACATCTTAAATGATTTTCAAGGACACCAGCAGTTCCTAAATCTAAAAATCTATTACCATCTTCTTCTGGTACCATTTCACTTAATTCACTCATCATGATATTTGTTAATGGTGAATTTTTAATAACAATTGGCACTTCAACAAATAAATTTTCATAACCACATTTCAGTTGTCTTAATGCATCTGGTGTAAAATCATTATCCTTATACATAGCAATTGCTTGTGGTGTTAAACGGTATGCTTTTAATGTTAGAAAACCTCTTGCTGATTTTTGTGTATCATAAATGACAACAACAGATTCTTCAATACTTGTCTGATAATGATACTGTGACTCTAACAATGGGAATGATAAGAAGTTACCAACATCAGCACTTTGATACCAGCCAACATGAAAATGATCAACATTGACACGACGTAAACGTCTCATCATTGCCAATTGATATTCCTCTTCGTCCATTGTGTCGTCACCACTCTTAGGAAACGGAAAACAATTAGTAATTTCCAATCGTTTATCAACGACTAAACCTAATAGAGCTCCCTGAGCCAAATCCATATTACTTGTAGATTCTTCATGGCAATGTTTTACCATTTTCATAACAGCCTAAAAATAAATAGCATATTAATCACTCTGTACCAAATGTCAAAAAAGTAAACGTGTATAGTAGTTTGCAAAAATTCGAGATGTGTGAAATGTATTTTAGACAAGACATTTAACAAAAATATTTCAATTCTCATCCAATATACAAATAAAAATTGTTAATTAAAACCTTACCAAACCATCACATTGTACATATTGAATGGAATTATCCGGTTCTTGAGTACGATTACGATTTCCACCACGGGTTGCTGCCATTTTTTAAGACGTGCGTTGAAAAGAGAGAAAACTGATTGATTCTGAAAAAATGCGATGACATTGACAGCCGTAGCCGATCAATTTCAAGTACAGCGGTTTACTATAAAATTGTTTGAGTTTGTACAGTGTAGCCAACTTTGTATTCGGAAGTGGAAGACGCCACAATACTATTTTCGAAATAGAAATAAACAGGTCGGTTTTCGGTTGACTGGTATAATTTCAATACATCATCATCAATACATCTCTCAACAATATTAAAGAAATCGAAATATTTTGATTTCTCTTCAAATTGATTATTTACATTGCGCTTTATTTCATAAGTTCTTATTTTCACTTAATATTTAATAAGTACTTTATAAAATTATTTCTTGTTATGTTTTTAATAAAAACTTTATCGCGTATTTGACTATGATGATGTTGAAAAACATTATAAGTTGAAATTTACAGGAAGACAGTACAAGAAATGTCAACATTTAATATTTACAACTTCTCAAATCAGAACACCAAAGACAAAAGTATTTTTATTATGTATATATGTATTTGATAATGTCTATCATATATATTAATATTATATATTTCAATTTATAAAAAAATATAATATGCCTTTAACAACGTTTATTATTTATTTACTTTCAGCTTAGTCAGCTGTTTTATACTTTTAGAGAACTATTTTAGATATAATATAACTATAATATATTTTTATATAATAAATATTTCGAATGCAATTAAGTACAGGAGTAGAATTTTTTAAATTTAAACTACTAATTTTATAAAATATAATGTAATAAAATAAAAGATCCAACCTTTGATGTTCTTGTTCTATCGTTATACGTCTATAGTATGACAATTTTAATAATTAAGTTCTACTCATTTTCTTCACATTTTTATATTCTATTATACTATATTCAATTTAAATATTAAAAAATATAAAATAAATATGCCTTTGTTAACAATTTAGAATAAACAATAATTAATCAACACTATACAAAAAGAACACCACTTTTAAAATATGGTTTTAAATGTTAAAAATTGTTTTCAATTAAATATTATAGCGATTATGCCTTTATTAACATTTATAAAATAGGAAATTAATAAAACTGCACACTTAATGAAAACCACTTTTAAAATAATTTAGACACAACTATTTTACAAATCGCAAAACATAAATTCAATTTGATTTTATTTCTTCCATTAATGTTTAATAATTTAACATCAATACTTTCTTAAATTTAAGTCATAATTTGGCGGTTAAAGCACTGTTCCAATCGAAATTTATAGTATTTTGGCGGGAATATGAAACGAAAATTAAAATATATATATAATAATTTATTCTCGAACTCGAAACATTTAAACAGGACGAAACGATGTTAAACTGAACGGTTTTCTCCATAACTTCATTTTTATTAATTAAATAAAATTAATTTTCTTTTTTATTATACAAATGCTTTAAATTAAACTTTAAGTTACAAGGAAAATTCGCGAGAATAAGAAAAAAACTTCCGGCCTGACATTTCATTACACTGAAATTGGAATACCCAGTTAGTGCTTAGCGGTAGGAATAGGAATGAGATTGGGCTACCTTGGTAATGGGTAATATAAAAGTGATGATAGATGGTTAGACAAATCTTATAAGATTTATTATATCTGATAATTTTTATATACATAATATCATAGCAAAAATATATGATAACAATATGTGTACAGAAATTTAAACCGTCAACAGAAAAATATTATAAAAAATTGTAAAGGACCAAACCTCAGTGTGAAGTATGCGAAGACTTTTACGAAAGTAACAACAAAAAGAGAAAAACAAAATGAAAAATTTTATGAAAGCTTAAAACTTATTTTTCAAGTAAAACTTCTTTAGCCGTTATGTCATGGAATTTGTCCCACCTCGTTCTACTAATATATCACGCTTCTTTTTTTAAGTTTTTAAGTTTAAGTTCGTGTGTTCCCAGACGAACTTTTTTTTTTAATAATACCTGAGATGAGAACTTTTTTTAGATAAAGATAAGTTGTTTTTTAAGCTATTCCTTTAGAACTTTAGAACCACACTTCGGAGATATGGTTTTAAAGTTATATATTATTTGTTTGAGTATGAAGGGTAGCAATTGGACAATAATTAACAATAATGTTCTACAGGTTAAATTATTATCTCAAAATCTATATATATGTAACTCCTCCAAATTTCAAGAGGTAATATTGGTCCATCAGCAATAGATGTGTAAAAATATATATTTTTATATTTGCGAGGACTTCTTTTCGTAGGAATGGAAAATATAAAAATATGTATATATTTTTATATTTGCGAGTACTTCTTTCCTAGAAATTAAATTAATTTTATTAATTTGGAGGAGCGTAACAAAAATAAGATCTTACTTCAAAAGTGTTATTTTCAGATATCTATCGTACAATTTATCTTTGTTACCTGAAACCGTTTAAAAATTTAATTAGAGTAACTTGCGGTTTACACTATAGACTTTTTCTTAGACAGAACATATGTTCTGTCTACGAAATGTCAAGTGTAAACCAGACAGGATTTCTGTCCCGACAGAAAAATCAGGATTTTTCTCTAGACAACTTTTCAGATTTTTTTATAGATTTTTTTTGACATTTGTTAATTTGCAAATGGCGATATTTGATAAAAATGTAATATTTGATCCTGAAATTTAAAATTTAATAACTTTGGGGTGATTATTTGGCGAAAAAAAATAGTTTACTACTAAATAAATAAAAGATACATATTATTGAGGTGTGAACAACTATACTATTAAAAATATTTTTATTTTAATATTTTTATAGCTAATTGTTTTCTTGGTGACGACATGATTAAAATGAAATGTTAGACAGAAATATCTGACATCAAATAGCCAGCGTGTTTTTTTTACTTGTCAAAAAAAAAAATCAGATAGAAATGTCTAACATTTCTATCAGCAATTTATGGCTAGTGTAATCACAGCGTTAGTATAATAGGATATATACGAATTATTGACTGAATGAAGTTGAAATTTGGATATGTATAGAAACAAATAAAATAAATTATTTTTGATTTCCGTCCCACCTATCGTAGAATGGCCCTAAAACATATATTTTTTTGTTAATAAAGGGATCCCACCCACTTAAGTGCGTTTATTATTATTATTATTATTATTTCAAGCTTTAATATTCCTTTTTTTTCTGTTATAATTTTTATAATTCATTTAACAAATTCATTATATTTAAGAATTAATATTTAACAATTATTTTAAAGTATTTCATTTAATGTAATTCAATTATAAATATAGATATATTATTAATTACTATAAATAAATAATTTTTGTTGATAATTTCTCATCTTCATTCGCTAAGGACATAAGCCTCCCCCAATAACTTCCAAATTTCTCTGTCTGACGCTTTCCTTTCCCATCTCTCATCAATAGCGTTTAGGTCATCTCTCCATCTTTTTACTGGACGACCAACTCTTCTTAAACCATCTCTAGGAATCCATTCCGTAGTAATTTTGGTCCATCTGTTGTCTTGTAACCTTGCTACATGACCAGCCCATTTCCATTTCAACGATTTAGCTTTATTTACTGCATCCTGGAAACCTGTTCTACTTCTTATTTCATTATTTGGAACTCTATGTCTTCTGGTAATATGTAGTAATGATCTCTCCATGGCTCGTTGATTAACTTGAATTTTTTTATTTAATGTTGATGACATACGCCAAGTTTGAGCTCCATAAGTCATTACCGGCAGTACTGTCATGTCGAATAATTCTTTCCTACTGTCTGTGCTTATTTTGGAATTTAGTATATTTTTCATTGACCAGAATTGTTTCCAACTATTAGTAATTCTTCTATTTATTTCCTTTTCTTCCTTGTTTGTAAACGATATTGTTTGCCCTAAGTAAATATAATCTTCGCAATATTCTAAATTTTCGCCTTCTAATTTTATATTTAGTTCTGTTGAATTTGTTAATAATTTGGTTTTTGTTCTATTCATTTTCAATCCCACTTTTTCACATTCAGTCGCAAGCCTATGAATCATTATTTCCAAATTTGCTGCAGTTTCTGCAAACATAGCAATATCGTCAGCAAACCTTAAATCAGTTAGCTGATCAGATCACCGTTTATATATATACCCAGACGTTCAAAATCAATATTTCTAAATACTTCCTCTAAAACAGCACAGAAAAGTGAAGGTGAAAGCGGGTCACCTTGTCTCACACCTCTTTCAATATTAAAATTTTTACCTTTATATTCTGTTGATATTTTCGCTACACACCTTTTGGTTATGGTTAACTTTCATTCTTCTTACTAAACATTTTGCGAATATTTTATACATGGTCGAGAGAATACTGATTGGTCTATAATTGTTCAGTTCAGCCTTATCGCCTTTTTTATGTAAAAGAACTATCGTAGATTCTTTCCATTGGTTTGGGATAATTTCCAATATTATTATTTCATTAAATAAATATGTTATTATTTCAGATAATTCTTCTTTACCAATTTTTATCATTTCCGCGTTTATTCCATCATTTCCAATACATTTTCCCACTTTTAATTCATCTATTGCTTCTTCAATTTCATTTTTCAAAAATATAGGAAAATCTTCAACAGTATATTTTCTGTAATAATTTCATTACTATGCTCATATTTTAAATCAGATTTATATAAATCTTCATAGTATGAAGTTGCTGTTTGATTAATTTGTGTTCTATTATGTATTTTTTTATTTATATTCTTTAAGTTAATTATCCAATCCTTTCCTTCTTTGAAATGTTCTTTCACTTTTTTAATACATTTTTTATCTTCAACTATTTGTTTGACAATTTCTTCATCATATTGTTTTATGTCATTTTTTAAAGATTTTTTTATTTGTTTCCTTAGTAATTTAAGCTCACTTTTATCTGTCTCTGTTAAATTATATTTTTTTCTAATATTTTCTCTTTCTTCTATTAGTTTTTTTGTATTTGTTGAAATCTTTTCTTTTTTATTATTGACTTTTTCCATTATTGTGTTTTTTGCCGCTTCTATAATAGTTTTTTCTAGAAAATCATATTTTATTTGTATACTTTCAATACTTTTTATTTTATTTATATTTAAAATTTGTTCTAATTTAATTTTATAATCCAGTTTTTTTCTCATTTGAAACAAATTTTATAATTTGCGTGCGTTTATAAACTTAACAAATTAAAATAATATACATCAATGTCGTAACTATATTTAGATAAGAAAGCAGTCACAGCTATCTTTATTTTGAAAAAAGCTCTTATCTCCGATATAATAAAAACGTAATATAGAATTATGTTATTGAAAATTTTGTTTATCCTTAAGTAGTTACTTATAACTTTCTAATATCATTTTATTCTCAAGATATCATTCCTATTCTTACTGGGTTAGGTACTGGGTAGTCCAATTTTCGTGTATTATAAAGATTATTTATTCCTCTTGTGCGAGATATTTTATTTAAAGTTTAAAGTAAGTAAAATTTTCTTAACCGACCGAACGACATTTATTTTGACAGCAGAGTAATTATTAATTCGTAATAATAATAATATTTTAATTCAATAATAATAATATTTTTCAATTTGATTGGAGCAGTGTGTCAACCGCCAAATAGCAATTTAACGAAAAATAATTTTAAAATTTTATATTTAAATCATATTTTGAAAGTGATTTTCATTTTAATTAGATGGGTATTAGTATCCTATTGTATAAATGTTAAAAAAGGCGTAATCGCTATAATAATATATTTCTTTTAAGTTTTGTATTTGACACTTGTGTCAACCTAGAAATATAGGGAGAGGTTCCACTAAAGCATCGGATGGCCTAAAGTTAAACTTTATAACGCCAGCTCTTGTCTTTTAATTTATTTTTATAGCCTTTTATTTGTTTAACCGTCTATCATCACTTTTTTATATTGTTTGGTAATGGGTAATGGTAGCCCAATCTCATTTCTATTCCTACCGATAAGCACTAACTGGGTATTCCAATTTCAGTGTAATGAAATGATAGCGCGGAAGTTTTTTTCTTATTCTCGCGAATTTTTCTTGTAACATGTATAACTTAAAGTTTAATTTAAAGCATATCTATAATACAAAAGAAAATTATTTATTAATTTAATTAAAAAGTGGAAGTTATGGAGAAAACCGTTCGGTTTAACATCGTTTTGTCCTGTTTAAATGTTTCGAGTTCGAGAATAAATTATTATAAAAGTGTATAATTATAATATATATTTTAATTTTCGTTTCATATTCCCGCCAAAATACGATAAATTTCAATTGGAACAGTGCTTTAACCGCCAAAATATGACTTATAAGAAAGTAAAGTATATTTGATGTTAAATTATATAACATTAGTGGAAGAAATAAAATTTATGTTTACGATTTATAAAATAGTTGTGTATAGAAATAGATAGATGTTTTAAAAGTGGTTTTCATTATGTATAGTGCAGTTTTATTAATTTCCTATTATATAAATGTTAAAAAAGGCTTAATCGCTATAATAATATTTTATTGAAAAGATTATTTTATGATTTTTAATATTTAAAAACATTTTTTAAAAGTGGTGTTCTTTTTGTATAGTGTTGATTAATTATTGTTTATTCTAAATTGTTAACAAAGGCATTTATTTTATATTTTTTAATATTTAAATTGAATTATAGTATATTATATATAATATAAAATTGTGAAGCAAATGTGTAGAACTTAATTTTCTTACTGAACGTAGAACATCAAAGGTTAGATTTGTTATTTTATTTCTTTATATTTTATATTTGGTAGTTTAAATTTAAAATAAATAAAACCTATAATATTTAATTCAAAACTTTATCAAAGAAGTTTGTCGTTTCACTTTCACTGGTCGCGCTACAATATATAAAATATAACAGATAATTTTTGTGGTTGGTATAAAAAGTTGCTAACTTCGCGGAATGGAAATGTCATATTATTGTAAATAAAATAATAAAATTTACAAAATTAATACTTTACTAAATAATCTCTATAAATTACAAAAATGCAATCCCCAAAATGGGATGTTAATGAAAAACTATACTATTATGTAGAAAAGCGTGATTTAAAAAATGTAAAGAAGGTACTAATTGAAGGAGCAAACGCGACTAAAGTTACATCATATGGACGATCTGCTATTGGACAAGCTACATTCAAAGGATATGCAGATATTTTACGAGCACTATTAAAATCATGCGAAGAAGATTATATTTCCTTTACTGGCAGTAAGTAAACTTCATTAAATCAACTGTTTGAAATTCATAATTTGCTGTTATCTTTCCCTCTCCAAACAAGGTTCACCAAAAAAACCGAGAACTAGAAGTGGTGGTAGCGGAATTGAAATTGAAACAGATCGTACTCCTGATGGTATGGATGGATTACAATGGGATGATGAAATTCAAAATGTTTCAAATTATATTGCAGCTGATGACGAATGGTCACGCTTGTATATGTATTATGCCCGAATGTTTGAACAAACTGGTGAATTATTAGCAAATACTGTTAAATTAAAAGATCCACATTGCTTAGATGCTTATCATCAAGCACCAATACATTATGCGGCTGTTCTAGAGCATGTCGAATGTTTAAATATTTTGTTAAAATATGGTTCACCAGTTGATGTTACAACGCAAAATGGTGTTACACCATTACATTTAGCTGTAAAAAATAAAAATATTGTTGATATTCTATTAAAAAATAAAGCTGATCCAAACAGAAAAATTTATAATACTGGAGAGACTGCTTTACATGTTGCTTCAAAAATGGGAAATACTAAGGTGGTAAGTTATTAAAATATATATTTAAACAGTCGTAATTAAATTATATTTGATTTTACATAAAACTTCATATCACTACGTCTATTGTCCATTTTGTATAATTTGTTTAACTTTAAAATTTGAATTATAATATCGATTAAGCTGATGTAATCATAGAAACTTGTGTTGAATTATCGCCATATAAAGGTCTAAATATATTCATATTGAAGTTTGTTATAACTTTGTTTAAAATTAGTTACTGTGTTAGTGAATGTACTTAAAATTATAAATTGATTCTTTATCAGATTAAATTTGGCATATGCAATTCATTGCCAAATTTCTATACCATGTTTTTTTAAATAGATTAACATAAAATCAAAGCAATAATAATTCCTGAGGACTATTTTGAGAAACAAAAAATTCTTTTTTGAAGTCATTCCGTTGAGAAAATATGCATAATTATTGTTGGTATATATGCTGCTATATGGAGTATTTACAAACTGATATGCACATGAAATTCGTCCTTCTGCAAGTTTGGAAACCATTTTATAAAAATAATACAAATGCTAAAGAGAACAACATACAAATGTTGCCACTTAGAAAAATGTTCGGAGAGAAAACTATGATATTTTCAAATAATGGTTTTCAATATTTTCTAAAAAGTATAAACCTAAATTAAAGCTTATTTTGAGTCAATTTAATAAGAATTTAATATATATTAAATATGTACATATATTAATTTACAAAAAGTTAATAAAGATGTAAGAATATAAAAATCTGTAATAATTTATATGAATAAAATTTTAAGTAAACTTTTAAGCATTAAATTTAAACATTATAAATTAGAGATTGTAAACATTTAGGCCATTATTGCGATTATAGCAATAAAAACAAAAGTCCCATATTTTTTAAAGCTTTGATTTAATTTCACGATCATTTCTTTTTAATATTTTTGTCTTTGCTGTTGCTTTTTCTAAACTACCTCTTGTCAATTGATTAAAATCAATTATTGATAAATACGGTTTTGGTGGTACATTTAAAGTTTCGACTGTACGATATGGAATTGATTCTGTTAATGGTGGTAATTTACTGCCAGCACTTCTACCAAATCGACGTTCATTTGAAAATTCCAAATTATCAAATTTAGCTGATTTAATATTCATCAAAGAGAATTGATCACTAGGTGAATATGGATTTGTAGCTGTTGCTGGCCGACGAAAACGATAACTAAAATGATTACTAGATAATGGTGGTGGTGGTAATGTAGCTCGTATTGGTGATCCTTCATCAGATGTTCCAACACTTTCATAACCCATAGCTAAATCTGTATAACTTATTGGTGCATATACTCGTGTAGTTTTTGGTCTTAGTTTAACTTCATAACGTGTTTTTGAACGGCTACGGGAATGATGTGTTTTTGGGCGATTTCTTTTCGAATAAATTTCTGGAACAATTGGCATTGGTAAATAATTTATAAAACGATAATATTGTAAGAATGTACGTGACAAATTTCTGCCAGCTCGCATATCTATTAAAACATAAATAAAACTGGAATAAATATAAAATTACTTAATCTTTTATAATAATAAAGTTACATCCTTCTTCTGTATAAGGTGTTATAGTTTTTCCATCTTTTAAAAAATATCCATACATTGATATTTCTAATGTATAAGCATTCACTGTATCACTTAAACGTTCACAACAGAATCTTCGTGCACAACCAGCTTTTCTTTCATCCGCATTAAAAGTCATATTTGATGCAATATAATCATGGGTATTACTTGCAAATAATCTAGGAAAAACTAAATGTCTTTCATATCGATAAACATCTTCATAAGTATTTCCATAGATAAAAGTTCCCAATTGACTTGAATTCGCATGGATATCAATTACAAAATCAATTTGATAGCACTACAAAAAAAAACAAGAATTAATATAAACTTAATATATTAGCTATGAAAATTTGAGCTAATCACTTTATTTATTAATGAAAATTGTCAGCTCAATAATGGTCAAAGCTAAGCAAAGCCAAATACTTAGCAATGGTTTCGGTCAAATTGACAGAAAAATAATATTCAGAAAAACAATACTATAGTAGCAAAACAATTCACAAAACGGCTTATGTTTGTGTGAACATTAATTATTTACAAAAAAGATGCTTGTTTTATCCCTCAAGATTTTTTTAGGTAACACATGTGAAACATAGGGAATTTTTTTATGTGAATTGATTTCATGTGCAATAATTAAATTTTTTTTTTTTAATATACACACTATAAACTTACATCTGAACTATCATATTCTCTGAGCATATTCTTAATAGCATATAATGTTGGATGTGAAAATTCTGTTGCTGTATGCCATGTACGATTTATATCTTGTCCAATTAAATTACATCTATTATTACCTAAAAATACTCCATCCGGATTAACCATTGGTATAATTTTAAATACGAAATGTTGCCGTAATAAAATTGCTATTGGATGACTGCCAATTAAAAATTCAATAAAACCTTGACAAACATATGATGCAGGTGATTCACCTGGATGACTTCTAGCTAAAATAATAATAACGCGTAAGAAATTTTTACCATCTATTCTGCCTGGTTTTGGTACATGATCAATTGTTATCAAATCAACATTACGATTTTGCTAAAAACACAAAACAAAATTGACTAATTAAAAATTATATTAATATTCTCAGAAGAACTATAAAATATATATATATACCAAAGATTGTCCAATAACAGTACGTTCATAACGTTTCTCTGCTGTCAAACGTGAATCAATTATTTTCAGATATGACTGTAATCTTGAATAACTATACGGTGGTGCTACAGCAAATTGATAAACTTCATCCTCCTTATCAAAGGAAAATGCAAAACTTAATACATGATGATTTTGATGAATTGCCGAACGATAAAAATATACATTTTGATGTGGTATACGTTGCCATTTCGGGCGGCTTGTTGATTTTACTAATGGCGTTAAACCTAAACTAAATAAATTCCTCGGTTTACTTATATTAATAATATTGAAAATAACACGTTGATCTTGTTTAACATTATCCACAGTAAAATTAAACCAAAAACGAAATTTTGGATTGCATGTATCGGGTCGTAAAAATAAATCATATTCAAAGTCTCCAATTAAATCGGCTCGACCTAAATTTCCTGTCTCAAATGCAGCATCAAAACAAATATGACCACGTTTTGCTTTACCACTATGACCCGGTGGCCGAATTATAACACGGCTAACATTTCCTAAACCACCCTCGCCATCGCTATCTTCACTGTCTGATCCAAGAAAGAAAAATTTAATGAGCTTCTTATATTTGATGATAGAATAAATAAATATAAGAGCTATTATTTTTTTTAAAAAGTAGTTGATATAGTTTCTAACCCTCATTTAATCTCTGATACATGCTAGTATGCTGGAGTGGATCACAACCTAATCCCAACATTTTAGATTTTTTTTTTTATTTTCTTTAAATTTAAAATTTTCAAGAAGAATAACAATATAACTTTGTACTGACTATCCTTATGGATAAATTTAAACTAAATTGTTTTGTAAAATCAAATTGTTTTCAAATGTTTTAACAATTTTAAATTAAATTTTAAAAAAATCATGCATACCTTGCAGAAAAATCGTTTAAGTGAAAAGGATGTAAACTTTAAATAGTTGTATACATGAAAATTGCATGCGTGATATCGGTTTTCATATACCTACTAATAAGTTTTATTGTTTTTAGATTAAGTAGGTGATAAATTTGTGATTATATTGCACTTTATATATGGGCATGATTTATATAGAATAGTAGTTTATTGTTCATTTATCTGTTCATATGTTCATAATAACAAAAAATAAACAGTTCTTGATACTACAGGCTATAAAATGTTTTATAATTTATTTAATTATTTACTTTTAAGTAATAGTGGGAACGAAAGTAGTTTTTAATTGCAGGACTATTGTAAAAAAAAAAACTGTTTTAAACAAATTCGGTCACTCAGATCGAGGTATATATTATAAAGTGCAATTTAACTGGAAGTGTTTCTTAAATAAAAAAACTCATTCTATGTACGAAAATCGGAAATATTTCTTTTATATCTGAAAGACTGAAAGTTCGATTTATTATAAAGTAAAGTGGAACACAACATCGTTCATATGACGAATTACTTGCTACACATCTATGACAACTCTAATATTGTGATTATTGAAATAAACCCAAAGTTAAAATACATTTTTTTTAGATTTTTTATCAATTCTATTTTTACAGAATACTATTTATTCGTTACTTCATGGCAAAAATTGCTTTAATGTATTATAAAATTTATCTATGGTTATATGATATATATATTATTATAAATGTATTTTATTTTTAAAAAAAAAACTTCCACCCTAACCGTTGGATCACCCGTTGCATTCATCACCGAAACAATTATAAAAAATGATATATTTAAAAATGATTTTATTATATCTAAAAACCAAAGATAATCTATCCCAAATTCAGAAAATGCTATATCTTAAAATCAAATTTGATTGTCGAAATATAATTCAAAAGTTTTTATTTGATCTTGGTAAGTAATCACATTTGTTAACATTCTTAATCTTATGGCAAATATGAGATTAGTTCATTTATGGCAAGTATCCATGGATTATTAGGCTTACAGTGTCATAAAACTAGTATAACCATACAAGTTTTATAACATTGTAGCCCTAATAAACCAAGGCATATTTAACAAATGAAATAATATCACTATAATATTTCATGCAAGTTCTATTAAACTTAAGAAGAGCATTTCTAGCTGAAAAGATAAAATATTGGAGGTTGGTTATATATAAAAAAAAAATCCAGCATATATTATATCAACCAACTTACACAATATATTAGATTTCCTAACAAAATATTAATATTATTTATATATATTTATATTTACCTGAATCCATCCTTTCATCCCTTAATATACAACATTATTTTGATCCTTGTTATGTATATATTTTTTTTAAAAAATCTTCTTTACAGAACTACTCAGCAATTTCTATATTTCATGTGCTTACCAAGAAATAATATCGTTGCTAAATATATATGTATATATGTATAATTTATTTTACCGGCAAATTCTGAATCCTTTATATATTTTTATAGTATTACAGCCACAAATCAATCAATTTCAATTCGTAAGAATTTTGCAAAACCTTAAAATTTAATTTAAGAATTGCACAAACAAAGAAGAAAATAAATAATAGCGTGATCAAGTATTTACTATAATTTACACTTGTTAAAGTACGTTACTCTTACCACCATCTTCATATCTTTGGCACTTAAATGTTAAAATACTATTTAGTTAAATGATATAAGGTTCCATTCAAAATTTCTAATAAGTATACAAATAAAAATTTTATTTTATTTATTTTTTGAATATTTTATTTCGTTTTATTCGATATTGAATCAAACATATAATTTTCTTAATATTTTTGTGGATTAGTTTGATCAATACTTTAAAGTGTTGTCAGTAGTTATGGTATATATGTGGAGAGTTTGTATCGTTATTTGTATCGTATAAAATATAAATTATATGTATGGACTATTTATTATATGTACATCAAAAAACAAATATAGATTTTAATTAGCGGTATAATTTCATATGAGACATTTTTATTGTTAATAATTATGATTACACAATTTATTTGAACCTTTTTCGTGCCCTGTTGAATTATAAATTGTTTACATTAAAAATTAAAGATTTAAATTTATAATAAATTTATATTCGTTTTTTAAAATTTAATATTTTAATAAGATCTAGGTCTGAATGTCAGGATCATACCACGATTTTCCAGGCTGAGATTGCAGATATAAAAGCTGCCGCGGAACTAATAGCAGAAACTAATCGAAATAATAAGAAAATTGTGATTTGCTCGGATAGTCAAAGCACAGGCAAACAGATCAATTAACTCTAAATTGGTTTTTGAATGTCGAACTGCCCTAATGCAATAATAATAATTTGCTTATTATTTGGTCTCCTGGTCATAGGGATATATATTGGCCTCCAAATTTGCCAGATCGGTTACCCAGTTACCTCGATTAAAAGACTGTTTATTTTAAATAACTCGGCTAGTAGAATAAAATAGGTTAGAATGGGTCACACAACAATAGTTGTCTCCACACAAAGCTGTTTTGGAATAACCAAAATGCTAAACAATCGAGAAGTATTCTAAATATGATCAAACCCATGTCGGAATAGTTACGGGCCATTTACTATTACGTAAACATGCCGTGCGACTAATACTAACAACGGAAACCGTTAGTAGAGAATAACGAGACAATTGAACTTCTAAATTAAAGAAGTGCGATGGCACGAAAATGGGCAACGTTTCGTAAGGGGGTACAACGAACCGTATGGTCTAGATACGAGGTTTGGCCGATTTTTATTACTAAATATTAGAGTTAGAGTGCATACTTTTTCTAAGAATGGAAGAATGTATCGAAGTTGTCTGCATGAAACATATAATGGTTCATTGGTTAAAACGGCAAACGGTAATAATTAATACAATTTATATTAATTATTATTTTGCTGTTTTGCTATGCCATTTCGACATGATACCAGTTTTAAATAAAGTGATATCACATTAACGTAATTTAAAAGTATATATATATATATATATATGCGTCTCTGTTCAATGTTTTCTTTTTTAAATCTTTGTGGAGCCAAACTGACAGACGAATACAATTGAAATTCTAATGGATAAAATTCAAAATTTAAAAGTGTTAATAATACTAAAATATCAATCACGCTATATTTATTTTTTCCCTGTGAATGATAAGCATTAAAAACCATTCGTATTAATATAGGGTGTATCAAACCTAATCATCCCATTTTGGAACGATTAGAATAACACGCATTGTAAGTGAAAAATAATAAATTGATTCAATTTGTTTATTTCCTGCTGAAATTCCCTATTTTTCTTCAAATTTATTGACGAAGCTTATATTTTGAACTGAATAATTTTCTTCCCAAACAATATTATCGGCTTTTGGATGGTCGTTGGGTACGATTCATAACTCTAAATATGAAGATTTTAATTGAGCTGTGCGTTCACCTGATTTTACGACCTAGCTTTTTTATTTGAAAGTCTAAATTAGGCATTTACTTTGCATAAACTGAAGGAAAAAATAGTCTCTCTATCACAAGAAAGAAACACAGGTTCTAGTTATGGAAAAAGATTTTTTTTTTAATTTTATTTAAAACTGTCACCGCACTAGCGATGGGCCCCTGTTATATTTATATTTTTTTAGAAGTTATTCAGAAAACCTTGCTTAATTAATTTTTATATTTATTTATATGTGACTAATTGTAGAAAAATTGAGTTCCTTCTCACTAACGGTCTCAAGAAAATGAATACGAAATGAAAACATTAAAACTTTAATTTAGATGTTTTATACTAATTACTTTGGCTTCCTTAGAAATGGAAGAAGCAATATTGAAATATTAATTTGTCATTTAAAAAAACACGATAAAATATTTTTATTATTCTAAATTAAATCAATAATATCGAAAAATCAATATTTCTTTATGAAATTTTAAATATATTTTCTTTTCTGCCACTTATGCAAAAATGTAGTTGTCGTGTTTTGTGAAATTGGCTTTATAATTATTTAAAATTCTATATATTTAATATTATTAATTTTTAAGATATTAACAAAAAAAACTGGTCTAGTAATATTAAAATTATACTTTTTGTACAACAGGTGGAATATAATTTTATATTAATAAACTAATGCAGTTCTATATATTTTTCAGATTCTTTGAAATTAGGTCAGTATTGTGTTTAGATGAACTTGACTACATTTGCAGTTTTATATTAGATGAACTTGAATACATTTTATATTTTTTGCCAAAAATTAAAAATTTAGCAAAATTCGTGTATAACAAACAATTATTACTAAATATTTAGTTTTATAAAAATATGTTTTCTTACGCTTTCGTTAGCATTTTTTTTATATTCTTTTAAGTCAGGATTAGATTTAAGCTTTGACTAGATTCGATATACAAGCTCATATATTTCTAAGAAACACTATTTTGGAAACCTTACTTTCAAAAATCGGTGTGAAATAGTTTTATTGTCAAATTTACGCCTTAAAAAATCTTGTTTCCAATTTTGCTAATTAAAAAAGCATGTTTTTATTAATTGTATAATTTAATCAAAATTATATATATTTTTATTAATTGCACCAAAATTAGTTTAATCAACATCATTCTTGTACTATAACATTTTTAAAAAGTTTTCTTGTATATTATATAAATATATATAATCAACAAATTTTATAATTTAACAAATTATTAGCTATACATTTTTACAATTTTTAACTTTGAATTTTTAATTAGATTTTTAATCTCTACTTAATGCCAATTGAATTAATGGTAAAACTTTAATTGATGATAAATCTGATAAAATTGCTTCAATACTATCCAAACTTGTTACTTGCATAATACTTTCTTTACGAAAACTTAAAATAATTATTGCAAATAATGATAAAATTTCCAAACTATCAAAACCAAGAATCTGAGATGAAGAAAAATGATTTTATTTTTAATATGATATTAAAATTATTTGATTGAATAAGTTACCAAATCCCATAAAACTAATAATTGATCTGGTGGTAAATGTCCACTAAATCCTCTCATTAACCACTTAAAAATAATTCGAATTCTATATTTGAAGATAAGATAAAATATATTAATAAAATTTAAAAAAAAAAGAAGTAAAAAAATTACTTACGGTTGAATTTGAAGTTCTCGAAAATGTGACCATAATTGTGGTTCATGTGTTTGAAGAAGTTTTTCAAAGAGTAAACATAAACTTACTATTCCCTATATCAAAAATATATGATTCTAATTAATATATAATTA
Organism: Rhamphomyia laevipes; assembly: GCA_963920725.1. Lineage (NCBI taxonomy): Eukaryota > Metazoa > Arthropoda > Insecta > Diptera > Empididae > Rhamphomyia > Rhamphomyia laevipes. The sequence goes on from OY987258.1 coordinate 15,488,370, forward strand.
TATTTAATTTATAATTTTTTTTATTGGTTACCTGGGGATTTGTATTAATTGTGGTCAATCTATAACAATAACGAATGTAAAATGCTCGAAATGCATAATATAATTCAATTGGCTTATCGTATAAATAACAAAATGGAGCAGCTAAAAAAATATGTAAAGAATTTTAAAATATCTGTATTTAAGAATATAATTAAAACATACCAAACATACAAATACCATGAAATGGTACAATACTAGAAGGTGGTCCATCATATTGTTTACCTTTAACTGGAAAATTTTCAGTTGGTATTAATTCTGCAATTTCTGTATCACGTGAAAAACATAATATCACTTGATATAATACATCTTCATAAACAAAATATTGATCATCATTTGATGCTGTTAATTGAATATCTTTAAATACTAATTTGTCAACAATATGATCAATATGAAGTACTTGATTTTTTAAATTTTCCCAATGTTCCATACGCTTAAAGAAAAACAATAAAAATAAAATTCGAAATATTTAATTTGTGAATCGGCAATAACAAAATCAAAGTTTCTACATGAGATCATAATTAACCGGATTCATTAAACATGTAAATACGGATTTCGTAAAACCTAACAAAATCATCAAAATTACACATAACTCGAAATCTGTAAATTTCGATTCTTAAAGAATTTTGTGGAAAAATTATCTGTTAAGAATAAGAACGACCGTAGCAGTAATATCCAAATTTCATTTTAAATTATTGGTTTAGTTATAAAGAAAGTTTGAAGTAACTTCTAGTTTTCAAATATCATAATATTACTTGAATTTTGTTACGATTTCTTCTTACACTTAATTATTGAAACTTACATGTTTATCAATATGACTTCCCAAAACATATGCCCACAAAGCTCCACGATATGGTGGTGGAATTTTGCCACGTTTTAATATTTTCTGGCATAATGGTGAATGTTTATAATTTAATATCTTTTGGCAGTGTAACGCCATATCTGTGTGTGGGTCATTTTTTAACAGATCAGCAAAATGAATTCTCTAATTAAAAAAAAAAATGTTTTTTTTTAAATAAAATCATTAATTAATTCAAAATTACCAATTCAAATAAATTCTTAACCGTCAATGCCACATGAGAAAATTCCCATTTTGGAATTTGTCTAAAAATATTTATTATATTTAAAAAAATTATTATATATATAAATTTTTATATTTTTACTCATTTTCATTATTTTTATTTGGTCCTTTTAATGACAACAAAACTTCTAGTAAATCTTTTGGTGCATAAACTGGACGATACTTTGATAAATCTTTAAAATTACAAAATAAAAATATATCAATATTAAATTAAAATTAATATTTTTTATATCCTACTAATAGCATAATTGCTCAATTCATCCCATTTATTAATAAATTCTTCCCGATCAGGTGTTAATCTTTGTTGACCCTGTATCGGTATTTTTAATTCAGTACACATTGCACTTAATGATTTACGGACACGTCTATCCCATTGAACACCAGCACGTTTTAAATAATTTAATGGATCACTTAATTGAAATGATGATTTTAATTCATTTTTAATTGATGACCGTACCATATGATAAACAATATTACGTATTTCAATATCTAAACCAGTTGATTTAATAGCTTCTTCTAAGGAATGTGTCATAGCAAATTTATCTACAATTGGTTTGCATACTAATTTCTATAATACATAATAATAAATTATTTTAATTAGATTCCAAAGTTTATTAAGAATACAAAAAAAAATATATAGAAACCTGGACAGTGTTATATAACGAACCATAAATTTTTAATTCTTTCATATCCGATGCTAATTTAGTAGCAGTATGATGAATGCTAACATCTTGTAATTCATCCATATTTTTTTCTATTTTTGGTTTCAAAGTTTAGAAATAAAAAATAATTGTATTTTATATTTATTCAAAATTTTGTTATTATAAAAAAAAAGAAAATATTTAAAAATATAATATAACAATACAACAATTTATTGAAACATTTTTTTATATACTCTATAATCAAATCGAAGGAATTTTGATTATAACAATATATGAAAAGATATATTGATCAAACGGTTATGCTATAGTAACTTGAATTTGAAAAGAGTATTTATATTTATTAATTTGTATATGTATATAACTTACATGTATAATTTTATTTATTTATTGAATTATTAAACTGAAAAAAATTTGTTCCATCTACCGGTGCCTTGTTCCATCTACTATTATGCGATTTTATGTAAACACTAATAAATTTTGGTTAAAGAATCATCAAGATAGAAGTGGTATTAAATAAGTTTACAACCGGAAAATTGCTTAAACTCTAGAGATATACATTGGAAATTGAAACATGCGTAAAGGATTGAATTCAAATGTCTTTATTTCAGGAGTATCAAGAAAGCATGTGCTATTGGAATGAATATGAAGAAAGCTAGAATACTAACTAAAGATGAAATCAACAGAATATAATAATTTGTAACTTTTATTTGCCGAACCATATACCTTGCAGTCTTGAAAGATATATTATTGAATCTTCGAACTTTCGCAAATTTATATTAAAAGCTGTTTTACTGATTTAATAACTGACTTGTTATTGGTAAGGAATATGTAACAAATCGTTATCCAAGACAAATATTAACCACCAAATTGTTAATGAATAAAATAGTTTCATCCGTTTATCAGAATCATTTAATTTTCCAGCATTTTTTCCATTAAATTTATTTAAACTTTTCCATCGAGGTTAGTATTGGAGGATTCTTGTTTACCTCAATTTATTAATTCCTGTGAGAGTCCTAGGTCCTAGTTAGGATCCATAACATTTTTGAAATCTTAATTTTTTACCTTTAAATTTTAGTGCTGTTTTAATTAATATTTATTTATTTTTTTAATTAGGTTGAACTTCTCCTAAAATCTGGCACAGATATAAATGCTACAAACAATAAAGGTCGAACACCGTTAATGACAGCGATATGCAATTGTAATGAAGATGTTGCATTTTATTTAATTTATCGAAATGCTAAAATCAATTTACAAGATGATCAAGGTTTTACAGCTGTATATTATGCAGCTGTAATGAATAATATACGATTAACAAATTATTTATTAGAAAATGGAGCACGACCATTTGTAACACATTATCTTTTACATATTTGTGTGGAAAATAATTATAATGAAATAGCACAACTTTTAATTAAATCTGGTGAAAATGTAAATATACGAAATTTTGCTGGTTATACACCATTATATTTAGCAATTAAACAATGTAATGAAGATATGGTGGAATTTTTATTGAAAAATGGTGCACAAAAATTTGGTAGAGATGTTGTTAAAGAATTACATGTAGCTGTACAAAATGCTAAATCATTTGAGAAATTTGTAAAAATATCAAGAATATTATTATCATATGGTATATCAATTGATGATGGTAATTATTGGGGTGAAACACCATTAATGACAGCTATAATGTTAGAACAATATAAAATTGCTAGTTTTTTAATTAAGGAAGGCACTGATGTCAACAAAGGACGTAGTACAAATTTAATTGATAATTTTTTATTAGCTCGCAGTACAGCAAATTTAAATTTATTAAAGCTATTAGTTAATTCCGGATTAAAATTATCACCATTACCAACTAATTTAAAACAACCACCATGGCATGATATTGAAAATGATTTAGAAGATTGGTTAGCACATACATGCCGAAATCCATTATCATTACAAAGTTTAAGTCGAATAAAAATTCGAAATTTATTAATACCAAATTTAAATAATAAATTATCAGAGACAACAAATTATGAACAATCAAAAATGTTTAAATTAATACAAAATTTACGATTACCAATACCAGTAGAAAAGTATTTATTTGAATTTGATGATTTACCAAGTGTTAGATAAAAATGAATTAATATTTTTTAAAAATGAGAGTTTTTAAATTGAGAAGAATTGGACTTCCCTTGTTGGTTGCGAATTACAAATCATATTAAATTATTTCACCAATTCTTAATACTTTGCGCACAGAAATTCATTATATAAATTAGTGAAATTCATATAAATAATGAATTCGTTCAGCTAATATGTTAAGATAGCGGATAACCGAAATTTTTTGATATATTTGGAATTGTATCTTGATGCATTTAAAAATTTACGTATAAGAAGAAAATTTATTTGTTAGGATTCTGAACAATAAAGTTTTTCATCTTTCGTACAGAAATTATTTGGTTAAATTAGTATTTAATCAAATTGGTAGATCCATATTTAAATTTTGGTAGAACAAATTTGTGTATTTTAAATATAAAAATTGCATTATAAAAGTTTTGCACAAATCTTTTAGTTTCACATTAAATATTTTAAGTGAAATTGTACATAAAACAATAATTTAAATAAATGTTTTCCATTACCTTAAAAAAGTTGTTTGTAAGCAATTCTTCAGATTTAAACACAATTATCTATTAAATTCAATATAATCAAAATTTAATTTAAAAAATAATTCATTATTTACGCGGATTAAAATTTAATCTTCGTATATAAAAAGTTGTAATATATTCCAGTAATTTTAAAATCTTCTATTAATAGACCTTTTTTCCAGCTAATTTTGGGTTTTGGTTCATTTATTTCGATAACTGCAATATTTAATTTTATAAATATATAACAATCATAATTATTTGATATTTTTATTTTACTTATTTTACACAAAAGTAAACATAAAGATTATTATAATAGAATGTCATTAAAGAATTCTAAAGAAAATATTTACAGTTTAATAAAAAATTTCTGATAAATTATTTTATTTTGCAAAATAGATTATTTAAAAAAAAAAAAAAAAGACAAGATTATCTTAAATAAATAACTGCAATGATTTCTTTAATTTTGAAGTAATTGAATAAGTTCATTTTTATATTCACAATTGATTTTAGGTATTAAATCAAATGGTATTTGTTGTTTCTTATCTTGTATTATCTTCAAGTAACTAGAATGCTGAAGTAAATACTTTGAAATTAAATAAAATCCTTTTTGAGCAGATCTATGTAATGCTGTTTGTCCATCTTCATCTTGAATTATTAAATTTGCATTTGATTCAACCAAAAGTTGAACAATTTTTAAATGACCTGTAAAAATAAAAAATTATTTAAATTAATATAATTTTATGAATTTTATAGTTATTTTAATTACCCATCATAGCAGCTCTATGTAATGGTGTTGCTCCACCATTTGTTGTTGCATTTACATCAGCTTTACCAATTTTAATGAGAATATTACAAATTTCTTCATTACCATTTCGTGCAGCATAATGTAAAGCAGTATAACCAAAATTATCGCGATCATTTGTTTTGCCATTGGATATGAAATCTCTTATTCGATTTGTTTCATTGTAAATTACTGGAAATGAAAATTATATTTTTATAAAAACTTTATGGTTATTATATTTACAAAACAATGAAATAATTTTTTTTTACGGTTGATAATAGTTAGTTAATTTTATTTGAATTATGTATACGGTGGTTTTAAATATTTAAATGTAATTATTAGCTATTAGATATAACGTAAGTAGAAATTATTTAATAGCAGTGTCACCTTATTCATTGGCAATAACTTATTATTGAAAATTGTTGTTTTTTTACAAAATGTTTATATTATTTTTACACAAATATTCCTTATAAATCTGAATTTAATAGTAATTGAGTAAACCAGTAACAATAAAATAATTATAAACAATTGATTAAAATTATTTTGAAAATCATTTAGCAAGTTACTTCCCGAATGCAATAGGAAGGAAATATTGTTATTTGGATCGATAATACGTAATTACGAAAGTTTAAATGTAGCAACGTAATCTCACGAAACATTAAATGCTGAAAAAATTGCTAACCTTCGAGTAAGCCAAAACTTGGAGTTTAATACAAAGAATTGAAAAAAATTGTTTATTCAATCTGTATAAAATTTTATATTTCTAAGACATCAAGAATATTTTTTATATAATTGAGATATTTTGACACAGACAGATAATGAACTGACTGACCACAAAATGTTATTAAACGAAACTATACCGTTTGCCAAATTCATATATGTAGTAGCTGAGCCCGCGATATTAATTTTTAATATTCAATGTTATTCGGAAAATCAAGTTTGGTCAATTTATTAACAAAAAAATCTGTATAACTATTTTATTGTTACGACGTTATTAACACGAGTTTTCGTGGAATATTTTATATTTTTTAATATACATTTATTTATATAACTCACCGGCATTCCAAATTCCACGCTCAAAGTCTAGTTCAGTTAGTGTTTGTTGAACTTCACTACGATGAAGAGTACATTTACAGTTCGTTTCATGATTCATTTTAACTTTTTTTTAAATATATTTTTAAGTTATTTAAGAAAATTAAAATATTTTTTTATCACTAGATATTTTTTTTAAAAAAAAGTTTTATAATTTTAATATAATGCGAATATTGCTTTGAAAATATTATTAATAAATTATTATAACAACTAAGAAAACAAAATTCCAATTAAATGATAAATAAAGTTGCGATTAGTTTTAATGTTTAATATAATGTCAATAACTTTTTTCTTTTTTCACATTTATTTTTTTAAATTTCTCTTTGCATTGTCCATACAATTTCAGCTTCACCAGTACTACAGATAACCTTATATCCCAATTTACTTAAACAATTAACAACATCAATTGGTGCTCCTTTAACCATAACACCATTAACAATTTCAGTTTGACCATTTGAGAAACGTTTTGATAATGCTAAGATTTCTTCTTTATTTAAACCAAAAATTGATGCATTTGTATCATGCAAGGAACCTTTAACAGCAATATAAGTGTAAATATCTTCTGGTGGACAAATTGGTACTGGTATTGTAACAACATTTGGTTGATTAGTTGATGTTGAACTAACAACACCTCCAGTAGCAGTAGTAGTAGTAAGATTAACTAAACCATCACCAAATGAAATTGGATTTTGTTGAATCGGTGGACTTTGTCCTGCTGTCTGGTGGGGTTGATTTTGAGATTCCATTTTTATAAATTTCGTAGTTTTTTTTTCACAATTAGTTTTAGTCCTTTTTATTTTGTTTTGTTTTAAAGAGTGAATAAAATTTGAATTATTAAAAAAATATATAATAAATTATTTTTTATTATATTTTTAATTTTCGGTGTTTTAATTAAATTATATATTTATATAGGTGAATCAACTTTATGATATTGCCTTTCACTTGCTTCAAGTGTTGTATTTGATAGATTTTCACAAACTGCAGCTGTATCCGTATGAAGTGGTGTCTTTGTGTCCTTACGCATAGTCCACATATATTCGTTATAATCTTGTTTCACTGATGTAGATGACGAAGCAACTACACTGTAACCCAAAACCTATCAAAATATATAAAAAAAATATTTGTATTTAATAAAATTTGTTATCAGTTTTAAGGTTTTATGATAACGAAATTTATTAATATAAATTAATATACTTTATTATCTATATAGATAAATAAAAAATATATTTATTACCTCACAAGCTGATAATATTACACATGGATGTACCAAATACACAATTGTTGATTCATCACTGTAACCACCACATGGAAATTTCTTTAACTGATCAATATCATCGCCTGCAAAATAAATTTTATTAATGGTGTGGGTTTGAAAATTGAATAATAACAAAAATATATTTTATGAAAATATAAACATTTATTATAAACTTAGTTATATTTTATAGTGGTGTATTCCACTATACAAAATCCTCATGGGCAGAATTTTACTGTGACAATACCACTCGATACTATTGGGTAACAATTTAACTTAGATCCACCGATTTTAACTTATTTGGGAACAAATACCAAATAAGCATTTACAAACCATAAAAACTTGAACTTTTACCCAGTAGAATTGTATCGAGTAGAATTCTCCTGACATCGAACCTTACAAACTTCGAATATACATTTTCTATTTATATAAACTTAACTTTAGTTTTTCATGTTTCAAACTTTTTAGGTATCATATAACAAAAAATGATATTTCAATCAACTTCAGTTTAAAAAAAAATATAAATTATAATTTTGTTCAAATGTTCACATTTTCTTGGCAATGACAGAGGATAGCCAGCCACGTAATTAACATAAATCTAAATCTAATTTTTGTTTTATATCAACATTTATATTAATTTATTAACATGCAAAAATAATATTTGCCGCATATCTAAGGGATGAAATGTAATAATAAAATTAAAAAACAAAAAAATAACCCAAAAGCCACTCTCATAAATTATTCATAAGCAAAAAAACTATTCATAAAACCGAAATATTTAAGGTTTGCCTATAATATCTTGTTTAATATGATAAAAAAGTTAGTCAGCACAGAAACAAATTGCGTTAGAAATGTCATTAAAATTTTTGATTTTTTTTTTCAAAATAATTAAAATATAAGAATTATTTAATCATTAACAAAAAAAAAAAAAGAATATTAACAGTACAAACAAGCAGATTAGCAGTAAATTTATATATTATAATTAGCAAAGCCGTAGAATAAAATCTGACACTTTTATATCTAATTCAAATTATCTTAATTGTTTACGAGGGTTCCCTTTAATGTCAGTTAATTTTTACAACTTTCGATGTGTATTAACTCAGTGCATCAACTTAATTCGATGAAGCACCATCAAGGACCAGTGTTTTCGATGATTTACAGTTTACTGAATTCAATTGCGACGAATTTCGCGAAAATCTATTTTTGTTCTGGAAAACTTTGATGCTGTGTATGAACTAATCCTGGAAGATCGTCATGTGACAATGACAAAGTGGGTCCGGCGTACATCCAATATTGCATGCATATTTGGCCGTCTAAAAGATTTATTCGCGTAGAAACCACACATAATTTGATAATCGCTCAAAAATAGAATCGTGTAAATTGTTCGAAAGAAATACTCAAAAAATATGAACGCTTTGCTTCAAAACATGTCTACAACATTGTGACAGATCGCGAATCTCGCATATATTCATATGAGCCCGAAAACAAACAGCAGTCGAAGGTATAATAGATGTACGAGCACGAAACACTTCCATGCAAATAGTCGCCTGTTGCAACGAAGAACGTTCAATTCTAAATGGTACACAAAATTTGTTGCCATAAGTCATAGAAGAAATAAAGAAAAAAAACGGCGACGCGACCGATCATTTTCCACAATGCGAGCTCTCACTCATCGGCACAAACAACTAAATATTTGAGCGGTAAAAATATCCAATGAATGGGTTATCCGCCGTATAATCCTGATTTCGCACCCAATGACTTCTTTTTATTCCCAAACATCAAAAATAAAATTCGAAGCCAACGTTTTTTCGACACCTTAGAAAGCGGTTGATGCATTAAAAATCCATGTTTGACATATCTTAATCGGTGTGGAAAAACTGCTTTGAAAATTGGTTCAAACGCATGCAAAAGTGTGTTAATTTTCATGGAGAATATTTTGAAAAACAATAAAGCCATTTTCAATAATAATTATTTTGTTTTTGGCTCTCTAATCCCGAAATATAAAATGCAACCCTCGTATTAAAACAAAAATCTAGAAAAAGATATTGGGTGGGCACAAGTGGACACATAGGTGAGACGTGCTATTGAAATCCATTCGAATCAAAAGAAAACGAAACGAATCGAAAGAGTTTGGAACGATTTAACTTTTGCGAATCCAAATTGAATCAGTTTGGACAGTTTCAAAAAATAATAATATATGATTTCATCTCGGTTGCAATCGATGACTATGTGTTCAGTATTTTTAACCAATCGATTGGCTACTGTACGAATGGAATCGAAACTGAACTGATAGATATATTGTAGCCCAAGTGTAGGCAGAATATGGACCACTGAAAACATACTATTATTAACCAGTAATTCCAGCAACGCTGTACTAAATGACACTACTAGTAGCAATTAAATAAATAATGGCAACGTTGACCCAGGTTTGGGACCGGGAACACTAAAATCACATGATTTCATAATTATAATTATGAGAAATAATGATTTTTCATAACATACTAAATATAATGAGAATATATTTAGAATTTTTCTTAATACATTTAATTTTGATTGTCTTTGCAAGTGGTTCCTTTCCAGTCGTAATTTCGATACCATAAAGTTAAAATTTCATATTTCTCAAATTGCCAAATTGTAAATATAAAAATATGTTTTTTAATTTAGAATATTTAAAATATTTTTTTTTTATGTGCATTTATGCTAAAAATATTTTATAAACACAAAAAAATGAATTTGTGTTTGTTTTATAACATAAAACTATTATAGTTTGTTTTTATATTTTCTTAAGATTTTATTTTTAAACTTGATAAGAGCTTCAAAAATTAAATATTTAAAAATACATAATTATATCATATAAAAAATATATTTAGAGCATAAAATTAAATATATAAATTTAGATACATTTTTGTTAATTATTTAATATTTTGCACTCAATATATGTAAGAAGACATTAATTATCAAATGCGTTATCTATTTTACTTCTTAGCATATTTGCATCTTTCATCATTCAATCTCCTTGAATGAAAATGTGTACATATAATGAATGTAATATATATAATTCTTCACTCTACAGAATGAGCCGGAAATAGCTGATCTTAGCATATAGCATATTAATTATATTTTTCTCAGAATGAATCAAGGAATATGGTGGTTGGTATATATGTAAATGTGTACATTAACCGCAAGATTTGGCAAATGTACATATAACATACATTTACCGATTATTTAGTAATCATATTTACTTTTACCTAGAGGTAATGGTAAAAGTGTAAAGGAATAAAGTTGTAAAAATAAAAATAATGTTTATAAGAGTAAGAATATATATTAACAAGGAATTAACTCCATCTATATGTTGAAGAAACAATAATATATTTTTTCTTTACCGGAAAAGGTACATAATGGCCCGAAGCCAATATGTACCTTTTCCGGTAAATATACACATTTGTCAATTATTTCTATATGTTACAAATACCTTGATATAATGTATACATTCACCCGTAAATGTATGTATAACAAACATTTTCGAAATATAGTAAACTTACATTTACCCATTGGTCTGGTTTATGTGCACATTTACCGGCGAATGTGTGCATTTTGACATTTTGTACTATTACCATAAGATATATATCGTGAAATATTTCCAACTCATTATGTATACAAGGTATCAAAATAACTATAACTATATTTTTACCATTTAAAATTTATGTTTTGAATGTTGGTAGAATATAAAAACCTTGAGAATTAAAAGTGAAAAAATAATTAGTATGTTTTTCAATAATTGTTTCATTAAATATTAATTCGTTAGTTACTTACTCCCTTAGGATATTAAATTAATTTCAAATTACTATTATATCGGTGTATTTATATCCAATGTTTAACCAAGGATGAGCTTAATAGTTAAAACTTCGTATTTTAATTACTACTTAGTTATTAAAATCAGTATAATGAAACGACAAATTGGGCTGTATAGTTATTTATTTTAATTTATACAAATTATTATATTTGCTTACGTATATTTAAACATTTTCTACATTTTTGCAAAATTGTATATAATTAAGGTTAATCACGGAACATTCTTAATTGTTCAAATTGTAATATTGATTTTTTAGTTTAAAAATATTTTTTGGTCAGAATTTGAATTTAATTTTTAGAAAAGTAATTTGGAAATGCCTCAATACACTATCGTCCACTATTAATTTCAGTTCATCAAATATATTACGTATATTATACCGGAAAAATTAAATTAGCAAATATATTTTATTTTATTTCTAGTGATTTTGACCATTAAATTACCGATAGCGGGTGAAATTAATACGAAAATTTAATGTGGAAATTTCATAAAAAAAAAATATTTTAATGTGTATTTTGATTATCTTAGATCTAATTATTTGGTTTTAACGTTTTATTAAATATTTTTATGTTGGAAACAATCATTTGGAGAACGCAAAACTCGTTCTTAAAACAATGCTTTGTAAAAATGCATCAGATCACAAATGTGTACAAAATTTGCAGATCTTTACACAACATCAAGAATGAATTTTATATCATTTGGAAATTTTGATAAAACTTCATAACTTACTGACCTTAAAATTTACAGATTCATGAAACAAATTTGTGTGCCAATGAAGTTCATTTAAATCAGATAACAATTTATATTATATAAACTCAAATGTAACGAAAGATTGATTTGCAAAAATGCATTCTTGTAATTATTTCAAAAATATACAATGTTGCAACATACCACAAAAAAAATACCGCCATGTTTATAATATAATAATAATAATCAATATGATTTTAAATAGTTAGGGGGTAAAGTTTATGAAAGTAAAAAAACGAGTATTTCTCTAATTATTATAAATAATGCAAACATAAATTTAATATAAACACTTTTTGTTTGAACATACCGGTAAATTCAAGGACATCATTTTTTTACATGGCGTTAGAAGATTAATTTTTATATTGAATACAGAAATTGTAATTTGTTTTTAATATATTTACTGGTTGGAAAATAACGATTCTAGGCTCGTGTATCGCAAGCAATTCATCGCGAAGGTATTAATATCGCAAGCAATTCAACGTAATCAATTCATCGTAAGCAATTCATCGCAAGCAATTTATTATTATTTAATTATTTAACTCAGGTAGGCAGAACAATCGCGCGATTTTTCAAAATTTTCTATTACGATAAACTTCGCGATGAATATTTCCTTGCGATGAATTGTTTACGATGTATAGCTTGCGATGAATTGCGGGTGATGAACTTTGCTATGAATCTGTTATTGCGATAAACTATTGTTATTGCGATAAACTAGCCGGATACCAAAATAACACATTTTCGATGAAAACGTTATTTTAAATTTATGACCTTACGTTTCGAACTCTGTAGAAAAGAAAATATTATTTGAGCTTCCAATTTTTTATCAGTTTTTTATGTTTTAAAGTCTATTTATGTTTATGCAACCAAAAAGTATTCCAAACTTAAAATTAAGTATGTCTGCCCTGATAGGAAATAAATATATGAAAAATGTAAACGAACTCGAATAGGGTAATTTAATTTGATTTTGTAATAATTATCATATATTTGAATTTAAAAAATAAATTGGGATAAATATTTAATATATTGAGATTATAAAATTCCAGTTTTGGTAAAATGATTTTTTAAACACATTAGTGTTTCTCCCAAGCCAGTGGATATTAAGTATAATAATATTTCATATGTATTTTGTTGTTGTAAAGATAGTTATATTACTTGTACACTATTGCTTTCCTATAGCGACATGACATGTGCATTTGAATTTTTTAATACATAATGCCATAATTTTTATATTAGTACTGAGAGGAAGACACCGTCAAACCTAAAAGTGACAAAACAATATTTATGTTTGGAATTTGTATTTTTGTTTGGTATAAATTAGAATTTTTCAACTGAAATTATATATTGACACAGTCAATAAATTCTGAAATGACTCACCGCGAAATATTAATGTCAGGTTGGGTAACAAATTTGCTCTAACGAGCTTATTCCTGTATATTATCCAAATAATCCCAATTCTTCGCAACACTTTTTAATGAATTGAAAAGGTTATTGAAATTTAAACTCTTGTAATAACAAATTATATTTAAAAATTATACATTTTATTGGTATCATTATGGAACCACGGAAGTCATTCGTAAAACGAGAATGACCTGAAGCAGAACTAATATTGTTATTATTTATTAAATACAAAAATAATTGCATAAAATCAACAACGATAAAAACATAAATTTAAGAACAAAATTTAATTCACTTTTTAATTACCTTTGAGTCCTGAAACAAGTACTCGCCACGGATACTTATGACTGTATGAAGCTAAATTACCACGAATTATGACGTACGGCATGAAGATAATTTATTTTTACAATTTTATAAATTAGAATTTATGTTTTTAGCTAAATTTTATTTAATGTTATTTTATTTTTTATCAAAATGAACTCTTTCAGTTTGGCTATATTTATTTTATAATTTTTATTGATTTATAAGCAAAAAGAAAAATAAATGAAAATTCAATCAACTTTCAATTTTAATCAAAATACCAAGTTTTATTATTTATTTATTTATTTTTTTGTATTAGTTGTACAATTCGAATTATTTAGCAACAGTTGTGTAATGTATTAATTGAAACAAAATGGAGCTAAAAACAATAATGTGTAATGCGAGCAAATGATTTTAATAAACTGAGAAATATAAAAAAAAAATACGTACATAAATTTTATATTTTTTGTATAAAATTCATCATCAATTTATTATTATATTTTATAATAATATACACAAAAAAGAAATGAAACTAATAGGAAAAATTCTTGCATTTTCGTATCTTTTCGTTTGGTATAATAAAATTTAGTTCCGTAGGTGCCGTAGTACGTAATAAAATAGTAAAAAAAATATCAAAATTGTTCAGTTTAGTACGAAATTTTTCGTCTTTCCGGTCTTTCCATTCATATCATTCTACATTAAAAGAGAAAAAGGATAAGAACATCATGATTTCATTTTTATATTAGTTCATAGATGGCGGTAGTGTGAGAAAATCAATAGCCACCCACTGAGTTTTTTGAAGTGGATGACGGATCCCTTATTCGTAAGAAATGCAATTTTTCCATATAAACTTAAAATGCGATAGCTGGTGGTAACACTGTGAATTAAAAATTGAGATTTTGGTATGACATCTGACGGTATATTATAGATATTAAAATTATTGGTCTCTGTCATTTCCAAATGAATTGCATTTTCGCCATTTTTAAATTTCATTTTGCGATTTGTGCTTGGCTTGTGTTTTGTGTATAGTAAATATTAAAAAATTCTTTTAAGTGATTAAAATACAATTAATTGATAAACAATTAAGTGTAGTTTTATTAAATTTAAACATAAACAACTATATTAAGTGAGAAGATATAATTAAGTGATAAACAATTAAGTGTTGTATTAAATTTTATTAAAATAATTAATAAAGGTGAGATTTTGTTATTGTTTTTACATTTTTTTCTTTAAATTACTTGTATATATTCTTTATATTCTATTGCTATTTCCATACATCTTATTTTTTTTTCTAAATTTTTTGAATTTACTTTAGTTAAATTCAGTATTCCACAATTATTTTCATTTTTTCATTAGTTTTGGTGTTTCGTAAACCAATATTTTATTTTTTAGTTTCTAATCCGCATGTTGACTATTTACTACAATTATTGTAGATACATAAATTGTAAAAAAAAAAAAAAATTGTATTAATTATCAATAATTTAATCTTTAATATTTAGCAGAACATTTTTCAAAGAGACATTGTCGAAGATTAGCTAAAAAACAAGGAACCAAAAATGTTATGGACGAAATAAATTTAACAGAAAATTAGACAGAACTAAACAATAAAATTTTGGAACACAAAGATGAAATCTTCGTTAATAACTTGGTAAATAATTTTTTATCTATCTATTTTCTATTTACAATGTCAAACTTCCATTTTTCAAAATTACATTAAAAAACCTAAAAACACAAATGAGAACATGGCAAAGTCAAAAATATTAATATCAAAATATTATGCTTTGTTCACACATTGTGTATTTAAATGCATGTTTACACAATGGTGATTACTTTATTTCAAAAAAATAAATCATTCCTTCTTTTCTTTTATTATATATTTTATTTAAATATCTTTAGAAAATGTATATTATAGTCGCTTTGGTAGCTAAATTAATTCAATTTTTATTTTAATAGATATCATATTTGTCAAAATATCAACCGTCAGACAAATATATGTCGAATTCTGGCATCAGTTGTATCATGACGGATGAATTGATATCAATGTACAATTGGGATGGACAAAAAAAAACTACCAATGAAAGATTTGGCGATTTTTAAAAAAGTTATTTATGGTAAGAAATTATTTGTTATAGTTATTAGTTTCTAACCGGACAATTTTTGTTTTGCTTTTTTAATCTAATTAAAGTGAAAATTTTATTAAATTTTTTATTTCAATTGTAATTAATATTATTAAAAATAACTTTATCCTATAATATTAACAAAAAATACATAGGCTTTGAAACATAAAATTTAAAAAAAATATTTTATATTTGTTGAAATATGTTTTTGTTTTTGTTGAAATATGTGAAATTTTTCGCAGAAGTTATTTATATTAATATAAATTACAATTCAAATAAAACTTTTTAATAAAATGGTCACTTTTATTAGTAATAAAGCAAATGAAAATGTTAACCGTAAACCAATGATAGTTATAATTTTCACTTTTATAAAATACTATAAGATTTAAAAAATATTTATGTTTTCAATTGTATCTTGCAGAAGCTTGGAAATCGAAATATAGTACATACCAGGAGTACGAACTATGCATGAGAAAGCAAATTACTTCATCGCATAACCGGATGTACCAAAAAAAGAGTAAACAGCAGCAACAAAATAAAAAACGCAATCTACCAGTTTAAAAATAATATATATATTTATTTATTTATTTTCTTATATATTTTAGTATTTAAAAAAAACTAAATAAACATTTAAAAAAAAATTTTTTTGAATATTTTTTATTTAGTAAACCGAAAAAAAATTGTGGAGCTTTTAAAATAAATCATAGATGGCGCTTTTAAAATAAAATAATTTAAAAAGTGCCATCTGTTATCAATGATAAAGTTTCATAAAAATTCCGCTGTAACCTGACATGTCCCTTATGTGTATACCTTATGCTAAGCGGACATGACTAATGTATTTGTTATGGACGGATAAGGTATATGTCAGCCTTACGAATAAGGGATACATAAGGCTTATGTAAGGCTTATGCGCTTCAGTGGGCAAATAACATTGCTAAACTAGGGGTGGCCCAAAACTCAGAGTTTGTTAAAAGAATCTTTAAAAAATTCATGAATGTTTACAAAATTTTAGATCAATAGTAGAACATTATTTTCTTTAATATATGTAATTCAGAATTTTTGTACTCACGCATCACTAAATAATGGTGGAACCAGAAAGACGCGGTAAAGTGTTATGCGCGTTGATTTTTAAAAGTGTCAAAAGTAAAACTGCCTGTGATTATATGGAGTTACCTATAATGCAGCATCGCGTTTATGCGGCAAATTTGACGCGACGCATGTGTAGACCTACTTTCATTAAGTAGGCATGTGTCAATCGACCAAGAAATAGAAAATGTAATAAAAAAATAGAACAAGACTTTTTTAATAAATTTTTTACAATTTTTTCAATGTGGTTTGCCAAAAACTGGATGCGTCGCTTTTGACTTTTTCCGCTTCAAAATTCGACATTCAAAATGTCAAAAGCGACGCGTCATTTTGGTTCAGGCTTAAAACTGTGTAAGACAGGAACGTGTATTAGGACACATTCAGAAACGGAATTCCAAAAACTTTCAACTTTCGATTCCATCACAAGACTTCATAGTTATTTTATTTCATAACTTCTCTTATAACTTCTTGTAAAACATAAGAAGTTTGAATATTAATATAGAGAACAATTTACTTTGAAATCTATATATATAAGTATATATGCTTTTAGATTTAATATTGTCAGTCTTTACCATATTGTGTATATATTTCAACAGTAAATTTTTATTTACTGGATAACTGTAGGAAAATATTTAAGAAATAATACTAATTAATAAACAATTTTATCATCCACATTCAGGGTTAAACTGAGCAATTTCCAACGGGTATTATACAGGGAAACTGGCCTACTTTTTATTAGAAAATTAGTCATTACTAACCAGCTACTGTTAATATTTATATTAAAAATTTCCCAATTTAGCTATTTTTATATAGCTCACTCAGAATATTAAAAATCAACTTGCTTTGGTTTGAGGCACTGATATCATTACAATTTCTTAATTTTATATACATTCCCGCTATCCCTATGGGGCAGTCAAACAGTTAATTATTAAATCACATTTAGCAAATTTATTTAAATTATCATGAACAATTTTGTTTAGAAATTAGTAATATTCTAAAATGTACTGAGAACAAAATATTCCGTTCTGATTGAAAACACCTCATTATATCTTTTATTAGATAGCCTAAGGATCCAAAATATCTTAATTAAATATTTCAGTCATTATGAAAGAATTATCACTTCTTCTTCCACATATATTTTTTATTACTTTTGGCAGCTTCTTGAGGCTTTGTTTTACTTTTTATGTAGTTATAGAATTCTTAGCAATACATTTCATTATTTTCGTTATTAAGAAGAAGATTCCGCTAATCAGTCCAAATGGAATTTAATTATTTGATACTTAATAACTGAACATTTTAATTTTCGGTCTGGTGGGTGCCAAATTCACAACGAACAATTCATTGATTACCGAACTGTTCGGGCGAAAATCGAACAGGTGCTACGTAACGTACAGGAAGCAGGAAGGAGTAGGTTAATCTACCTAATCCTAACGTATTGGTATCTTTGTTTTCGTTAGCAAAAAAATAAGAAATCTAATAATAAAAATAATAAAATTAATCTAAATATATCAGAATCAGAAATACACGACAAAACAACATAAATACATGACTGATTGAGGTTACGCACAAAATGTCCAATTAGTAAAATAACTAATTACATATTTATTTTGCAAGCGATATAAATGGAGAAATGAGAAACGAAAGGATTTTGAAGAAAGTAATTAATTTATATGCTAATCATTTTGTGAATCAATCAGTTTTTTTTTAATTTGATTTGTTTGGTTTCAAAGCAAATTAATAAACTCATTTTATTTTATTTTTGGAAATATAATATTGCGTGGATATAACTAAACGAGCAGACATTAAAATATAAATAAAATAAAAAATAATTGCATGACATCATGTTAGAAAACTATTTGGAAGCATATTATTTACATAAGTGTTTTGATTTAGAATATTTTTGGTAAGCTTATAAGTTATAAAATTAATTTTTTACACTTTCTAAATATATATATATATTTATTTTATATGATTCAACGATGTAATTTTACTCAAAAGATTTTATTTACCTTTAATATTATAAATTGTGTTTAAATATAATCTCCGATTATTTATTTTATTTTAAAATTATAAAAGTAAAATATTTTTTTTTATTGTTAATTATAATTATTATTCCAATTAATTAAAGTTTAATAATTCCGTCACAAAGGTCACAAATTTATTTTTTGACAACCAAACACAAATACAAAATACACCCATCCCAACAGCTATCGAAAAAAAACCCCAGTTTAGAATTTGCGAAGGATTTACCCGAATTACATACGAAAAGTAAACGATTATCTTCTGATTTTACAATATAAGCTGTCTTGATTCCGGTTATTATTTAAATACTGTATATATTTTCAATATGTTGTGTTAAAAAAGATGCAATTACCAATATAAAATGGATATAATTATAGTGTAATTATACTATCTATAAGTATACTATAATTATAGTAGGTTTTGACATTTGAATTGAAATTACGACCTTTTGAATTTTTTTTAATGCAAGTTACGCATTATACGGTTTTTTACGTGCGTTAAAACAGTATAATAAGCAATAATGCTTTCGATATACATAGACTATAGACATATATGTGAAATATTAATTTATAGCTCTTACTCCAACTAGTTTTTACGTTTACTATTATGTTTTTTATTCACCATAAGAATAAATGTTTCTTCAATTGAAGACAAATGTTTCAAATGTTAAATGTTTATTCTTCCATAAAAGTTTATAAATTTGTCTGTCAAATTTAGTCTTGTCAAATCAAGTTGTTGTCGACGTGCGTTGGAAATTGAAATTATCCAATTTCTCGGTTGCGTCTTGCGTGACTTTAAAAGCTCGTACTACATTTTATATTCGTTGAATTTCTGCGTAACTTGCGTCTGTGTAATTAGTGTTACGACTAACTGGGCTATTAGACCAAAATCGTCTAATTTTTCGTAAATTTGATGATTATAAATCAAGCAAACATTCTGATTTGTTCGTGCTGCGGAGTGGAGTGGACTGGATTTGTAAATCCACCACGTGAACACCGAAAAATGTAGTATGGATGGACTATACGCTCAAAATGTGAGGAGTGATGTGTAGTGGATTTGCAAATCCGTACCACGTGAACACTATAGCGTAGTGGAGTAGAGTGGATTTTGACATTTGTTTTATTGTTTCAAATTGAAATTGCAAACGAACAGCACAAAAACTATTTTTTAATTAAAAAATACTTCACAAAAAGGATTTTTTAATTAATTTAAACAATTTCAGAAAAAAAAGGATATGTCACAAAAAAATAGTTCAATATGTCACTAGATGCGTTATGGTAGATTTGCTACGATCCACACCCCAGGTGAACACTCATACTACGACCGGATTTACAAATCCAGTCCAGAGTCCACTCCACTCCGCATCACGTGAACAAGATATTATATTATTATCACGATCGGAATTACTTCCTAATTGATTGCTTAAACTTGAATATTTATTCAGTAATATTCAGCATATAATTCATTTAATGGCTTCAAATCTTCAAAATAAATTAATATCATTTATGAAATTATCTTAAATCCAGTCGAAACATTATCCCAAAATAACATAATTTCGATTCAATGCAGTTTTATATTTGATTGTATTTAGACAAAGAATTTCTTGTGGTACTATGTCATTGTCCAGATGAATTACTATATTTTGATTGTTGAGTGAATGTGTACTAATTTTCTTTCATTTATATTTAACTTCCATTAATTAGTCCATTCTTGTATACTATTAATAGCATTCTGAAGATAGAGACTGCGATTAGTGTCTCCATCTTTAGACAACATGCAGTATGTCGTCCGCAAATGTGGCTACTAATCGGTTTTCAGATGCTGGGGTGTCACTCGTGAATAGAAGATATAAGATAGGATCAATGATGCTGCCTTTTGGTGCACCTGGTTTGATTTTTATAAGGTTGGAATTTCCAACCTTATAAAATTCTTGGAATAGCTTTCATCTGGAATCTGAATGATATGATGAACACACATATTGTATTGGTAGTATATAACGTAGTTTATTGATTAGTCTCTCATACCTTGATAAATAATTGTGTATTACTATAAATATGGTGGACTTTTTTTTTTTTTTAGAATTTTGTTCCATCCATATTCTCTATACTATTCGTTGTTTATGGGGTTGTCATTTTTCATTTGACGTTTGGTATAATTTTTTGTTTACATAAATATGGTGATGGTCAAATTGTGGGTTTGTTGTGTTGTTCTGTATTAATTATTTAATATTTTCAAACACGAAAATAATTAGGAAATATTTCATATAGAAATATTTTAATAAGTAGAAAAGTAATTTTTTTACAATTTACTGATCATTGATTTTCAACTTAAGCATTAATGGAGGATATAAATAAAAAAAATACCAAAAAGAGAATAAATTGGACCCATGACGAAGTTAAAATATTGTTATATATTTGGAAAGAAAAGAAAGATGACTTAAAACGTAATAAACGGAATTTAAATGTAATTTTGCAAATACAAAATGAATTGCGAAACAGTGGTATTGATTGTACCGTGGATGAAATAAAATCAAAAATGCACAATTTGAAAACAAAATACAAGTAATTTTTTTTTTATTATTATTATTAAAATAATTATTAATTAAAATTTGTATTCTTAGCAACGAGAAAAAAACAATTGATTCATCTGGTAGATCATCCCCTGAATGGCCAATGTTTGATGATATGAAAGCTATATTTGGAAACAGTAAAATAATTAATTCGGCTGATCATCCGATTGAAGAAAGCTTTTCTAGTAAATTTTTTTTTATTTTTCCATTCACAAATTTCACCATTATATTTAATTTTGGTAATTATAGTTTATTTACCAACAACAAATTTACCGTCACCAGAGCCATCGTTATCATATTCATCACAACTAGCATCACCACCACCTTCTACTGGTTCATCCACTGGAAGAAAAAAAATAAAAAATAATTCGGACGTATTAAATAAACTTGAATCAGGAATTGCAGCGGTAGAGAAATTTATAAAAAATAGTGAAGAAGTTGATAAACAAATGCTAGAAAATGAAAAGCAGTTAATAATTCTAGAGGAAAGAAAAACAAATATTTTTGAAAAAATATTTGAAGAAAACAGGAAATTTAATGAGTTGTTCTTAAACAAATTTTAAAATCATTTTTTTTTTTTGCGCTTTGGAAGAAAGATAACCAAGCTATGAGCTGATTAACTGTGGAGTTTTTTTTATTCATTATTCAATTTTCAAACTAAATTTTATGCTGTACAAATTACGATAAGAATCTAGACTAACGGACATAAAAACTATATAGGTTTAAAAAATAAAAGTCATATTGGTGTTTTAATACAGCCCATTACTTTTTTTAAAAAAATATTAAGTATTTTATTTTGAAACTTTTCAATTATATTTTTATGTATGTTTCTGTCACGTAAGATTAACATCTTGTGAGTTCGCCGAAGTAGGACAAATTTAATTATAATATCATTAAAATACTTACAGAAATATAAACTGATAGCATTTCTTATCACAATACCCTTACATGTATTTAAATTTAAATTAGCATAATTTTCTGGTTGTATTCTATTCCTCATTTTTTCTTCTTCCATTTGTAACCAATTTAAATCTACCTCATCTTTTTTAGCATTTAAAAAATTATTTAACATACAACATGTTTTTATAATTATAGATGTGTTTTCTATTTGATTATTCAATCCCTTACCCAATCTTCTAAAACGCGCTTTTAGATTACGAAATGCAATTTTCACAACCCGTTTGCACTTTGATAGTTTATAATTATACAATTTTTCAGAATTGTCTGCGTTAACTTTGAATGGATAAGGTGTTATAATTTGATTTGTTAATTTAAATGATGAATCTGCAATTAAGAATGGTGGTACCACAACTGATTTAATAAATCTCCTATTTTCATACAATACATTGTTATTCACATAATGTGATTTTAAGGAAGATTGCTCATATATTTCTGAATAGTCCGACCGTCCTGTGCAGCCAACATTGAGATACATGAAATCATATTTATGATCAACAACTGCAAGCAAAATCGTTGAATACCATCTTTTAAAATTATAATAATCAGTTGTATTTTCATTATATGGTTTCACTTCAATGTGACACCCATCTATAATAAAAACAAGGTACATAATATTTATTAATACTTATTAATTTTATTATATTACCAATTGCACCAATACATTGTGGAAATCCCAATTTCTCAAATCCTTTAATATTTTTTTTAACGGTTGCATCAGTTAATGGGTGCACATTGAGATATTGGTGTTTTAATTGCTTCCAAATTTCCAAACAAAATTCTAAGACTATTTCATAAGCTGTGGATGAAGCAATTCCAAACTTGTTTGATATATTTCTATAATTTGATGAAGATCCCAATGTATATAACGCTATGGCAATCCTTTTCTTTAAGGGAATTATTTCTCCAAGATATATTTTCTCATTTTGTAGGCCAGGAGATAATAAAATGCATAATTCATCAAATGAAGCTGGAGTCATTCTTAAATTATCTTTAAAAAACATATCACCATTGTTGAATAATTCATATTCAAAAAAAGAATCCAATTTATTCTAAAATCACATAATATTTTCACATAATTTATGTAGTTACTAAAAAATATACCTTTTTCCATCCAGATGTGTTTTTATATATCGGTTTCTGTAGCAGTTGCAAGGCATGATAATTTATTTTATGAAAATAATTTAAAATCATGAATCTTAATTTCAATTTCTTTCTTTTTAATAATTTTTTTTTGTGTTTCTTTTCATTAATGGTATTATTTATTAATAAAAGTTGGTTCATTAAATAATTTTTGTTATTTAAATAAAGTGCCACTAATTGCTTTTTGTTTACATCCATTTTTGATCTGTGTCAAGGTGTTAAGTGTCAAAAACGATTTTTGTTTGGATATACCGCGATTACGATTTTTTAAAACATATCCCATCAAACAAAGATCGTACGGAAATTTCAACAACTACTTTCTTGATTGAAAATTATGCATATAAAAACTTAATATTTTCACTATTCGGATCTGTGATATCGAAATCCTGCACAAAAAAAAACTACAAACAGGACAAATTCTACATTTTATTCACTAACATAAAAACAAATGCATTTTCCATACGAAATAATACGATCACTTGCAGAATGCATTGTGATTAGTACTTCAAGTTTTAAGGTTTATATATGTTATGTAATCTACCAAAAATTCTTCCATTCCAGATTTCCAAGCCAAGTGGGTTTGCTAGATTTTTTGCTGGGAATTTTGGATTTGTTTTGGCGGTTAATTTGACATTTATTGTATCTATATATATATATATATATTTTGTATTGATTTGTATGAAAATTATAGAGATAGAGGTTAGAGGTTGAGAGTTGAGTTGTGAAATAATAAAAATACAGTAGTGCCGATTTAAAATAATCATAAATAATATAAAATTAATAATTTAAAAATGTCATTTGAACCAAGGCAGATAGTAAATGGAGGTCTTCTACGACAATTTATTGGAAAAAATATAAGTATATTCGTAAATATTGATGATTGTACTGGTTCAACTATTAAAGGCAAGACTACGGATAAACAATCTGTACGAATAAATTATACGGAAACTCTAAATGCTAGGCCATCAGATTGGATTGAAGTAATTGGAACACCTGCTGGTCCAGATGCTATCAGAGCTAAAGAGGTTATAGTGTTTCTTGTCTAATGATCTCCTTTTAATGTAACTGAGAAAATTTTGTCTTTTTATAGATTATTCAATTTGAAAAAGGAAATCAAGAATTCGATAGTGAATCTCACAATATGTTAGTTCAGTTTTTTAATCATTGTCAAGATATTTACAAACAAGGATAAAGAGTTAATTTATTGCTATTACCAATGAATATTTTCTAAAATAAAACCATAATTTTTTAACAAAGATACAGTTTACTTTTTTATTTCACTTAAATAAACAATTTCTAGTTTAAATATATAGGAATATTTATTATAAAATATATTAATTAAAAATTACAATATAATATTATTCATTTATATTGGTTTCTTCCATATATGTTTCCCAATTATTCGATATTTGTGTATGGTCTGGAGCCAATTGATTATCTGCCATAACGGCTAATCTACAGTTATTACCAAAACGATGTATATTCAATGATAAACCTATAGACATGAAAATACGTTTTTTTTTTTTGCTTTTATAATATAAATCATAACTTACATGTTTTTGATTGTGGTGGTCTAAAAAATAATAAATCTTTAACATTTTGTCCCCAAATTGTTTTTAATTTTGTTGTATTACTACCATATAATTCGGTAATTGTTATTGGAAAATTATACGAAAAATAAGTAATAAATATTTTCATTAAAACATCTGGTATTATTGTTGTTAAAATATCAAATTTAGTTTGACCCATTGATATTAAATAAATAGCTATTTGTTTTTCACGTATTCGATTAAATATTTTATGCATTTTATTTAATTGATTTAAATTTGGTTCTTCGATTGGTATTTGTAAAAATACAACACCACCAATATGATTTGTTTTATTATACTTCTCAACAAAATATTCTTTTGATATTGAACGACATGTTGCATTCAACATATTTGGTATATTAACATCATTATCGTATAATTGTAAATATTTTTTTAATGAACCACCTAAACAACTAAATATATATTCTGTTTCACCTAATTCATCTAAATTTAAACGATTTCGTATTATATTTAAATCAATTGATTTGGAAAATGATACAACTTTACGTCCACTAAATGATTTAGTTTGTAAAATATTTCTTTCTTTTGATTTTGATATAAATAATTCTTCAAATATATTTCTTGGAGCTTTAATTATTTGCATTAAAATATGGAAAATTTCTCGTGTTGCACAATAAATAAGTGGTATATAAATTGATATAAATCCACAAAATGTTCCAGTAATATCAGTATGTCCTAAAATTTATATAATAAATAAATAAATAAATAATTTATTAAAATAGTACTCACCTGTAAATAAAATATCCTTACATGCAAACAATTCTCTTATAGAATAATATGGTGATAAAATAATTACTGATGCTATTATATACCATATAAATTTTATAATATTTTTAAAAATATTTATTGGATTAGCTGAATGTGTTAATGAATCAACTACAGCTTGAATTGTTAAATTTCTTTTAATTGATTCTCTACGAAATAAATGCCAAAAATATCTTAATTTATATTTAATATGATTATTTGTATTTTTATAACCACGTGTAAAATCTGTACAAACAGTAACAATTGTTATAAATATAATTGATATTAATTGACTAAAACATTGAATCTGTTGTTTTTTATCAACATCTGGAGATTCTAATGGATCATAACGATAAATAAATTCATTCCAACGATTAATTGTTGTCATTAAAATTTGATTCCATAAATTTGGTATATGTTTTGGTGGTTCAACAAGATTTGATAATTTTTGTATTTCGACAAAATGTTGTGAATGATCAAAAACTTTTACAACTGAACTATTTGAATTTAACATTAAAATATCACTTATATGTAAATCTTTTTCCTCAGCTAACAATAAATGATGAACTTTAACAAGAACATAATAACTTTCATCCTAATTATAATAATAAAAAAAAAGTTTTTATATTAATAATTAGATACGAATACTACTTATAAATAGATTATTTACCTGTAATGATTCATCTGATTCAGGAATTGATGTTGCTGTTCGAATAACAATTATTTGCCATGGTGGACAATCAGATGGAATATATTTTGTAACAAGATCGCTAATAAATTCTTGAACATTATTTTCATTTACAGGTCGACCACGATACTTTCGGGGGCTCAATATTATATGATTATTAGGATCAAATTTACTGAAATATAAATATGTAAATGATTATATATTATATTCAATTAAATTTAAATTTAATTACCTATCATCTTTATCCCAGGCATAAAATCCCCAACATGAAATTAATTTTCGTCTTAATTTTGGAAAACGTAATTCTCCAGTCTTATTTTTTTTATCAATTAAATGAATTAAATAATTCTCTTTAATTTTATGATAATCGCATGGTCCATTAAATTGTAATAAAAAATGAAATATGCCAGCATTTCGTGCAGTATCAATTAGAGTTCGAATTTTTTTCGAATTTGAAAATTCATATAATGGATAAAATATATTCATAAAATTTAAACATAATTTATTAGTGAAATGAACACCTGAAATGTATAGAAAGATTAAATTATATTACAGTGTAAGTGTAAGTAGAAGATAAAAATATCAGAATTAGAAAAGATACTAGGAAAAATCAATTTTACTATCAATTCAGTAAACAATATTTCGTTAAAATTATTTAGTTTTATTTGATAATCTTCCTCATACATAAAATGTTAAAGTAAATGCGAAAGATAAACTATTAAATCATATGTGGATGGCGAGATCGTCATAATTTTACACGAATGATTAAAATTAAATTATACCAACTGTTAATAATATTACATATCTAAGTTTAAAATTTAATTGTCAAAATAACAAATATTTAAAATAATTTATAAGCACGTGCGAATATCAACAATAATAATACAAAAACTGAAACAAAATATTAACTAAAATACTGACTGTATGTCTATAAAAATATAACCTTGTAAAAATACTCTGGTCAAAGGTATAGAATAGATTTGAAAACATTATCACTTTTTCTATTTATTCGTTTAATTTACACTGATAAGATTTTTCTTCCACATATTATTGTGGATTTTGTCCGAATTTACATTGAGAATAAATTTCCTTGATAAAAAATATATTATTTATTAAATTATTATACTTACAAATTGTTGATATTATTAGTAATGGCAGTAAACAACAGGCCAAACAAAAGAAAAATAATATTTTTCCAAAAGATATAATCTCAGATGATAATCTAATAACAAATATACAGAAAATTATTATTTTTTAATAATTATTACTTATTTAACAAAACTATAACAAACAAAATTCAAAATTTAAAAAATAAGTACTTTTCCATTTTAATTTTTAAAATAGTTAATAATTATAAGCATTATTTTAGCTGGTTAATTTAAAATTAAAAGAAAAATGTAAAAATTATAAATAAAAACTTAATTTAAATAATTTAAATAAATAACTCTTAATAAACCACAAAAATATTCGTTAGACGGTTTTAAGATTTAAAAATCTAATAAATAAAAAAAGACACTAAGTTGTTGTCACTTGAATAAATGAAGTCAATATATTTCAATAATTTCAATAAATTATGTATTTATACTATTTTATTTTTATTGATAACAAATTTTTTCATAATTTACTCATTTTCTTGTTTAATTTCAATAATCATTTTTAATTTGTGTGTGTTCATATATTTATTATTATCTGAGGTTTTGTTCTGGGGCATATAATTTATGTATAAATGAATTGAAAATTATGAATGTCTTGAAAATGATTCTCTCAAATGAGTTATTTCAGTATTGTAACACTGAACATCAACAGTTACCTTAGGATCAATATAACCGAATGACTTAATTAATGCACCTCACAGCAGAGTTCCAATTTAGGCAGCCTGCAAATATTAGTATGTATTTCTATTGAACTATAATGAAGAACAATTACGATATTAGCTCAGACTTTTTAGTATGTAAAATCTTTAAATTCCCTAAAACAATATAGAAGCACATCGACAAACTTAATAGCCAAACTAATTAGAAATCAACAATAATCAAACTAACTCGAAGATTCAAAAAAAATAATGGTGAATGAGCTCTATCGATACGGATTTGTAAGATATTTTATTTAGCTAGCTTTCCTTTAATTAAAATAAATCTCACGATTAATTGCTCAAAATACTACTATAGTTCTAGTCTAGAGAACGTATACATCAAAAATATGAAAATTGATTTTTATTAATGTATTTTTCCTACATTATCCAAATGTGAATAAAACCTTAAAAATATTCCAATTACATAAATAGGATTATTATTTAGCTTCTTGGATTAATTATTTGGGCACATAACATTTAAATTTCATCAAATCAATTTCAGTAATATACAAAATTATCTTAATCACTATTTACCATTAAGAAAATCATTATTTACCATTAAGAAAAAAAAAGAAAAACAAAATTAATTTTTCTAAATTTTATAATATTATAAATAATTTTTATAAGATTTTAAAATTAACCTACAATTGTTTAAAATATTAAATTTTTAGATTTTATTTTTTTGGACATATACTTAAAAAATTGATTTAAACAAAGTTACATAATATGCTGAATTTTTTGTAATTTATAAATATATATATATCTAAATTTTAAATATTTAGTATTTTTTAAAAAAAGAAATTGAAATAAATATTTCTATTAAAATTTGACTATTTTATTAAATAAATTGTGTTTAAAAGCTCGGAATTATTAATTAAAATAAAAGTTTTTATAATTCAATTTTATTGGATAAATGTTCCAAGCGTTCTAATCGTTGAGCTTCTTCTTTAATATTATGTAAATGATATTTTTTATATTCTTTTAACATTGGTTCAAATATATTACAATTACTTACTGATGTACCAGATTTATCATTTGAAGAACAATCAACGTGTATTGTACGTGTTTGGCTACATTTTTCAGCTGCTGTTATTGCTATTGGTCTACCTGGTGATTGTAAATCATATCGACTTTGTGATATTTTTTGCATACCATCTGAGATAACATTAATTATTTCACATTTTGATTTTTGTACATTAAAAATATCTTCTAATTTTCTACTATGATGTGTATTATATGATCTTTTACTACGATTACTACGTGCTGAACCTTTTGCTTTTGATAATCTTGTATATTCTTTTGTTTCATTTGATATTTTATCATCACTAGTACTATCATTTTTAATTTGTGATAAACTAGAACTTTTATTACATAAACCAACATTATCATCTGGACAATCTTCATAATTATTATTATAATTATTTATTATATCTTTATCTCTTTGACAATAATTATTTATATCATTATTTTTACCAAATTTATTATTAGCATATTTTATTTCTACTTGATTATCGGTTAATGTTTTTTTATGTAAATTTCTTCCAGTTGTTGTATCAAATTGATAATTCTTTAATGAACTATATCCATTTTTTTGATATAAATCAACTAGTGGTTTTTTATGTATTACTGGTTTTTTAATTGTATCTATAAATCTACCTGTTTTATATGTTGGAAGATGTTGTTGTTCAGCAGCTGCTAATTGTTCACAACGCATATGTTGAATAAATGAACTTTTATTAAAATTTGTTCTACTATTTCGTCTTGGTATTGATTTTAATGCTATTGGATCATAGTTACTATTTAGCATCATTCTTTGGAAATGTTCTTCAGTTGGTGATGTTAATGAAGAATCTTGAAATTTGTTCGGATTAATTTTATGATTTTTGGTAAAAATTTGAATTAATTCACCGTGACTTTTTGGCGACTCAACCAAATAAGTTTGAGCTTTTGATAGGGTGTCATTTACTTGATTTCTATTATCATAATCATACAGTTTTCGTATAATTTCCTGATGTTTGGATTTATGTTTAAATAATTGATTTCGATTTATATTTGTTGTTTCTTTATCTTTTGCAAAATCAGCTTGTGTTTCATTTGCATATCCTGGTGGTGGTGATGAATTTGGCTCAGATCTTAGTGGCGGTACTAATGAATGTGATGTATATTCTGGTTTTTTAGGTGATTCTTTTTCATCTAGTTGTTGATAATCACCAAATTCTTTAAGTGTTTGTTGATAACCAAAATTTGATCGTAAAAATTGTTTCTGATCATAAGTTTTACCAAGATAACTCTGAAAATTTAATAAATAAAAAACCAAAAAACATTTCATTTTTTATATATAATGTATAATTCAAAATTTAATAATTACACTAGCACGTCTTTCAAAAATATGTTTTTGTTTATCGTTATCATTATGTAGAGTTTCACTTCGATCATAATCATTATTATTATTATTAATAATATTGGTATGACCAATATCTACATCTTTACTATCACCAATTGGATAACTTTTTTGTTCATCTTGTTGTTTAGAAAATGAATTTGGTTGTTGTTGTGATGAATAATAATCTAAATTTCGTTGTTGGGTTCGTGTATGCCCTTCATCATAATAATTCTCCATTATTTGTCTAAATTATTTCAAAATTTTATTAATTTCTTATTTTTACCACAATGGAGCTTTTTGGAGTTTTTATTTAAATAAAAAAAAAATATATAATTATATATAATATGTTTGAAAAAAAAATATATAAATTATAGAATAACAATGAATTTGTTATTTTTTTTGATGAAAAAAACAATTTTAAAATTCAAAATAAATATAATAATCAGAAACAATCGAAATATTTTGAAGTATTATGTTTTTAAAGCCTTCTATTTTATTAAGATATTATTATAATATTCAATTTTATTTGATTACTCTATATTTTTTAAATTTTATAGTTAGAATTTTTATAAAAAATAAATGCTAGCTATTCTTGCTATTATCATTAATAACATATTTAAGACATCATCCAAAAATAAATGAACACTGTTAATCAAACTGAAAGTAAAATATATTAAAATTATTTTGATTTTTTTTAGTTGATACCCTCGTGGGTACTCCCTAATTTGAGTTCGGTATGTACAGTGAGTCAATATCAATATTACGATTCTTTTCGTTACATTTCCAAGTATTAAATAGCGCGAAAACAAAAATTTCATATAGGAAGGCCTCAACCTTGCTTTTATAAAGAATATAATGAATAATTTAATTAAGGACGTAATATAAAATTATTACTTATGTAACAAGCTACAGCCGTGATAAAAATAGAAAAATATTTTGTTGTATTTTCCTTATATAAATGAATAATTTCGTTGCACAAAATTGGTTAATGAAGTATTCTATTATTTATTTTAATTGTTTTATAGAACAGTAAAAAAAAAACATTTAAAATAAATATAATTAATATAAGATAAATATAAGGATAATGAAATTAAAGCGAAAAAGAAATGAAATTAGTGCCAACTAAATAAAGTTTTAGAAAATATGTGAAAATATATTATTATTATCAAAATAATAATAGTCCTAATATATATATATATTCCTTATAAAATACTTTGATGATTTTTTCCTTAAAAAAGCAAACATTTCTAGGGAAGAGCACTATCTGGTAGTACACAGAGTCTACTTTGTATTTCTATTGTTTAACTGGTCCATACCACCACAAATCAAATAAAACTGACAAAACCAACTTAATGAAATCAATTTTGTCTGTTTCCTAGGATTAGGAAATTTGGGGAATTGGAAAGATTTTGTCCTATTCACAATTCCTCAGATCGCCAGTATAAAGCCACAGTAAGTATAATTACATTATGTACATTAACATTCATTACTAAAGTTACGTAATGTATCTATCGTAATTCGAGCTACTTCGCCTGATTATTTTTTGTCGATATTTGAATTTGCATAATTTTAGGAGCACTTTTAGTGGCTATATAAATTGCAATTTGCATTAACATTATGTAGTAGAAGGAGTAGTGCTCTCTAAAAGTACCCTATTAGAAAAAATGTGCTTTTTCGTCGTTGATTATAAACTTTATAATACGTAAAATGTTGCAACAAAAATCACATAAAAATAAACGGTCTTACAAAACACTTGATGAGGACCAAATTTGAAACAGTCACTAAAAAGTCAGTCCCACAAGTTTAAGTTTACTATATGTCATTATTATTGAATAGTTAATTAAAGATTGAAAAATTAAAATATTTATCCAACGGGTGATAATACACTGTTAAATATTAAGTATAAATTCAATATATAATAAAAGTATTCCGTACTGCCAATAACAGTTATATTACTTATTAATTTTCTACATTGGCATCTTCATTAAAATCCCCGTAATATATGACGTATAATAATGTTATTATTATACGTTGTCAAAATTACAAAATATCAAAAAATTATGTAATCTGACAGTTTAGTTACAACGCATTTTTTGTTATATGGGATAATTGGGTTGTCATGTGTCAGTTCAGTTCAGTTTTAGTTGGATTAGTCGTCTTTCGTGAGTGGATTTTTTTTTGTTCGGGCAAAAAAATAAAAAAACATGTTTTGATTGATAAACAAAATATTTATATTTTTTTAATCATTTATAATTTAATAATATAAACTTATCAATTAAAAATTGTATTTTACTTAAATTAAAAGTAATTACTGACAACAACAAAAGTTCATTCATTATCATTATCAACAAAACGAGAGTTACACGACCTTCATACAACCTTTATTTCACGTGTTGGTTAATTATTGAGTGGAAAAATCTGGAAGATTTTATCAAAATATAAACAAAATATTCCTAATTATTAAAAAAAAAAAAAATTAAAACTTTCTCTGTTCATATTAGAGATTTATTTAAAAATCAAATTCTAATAATACAAAATATAATCCAATATGAATATGCGTGCATATGAATAATAATAATTCCATAAATGCTACGCTACCTAACAAAACAAAATAAAAATCTCTCTTGACTACCTAAAATAATAAAAATCGCTCTGACTAAACAAAATTTTATTTATGTTTTTTCGTATATAAAAGTTAATCACTAAGTTCCAATGACATTCAGTTGTATTCAAAATTTCAATCAAGTTAATTCTTAAAAAAAAAATATCTAATTAGTGTTCGTAGACTTGTAATTTCTATAATAGCTATATATAAAATTATAATATATATATACATACAGTTTTTAAAAGTTCAAAAGATTTTATAATCAATATATAAATATTTATCAGTAAATTTTAATTAATTTAATTATATATATATAGGTATTACTATAAAATAAATTATATAATAAATTAAAATTAAATAATTATTATTAAGAATTTGAAGTTTAATTAAAAAATAAAAACAAAT
Source organism: Rhamphomyia laevipes (assembly GCA_963920725.1). Lineage (NCBI taxonomy): Eukaryota > Metazoa > Arthropoda > Insecta > Diptera > Empididae > Rhamphomyia > Rhamphomyia laevipes. The sequence continues at coordinate 15,522,371 of OY987258.1, forward strand.
AATATATTAACGATAAGTAAAATGTCTGAACGTGAAATGTGTGGAAATTTTGATGGCGCATTTGTTGGACGTAGTAAATATAATCAAAATGGTGTTGTTCAACCATTGCTTACAGGTAACTTTTATTAGTTATGTAAATATAAATATATTTGTAAAACAAAAAGTTGAAAATGTAATTCAATAAATTCTATTTTGTTCAATGACATTTTTGGCGCGCTAAAATTTGTATATCTAATTATAATGTATTCTGGGTCCATTATATACTTCTACATATATTGAATTTTATATTAACTGAGATTTTATATTATATATAAACATTTATTTTTATAAACTATGTATATAATACTTACTATATATTGTGTATAAATAAATTTTTGAAAATGGAATATTTATGTATATAAATTGTGATTTTTTCTTGACATAGGTCAGTTATTCGAATTTTTTGTTGTTAGCAGTATAATATACCATTGATCTTTAAAAAAAAGTTATTAAAAATTTTTGTGTATTAGGTAGGCAGTTCATTTATTTATCAGTAAATTAACTATTACTTTTAAAGTATAATATAATAAAAAATAAACTATTGCAATTATTGTAACATTCATACACTCGTATGATTTAAATTGGTTTAAGATATAGTACAAAGTACAAGTACTGCACCTATTAAATGTAAATTCAAAGAAATATTCTAGAATTTAGAATAGATGTTGATCTCGGTATGTAGTGCGATATGTTGTTTCTGTAGGTATCTATATTTATGTAAAGTACGATATTGTCAAACTATATGATGCTTTACTATTTGTTTTTTCAATAAAGTTAACAATTTAATTAAAATGGTCAATTATGCGTTTTTGAAGTTATGTGGATTTTTTTTATATGGTTTAGAAATTATGTTATTCCCCCACTTATTGTAGATATTTTGTATGGGAATCCCCGTTGTAAATAGTTTTAATTTATTTCTTGTAAAATATACCAGCAGTGCTCATTATTATTATTTTAAGTCTATATTTGTGAAGCATTCATTTTTTGATAAGACTTTTTTAAGCGATTTTTTGGTTTTAGGCGCTTTTCAAAAATTATAGAACGTATCCCTATACACAATGTAAGTCTTGTCTTTTTTTATACGTTTTCTGAGGAACGTATATCTACCGCATAAAAAAAGGATTGAGTGTATTACAATATTTAATATCTTTTCCATGACTAATAGTAATCCAATACTAGAAATCTAAAAAAATGGTACCCATTACAAGAATTATATATCTACAGGACTATACCAAGATGTAGGATTCAGAAGTATTGCGCAGATTCAGTAGAACCGCTTCTTAAAAGTTATATTTTGGGTAATCGGTTCTTAGCATGATATTTATAATATAGTATTTATTAATTTTGTTATTTTATAAAACTACCATTTTTTTTACTTATGAAATATATTTTTATTCCCATGAATGAAGCTAAACACATAATTAAGTGTTATGGTATCACATAATACTACGGCATGCATAAATAATGTTATAATTATTGCAAATTGTAATATCTTTTGTTACGACAATAATGGACTGCACCTGTTGTTAAATTATTTTAATCCCACACTTACCACTGACTATACCTGCTACATGAATAGCAATTTCAACTTTATTAAACATATACTTTACTTACTATTCTTAAGAAATAAAATATGAAAAATAGATGGACTTTCAAGAAAAAATAATTTCTATATACAGTGTGACCAGAAACAACTGTCGGCAATTTTCATTTTGAAATCTCTACCATTATTTTTAACAATTAATTAAGTGTTATTTTTTATATTAATAACATTTAGTTTGTAACTACTTACCATTATTCGTTTTAATAATGGATTACAAAATACAAATAATTTTAAAATATAAAGAGCAATGTTAAAGAAATGTTGACATTTTAAAGCTGATGAAACCTTTGAACATGAACTTAATTAATATTCATTGAAAGAACCTTAGCTCCTTAAAAAAGAATTGCTTTAAAAGATCTAACGCTTAATGCATACAAAAAACAGCGAATTCAGCAATCAGCAAAATGATTGAGTTTGGTCAACTTCACTTTCTGAAATACTAATTAATAACTTGGTATAGTTGAAAGGTTTCAAAATGTATCACGGTTAATGGTTTGGGAGCAATTTATTCCATAGGAAAGCTACGGTTGCACTTTGTTGAAAAAATTATTCTATCTACTCATTTCCTTCCTCATGGCAAAAATATGTTGAGCAATAATTATTTATTCTTTCGAACAAGATTCTGCGTCAGCACATAAAGGAAAACTTACTCAGGATTGGTTAAATGAAAATTTACCGATTTAATTACTCCAAAAGATTGGCCACGTTTTCGCCGGATCTTAATCCACTTGATTTCAGTATATATGGGGTTATATGGTGAACAAAATGAAGAATGTAAAAAAGAATGATTATGAAGGCCCATTTTATGAAAATTTGTTATGATATTCATATTCCGATCGAAGTTATGCTTTTCCCAAGCGGTTAAGGCAAGTAATCAAGTAAAAAGCATAGTGATTTGTATTGAAAAATTAATTTTGATTCTTAATAACAATGTTTTAAATATTTTTTTTTCAAATTTTATTAAAAGATTAACGATATTTCATCTGTTTTTTCTCGACAGTTAATTCTATTCAAACTGTAAAAAAATGGATCAGCTCCAAGTTATACAAAATAAAGATATCATAAATTTATTCAACATTAATAGATAACATCAACCATAAATCTTATCAATTAATTTCACGAACTATGTAAAATCACTATAGTATACCGGAATATAATACATTATACTTAATTGCAATAATAATAAATATACAATACTCACTTATTTACAACAAAAATTATACTAAATATGTTTTATAATAATAAAATTACCTTAAATTATTTTATTATGTAAGTATAATGTTTTTATATTATAGAAATTTATGTTTTTAATATTTTGTTCTAAAACCTGGATATATTAAATAAAGTGTTATTTGTTGTTTCTAATTTCAATGTAACATTTACTTTCATATTCACATAGAACCAGAAACAAAAATTTAACATTGAAGTTTTCACATATATGAATAAGCTATCTGGTCCAGATCTGGAAACACCAAAACTCGAAATTAAATGTCTCGATTGTTAATTTACTTAGGTAATACTAGTTAAATTTGACCCAAAATACAAATTTTCTTTTGTTTTTATGTCAAGTTTAACAGTAGCCAGTCTTTATGTTGCTATAATTTAGTATTAATTAGCATTTTTATTTTTAATTCAAAAGAAATTAAAGGATTGGGTAACGTACCCAATTCTCATTTGATCTGTCATTAATTCTTGTTATGAATATATACACTCCCAATGCAAGTTCGTAGAGTTATTTGAGGTAAATTTTATTTTTATTGGAATAATAGAGTTCTACCAAAATATTGGTGCGTTTAACAAAGAAAATCCAACCCAATTTGATCTTTTTCAAACCCATTCATTAATTAAATTACGAAAAAATCGAGTTATCCTCGTTTTGCTCTATATGCTAAGAATTATTAGATACAAATTTAGTGGCGCCCAACTTTCGATATTGTTATAAGTACATTATGTTATAATAAATTAACTATATGATTTTGGTTATCTTTTAATACAACAATAAAATAAATAAATAAAATAATCGTAAAAAACCTAGCTATGTATGTACATTTCTCTATAACACTTTCATATTTCATACCGAACAGCTTAACTGGGAATTATCAAAAATAGGATTTATTTATTATACGACTGTTGTATGAGTGCACAAAACGTTTGAGTGGGGTCTTAGAATTTGGAATGGAAATATGAAAATTAATTTTGGAAAAATTAGCTAAGACCTAAGATGCTAGAGTAGAGTATATATGAATAGCCTTATATAAGTTACAATTTTATTAATTAAATATAAAATATTTTGCTATCTTTTGTTTTGTTCACATTTTAATATCTCTGACAGCTATTAAGCCATTGTATTATAAAACCTTTAAAATCAAAGTGTAATAACCGAACACATTACAGATTATTATATTTAACGCAATGTTTTTATAATATGTATAAGTATTACGCGAATATCGCTATTCATTTGTGTAAATACGTACAGAGTGATTAGTAAAAATTGATTAATTCTTAGGAAAAAATTGTAATGTCTTGTACAACACTTCTTTTTTTGATTCGACATTAAAAAAAGTCAGCTTATATTTTGTTTCATAACTTCAGAAGGACTCTATGGATCAATCTGATTTATAATTTATTGAATAGGTACTGAAAGGACCCTTAAACCCAGCTATATATCGAATCTAAAAAAATGGTGTATCCGTCCACGGAGGCTGATTTCGTTTTTTTTTTTGGCAATACTATCATTAAATACGATGGTATACTGCGTATCAAGTTTTGCAACTCACTTTGTATATTTATTTAAAATTAATATATTTTTTTTAAATTAAATATAATTAATTAACATCATCTCATAAATCATTAAATATGAGCGAGTCATTCGTATATTATTTGCGAAGCCAAATATTCCAACACATTTTAATAAAATTGTTTTCAAGTTTTATAAATTAATTTAAAATACATACTTTAATTTACATATTCTTTAATTAATAACAATTATATACATATATGTATATATACGTATGTATATATAAAACAAAAAATATTTATCAATATAATATAATCGCAATTTTGTAAACTCTAGTGTTTACAAATTACATATTAAATTAAAATGCTTATTTATTCGTTGAAATTGTTCATATTATATATATATATATATATATATATATATATATATATATATATATATATATATATTATATGTATATAATTAATATTATGAGAAAGATAAATTTATTTTTTATCATATAAAGTTTCAGTTTAATAAAATTTATCAGTTTAACTGTTTAACATAAAGTTTAGACAGTGTCCATGTAAAGAATTCTAATGTTATCTCAAAATTCCATTTATTCTACTAAATAAAATATTTATATTCTTTATTTATATCTAGTAATTTGAAAATAGCATTCCATTTGTAGTTAGTAAATATATATGAGTACTTATTGCCATACTTATCATTTCAATATTTTGTTAATTATATAAAAGTGATAAAACAATTTTCATAAATAAAATTGCGTAAATGATTTATATAAATGTTATACTTAACAAATAAAATAAAATTTAATCGATTTTTTTTTTTTTGTCAATTTAATCTTAAGTATACTTATATTATACATATGTAATGTATATATTATATATTTATATAATAATTAATTTCAGCCAGCAACTAATTATTACACTAATAACTTTTATAGATTTTAATACAAATAAACATCTTTTTAATTAAAACTTATTTTTCCAAAGAAGTGACGATCAATTTATCTTTTAAATAAAATTTAGAGTTTAAATTTTATAGTGATTTAAAAATAACATCTATTATTTACGCCATAAATATTCTTTACATGAAACTTCCAAATTATCGAATATGTACAATCCTAAGTCTTCTTATAATAAGACTATAGTATAAGGATTGCTATATATTAGACTGCTATTAATTTAAAGATATTAGATTACTTAATAAATGCTAAAAAATATGTAGAAACCGGAATTTTTCGAAAAAACAAATTAAATTATGAATTATAACAAGAATGAAATGTTTCAATAAAGTCTCAATAATTTATTATAATCTACAATGCTTTATGCACATCATCCACAAATGCAGTCATATACTTACTATTGATGTTAAACTAGTTATTGCATGGCCTGAATTCCTAATACATATATAGCATTTCCAGGTAAATTTAGTCTTTTTACATTTCAAAATAGTCTTTTTATTTTTCAACAGGCCAGTAGGCCTAATAGGCTCAAGTGCGCGAGGTACTTTGATTCCGTCACCCCATTGTAAACCAACCAACCAAGTAAATAAGGAAAAATAAAAAGACATAACATAACCTGCAAATTAAATATAGTACCGATTCTAAAATGAAAAGACTATTTTGAAAAGTAAAAAGACTAAATTTGACCTGAAAATGCTATATAACGTGAATTACTCAATTTTATAACTATTTCCGTTTTTCAAGTTTTAATTTAATTCTATTAGGAAAAAGATTTCATCGGATTTATTAAAATAATTTATTCTTCATTTAGGTACTAGAGTTTTATACATATCTTGTGGATCTAAACTTCCTTGTAAATTTATATTTAATCCAACTTGTTTTCATTTTCATTTACAAAATATCTACTTTATTTTTCTTGTTTATTTCCTTTACAATAATTCTTAAAACTAATAAAAATCTAGCTATTAATTTATTTTTAAATTATTTATAATTAATGGTTCACTTTGAAACTCTTTAATTATAGTATATTCTTATTATTAATCTTTTAATTATATACTTTTTGTTTAGTATTTCACATTTTTTTTATCTTTTCCATAAAAACGATTTTATTTATATATACTTATGTTATAAGTACTATATTTTTTTTCTTTACTTAACATAATTATATTTATAATTAATAACCTGTAAGTTATTACTATATACCTAATCCTACAGCTTAATACTATTTTGATTTAGGCATTATTATTTATAAGTTTTTAATATCTTCCGAAGGCATATTTAAAATAAATTTTAACTGCAAATTATTTAAATATTCTGTAATTTTCAGATATATATAATTTATTGTAGGATGTCCTTTTGTTAATATGATAAATTAGTAGTAATCCATTTTCTTTTTGTATATACTTAGTTATTGGCGTAACTATTTTCCATAGATTTTTTAAAATAATATTCATTTGGATATGTTACGTGCGCAAGTAAATTATTTCCAGTTAATTACAATGCTTCATAATTTTCTTATATTTTATTTCTGCTATTTATCTGAATACCCAGTTTGTCCAACCAAAATATGTATCTTTCCTTTTAAATATATATTTTTTTTCTATGACAATATAGTACATATATCTTTTAGATCTAGATTGTATATTTTACATTAATTAATAATCCTGAATTTTGATTATCATAAAGAATATAGTATCTATTATCTAATTTATTAGTCAAACTATCCGTTATTGTTTAATATATTTCTAAATCATATGGGAAATATTATCTAATTCCAACGAAATTTGATGGTACACATATTAATTTTGTAATCTAGTATTACTGGGTCTCTATAAAAATTACGAATTATATAAAATACAATATTGGTGTCTAAATGTGAAATTTTTAACAAAGCAATGTTTGTTACAAAAGTTACGAAAAAACTGTTGGATATACACATAAGTACCAGTTATCTGCTCCCCTTAGTTATCAGCTTTTTTTATTGTTATTAATTTTGGATATTTAATTTTATCAAAATAAATATTATTTACAAATTTTTCCATTATTTGTATTATCCGTTTGTTCAAAGTTCAAATATTATAATTGTTATATTATTTTTTCAGCTACTAAGTCGTATTAAATAAAAACACATTTTTTTAAAATTATTTTTCTATTACATTTTAAAATCACCACGTGATCACCACGCCAGTTGATTTTTTAACAACTTTTTTTAAAATTAACCGATCACTTTTAATATGCTACGAATCCAAATTAATTAAAATTCAAACCCAGCCAAATAAAACCTGCCCTTAATTTTCGTTATTCTAACAAAAATCGAGGCCTTTCTATTGTCCTTTAATTACCTGTTGTTTTTTTATATTTTACTTTCCTTAATTAAGCAAGTTTCTTTTCGTTGCAATTATAATTAAATTTATTAATTAATATATTATAATTGCGCGTGTCAGGTAATTGAACCTTAGACTGCTGGTTGGAATTTTATACAACATACTTAATCACTTATTAAGGGAATGATATTGCAGTTGGAGTTATTGTACCTAACTTCCTAAAAATAACATTTACATGAAGATCGAAATTGTACCTAAACTTTTTTAATAAATTTTATTTTTCTTCTTTAGGGTTTCTTTCCACTGTAGAGCTAGGGCGTCAGCATTTTCGTTAGTACTCTGTTCTTCGTTCTTCTGAATACTTCGATTAGTACATATTATATTGAACCAAGTTTTCTACTTTCTAGCAACTTACCTTGCGGCACAAATTGTAACATTATATATTTTTCTCCACGTAAAATATATTCAAGATAGCTTAGTTTCCTACTTTAATTAGTGTTTTTCTTTTTGCCCATTGTGTTCAGTACTTCTACATTAGTTATTTTATCATTCCGACTAATATTTAATATTTTTCTATATGTCTTAAACTTGAATGCTTCCAACTTTTTTATTTTTTTATTTTTCTTATACTTATTAGTTCCCGCCTGCGAGCCATACAATAGTATTGACCAAACAGAGCATTTCAGAGCATATTGCTTTCAGGTTGATATTTATTGCGCTTTGACAGAAAAAGCGGTCTAATTTTCTTGATGGGAGTTCTGGCTTGCTCAATTCTTGGTATTTTTCTACTTTGATACCATTTCCTTATTTTGTCTATCGGGTAAAGTCTATCGAGCACGAATGGATATTTATATTTCAATCATTGCATCTCTGTTTCAGAATATTTAGCATAAATATTGTGCCTTAAGCGTTCCTAAAACCAAACTGCGATTCATTGAGCTTTCTGAACTAAAATTGACTATAATCTGAATTACAATTGATACTTTCCGAATTAAACTTGGAAAAGGTGTAGTATAAATGAAATAATAAATTTTTATCAGATTAAGTGAGATCATTTTTAGTTATTCTATTAATTTAAAATATTAAAATTGTAACATTCACTAAAGTTTGATTTAATGGATTGTTATTTTGTTATTCGAATGCTAATTTGTTACTGCATTTTGTTTTTATTAAATTGAGAAATAGCATAAATCGGTCAAGGCTTAACACTAGGCATTTATTCGACGGCAATAAAAAGAAACTATTTTCTGTAGGTATTTTATTATATATAATACCATGATTCTATATCTAGGTACTTAATATACTTTTGAATCTAAATTGTATCGAAAAACGTACAAGATGTCTAAAAATCATCTCTCCAGGTCCAGGGGGTAGTTATATTATCATTATTATTATTATTTTCGGTTTCATCGGTCTCATTATTATAATTAAGTTTTGATATGGAGCTCTCCACTTCCATAAAATCTTCATTGATATCATTAAAGTCATTTTATTATTTATTACAGATCACTTTACAATTTTCATATACTAATTAAATATAGAGAATTTATGTTTTAGAGAAGTATTTTCAGCTCTTAAATTTATTTTAGTTTTTTGGCGTACCATTTTGGTACTTATTATTTTTTATGATTTGATTATATTCTTTTAATTTTAAGTTTATGTTTTTTTCACTTCAATCTTCACTCATATTAATATAATGTTTTAAATCTGATTTTTATAATTTTATTTTTTAATTAACTATGAATAAATTAAGCTAATCCATGCATGTATGTGATTGCTCTCATGGCTTCCGTGAAACCCAAATTGTTTTCTATAAGTATATCCTCAATTTGATTAACAGATTAATTCAAACCGATTACAAATTATATCTTAAAGTTGATTGTTAAGCTAATGTCCTGTCCAACTAATTTTTTTTTTCATATAAAATAAATTTGAAAAAATCTAATTATAATTGCTTACCATTATTAAGTATTTTTATTGATTTTTAAATCTTCTCTCACGTAATCTTTTAAATAAAATCTGTTGTACGTAAGATCTTATAACTCGGAAACTATATGGCAAAGATTGGGTTCATTAAGAATCACCAAAAGTTTTACCAGGTTGAGGAGATGTTTTTATAAAAAAAGAATAATTGGAAATTAAGTTCTTCAAAATATATTATTATATACCTCCTCCACAAAATTCATCCTCGTATCTCCAACCCCTTATTTGAAATGGTAGCGATATTCATAATTTTCAAAATTAGTATGAAAATCGAGAATATTTAAATTCGGTAGCTCGGTATTACCATAGATTCGGGTCTTTCAAAATCACAACATATTTTATCTTTACCCCGTTTTGTTTAAATATTCTTAAATAAGATAATATCGAAGATTTAAAAGGGTATATGAAGCACTCTGTTATGATTAGCAGTTTCTTTTTAATAAAATCAAATATTTTTATCATTATATATACAGGGTGAGTGTGAAATACCTTATCATGTAGGCTAGCCGGTCGTATAGCTAACCTACTTTAATTAACTTCTGCTAATCTACTTTAATTATCTATTCTACGATATTCTTTGATTCATTGTGACCAAAAAAATGTATTAAAAGTTTTTTGAAAACTGTGCCCTGGGAAGGTACACTCTTTTTAATGATTTTATGTTCATACTTAGCTTCAGAATGGATTAATCGCAAAGTATGATTCATAGGTTATTAGATTGGTAAATACATGCCCTTTTTAAGCTATAAAAGATTTCTTATTTCCACGTAGTTTGGTAACTATAAACTACCAAATTTAAAATTTAATTTTTGTTTTGCAAATTTTGACAAAAATACCTCACTGAAAGTGAAATAATTTATTACATACTTACATAAGAAGTTGCGCGGTTTTATTATGTGCTAAATAAAAAAAAAAAACCAACCTACCTGTCTCCTAACACCTGAAATTTTAAGGTATATTTTGTAGCTTATAGTTTCCAAACAACATTGGTGGCAGGTAATTGCCAATTTAATGACATTGAATCATACTTCTCGCTTGATCCATTTTGTAGCTTATTATGAACCAAAATATGTTTCTAATTTTATTAAACATCGAATCATAAAAAGACATGCACCGCCCCAGGGCCCAGCTTTCATGAAACTTCCAATACAATTTTTTGGCCAGAATAAATCAAAGATTACTGTAGTATGCTAAGGTATTTCAAAGTCACCCCGTATAAGAAAATTAATTGATACAATTTTGATTACAAACATTTTAAATATTATAAAATAATAAAACAATTTATGAAACTGTGATTAGCTTTTGAATTTTTTTTTAAAAAATACAATAAAATTGATTGATAATATTGAATTTTATATTGATTGAAGCACAACGGTATCCAATAAATAATTAACGTATTTTAATAATAGCGTTACAAAATAATGTAAAATTTTATGACCCTGATATCGTATTGAAGTACCAGAAATGAATACAATTGCTCTCTAAGTATACACTAACATTAATTTCAATTTATTTCAGATTTGTATCAAATAACAATGGCATACGCATATTGGAAATCTGGAAAAACAGATGACCAAAGTGTTTTTGATTTATTTTTTCGGACAAGTCCATTTCATGGTGAATTTACTATATTTGCTGGTCTAGAAGAATGTTTAAAATTTCTTGAAAATTTTCGTTATTCAGATAGTGGTGAGTTTTATGCTCCCGTTGATCAAAATATGAATTGATAAATTATTTATTATTTATTTTTTAAGACATTGAATATTTGAAACAAACTTTACCAGAAGGAATTGAAGATACATTTTTTGAATTTTTACGAAATTTAGATGCTAAAGATGTTACTGTATATGCACTTGATGAAGGTTCAGTAGTTTTTCCAAGGTAATTTTACAAAATATATATATAAATAATTATATTTAATAAAAATTTGTTTATATATAAATCTTTAAAAGAGTACCATTGATGAAAGTTGTTGGCCCTTTAATATCTGTACAATTGTTAGAAACAACTTTATTAACACTAGTTAATTATGCAAGGTAATTTTTAAATTATTTAAATCAAATTTTATAAAATAAAAATTTTAATAATATAATTAATTTTTTTATTTTTTCAGTTTAATGGCAACAAATGCTGCTCGTTATCGTATGGTAGCTGGAAAAAATATTAAACTTTTAGAATTTGGTTTACGACGTGCACAAGGACCAGATGGTGGTTTATCAGCATCAAAATATTCTTATATTGGTATGTTAATTCACGTAATTATTATTTATATCCAAACTTCTAATATTTCTTATTATATTTATATTGTCTAATATTTCCATTAACATGACTTTAATTTGCGTTTCTATTTCTGAAAACATACATGAAACATACAAAATCATCAATAATAATAAATAGATAGATCATTAAACAATTTTGTATTCGTGTTTATCAAAATAAATAACCTTGCCATTCATAAATGGAAATTTAGAAAATTTATTTAGTTACTTATAAAAAGGTGTACTAACCTTCAAATTTTTGGAAAAATTTTAATACAAAACAGAAGAAAATATAAAAATACATATTATGGCACTCATATGTAAATCCTTTTTAGAAACAATAATCGATCATAATAGATAAGTAAAATTTATGAAGGTTACACAGTTTGTTAATCTACTAACAACTAACGTGTTTTGTGGTGTCGCTTTCTGAAATACATAAAAATTTGATTGCCTGAATTTATTTGAAACTTAATACGAGCTGTTATGAAATATTTTGTTTTTCCTTCAAATTTGTTTTTCAATTAAATTAAAAATGAATTGGCAAAAATATATTTCTTTGACAGCTGCTGCCAATCATCTTTTTTAATGTAGAAGAAATAAAACTTTCTTTTCACATATCGAATTTATATTCGGTTTTTTTATAACTATAATAATAATAATTAATTATTTTTATTTTATAATTCACATTCAAATAATTGCTTCTTAAAATGATTTCTTATTTATATTAGCATAAATTCAGGTGGGAAATTGTTTTTTCTTTGTACCTACTAACTTACAAATTGATTAAAGGAAAATTTTATGTTCATTCTCATTTGGAATATCTATCTGCCTGTAACAATTTATGGGTGGAATGTCATCTGCCTGTAACAATTTATGACTGATTCCAAATACTTTGTAAAATAGTTTCAAATCAAAGAATATATAATTAGGTTCGCCTGAATATATGCAATCTCAAACCGATTTTTTGTTTAGCTCAAAAGATATTGAACTGATAATGTATAGACAGACGACAATGGAACAGGAGGTGCTAAGAAATATGAATTTTAAGGAATTCCTAATTAGTTACATTTTTTTGGGAAGATAATCTGTATTTATTGTTAAATATCGCTGCGCTGATTAATAGCTGCAAAAATATAAAAGTTTATTCAGCGTTTTATTTTGTTCCTTAATAGCGAAAGATCTATAATGATTCCGAAGGTATATCGTTCGTTCAGACAAGTGAATGATTTATATTCAGCAGTTTCGTTAACTATTCTTGATATAGCATTGATACAACTCTCAAAGTAGCTCAGGGTTTAAAAATGTGTAAAAACAAAAAGAAATTATTCCAAATACTAATAAATGTTAAAACTTTTATTCATATATGGACAATATATGTACCTACACCCATAATAAAAAAGGTTATTAAAAACTTTTACAGATTTTAATTTCAAACCATAATTGATTTGGTTCATGCTAAAGTTTATATTTATTGTTTTAGCACAAGCAAAAAAAATTCCTTGAAAGTTAAGAAAATTATAATAAATTTCACATATTTATATTGTATCTGAATTTTCATTGCTAAAAGGTAAATTCACCAAAAAAATAACCCATTTTTGTTGGACATTGAAAAAAAATCATCAAAAAGAAAATGGTAAAAATTAAAGTTTAATAACAAAAATGCTGCTGTCATTAAACTGATGTAAATATGCATATAAGAAATATAAACTAAAATTTAACTAACTTGGTGCCATTCTGTGCCATTATTTTTGTTGTTTTATTAATTCAGGAAAATTAAACATATATCAATATATACTTACATATATCGTATAAAGTTTTACTTATGGATCGTGTTTACCGATAACTTATTTACTGTTATTTATATATGTTTTAAAGGTGAAAACTATATACTTATTTTTTTTTTTTTTACTTATACGAATTTATTTATAAAGGATTGTGGTTGTTATTACCATAACCAAAATATATTGTATTATATTGGCAACTATACATAATAATTATTTTCTCTAAGTCTATTAATGCAGAAAGTTTTTGCCTAGCAGCAATATTTATATCGATATAACGACTAAATGTTTAATTGTTATAAATTTAACTTATCATTATTTAATATATGATTATCAGTATTCAGTAATTACGTATATTGATAAAGTTTCAAATTCTTTACTTTGTATTAATAACTATATAAATAAACTAACTATTTGGAATTCCCAGTTTATGTATGAATGTAAAGTTAAAAGAATTAGGTCAAAAGTCAATATACTGCATAATTAAATTATCAAATATTATAGGTAAAAGAATTAAATTTACTCCTTAATTTATGAATAATTTTGAAAGCCAATGAACGAAATATAGGAATTTAGGGTTGATAAACAATCTTATGAATAAATTTTAAATCAATGATTTAATTTCAGGAAATTTTTGGGTAGACAACTAATGAGAAAATGTCTAGTTTGACTGGTTGAATCCTTCGTCTAACTCCATATTTCTAACTGTTCATCTATAACTAAATTTAATAATTAAATTTGATTGCAACTTTTAAATAATTTGTTTATGCATAATTAGTGGAAACTATTTCCAAAAATGAATTATCAACTCAATAGGATTTAATCTTTATATTGTATACTTTTCTAAATATTTAGTTTTAGATCATAGATAATAATTTGGAAATATTTATTATGTTCTGATATTGTTGTTATGCAAACAAATATTATTGCCAATATTATGTTACAAAACCGAACCGTGATATTTCACATATCTATTTGAATAACACATAAATTATTTGTCATGTTAAGTTTTTATACACTTTGTATAAAAAATAAGATATGTACAATTAAAAAAAACCTTTAGTTAAGGTTGAAACAACACTAAAAGAAAGAATAGAAAATAATGCAATCGTAATAGATATAAATTTCATATATATATTTAAAATATATCCTTGATCCTTGATCACGATTGCCGCAATTTTTACAACTAACTAGTTGTAGCTATTTTTATTTTACTTAAATAAAAATATTTTTATTATTATTTTGGAATATATAAAGAGAAATTAAAGCTAAAAGGGTCTAAATAGTGCATGGGAAAGAAAGAAGTTATGTTGTCATCAAAGTTTAAAGTATTCAATGCAGTAACTAGATCGATCTTCAATTATGCAGCTCAAGATCGAATTTCAAGGAGATGAATAAATTACAAAGATACTTTATAAAAAGATTATTTGGCTTACCTGACTTTACACAAAATTACATATTAAGTTTAGAAACTGGAGTACCTGACCTGGTTGTAAAACAACAATTTATTATTATTATTTTTAAATAATTTTTACCATTACAAAGTAAATTCTTATAATTAAAATTGATTATTTTGTAAAAGATTTATGATATTATTTTTATTATAAAGAATTAAAATTTATTTTAATTTTAGGTGGTTTTGATGGAACTTCAAATGTTTTAGCTGGAAAATTATTTGGTATTCCAGTTAAAGGTACACATGCTCATGCCTATATCACATCATTTTCAGGAATTTCAGATTTAAAAACACGAATGTTAAAACACAAATCAAATGGTTAGTTTATTTTACAAATCTAATAAAACTTTAATTTTAATAAATTTTTATTTTTTAGGACAAACCAAAGATTTATTAGAGCACGCTATTGTACATCGTCAGTCATTGTCACATATATTAGATATATCAACTGAAGAATCAAGTGAAGGCGAATTAGCAGCTATGGTATCATTTGCAATTGCATTCCCCGATGGATTTATGGCACTTGTCGATACGTATGATGTTAAGAGGTATTTAGCTTTTAGGCAAACAAGTCTCTCGGCTCTCAATTACAAAAATTGTAAATACAAAGATTTTGTCGTTCATGATATTCATCCTTCATAATTTATCATAATTGTATCATTAAATTAATTATTATTGTTATTTATTAGAGTGTATTTTAATTGATCGGATTTAGCTAATAATTGCAAATTAATTACAATAATAAATAATAATTAATTTCTTCTTTTTTTTGATAATTATATAAAAATAATTATATTTTTGATAATTATATATGTACTACGAAAAAATTTAGAAATATTTGAATACAAATATTTATTTATTTCTATAATTCCTTTAATACTAAACTGTATACAATGATTAATTATTATGGTATTTAGAATGTGTTGTTAAAATAAAAAATTTAAATTTTGATATATATGTTTTAAGATAAAAAAAAATATATATATCGAAAAACATGAATATAATTTTGTTTCACAGCCAAACAAATCCAGATGAAAAAAATCCTTCTTCAATTAAACCAATAAACAACATGAAAATAATTATAAATGGAACTGGAACTAAAGATTCTTTGCCATTAAATAATTTATTAAATATTGAAAAAATAATTAATAAAAATGATGATATAAATGAAAATAACAATAATAGTAATATTAATTACAATATTAATAATTGTAATACAAATGAATCAAATAATGGAATTTTAAATAATAAAATAAATGGTGCACGGAATGGATTTTCTGATAATGTAATCCCAAGACACCAAAATCGTGATATGCTAAAATTTGTTGGGAAGTCATTCAGGTAATTTTTATTTATTAATAGAAATTATTATGATGAAATATCATTTATTTTCATTTACAAATGAAGTCAATGATGCATGATACTATTTTTATGTCTTTTATTTTTAATTCTTTTTTGTTTTTTTTACTAATATTAATAAAAAAAATTATGTACTAAAATATAAATAAAAAAAAAAAAAAAAAATTAAACATAATAAAATTTAATACACTAAATTACAAGACAATTTGTAAATATCTACACGATTCACAAAATCCTCATACATTCACATATAAATACGTTATTATTACATTAGTTACGTTGTTATATCGAAGAAAAAATAGTATAAATATCCAGAAATTCTTTAATATCTGCAAAGTCTTCATAACATTATACTAAATATAAACAAATATTTTACATACATGCTTCAAGAACAACAAAAAATTCTTTTTTAGGACTGTTGGACTGTTTTTCTTGGGTACATTTTTACCCCAGTACAAATTATAATATTTAAAATAATTATTGCTCCGTTATTACTAATAATCTTAAGTTTAAAACAATTTCATCATCAATACAAAAATACTTTAAACATCAATAAGAACAAGTACTTTAATAGAAAAAATGTTTTCAATTAAGTTATCTATCAGTTAATGAATAATATTATGACATCGACTGTCGGTTAACTTTACTTGAACATTGATATACTCAACCAATACATCAACAACTATTAGTTAGATCGTTATCATCATCAACTATCAGTTACTTTTTAAATAAAATTTAGACTATGAAACACCTTCGTTCTTGGACTGGACTGACTAATAGATTTGAACTAAACTTTGAATTATTTTAAAAGCAAATTGAATTTACATCTAATTTATACTTTTCATTATTATACATTGCCAAAAAAAAAATAACATTCCAAAATTTAAATTGTAACAAACAGTAATTTCTATTTACTAAATTTAGTTCAGTTTTACAACCGCGACATTGAATATATAAATCAAAAATCAGACATTCACTATAATAATGATGCACCACGATTTTTATCCACGAATAAATTAAGTAACCATTAATCGTAAATTATTTGGAACGTTATTTTTAACATTATATTTTAATATTTGTATATAATTATATGCTTTTACTTTTTTTAACTACTTTGTTATTTTATTTACTATTCTATCATATTTTTTTGTTTTTTTAATATTCATTCATCATTGACTACAAATAATAATTGTTAATGTTTTATTTTTATGTTAACATTTTATTTGTGCGTTTTTTTTTGTTGGAAATGTCAGATTGGTTTAACACTAAAAAAAATAAACATAATAAAATTATGTTGAAAAAAAGAAACATAATACAAAGAAATTGAACTAAAATGACTTCCCGGCATTATTTTGGCAAAGGTATGTAACTAAAATTAAAAAGAAATTTAAAAAAAAAAAAATCGTGGTTAAATTCGGTAAAATAATATAAAAACAAAAATTTAAAATACTAAAACAAAATTTTAAAATTATAAAAATTTGTTTTTAATAGTTTTATGGTATAACAATCGATTTTATAATATTTTTTATTGTCGTAAAATAGTTTATATCACATAAAAAGGTACAAATTAATATAGTAAATACATTTTGTTTAAAAAGCGTTAGCTTTAAAATTCATTTATTTTACATTTTTCATTATATTTTTTTTTTTTACATCATAATTGTAGATTCAATTCCGAGAGATAGCACCGCATGGCTACAATATAACTGAATGTTTTGATTATGTTAAACATTTTTACACTAGACATTCCTTTATTATTAAACTAGATTTTTCTTTTTCGATTGAAAATTATTCATTTAAAAAATACAGCTTTCTCAATGATTCCCTCCAGAAATCACGCAATTCTGTCCCTTTTAATTCTATACAATAAAACAGTCAACAGGGAAAAACTACGTTATTTGCTATTTCCATGTTAAGTTCCCAACATTTCAAAGAAGTCTTTTTACTACTAAATTTTTAAAGATAACATGAAAATAATGCAAACAATAGTACATTTTCAGTTCAGTATTTATAGAATAATATCTTTTTTATTTCTAGAAAACATTTGCTTATTCAATTTTCCAAAATATGGAAACCCTGGCAAATGTTTTATTTTGTAAAAGTCGATAATGTTGATTGAACTGATGGGTTTTTTGAGCGGTTAACATTGTTTTGTGTTGAAATCTGATCTGTTTGTAAACTGATAAGAAAGCTGAATTGAGTAATTTCAGGTCGCAATTGTGAGATTGCGATTTTTTGCAATCGAGACAGAAAAATGACATAAGTTTTGAATTGAAGAAGAAGAAAAAACACTTTAAATAATATTATCCAGTGTTGGCACACGTTATTATTTCGTTATGCATTGTAATAATAACGAAAATTTCGTTACTATTAACGATACTGAATATTCAATATATCGGTCATGATGGCTCATTATATTTACAACGATATAAATCAAGATATGCGTACAAAATTATTGTTAAAAAGTGTTATATTAAATTAATTCAATATAATAAGATTTGTAAAACTCGCTTATTAAATTACATTTTAAATTACATAAAATCTTCTGCTATTCCTCACGATATCAAAACGTTATGCTAACACTGCAATTTTCACAATATAATTTTTATAATTAATTAAATTTATATTTAAATACTAGTAAACACTTAATTTTTGGAATACGGATATTTTTGTTTAAATGTAATTACCAATTTTCAAATTAATGCTCACAATAAAAGCAATTTCATCGATTGCACAGAGCTGCTGTTTATTTAAATTTAAAATACATTTTTATATTATATCTTTAAAAATTACTTATTGTTTTTTTTTTTAATTAATTAAATATATATTTTTAGGAGTGGTTTATTGAATTTTTGTGCTGTTGCATTAGCACTTAATGATTTGGGATATCGAGCTGTTGGTATACGTATAGATTCTGGTGATTTAGCATATTTATCTTGTTTAGCACGTGAAACATTTGAAAAAGTAGCTGAACGTTTCACAATACCATGGTTTAATACATTAACAATTGTTGCATCTAATGACATTAACGAAGAAACCATTTTAAGTTTAAATGAACAGGGACATAAAATTGATTGTTTTGGTATTGGAACACATTTGGGTTAGTTGGAAAAAATTAATGATGTTAATTTTTTTTTAAAATAAAACTATTTTTTTTTTTATAAACAGTAACATGCCAACGGCAACCAGCTCTTGGATGTGTTTATAAATTAGTTGAAATAAATGGACAAGCTAGAATAAAATTAAGTCAGGATGTTGAAAAAGTTACTATGCCGGGTGATAAAAATGCATACAGGTAATAATATATATTATATTTTTAATTTTAGATACAAAATAAAATAATAATATACATTAAATTTCAGATTATATAGTGCAGATGGTCATGCATTAATTGATTTATTACAAAAAGTTACTGAACCACCACCATTTGTAGGACAAAAAGTACTCTGTCGTCATCCATTCCAAGAATCAAAACGGGCATATGTAATTCCATCACGTGTTGAATCTTTATATAAAGTTTATTGGAAAGATGGTATTATTTGTCAAAATATACCGACATTAGTACAAGTTCGAGATAAAGTTCAAGCTAGTTTACAAACTTTACGAAATGATCATAAAAGAACACTTAATCCTACACCTTACAAGGTAATTATATTTATAAAATTAATAAAGAAAAGTTAATTTTCTTAACTTTTTAAATATCATTTTTAGGTTTCTGTTAGCGATAATTTATATAATTTCATTCATGATTTGTGGTTACAAAATGCTCCAATTGGTGAACTTTCATGATCTATATAAATTATGATTTAGAAGGCGTCGGATTATTAAATATTGATGTTTTTACAACTAAACATAATTAATTTTTTTTTAGATTTGTATAATGAATGATATAATAATATTTGACAGGATCAAATTTTCATTAAATAAATAATAAGAATTTAAATGTGAATTCTTCATTTGTAAAATAAAAAAAAATTGTTATTTACATGTAAGAATTATTTAAAAAAAAAAAAATCATAATAATAAAAAAATATGTTTTTGAGACAATTTACAAAATTGAGAATAAAATATTACTAGACAATATTATATAAAATAAAAAAAAAACATTCTTGTGTAACTCTATTAGAGAAAACGGGGGAAATTATAATCTTCCTAAATGCAAGTTTTATAAGATTTAGTTTCCCAATATTTAGCTTTATTATAGCTTTTAGATGCAAATATGTATATATATTTTTTTTTTTTTAAAAAATACATTAATAAGATTGATTTATACACGCACATTATTTAATAATCATAGTTTATAATTAAAAAATTTCTAAAATTGAAATTCTCACCGAAATTATTTTTCGAAACATTACTTTTCTATTTATTTTACAAATTTGTTATAATTTTATATATAAAAAAAAAGAAAACATAAAATAGGCTTGTTGTTAATAAATTGTTCAGATATTTTTTTTTTAATTTAATGAGTAGATCAAGTAAATGTTGAAAATTTACAATAGATCTTTAATTGAAAAACAATTTGTTAAGGTTTTAATAAAATACCCATTACTATATCAAAATCAATTTTAATTAAAACACTTTCTTTGCTCAAGTTCATAATTTTGAATAAAAAAATCAATAATAATTATTAGCTAAACAAAAAGTTTGTGGTATATATAATATTTTGAATTGAATCTATTTTACAATTTTTGGTATATGAATTAAATATATTTAAACAAAATCTTGTCCAATTTATGTTCGTATAAAACGAGTAAATCAAGTAAAAGGTTTTTCGTGTCTAACAATATTGTAGTTATTATAAAAAAAAAACACAGTTGTTTCTAATAAATTCTATAAAACTAGTCAGTCATATCTGCTAAATAATCAATAAATAAAAATTTATTAAAAGTTAAAATATATCCTAAATATGAATATATTTCAAAGTGCCTTAAAAATTTCAAAAAAAATTCTAATGAAATTAGTTCAATCATAAAATAAAAAAAATGTTAGTTACTAAAAATTAAATATATTCTACTTATTAATAAAATAATAAATATAACATTATTTTTCCATCATTCCAATATTAAAATCTAATTAAAAAATTCTGAATGTTATATTGTAATCTAATAAAATTAATTGATTTTATTTAAATTTAAAATTTAATTCTTGGTATAATTAAAATCCAAAATTAAAATTAAAGATTTATGTAAAGTATATATAAAATGTACGATGACTTAAAATTTAACACATTACTGAAAGGAAAAGAAATATTCAAAAATTATGTAGCAAAAATAAGTAGAAATGTTGTTTACAAATTATTTTTATTTTGTAAACTTAGAATCTAGTCAATAATAAAAAAAAAATTAAAATATAATTAAAAAATGATTGACTAATTTTTGTTTTTGTTGTTACTTTTTTAATATTTTTAAGAACAAAATAAAATATATAAGATACAAATTATTGATAATATATAGTTGTAAAATTATTGAATTTATTAGCACACAACTCTAAAATAGTCTTTTTTATTTTTAATTAAAAATAGTAATATATATATATATAGTTTTGTATGGTCTTGTTTGGATAGTTGTTATTTTTTTTTATATAAATTATGTGGTTTTTCAAAATTATACACCAAATAGTTCTTTCTTTTAAATAAAGAGAAATATCTGAGATTTTGGTTTTTTTTATAAGATATATATTTGATGTGAAATTAGAAATTTATGTTCTTTTTAAATTTTTCTCCTTGCTTACTTCGTCGTCATAGAATAGCTTTACTATCTTCTAGCATCGATTTTGTATCATCGTTTTAAAAATAGGTTCCATCATATTGTATATTGTGCAATAATTTTCAACTTTTCGGAGTGTGTGACCAATTTTCCATCTCTTGATCGAGATGTCCATTCTTGGCCAGTTTTGAGAAGCAAGTATACTCGTAAACAGCGATTTACGAATTTTTAGAGTTTCCTCGTGATTGTATTGTACTGCATCCATCTTAGATTTGAATAATCTCAACTTTGTGTTTACCCTGATGATATTACAAGACCAAATTGAAGAAATTATTCCAAAGGCACCCTATAATTGCAGAAGGTAATTGTTACGAAATACATATGTATATTATTAGTAGATGCTTGTAAATTGTAATAGATTTTACAATAATATATGAGATTTATATTAGTTGATACTTTTAAGTCCAATTCTCAAAATATGAATAATTTTTTATGGAGTCGTAATGTTTTCAAAATCGGATCGTTTCGAACGGAACGATTCGGATCTGCGATACCTAATCAAAATCAAGACTTTTTTTACTGTAGGGTGCATTATTCATACTTTTTACGATTGGAAACCATTATTACAAATCAAACACAAAAAAGCAAAAAGATAAGCATTTTGTATATATAATTTTTTGTATTTGTCAAAATTGAATATCACAAACAGGCTCCCCCACCCAACCATTAAACAATTTCATTACATAGCGTTTAATTATCCACAGTAGATAGTAGATTTGTGTTAATAAATAAATTATTTTTATATTATTTGAAAACGATATTAAAAACTATATAAAAATTATAAGTGTTTGATCATTGATTTAACCAAGAGTGATAAAACATTTAATAAGAAGGTATGTATGTAATATAAAATTATACTTGACTTAAAAATTTGATAAACTATTAGTTTTAAATTGTACATTGTTTATTATCGCCGGCAAATGAAAAGATATAGGTATAAATAAAAATATAATTGCAAAAAAAAAAAATTATACCTATTCAAAAAGCTTTTTTTTTTTTTCATTTTTGTGAATAATATTGTGATATAATAATTTATAGAAAAAATACTTTCTAGATTTTTTTTGTGACCTCTGAGTCATTTACAATTTTATTCCAATTGCGAAAGAAATCTGATTTTTTTTTTGTTGAAAATCTTTATTTTTAGATACCTCCTTCATTTTAATTTTTTTTTTTTTTGCTGTCGTATACTAATAATTTCTATGTTAAGTTGTTAAGATAAAAATATTGTTTATAAACTACTAGATAGATATTTTCAATTTTATTAGTACATATGTAATTTTGCTAAAAAAAATTATAACAATAAAAATACATAAAAATCTAATTGGTTTTTCAGATTTATCTTATCAAAGTATTGTAGGGAGAAACATACATTATTTTGTATTGCTTTTGTGATTATATATTTAGTTATATATTTATATATACATATAGCAATATATACAACAAACAGTATAGTTTAATTTAATTTAACCGGAATCAAGGTTTTACTCACGCAATTGATATTATGGTTAAACGACCTGTAACTCAATGCAAAACATCATATAATTCAA
Source organism: Rhamphomyia laevipes (assembly GCA_963920725.1). Lineage (NCBI taxonomy): Eukaryota > Metazoa > Arthropoda > Insecta > Diptera > Empididae > Rhamphomyia > Rhamphomyia laevipes. The sequence goes on from OY987258.1 coordinate 15,546,196, forward strand.
GTTGAACACGGAGCGAGTGTATTATAGTAGCATTTACTATATAAGTACATTGTACATATATTATGTAGAACTGATTATTTTATGAAGCGATTCTTTATCGATTCAGTCGATTGATTGCATTCATAGATAAAAGATTAATTTGGAGATTAAATCAAATGTATATATATATTACTTACTAAATATGGAAAAAAATGAATCATTAATAATTATGTAAAGAAACTAAGTTAAGATTAGTCCAAGTATGACGTATGATTAAGCAATAACAAATTATTGTGCTCAGATGGAATGAATCATTTTTATTTTAATTAATTTACAAAACTCTTAACACATGATTTGTTTATTAGTCAACAAAATGATATGTTGTTTAATTATCATATAAAATATAAAAGAAAACTGATTATAAAATAATTTGTGTGATATATAAACATATTGGCAATGATTTCAGAATTTAAGTATTTTTGTGAGGACAAGATATTTATAATTTTGATAAAACTAATTAGAATTAGTTGCTGATTGACTTTAATATTATTGCTATATTAAAAACTTATTAGTTTCTTTTGTAATTCAATTTGAAAGTACTTTTATTAAAGATAAACTTTTGAGCGACTTAGAAGTGTTCGTATCTCATATGAATTGTTTTATTTGTTTTTAATAGACCAAATAATTTCGTCCTCGCTTCACAAATATTATTCTAAGGATTGCAAGAACAATGTTGCGAGCATTAAACCATTAGAGCTTAGTCTATGATTTGCAATTTTAATGTAAAAAAAAACATTATTTTTGTGAAGATTTAGTACATATTTATTTATGAACCTCATTAAGAAAGATTTTTGGTTTGCAGTGTTTTCAGAATGTTTTAAGAATGTTCTTAACAAATTTATTTAATTTCTAAATCTAAACTGATTTTGAATAACATATTTTATAACCATCTGGATAAAATTCAGTTTGGGAAACTCATCAAAAAAATATTGACGAAATTATCAAATTTTGTACTTAAAATAAACACTTACCTAAAATAGAACTCTGGATGTTTTTAAACTGTCGATATAACTTTTATAAGTTGTATTTTCTATTTGCTTTATATTTTGGTCTCTGGTGGCCCAAAAAGGTTTTTTGTGAATTATTAAACTAGTTTCCATCCAATTTTGATGTATTAAACATTTATGTACTTAGGATGAGACAGATCATCAACTGATATTAACTGAGGTAGCAGACCTTGACCTCATAAAAATCAGGGTGCTAATATTTTTAAATTAAGTACATAAATATTATATATACATATATACATTTAATATTGCGCAGATTTAATTACTTATTTTTACATTCTATTTAACTTAACGTTTTTTGAAATTTCAGAAGCGTTTAAGTTAAATATAAGATCAAAATGCTGGAATTGAAATTTATCCGTCAATCTAATACCATTTTTTAGCTTTAAAGGTTACTTTTTGAAATTGAAATTCTAACCAGAATTACTCCATTCTATTAATTCTATTCTAAATCAATGATCAAACCCCTAATTAGCTTATGTACTACAAATATTTTACTCTTATTAATTTTTAACTATAGGTTAACAAACAAAATTCCTTGATCGAAGTTATCTTTATTATGGTGAAAAATTTAAAGATGAGTTTAAATTTTGTTAATTTTGAGTAAAATACAATAATAAAATAACGAAACTTAAAGACTAGGTGTGGTTGGTTTAGCGTCTGCGTTTAAAACACTTGTTTTTCATATTATTTTAAATTCTTTTTATTTTTTTATAGTATAATTATTATAACAAATTTCTTTCACTTTTCAAGTGTGAAAATCATTTACTAATACCTAGTTGAGTGGAAATGTTTTGCATAATAATTTACAAAGACTAAAATATACATACAAAAAGTATTTAATGCTAGCAGACCCTGAATAAAAACGTGCTCATTCATATTTAATATTTTATTTTAATCAAAACCATTGAACCCTCTATAGTCTATAATATTAAAATTTACTAAAATATAGTTCTCATCCTTAAAATGCGCAATTCATTAGAGGCCACTAATTCTCTCCCAATTTGGAAAAATACACGTGCTCTATAACACGGTCATATATAAACATAAAAATTACATTTCGTTAAGAATATAATATAAAATGATATTGTTATCAATGGGTAAAAAAGTATAAATATAAATAATAAACAATTGTATAAAACTAATTCCACCGGGTCGGTTTTTTTCAGCCAAAGTATATATATAATGTATATATTTATATACATATATACAAATTTTTAGAATTTCTCAACTTCTCCTTAAGTTTAAATTCCATTAAAATAGCATTGAAAACTGAATGGAGTTTATAATCCTTACAGACCATAAGGCACAAGGGTTACCAACGAAGTCATTTTGTTAATAAAAGGTGTAGTGTTTAATTTGATATATAGAATGGATATAATAAACTACAAAAGAAGATCCGAATATTTGTCAAGCTTATTGAGATAGATAGAATAAGATGTTCAATGTATTTTCAATATAAACTTCTTTGAAACTGGAATCGAACATTCTTATATAATTAAAGTAATGTTTCTTTCTTTAGTTTATATTCCATTTTACGGATACTACAAGTAACAGGGACAGTAAAAATTGGTTCGTCTCTAGAAAGAACTTTTCTAGAATATGCATTTTTTCTCCTGTGAATTCCAGGTTTTCTTTCTGTCCCTGTTGCTAACAGGTTCAGAATAAAAAATATGATTAGAAAATGAAGCTTTTATAAGCCGAGAAATAATTATGTATTTCCTTCCTAGAGAATATGTAATTTTTGTGCACTGTAAATGTTAAAGTTTTCTTTCTGTCGCGGTTTCTTGTTGTTACTTTTGGGACTTAAGAATTCTGTTGTCCTCCCTTATAGTGATGCTAATGAGTAATTGAAGGACCACAGATAATTATAATAAATCCCAAGAAGCTCACAAGTGACAACAAAATTCTGAAATCCTAAAAGTTATTATTTAAAATTTTATCTCCATAACAAAAAGTCTTTCTAATTTAATTTTCATCAATTTCTGTTTAGTGGTGTAAGGATTAACAGGATAGTTTGTCAACCCTTAACAAAATTTAATTTTTTACGCATGTGAAATATCTCCTTCTGAAAACTCTTTAACTATAATACATATCTATATACATCTATATTCATAGATTTATGTATATATATCCAAAATTGATTTCCCCTTTTTAAATTGTTTATAATACAACATACAACATAAATATAAGAAGATATTTTCATTTAAAAAAAAAATGCGCAGAAAAATATATTTTAACAAAAAAACTTTCTCAAATTAGTTTGTGCGTTGTCTTCTTCTATTTCGTTTGTTGTGTATAATTTTCTTTTTGGTTTCTGATTTCCACAATATAAAAATTGGAAAATTGGATAAATAAATTTTCCTTTTTTTTCAATTTTATTGATATTATCTCTTGTTATAATATCTTTATTATAAACCAGATTTTCCAGTTACCACAAAATAAACATACAAAAATAAATAGATATATACAATAATTTTTTTAATAATATATTAAATTTTAAATTTTATTTACTTTTTATAAGTGAAATTCATCAGGCAGTGTTTAAATGTAAAACCGTATATAAAAAATTGATTTAATGTTTAATTGTTAACTAAAAAAAAAAAAACAGATTTAATTTTTATAATATTACTTAGCCTAAAATAATTATATTATTTTCTGAGATAAGAAAAAAGGTTCGGCTTTTTATTATTGTGAAAAATCCTCGCCCACAAAAAAAAAACACAAAATTTATTACAATTATTTAGTCCTGGGACTTTACTTAGTATATGTGTTTTAATATCCGGGCGTTTACTTATTGACCCATTTTTGTTTTGTATAATCTTGTTAAGGATCTCTCTTTTTAATTATATTATTGTATTTTGTGTAAGTTTTCTAAAATAAATTTTGAAGGACATACAAGATAATTAGTACATAATTTATTATATGTAATTAAATTAAACAATATATAATTTACAACAAAATAATGACTTCATTTTCAAATTATTGTAAAGAATTTTGGTCTATATTTTTTAAATAGAATGTCAAATTGTAATATTTATATTTATAAATATTATGGACAAGACTAACTTAACAAAATTTTGAAGAAGTCTAAAGGACTTCGTATATACACATAAAACCGAGTTCAATGTACTAGAGATCTGCTGAGTCCTTGAGAAAAATTCAGAAAAAAAGAACTTAAACATTGTTTTTTTTTTGTAGTATAATTTATTTGGTAATCCCAGATATTTAAACAATTTTTTTTTTGTACATTATTGAGTGAGATTTTAATATTAAATAATGTGGAAATTTTAACAAATATTAAAATTAATTACAATTTTTGAATACATATTCAAAAATATATATTTAAAACAAAATTAATATTTAGCTAAATATAATATTTTAAATAGAGTGTTAAGTTTTAAATTAAAAATATATAATAAATTAATAATAATAATAATCAATAATAAAAAAAAAGTGCCAATATGTTTTCCTGTTGCCGATGTAATAATAGTAAAAAGGATAATAAAAAGAAAGATAAAAATCAAGATTCTAAAGATAAAAAAAATTTAAATGATGATCAAGATAATAAACAAAATAATGATGAAGAAAATTCAACTGAAATCAATAAAAATAATGAATCAAATACAGATTATACTGTAATACGTTTAAAGGATGACTCACCGTCAGGTGAAAAAGAGGAGAAAAACGAATCAGCAGATGAAGTGAAAAATACCGCCCTAATAACTAATAATGGTACATTTACACATTCATATGAAGAATTTAAATTTTATTTAATTTTTGCTTTGTAATATAATTTGATAATTTATGAAATATTTTTATTATTTTAAATTTATATATAATTTTCATATACACAGGGTGGAACGATTCTGGATATTCAAATATTTTTTTATGGTGATTTTTTATTAATTTTTGGAATTTTTCCTTCATAGTCAATTTTGGAGTAATACTTTCATTACCAGTCGCATTTTCAAAATGAATCAATGAATTACTCATTAAAATATTTGCATCCTGTATCTGACCACCCTATTATATTATAGACACTATTCACAATCATGAAAAATGATTAACTTTAAATTTAGAATGATGATGATTTAATTATAAAATAAAATTCTCTACAATAAATAATCAGGATATTTTTTATGAAATGATAATAAAAAAAAATCAATTATAGAATTTATCTATTCTACAATTTAAATATTTTTTTTTTAAATCTATATTCATTTGATTTCTTCTTAACAAGATTTTTCAAGTGATTTGTTTTGTTCAATAAACAAATATACTTTCATTTTCGTTAAATTAATACAACTTTATTGAACATGATAGTATTAGCAATATGATAAGAACATTCCATTAATACTAATAAAATATTCAAATTAAAATCAATGACTAATGATTTCCGATATTTTCAATATATTATATTCAAGAATACAAAAAAAAATATATTTCTGTAATGATTTACATTAAAAATAGCTTTTATTTATTTAAAATAAAATTACTTTGTGTATTTCATATGCTAATATACTACGATTAAAAATTATTGCTTATTCATTAGAACTGGTAATACTAAATGTTACCTTGTGATAGAAAGAAATGTTCACAATTTTTAATTTCATTTTTACCTTCATTATATTTTATGATAGACGTAGCAATATTTTTCTGAAAAACTGTTATGCTTTTTTATTACAATTGACCAATATTAAATATGCAGTTTCTCATATTAAATTTAATAAATTTGCTGTAAGCAACACATTTAACACAAGGAATACTTTCAGAAATTAATCTGTTAATGAAAATATATACCTAGTAAAAATGAAAGCCAATTTTGATGTTCTTTTTGGACATTTATATAACCATAAGAAATGCAATTATCTCCGTTTTTACACTTAATAAATCATGGAAAAATCCAGATAATGAATAAGCATAAAATTTAGAAATTATAATAATTAGGAGGATTAAATTTATTTTTAACAGAACAAATTGCTATAAATTTAATCATATTGGATTGCACTATGCACAAAAACAAAAATTCACAATAAAAAATAAATACAAATAAATTTCTATTTTTTAATTAATTTAGACTTTCACTTAATTTTATTATTGTAAAAAAAATGCAGCTTTTAAATTAATTTATATTTTTATTATTTAAATTTAAATATTTTTAATTATTTCAAATTTTTATAATTGCTATTTATTTGATTACAGAGCAGATTATAGCGCACATATCATTGAGCGAGCATATATTTCATGCTTGATGAAATGTACTTGATAAAAGGTGCTCAATGGAATTTGTGCGATAATCTGCAGATTATTTTTAATAAATTTAAATACAAACAAATTTTCTATGTTCCCCAAAATACATTGTATTACAGAACGAATAAAAAGTGATAGTAGTAATTCACCAATTACTAATAATGACGACGAATCTAAATTATTAAAAAATGAAGATGAAGATCATTCAAATGAACAATTTGATAAAAATTCAAGTAATACAATAAATCAATGCATTTTTACCACAAACAATCATAATAATAATATAAAAAAATTATCTGTGCCTAATGATATAACAACAACAGCAACAACTGATATACAATCTGGTTGCCTTAAACATGATGAAACAACTAAAAGTAATGATACATCAATATATCATAATGGTGATTTACCATCAAAAAGTTGTATATCACGACGAAGTTCATCAAAATCATCAATTAGAAAGAAAGTCAATATTAATGATAGTACAGAAGTAATACCATCATCAGATTTACAATCTGTTATTGATGATGATGAAGTTTTCTCAGATTCAATACCACCAAAAGTACCTCGAGGTGATATGTGTGCACCATATATAGCAAAACGTGGTTCATTTCAAGGATATTTGGGATTTTTACCAGAATGGTTTAATGAAGATAGACTTTATGCAACGTAATATTATACATTTTTTTATAAATTCATATTATATTTATATGGAAATTTTTTACATAAAACAAAAGTATTAGTTTAATGTATAAGCGAAAGTATAATGATTCAATAGTTTTTCAAAATATAAAAAAATTCTAAGGTTAGCTCAAAGCTCTCAAATAGAACTTTGTAAAAAACCCACTGAACTTAACGACTCTTCATTTTACAGACAGCGACTAACTCACGAAAGTAAGCTGTGTGCCAAATTTCATTGAAATCTAAAATTTATTAAAATTAATTTTATTGCGGCGTGCAGGAACGCATACGATGTTTCCATTTTTAAAGTCTCCCCCCCCCCCCCCCCCCCCGAAAACAGAGAAAAATCAAAAGTTTAATTTTTACTTGTTCATTACAATACTATTTAATAGTTATTTTATAACTATACTTGTAATTATTTGTTAAAATATTTGTTTTGCAAAAAGGTTGTAAATATTTGATTGTTTTAATGAGATTTGTTATATGAACTTCGTTAAATATGATTTTATTTTAAAATTAGAATCATACAAAAGTTATTATACTTTCAATTAGTTTAGTTAGGAAATTCAGTATTAATTTCCATTTGGGGTTTACTATTAAAATATCATAATTTCGAACTTAGTTTCATATCACCAAAAATTCGTAGGTTAAAGATTATGTATTAACGAAATTTTGTATGGTCGAAATTCTGCAGTAATGAAAAAAAGTCCTTTCGATTATAGAGTATCCATACGTCGTAGACAATATTCTAAATACAACTTTAGAACACAGAAAATTATATACCATCAATGAATAAGAGAAATTTATATAATAGCAATTAATAAGAGCCTTCGTTAACTAAATGATTAAATAATTTTAGTGCTTGCAATTTTCGTACTTTATTTCTGTCCATTGGCACATTTATATGCTATAATAAAATTATTAAAAATCTAATGTTTATTTAGTTTTAAAACTCCATATTATAAAGTATGTATACATTTTACATAAATGAATTTTAAAATGGTTGAAAATTTCCAAAATTTTGTTTTCATTAATTTGTTTACTTTAAATTTTAAATTTTATGATAGAAGATAGATGAAAATATAATATTCTTTTGTCCCAATACTTTTTATTGACCTTAATATTTGCTATTCTAAAATTATATTCGTTACTGAAGTTATTTCTTTATGATATAATAAATTAAATTTCCGCCTACACATTTAAGTGCTTATGTTCTCAATATATTAAAAAAAAATGTGTAAAAATTCCATATAAATATGATCAATATTGTTTTTAATAACTAAAAATAAAATTTGTAAATTTTATGCCAACGACTAAAAAAAAAAAACAAAAAAAAAAATTATAATTTACAAACAAAATAGCAATGAATATGGTGGAATTTTAGAACCACCAGTAACACCTGTTGGTCGTGATGAATTAGCAATGAAACGTCATCGTTTATATTCAGAATTGTTAATGGCAGCTCAGGCAGCCGTTGAACATCGTGTACGATTTGATCCTTTAGGACCAGATGTTGCAAGTGAAGGTGATTTGTTGTTGTTATTGATTGTGGAATGTTTTATTATGTCTAAAAAAAAACAATAATGCATGAATAAAAAAAAAGTTAAAAAAAAGAAGCAATAATTAAAATTTAATTAAATTTTTAAGACTTTTCTTTTTCTCCCCATAAAATAAATATTTATGATTTTAATAGACGATAATATTTAAAATATATTTGAATTATTTAAAAGAATATTTCAATATTTTTAATTTATTTGTTATTGCAAAATGCTCTTCTGTTCACCTGTTAATATTTTAAAGCACCTCTGGACCAACAAATTTCAGTTATGTTAATTTTTTTTTATTTTTATTATGTAAATATTATGCCATTTTACTGTAATATATTATTTTTATATAAATTCTAACTATTCTTATATAATTAAATGCAGATGTTTTCAATTGAAATTATCAATGCTTAAAAAAATATTTTTATAACTTTTAATTCAATATTTATTTAAAATTTTTGAAATGTTTATTATTATTGAATCTGTTATAAAATTTAATATAAACAACATTTAAATTAAATATTTTAGGAATAGTGACTAGAAATTAAAATATCATTAATTTACATTTCATGTTTTATGCTTTTTTATTTGAAAATAGATATTAAATTTTTGTTTATATTTTTCTTTAAAACGTGAATTGAGAATGACTACAAGCCGCAGGAGCATTAAATTTCATTTTATAATTATTAGTGTACAATAATTATTTTATATTTATTTATCCATTTAATTTAATTAAATTAATTAAATTGTATTTCATTTATACAATGTGAGATTAAAAAACTCCTTATATAAACGTGTCCATTTGTACATCAGTGACAAACAAATTTACATATTATTGATAGTATAATATAATATGATAACATGTTCCAATTGAACATATAAGGATAATATGGTAATGATGTAATTATATATTTATATTAAACGTGCGATGTATTAACGTTTAAATAATGTTCTTAAAATTGAATTTGGTAGGCGGCTAGTTTATCTAAATAGATAATTAATCGCAAGCAATTAAAAATATATATCACATTTTCTGCCAAATTATTACTACTCAAACAGTCAAATAATGTTAATAATGGAGTTATTTGTGGTCATTTATTGTAATACCTACCTTGCTTCTTTTATTTTTAAAACCAAAATTGTGTCCCATTTCTAGGCTTAATGTGTTTTGTAGAGATGTTTCTCTGTTTGAATTGCTGAACTCGACTAACAGAATAACGATGAATTGCTTGGGATGATGAACTAGCATAAATTCATATATTTCACATTCAATTTCTCTATATTGAACGTTTAAAAAATAAATAAATTTTTAATATTAATAATTTATCAATCTTTTAACGTGTAAATGAAATACGAACTAAAAATTGATTAAATTATGTAATTTTAAAGCTATTCCTGCAAGTATATGTATACTAATTATGATGATGAAGTTATTCAGATTTATTTATGTTATTTTTATTATTAAAAAAAATTATTTAAGAGATTTTTCACATTTCTCTTCATAAATACAAGATAAATTTTCCATTTAAATTTTTTTTTTGCACATAAACGAAATTTATTTAAAGCAAAACTATTTATAAATAAAAATGTTGTTATGTTTTTTTAAAGATTCTCATATTTTTGCTCTCTAATACATAATTTCTATCTTAAAAATTATTTTTAGGAACTTTAAAAGTTTGAATAATATTCTTAAATATTTAATAGCAAAACCGATTGATTTTATATTTAATTTTGTCTTATCTTTTAACGTTCTTATCAATTATTATGATTAATTTTTTATGATCTAGTATTACTACATTACTAAAATTTACCATTTCTGTGAATTTTATGGTAAAGAATAAAATAATTGAAAAAAGAAAAAAAAAATATAATTTAAAATTTCGATAAAAACATACGTTTCCGAACAACATTATTTTTAATGTAGGTGATCTGACACCGATAAGAATATCATAAATAGATTGTAATGTTCTATTTCAAACTACCGGGTGATTTAGTGTTATTATTTTTATTAATATTTTATAATTTATGTCTATGTTGTATTGAAGAATACGCATCAATTTCACAATTTTACTTCACTTCTATTTGTGTAAATGTTTTTAGAAATAAGTTTACTCAAATAATATTTAGCTGAGAAATATAGAAGAATAATTTAATGATTTCAATAAACTAAGCAGATAAAAGCTGACTCTCACACTTTTTTAATGTTGATAAAAAAAAGCTGATATATTAAACATATGTTTTAGTTTATTATGAAATTCGACATAAATTTGTTAATCTGTGGCCATATTCTTAAAATAATTTAGTTATTAAGAAAGAAAGAATCTTTTCCAATTTCCAGATCATCAGAATAAAACAATTACCATTGGTAATAAGAAATTATTTAAAAATGTATTTAACACAAAACACATAATTTTAATATTTCTAAAATATTAATTATTATATAATAGCTTAAAATATAATTTTTTTAATTTAAAACGTTCTCTATTAATAATTTTATTTTTATATTAAAAGTTTTGATGATGATATCAAAAAAAAAAATTTTTAATCACTCTGCATATTTATTTATATCTGAGCACATTACTAATTTTATATACATTGGCGCACCAATATATACGATATCAATAGAATATTACGAACGAAAAGCTTTTTGGATAACAATAATTCAAAATAATTACATAAATACGATGTATATATATATGTAAAATAAAATAAAATAATTAACGTTTTTCAATTACTCATATAATATTCAGTTTTTATTTAAGATGACATAAAAAATTATATTTTTTTAACAAATTTTATCATTAGTTTTTTTTTATACATATGTCCAAGTACAAATAATTGAAAATTTGAAAATAATATTATTTTAATATATATATAAATAAAATTTTTTAATTGGTTTTATAAAAAGAAAATATGTTTTATTGTAAATGGGTCAAAAATTAAGTGCGTGTTTTGGGCGCACCCTGATAATAAATGATATAAAAACTTGTAATAATCCAGGTACAAAAAAAAAAAAAAACTAAATAAAAATTATAGAATAATTATTACTATGTGCATGTTTTTAGTTAATAAATTTTGTGATCAAATTTCTATATACTGAAATTCTCTTAAACCAATAATTTTTTATATTGTTTTATAATAGACTGCGATCCAGATCTTAAAAGTTCAGTAGCTGGTGATTTAGAAAAATTAGTAATACGTTTAGAAAGATTGGTTGATCGTTTGGAACGTTCAATATCTGCACGTGAATTAGAAATAGCAAATAAAACATTTAATACAGTTATTGAAAAGAAACGTACTAGTTTTGATATTGAATTAGCTGAATTACCACCATTACCACCACCAGAACAACAAGAATCTGTATCAATATCATTAGATAAACGTATTGATCGTATTGAAGATTCATTAATAAAAATTAACGATAGTTTTAAAAAAGATTCATCAGAATTAAGTGGTGGTATTATACAAGACGGTGACGACGGTAGCTTAGAAAATATACCAACTGTATTAGAAGAATATTTAATAGACGAATTCATCAATATGAGTGTTGCTGGATATCAAGATATTGTTTTAGGACCATTGGCCAAATATTTACAATTATCAAATAAAATTGGCGGTGATGTTGCTACACATGCACAATTTGTGAAACAAGCATTTGAGTAAGTTAAAATTTGATACATTATATTATTATTATATAAGCAAGTATATAATAATAACAAAATTGTTTTTTTTTTTTTTTAGTACTCAACTTCAATATGTTACACTAGCATCTCAATGTGCTCAACCACCGCAAAATAAACAAACGGAAATGCTAAAACCAACTTCAGATCAAATTACTGCAATTCAAAATTTCCGAGAAAAAAATCGTACATCAACTTATTTTAATCATTTATCGGCAATTAGTGAGAGTATACCAGCTCTCGGTTGGGTTTGTGTGGTAAGTAGTAAAAACATTCTCCCACCAAGTGTAATTTAGTGATCCGTTTGTTGTACAGTCCGGTTGATAACTTCATTTTATTACATAAAATACAGATCCCTTAATAAATTTCAATTTTGACAGTTTTTGTTATTTTATATGATTCTATTCAGTTAGCTTATTAAAATACCCTTTCACTGTCACTATGTCATATGTATGACATCGTATTCGATAAATAAACTTGCGAGTTAATCTGCTTTCTCATTCCGTTGTGTCATGTTATGATTACGATCCCCAATTTATATCTCCTCATTTACGTAGTGTAATAAAAGTTGATCAAAAATATTACTAAGTATGTTAATTTATTTATAGTCACCAACGCCCGGTCCTCATGTTAAAGAAATGAATGATGCAGGTCAATTTTATACAAATCGTGTTTTGAAAGATTGGAAAGAAAAGGATGCAACTCATGTCGAATGGGCACGTTCCTGGATTCAAACACTAACCGAACTACAAAAATATATTAAACAATATCATACAACCGGTCTTGTATGGTCTGGTAAAGGTAGTGCAGGTACTATACAAAGTGGTTGTTGTAAAGCACCACCACCACCACCAACTGGTTGTCCACCACCACCACCACCTCCAGTATTAGATTTAGCAGCAATGGCATTGAATTCTGGAGCAGGCGATGAGCGTAGTGCATTATTTGCTGAAATTAATCGTGGTGCAGATGTAACTAAAGGTTAGAAAACTTGTTTAACATTAAATAAAAAATTTATAATTTGAACTAATTATGTTTGTGTTATAGGTTTGAAAAAAGTAACATCTGAAATGCAAACTCATAAAAATCCAACTCTCCGAACTGGCCCGGCACCATTTAAAACCCCAGTTTCAACAGGTCCAGGAGGAGCACCAGTTCCACAAGCTGAGAAACCACCAGTTTTCATTAAAGATGGAAAAAAATGGCTGATTGTAATTAAATTATTACTTTTAAAATTATGTAAAATTTATTTTGTTTTTTTTTTTCGTAAAAGGAATATCAAAAATCAAATCCGAATCTATTGATTGATAATGTTGAAATGAATAATGTTGTATACATGTTTAGATGCCAAAATTCAACATTAACTATAAAAGGTAAAATTAACAGTGTTGTAATGGATTCATGCAAAAAATGTTCGCTATTATTTGATTCAGTAGTTTCTTCTATTGAATTTGTAAATTGTCAAAGTGTACAAATGCAAGTAAGTTCAATTGTTTTTATGGTTGATATAAATTTGGCAGTAAATTTTAATTTATGTTTTTCTTATAGGTTCTTCAAAAATGTCCAACTATATCAATTGATAAAAGTGACGGTTGTCAAATGTATTTGTCAAAAGATTCGCTTGGTGTTGAAATTATCAGTTCTAAATCAACTGAAATGAATGTATTGATACCAACTACTAATGGGGAATATGTAAATAATTGGAAAATTATTCTTTCTAAATATTTTATAATATTCTAAATTTATTTCAGACTGAACAAGCAATTCCTGAGCAATATAAAACATTGATTAAAGGAAAATCTTTGGTAACTACTTGTGTTGAAAGTCTTGGTTAAATTTGTTATTCGTATACGATTTCACCAAATTTAATATAAAAGATCTTTAAAGAACAATATTTATTATAATATGAGATCTTTTTAATACAATTATATAAACGATTATTAATGTAATTATATATAATATAATATTATGTAATATCACAGTGTTTTTTTTTTACATCTACATTTTTGTCAAACATTTGTACTAATAGTGATTTATTTTTACTATTTTTTAAATAAGAAAAATTAACAATAACCATAAAAAGTATTTATTTTCAATTTTAATTAAAAAGAAACATACATTGTATTTATAAATAAAATTAATAAAAAGCTACGGAATAAATTAAACGAAATCGATTAAGCATACATTTATGTTTTATTATGGATAAAAAAAATAATGTATAATTTTCTAAAAAGCAATATTGTAGGTTCAGTTAAATGTTTAATTTTTATAATTTTTTTTCGCTGTATAAATACACACAAGTGGAAAATGATTGGGAATCCATAAATAATCATGTGCTATACACTATACCAAATAAAACTGTTTCATGTTTCATCTAGGAATTATTAAAATAAATTTCGGTTTTTAATTCGAAATTTCATAAAATGCAAGTAAAATCTAATTAGTTTTTATTAATTATTGTAACTTGGTGAGCGGTTTCAATTTTGATTGCACTACAGAAAGAAAGATTGTGGTGAAAAAAGATTTCTGAAACATATTAGAAAATTTGTATCTTTACATTCAGTTATTTAAGAGCATACAAAAGTTAATATACCTATAATTTAAATTCTCCCGTTTTTAATACTAATCCACCTACTAGTATCGTTCTATCGATACAAAGTGCACCTTTAACTGCTGGAGGGCTACTACAAATTATATAAGTAGCTTTTTAATTTTTAAATTCATCATTCATCCAATATTCAGTTAAATTTGAATAGGTTTTGGCCGTCAAAGTGGTTGGTTTTGGCGGGTACTTGCTCAACAATTGGAGTGGAACGTAACAACATCTTTGTTGATTTATTTTACATGAGATGGAGCTGCAATCTAAAATATTTTACTCAACAAATGAGAGTATTTAAAAAAAAATTCCGGTTGGGGCTACAAAGTATCGCTCAGTTCAGTTTCGATTCGATTCGTACAGTAGCCAATCATCGACTAGACTGAACCGATTAAATCACATATATTATTATTTTTTGAAAACGTCAATTTTCATTTCTTTGAAATTTGCTTTAGTTTATGGATTCGCAAAAGTTCAATCCTTAAATTTGAACTGAACGATTCTCTACTGACCTGATCAATACATTGTATATAGCCCTTACTTTAGACTTATTGATACTTGATATACATATGTATATAACTATAAATTGTAAAAATCTTCTATATTTTTGTAGTAATTACCCTTTTTCTTATACGTTTTGACTCTGATATATTAAATCATCCCAGTTGAATATCTATACGCCAAATAAGTAACAATTGCTTCGCATGTGAATCAGAAACGAAGTTCATCATATAAAAGTGACTTAATTTTTGTATTTTTGTGTATACAGGTATACAGGTTGTAATAGAAAGTTCGAAATTCGGCTAAAGCCAAACCATAGTTAACGGAAACCTAAATAGTATAAATAATACTCATACTCATGCATATAATACCACGATAATGAACTAATGTTTCAAGCTGCGAGAAGAGTTACGTTTTCAAATCAAAATTTGAATTTAAAACATTATTTCACTGACCACCAATTATTATCTTTAATATGTAAACAAACTCATTTAAAAACCAAATGCATAGAAAGAAAAGTAGAAGACTAAAGCCACTCAAATACACAAAAGAGCTTCAACAAATTTGCAGAAGTATTTATAAATATCGCTCGGTAACACTGATACTTGGACAATGCTTTTGCTACTTTTTTTACTACATATATATAAATAATAAAAATCGTCTACTACAACTCTACTTATACGTGTCACCATTTTTATTGGTTAGGAAAATAATTCATATTTTTTCTTTGACGGCATATTTAGTGATTATTTATCATCTTCTAGCCGGTATAAAAGATGAAATCTTCAATATTATTTGTATTTGTAATATTTACATTAGCATCTTGGTGCAATTGTGCTATTGATGCTGAAATAGAAAATAAAAATGTCGAAAGAAAAATTTATTTGGAATCACAATTAGTGAAAATTTCATATAAGATAACACTAAATCATGCATCCCAGAGACCAATAACTTCATACAGTTTTGTATTACCGGAAGCGGATAGACAGAATTTAGCATTTATATCAGCTAAAGATTCATCAACAAAAGAACTTAAATTAACAGAAAATAAAATATCCAAAGGAATTGAATTTTTAATTACATTTGTCAAAAACACGCCCTCACAAATAGTCTACATTGAAACTGTATTTACAAAATCATTAATACCACATCCAGCTAGTATTACACAATCGGAAAAACAATTTGTTCGTTATTTTGGAAATATATATTTTTATTCGCCATACAAAACAATTACGCAAAAAACTACTGTTCATTTGGCATCCAATAATATTGAATCGTATAGTCAAGTGAAACCAGTTAGTGTATCTGATAATCAAATTACGTATGGTGCTTATGAAAATATTGCTGGTAAGATTTTAAAATGTAAGTAGATTACATTAAATTACATTTTTTTTTTTTTATAGGTTTTTCAACTGAAGAACTAATTGTTCATTATGAAAATCAGACACCATTTATGACAGTTACACATTTAGAACGTGTTATAGAAATTTCACATTGGGGAAATATTGCTATTGAAGAGACAATTGATATTATCCATTCTGGAGCCCAATTGAAGGGGTCATTTTCACGTTATGAATTCCAAAAAGATACTCGTAGTGGTCAGTCAGCTGTTAAATCATATAAAACAATTTTACCATCATCAGCATCTGGTGTATATTATCGTGATACAAATGGTAATATATCAACATCAAATATGAAAACATTAAAGGATTCTGTTGAATTAGATATACGTCCACGTTTTCCATTATTTGGTGGTTGGAAAACGCATTATATGTTAGGATATAATGTGCCATCATTTGAATATTTATTTAATTCCGGTGATAATTATTTATTAAAAATGCGTGTACTTGATCATATATTTGATGATATGATTGTTGATGAAGTTGTTGTTAAAATTATATTACCTGAAGGTACTACAAATCTTAAACTAATAACACCATATCCAGTTACGCGTCATTCGGATAGTTTGCATTTTACTTATTTGGATACATTTGGACGTCCAGTAATAACTTTTAGTAAAAAGAATTTAGTTGAAAATCATATTCATGATTTCAATTTAAAATATAATTTTTCAAGAGTAACAATGTTACAAGAACCATTATTGGTTATTGGTTTCCTATTTTTATTATTTGTAATTGTTATTATTTGCATGAGATTAGATTTCTCAATTACAAAGGAAAAAGAAGTTGGTGGACATCATCACAAAGACTAAAAAAAATTTAGTAATCAAATATGAAAATTTTTTTATATTGCAAAATTACAAATAATTGGGAGAGTTTTTTTTTTTTTTTTTGGAACGCACTAGTAATTTAATTTTTTTTAATATTTTTATTTAATTTGTTGTGAATACGTATAATTTTTTCTTCGCAAGATAAGGTATAAAAACCGGATTAATGTTATTATTTGCATAACCATTAAAGAATTGAAATAAATACATTCCGGTATTGAACAAAACAATTTGCATTAGAGTTTAAAAATTAAATTGTTTCATCAATTGTGTATCTAATTTTAGAATTAAAAATGATTCCTTTTTTTTTTAGATTTTGTTGAATGTGTGAACTGAATAATAAAGAATAATAATTTAATAAAAAAAATTAATTAAGTTTTACTATTATTTTTTTTTTAATTTATTGAATTTCTTGTTTAAATCTCTACCAGAACTTAGAGCGGAACTTATTAATTAAATTTACCGTGTTGAGTGAGACCCAATTTAAATTTAGGATACAATATTCAAATTGTAACAGCTCCATGATTACTCGTATAGTTAGTAAGTGCCTAAAGGATTAAGTAGCAGTAAAAGAACATTATTCTATATTTGTTGGTAGTTCTAGGTAATATTTAATTAAATTGCAATTAAACAGAAATGCTGCAGCTTAAAATGAGTCATAAGCGAAACTTTGTAACAATAAATAAATTTCATTTTTATTTAGCGACTAATTGACCCAATTCACAATAGAAATAATATGACCTAACGAATAAATCAATAAGCCGAAAGTAAATTTACCGAATACACATTGTTTCCGATAAAAAACGCATAAATTATATTTATTCATTCGGTGGATTTGCTTTCAGTAAATCTTTTTTTAACATCGAAAGAAAAATAATTTAATACCAAATTCTAAAAAACTAAAAATCGTAATTTTAAAATTTAAGAATTGTGGTTGTACTTACTTGTAAGTGCATATAAAAGCTGCGAATGGTTAAAAAAATAAATCTAATTAAAGCAATTAATATATTGTAACATCAATCCAAGTGTCGGGGCACTGCCATTGATAAGCGTGTTTATTTATGCAAAAGGTGCAGATCAGATCTCACAATGCCAATAAAGTTTGATATACAGCGACAATAATGAATAACAATCACATATTTTTGGCAATGCTTTAATATTTATTTCCTATATAATGATATATGGAATTAATATTATTTTGATTCCAGATCAACAGTCGTAAAATAATTGAGTAATAATTAATGAATTAAATTTATATTTCATTTTTTAAATACTGTATTTTATTTAAAACATTTTTTTACAGGTATATATAGCTTATTTATAATTTAAATGCTTGCAAAATATTATTATTTTCTTAACTTATGAGTATCTATCTGTATTACAAAAAAAAAAAAAACAATACAATTAGGAAGGAAACTCTTACTTAATTAATCTTAAATTTTCTATAATACTTTATATAAAATACATGACACATTATCTTTTAAATACAAAAATCTTGAAAAATAAAAATTACATACAAACTTATTAATTATATATTGTTTTAGCTTTAATAATATATACACAATATTAAGATTAAAATTCTTAATTGAAAAAATCTTATAAATTATAAATAAAAAAAATTAAAGTATATTTTTGTTAAAATTTACGTAGTACTTTTTTGCCAAAATATACAAAAAAAATATTTTCTCACAGCACCCAATAAAATGCATATTCTTTTTAATATACAAAACAAAAAACATATAAATTTTATCTTGAATTTAAAAAGCAAAACAAAATAAAACATAAAATATAAAAAAAAAAATATTTTTAAAATGTTTTTTTTTTTTTTTTGTATAAATTTTAAGTACTCTACTGTGCTATTTATTATTATGGAGGAAGTTTTATTTTTATTTATTTTATTTTTTTGTTTTTGAGGCTTGTATATCTGTTTGCTTATCATTATATAAATATATTTTAAAAAATATATATATTTATTTTATATTTATAAAATATATAGTATATAATTTGCATTTGATTTTATATTATATATAATATATTTTGTCTTTTTTTTTTTTCTTTAATCTCATTATTAACTTTGGAAGTAAAAAAACTATAAGTAAAACATGTTTTTTATGGCATTTCTTAACATCTAATAAATACATAAATTGAATTTTTTTTTGTTAAAGTAATTTATATTTGTAAAAAACGGGATCTTTCAAAATCCCGAATGCTCAAAATCTAAAATTAATTCTGAATTTAAAATTACGATTTGCGAATAATTTACCGAATTGAAAGTTACTGAATACACAATTGACCGAATATAAAAACAATAATTGACTGAAAGTAAATTTAACGAAAAAATGCACATTAATTAGATATATGCAGTTGTTAAATTGTTATCGTTTCAGTAAATAATTGTTTTTTTTTTAATTTACCATCGATTAATCTGTATTAGGTCAATCCAGCAGACTCCTCTTAACAATTTTTTTTAATATGTTTCAAAATTTTGAACTTGGCGAAATTCTGGACCAGACCTAAATATTAGTATGAAAATATATTAAATAGCATAAATATGTTGAGTTACAAAATGTTGTTCGATAATTCTATGAAAATAATAAAGTTTTTAATTTTCTAATATATAAAATTTTATATAATATTTTGTTATGTTTCAAAATTTAATTTCAGAAATTATAATTTACTTTGATCTAAATTACAATATTTTTTTTTTTTATAAAATGCAAACACAAATTATATTTCCATTCAAAATAATACTATTTTAATCTTAATATATAGGAGAATTTTTTGTTTTTTTATTAAAAATTTTAATTTGTAATTATATATGTTCAATTTGAATTTTACCAAATTATTATTGGTAATACAAAAAAAAAAATGTTATGAATCACCATATTTTTATTTATATTTTTTTATAAAAAAAATTATTAATTACTATATTTTTAGAATATCAAATGTGTTGCTTTTGTTTAAAAAAATATTACGTTTCTTTTTTATCTTATATTCTAGAGTAATTTGTTATTCAAAAAAAATTTGTTTACAATTATTAAATAATTTGCTTTTTTGTTTTATATTGGTGTTTTTATGGATTTGGTTTTCCAATTCCAGGGCAGCTTATCGCACATCTCATCTAGCATTTGTGGTGCACGATTATCTGCCCTGTTACCAGTTTTTCTTTTAAAATAATTTTTTTTTGTTTTAAATATAAATTTCTATGAATGATTTTTGTTTTTGTTTTTTAGAGTTTATTTTGGAAGTCCTTTAAATTTTTTAATAAATCTGAATGCACTTGTGTTACATGTTGGGCTAATGAAAAAGCATTCCTAAATATGTCTCCACATACAATACATGCTAATTGTTGTTCTAGCTGTTGTTTATTTTCCGCTTTAATTGTTTCTAAATGGAATTGAATGTGTTTATTGAGATATGATTGTTGACTATATGATTTGCCACAAAAATGACATGGATATCCTTTTTCATTTGAATGAATTTTCATATGTACAGATAAACTGGATGCTTGTGTGAATGATTTGTCACAGGTTTTACAATGAAATGGTCTTTCACCTTAAATAATAAAAAAAAAAATATAAGTAACTTTAAATTACAGTAATGTTTGAATAGTCAAATATGGAAAAAAAGGTCTGTCCTAACTATTTCACATCTCCTAACTGTGTAGCCATTTATTTGGTTGGCGTACATGTTTTTTTATTTTCCTTGCGTAAAACCAAATTATATACTATTTTATTTTATATTTCTTGCAAAGATTTACTTATCCATAGATATAATTTATTAGAACTTTGTAAATAAATTCCAGGTAAAATATTCAATAAACGTAAGAAATTTAGTCTATATTGATTTGTTAGTTTATTTTTACCTGTACTTAATGGAAAAACTAAAAAACTAAGTATTACACAAATAATCCTTCATAAATAATTTTCAAAAATGCTTACCTGTATGAATACGCATATGCGTATTTAAACTACCCGGCTGTGTAAATGATTTCTCACAAATAGAACATTGAAATGGCCGTTCACCCATATGACATTTCATATGTTGTACTAACTCACACGATTGTTTAAATGCTTTACGACAAATTGAACATTGATAAACTAAATCATATGAATGTAATCTCATATGTTCAGATAATAAACTTGAATGTTTAAATACTTTATTACATTCTGGACATGCAAATGGATCACCTTCAGCATGTGTTTTCAAATGTAAAACAAGACTGGTGGAATTTATAAAGCCTAAAATGCAAAAATATGAATTTACTAATATAAATTGATATTTAATTTAAAATTTATTATAACTAACCTTTATCACATAAATGACATTGATGTGGTTTTTTTACAGAATGTGATCTCATATGTACCATTAAACTGCTTGATTGTGTAAATGCTTTAGGGCATATTTCACATTTATATGGTTTTTCACCGCTATGAATTCGTATATGTGTACTTAGACTACCAATATGAGTAAAAGTTTTATCACAAATTGAACATTGATACGGTTTATTCATAATATGCGATCGTACATGTTTAGCTAAATCACCAGCATTTGGATATGATTCCTCGCATTGTGAACATTGAAAACATTTACGACTTTGACTACGTCTCATTTCCGATTGTCTTTGGTATTCCAAACTACGACGACCACGTTTATTAGCTAAATCTGGTAATAATGTTGTAATAACATCAGGTGATGTTGTTTTACTAGTATTTAAATTAAGTTGTATATTATTTAAACTACAATTACTATCTTTATCATTATTATCATCATCATCATCATCAAGGTCATCATTTATCTCTTCATCATTATCAATCATTTCATCATCATCATCATCATCATAAAATATTTGATTATTTTGTAGTGATTTATTATTTTTTTCATTTCTACTAACAATTTCATCATTTATATCGGATTCTTCTTCTGCAATATCAGTTAATTCACATATTGGTTCCATTATACTAGAATATTCATAAAAATCATCATAATCATTATCATTATTTGAATTTATATGATTATTATTTGATGTTGTTGTTGTCACTGAATCTGTTTGCTGATGACATTTATTCATATGATCAATTAATATATTTGGATTTTCAAAAACATCACCACAGCACATACAATGAAATGTTAAGTCTGGTTGTGTTCTAACTATTGGCTGTTGTTCAATTTGATCAACATTCATAAGAACAGGTGTTATTGTTA
Source organism: Rhamphomyia laevipes (assembly GCA_963920725.1). Taxonomy (NCBI): domain Eukaryota; kingdom Metazoa; phylum Arthropoda; class Insecta; order Diptera; family Empididae; genus Rhamphomyia; species Rhamphomyia laevipes. The sequence continues at coordinate 15,568,929 of OY987258.1, forward strand.
ATGGTAAATTTAAATTTTGTGTTGTAAATGGTGATAACATACGGACTTCCATTTTTTTTCCTTTATGTAAAAAATCTAAAATTAAAAATATTTTTATAAAAAAAGAACATATAACTTTGTAAAAAATATAGGTACAATATTTCTCACAACTTTCATTACACTAATATTATTTGAATCTATATCTAGAGGGAGTCTTCCGAAAATTCTTTTTTTAAATATTCGTAATATTTTATTGGAGACATAAATTTTCTTGTGTTTTTATTCAAAAATTTATTTTATTTTGGAATAAGAATTAATGCAACCCCCCCATCAAACCCATTAAATGTGTACAGAAATTTTGATTATTTTAAGTGTATTTAAATATTTTCAGTTAAGTTTACAAATTTATAGATTAGTATATTATATTACTAAGCAAATCCATATTTCATTGATCTATTTTTTCTAAAAAATCGTAATTTTATAAAATGATGACTGAAATCATCATTTTATAGTTTTCAATAAAATTTTAATATTTAACTATATATAAATTTAATCATTATATAGGTATTTATCTCTTTTTCATTCTGCAAAGTTCCAAGTTTTTATAATAAAGCATATCACGTCGTACACGTGTTTTTTCATCTTTTTTTCGGTGTTGTTACAACAAAAAATTGAAGGCCAGCCAATATCAGACACAAAATATATAATATATATATATATAAAAGTATACTACTCGTAGAACTAAGAAAAAAAAAAAACTGAGCAGACAAAATTGTGTACATAATACACATAAATTTTTATGATTATGTACAATAAAAAGCGAGAGTCAAAATTCTCTATATTAATATAAAGTCTAAACTAGTATATATTTAACTTTTTTTTATTAAATATATTACAAATATGTTGCTCTACCATCATGAGCAAGATTTTTATTATACTATACGAGCAAGCACTGTACAGTAGAAAATCTCTGTGATTATAACAAAAACAGAGAAAAAAATAAACAAAAACAGGAAACCAAACAAAGCAAAAAAAAAAAAAAATATATATTTAAAACGCCGGCTGGTTATATAAATTATTGGGATACTTCAATATTATATATATTTGGATCCCCCTCGTCTGTGAGTTCCAAATAATCAAAATTAAATATATATAATATATGAGTAAATTACTAATAATAATTAGTATGTAATTATAAATATTATTAAATTGATTTTATTATTTTTGGCAAATTTGTAATTTAAATTACTTGTATATATGAATAAACTTTATATAATTTATACATACAAAGTGTATATACAACACACGTCAATAATTTGTTAAAAAATTTACAAAATTAATTTAATATTACTTTCTTAAAGTATCTATCTATACTATATAATATATATAAAAAAAATTTAATAATTTGAAGGAACATTGACCTTATTTTCTGTCTCTTTTATTCCTTCTATTGGATAAATAATAAAAATATCGTTATTTTTAACATTTATGTATTAAAATTCACATTTTAATTAAACAAAGAGTAAATCTTTCTTGGTTTTTTTTTTATTTTATTTATGAAAACTAAAAAAAAAATATTTATATACAATACTATTTTTTAAATGTGTAAATATATTATTTACACACAATGAATATAATAGCACCATGAAAAATGTTAAAAGATTTATGTAAAAAAAATATTTGATTTAAATTTTAAGAATTTTTAGTGTATTTGTAATTATTGTTAATGGCTCGTATTAAATTGTATCCTTTCAGTTTATATTATATAAAGTCATTGTCTTGTCGCTATTAAAAAAAATCTTCAGTTTAGAAGAGAGATAAATTCAAATTGCAATTAAAATATTGAGATAATCTATAATTATCGATTATCGTACCATCGTATAAGTAATTTATATTTTAAGTTAATAAATATCATAAATGTAATTTCCCACATGTGCTTGCACCTTATAAACAATTAGGATTTATTTAATTTAGTAACGATTAACTCCATTGTACTAAATTATGAATTGGACAGCAAATGGGTTTACAATATCAAAGGACTTCTTTAGATATGCTGCAATTAAAGCCACTGTTCCACAAGTCTTTTTTAATAGTGGTAATGACTTTTTCTCTAGAAAAAATTATGAAAGATACAAAAAAATAATGCATTCTGTGTAACTTTAACTGGAATGTCAATATTTAATTGACTGTAGCTGGAATCTATTGTTCTTAATCAATCTAACTACTAGTAGATAGAAAACGATTAGATATTTTAATAAATTTGAAGCAACTCGGCTTAAGGTTAGTATGAATAATTGTGATTTCTTGATATAATGTTTAATTGGAAAATAATGCACAAATGATTGTGATTATCAATTTTAAAAACTATACATTTAATTTTGAACAATATTTTGTAAATTGTAAATTACTTTTCAGGGCAAACAAAAACTAATAATTGCAAATTCTATTTTTTAAAATAAGTATAATAATAAAATGATCACTTTTTAATAATTATTATTAAAAAAAATACGCAATTAAATTTTGAAAATATAATTTTCCATCATAAATTTAATAATATTCATTTATATTTTTATATACCTCTACATTCAATTTTTTATATATTATATGTATTTATAAATAACAGATGTACAGTCAAGTATTATTACTTTTTTTTTTATTTAAATTTAATTATTTTGCCTTTCCACAGAAAAATTTAATACTATATACAAGCTAAACTATACCTTTTTTTTCGTCTTTCCTCTAAATTTCTGTGGAAAATAATTTATTAAAAAAAAATAACAAAAAAAAAAATCATTCAACAAAGCGAACCACCAACAAAAAATAAAATTATATATTTAAAAAAAAAAAAAAAATTTACCACCCAAAGTGAGGGAAACGGACTAATTTTATATATAAGAATTATAGTAGAATTAATAAAAAAATGTGTTTGTGTTGGTTTTACACAAAAAAAAGAAGCAAAATGAGTAATAATTAAAATAAAAAAAAAATAATACATAAGAAATAAAGCCAGGGGATGATGACTCTCATCTGATGGCTGGAATTGAAGGAGGCGCGCGCTTTCAATGTGTTTTTTTGTATATATATAAATACATATAGGATAAAAGATTTTGTTTTATGCTTTTTTATGTAATTAAATTTAAATTTTTTGTTATTTTGCAAGACTGTTTAAATCGATAAATTTTCTTGATATATTTTTTATTCACTGCATTAATATATATATTTTAACTTTTATAGTTTCTTTAATTTAAAAAGTTTTTTAAATATATATATTATTACATATATTTAATTGCGATTCATAATTTTTTTTTGCACCCACGTTTTTATTATTATTTTTACACTTTTACTCACTTTATTTCGCAATATTTGAAGAAGTTTTGATAAAAAGGACTTTATGAAATTGCATCCAAATAAATTAAATAAACACAATTATAGTAAAAATCCCAAAATTAAAATTAAAACAAAACTGGACTTCACACAACGACACTATCAATAATATACAAAATTCACTATCCTATTCGTCGAATTGATGAAATGAAATTATTCAAAGAAAATCAAAATTACAAAAAAAAAGGAATTGAAAAAACATAACATTTAAAAACTCACCACAAACACTTGGAAATTCACCATCATCCCAATAAGCAATTATTTAATTAAATATTCGAAATTCGGTATTGGATTTGCATTTACACCGTTCAGCAGAGAATATCAGTATTTTAATAGCTTTTTATATTTTGATTTCTGAATTTATTTTATTGTATTCCTATAACTTTAATTTTTTGCGATGCGTTGAAAAAGCTTAAATTAGTGGTGTCTATTTCCTAATTGTCTTTACTAAATTACTGGGTTTTTTTTAAGTTAAATTATTCTTAGCTGTCCCTGAAATTTCTATTATAATTTTTAACCATTCTCAAATTTTCATGTATAATGACGGATTCCGAATATAACTACAATGAAATGCAGAAAAAGTTAAAATATATATTTACAATGCAAAGTTATGAAAATATAATTCAAAACTTAAAACTTTGGTCAATGAAAAAAACTTTGGTCACTTGCTAGGTAGTATTCTGAATTCCGCATTATATTGAATTCGGATCTCAAGTGCGCTTTCGGACTACGAACTTCTGAACTGTGAAGTGTGAACACGCTTTTTGTTTGAAGTATTATTTCACAATTTATTAAATGACATTTGACCGTCTTTTTTTTCGTTTTTGAGTTTTTCGAGTTTTTCTTTTCTTTTGGTGTTTGTTTTGTTTATTGATTTGACGTTTGCAAAAAAAAATATAAATAAATAAAAAGTTAATTTATGCCAAATGGCAAAAATTGATAAAGTCCGAATTATTCTTGTCGGTGATTCAGGTAATTTTTGAAATGTAAAAATGAAAATAAAGACTATGAATATACATAAATAATGTAACGTTACAACTATTACTAATTGCAGGTGTTGGTAAAACATGTTTAACATCTTTAATTTCACAAAATGAGGCATTAACCCAACCTGGATGGACCGTAGGTTGCTCAGTTGAAGTTAAATTACATGAATATAAAGAAGGTACACCATTACAAAATACATTTTTTATTGAGCTTTGGGATATAGGCGGCTCTTTAAGTCATAAAAATACACGAGGATGTTTTTACAGTCCTACAAATGGTATTATTTTAGTACATGATTTAACAAATCGGAAAAGTCAAGAAAATTTAAAAGAATGGCTTTTTGAAATATTAAATAAAGATGGTAAAGATACATTGAAAATTAGTCGCAGTAATGATTCCGAATTTGATCCGGAACAGTTTTTGGGAGCTACACAAATACCAATTTTAGTCGTTGGAACTAAATTAGATTTGCTAGATGAAAAACGAAGATCCAAAACATTGCAAAAAAGTGGAGGAATCGGTATTTAAATATACACTATAATTTTTATTAAAAATCAAAGTATGATTATTTAATTTTAGCTGAACAATGTGGTGCTGAAGAAATATGGGTTAATTGTCATGATACTAGAAGTTTAGCTGCTGGTACAACTAGTAGTGTAAAATTATCAAGATTTTTTGATAAAGTTATTGAGAAAAAGCATTATTCGAAGGATGCTGGAATTTATTCGGAAAAAAGACGTTTTACATCAGCTACGTCACCATTTTCAACATCTAAAGACCCCAGTTTTCTATCATCAACATTAAGATCACCTGATATAAATATTGGTAGTTTTTATTAAATAAACAGAATGTAAATTAAATATGTACTTGTATTTTTTTTTTTTTAAATATTAAGAACCTATATTGTTAAAAAAACTGAATTATTTAATCACTTTTCACATATATTTATCTAAATAAAAAACAAGATGGCATAAAAATATTTTATAAAAGAAATTGGTTAACTAGTTTAAAATAATTTATATATAAACTTATTTTTGAGGCTAATGAATAGTATAAATTAAATAAATTTAAAAGATATAAATTAATTTGTTGCATGTGAGATTCAAATTTTAAATAATATGTTTAAATTCTTCCTATCTAAGGAAAAGTATATAAAGTTAAGATGATTAAAAAAAAAACAGTTTAAAGTTCATCTTCAAAATGATGAAGATTTTGTAATTGATCACCATAATCTGTTGCTTCACTGCCAACCCATGTATCAACATTATCTAAAATTTCTTGATAAGATAATCGATTATCATGATCACTATCTGTTGATGCAAATAAATGATCAACTTCTTCATTAGCGATTTCATCATTACTTGGTACAACCCATGATAAAACTTCATTTCCGGTTAAAACGCCATCTTTATTTTTATCAAAATCATCATCGAATTTAGTTTTCTCAGATAATAACCATTCTTTGTCATGACTTTCAGCGGAATCACCAATATATTCTTTGAAATCAATTTGACCATCACCATTTTTATCCTTTTCATGCATTGTTTGATTTAAAACAATTGGTAACATTTGTGGTGATTCTTCGGGATTTTGAAATAATACGTATTCATCAGCTGTTAAAATACCATCTTTATCTAAGTCAGCACCATCAAACATAACTTTATCATCTTCGATCATTTTCTTCTCTTCAGAATTATCCAATTCTTGATTATTATTATTTTCGCCATAAACATTGAGGAAATATTCATGCCAAGTAATTTGTCCATCATCATTTTCATCAATTTCAATAAAACGATCATTAGATTCTTCTTCAGCAAGTTTCCTTTAAAAAAATATAATTGAATAAGATTTAAAGCGTGAAAATTGTAGACTAGTATGGTATGACTTACTTAAAGGATCTAAGAATCCACGATTTTAGTTCATGTCGATCAATATAATAGTCTTGATTATAATCCATTTTCTTAATAAGTACTTCTAAACGATCTTTTGCTTCTTCAGGTGATAAATCATCAAACTCTTCAGCTTCTTTTACACTTCCTAGTTTTTTTTTTTTTTAAATAAAATATTTTACTAATTTAACTAAAAATTATACCTATAATGGCTTCATGATCGAATTCAACATGATGATCACCACCTTCTGTATGTTTAGCATCTCTTGGACTATATACACCATCTTGTAATCGTTCTTTGCTAGTATGTTTATTATGTTTATGAGTTGATGCTGCAGTAATTGCAGAAATAAGTATAGTAGCAATTAATGCAAATATAATTTTAATCATCATAACTTCAACACTTTGAATTCTATTTTTAATTAGAGAGGATAACGACCTATAAATAAAACTAATTCAAGTTATTGGCAGAATTTTCAATATTCTTCTATTCTGTTCTCTCTAGGAACCTTTAAATATGTACTTTACATTAGTCTATAAAACACGTTGACGTTTTTTTTTATCTATATAATATAAAATTTTTGGGGGAATTAAATTATGCTAATTTTATTTTTTATATTTTCTATTATGCTAATTTTCTTTTATATATATTTTTTATGCTTATTTTTTTTATTAATAAAATGGCCCGGAAATTTTATTCTTTTGCTTTGCTACTTTATTCCATTCCTGTATAGTACACAGTACAGATAGATAGATAGACCGATGTATATGCATATATTTATCTATGATGTAAACAAAACGAAAGAAATTGACAGTTTCTTGAAATTTTTCTACAGCCATACAGAGAATTCGATAAATCCATCATTTCCATTATAAGAAATGCCGCAAGGTGGCAGTATTATTTGACCTTATTTTCGGAATATAAATATGGGGGATTTTCTTATGACAAGGTATAGGGTGTCACGTAACCGTGTTAACATATGTATAATAGACTCTATCTATAATCTATCTCAACAAAGATGTTTGAATTGAGGCTGGTGCTGGTGCATAATGTGGGCTGTAATTGTTAGCTATGGTTGTAATTTATTTTTTCATCCAAATCCCAATAGCACACGATGTGGCGCTAAATAATATTATAAAAAAATAAGCTTCATTACTTATAATCAGATTTTAAATAAAGTCATTTTTATTTCTGGCCAACTCTTGAAAAGTCATAGATGGCATTATTTTGTATATTTTATTAAACAAAAAAACAAAATTAAAAATATATTTTAAAGAAAAAGTTATTAAATTTCTAATTAGTTATAATTAAGGAGATTTGTAGCGAACGGTTCTACAGAACAGAACCCTAGAATTAGAATTTTTCTAATTTTGCTTTATATGTAAGGGTTGGGCAAAGTGAACCATATACCACTGTGGCCAATAATAGGCCTATTCTAGTACACTTAAATCTTAGAGCTCACTAGAGAAGCTCAAACTTCAAACTGTTTATAAATTTGAGAAATTTCTTAAGTGGGCTGGATAAGATATCCAAAGGTCGGGAAACCAGTGATCAAGAGATTGAAATCTCTTTAAAAGCAGTCCTACACATTCGCTGTCAAGTCAAATACTGGATATGATATAAGTAATAAATGATATATGGACCTGTCAAATTTACTGAGATGCTAGTTCAGTATATTGGGAGGAAGTATTTTTTTTGTGGATTCAGTCTTGTCTTACGTAAAAAGCGATTTCTGTATCTTTATTTTTATTATTAAGAGTAGAGTTACTCTAATATGGAATTGGAATTATTGTGTTTTTGTTTTAAAATAATATAAATAAGTGTGGGTATTTGTTTATCGGGTACTGATTGAATTCTTATTGGTCAGAATTTTGACATTTGTCTACGGACAAAAAACTTAAAAAATAAAAAAATCAATCGTTGTCGTTGGGTTTGGATTTTTGGTGAAAATGGATTTTAAAACGAAATTTATTAAATTCATATAAAAATTTAATAATTTGTGTAGTAAGAAAAATAAAAACTTTTTGGACAAGTGATAAAGAAGATATATTTTACATATTAAAACAAAATCAAAATAATATATAAAAAAAGAATCCTGTTAAATGAATAATTGATACTTTATAGAAAAATTGATTTTTCCACAGGATTAAAATGAGTAAGATTTTGTATATTATATTTTCTATTAAAAATTTTCTTAGTTATTTAGTAATTTTAATTTAATATGTATTCGAGATTATATATTATTTATTAATGGATCTTTTTATTAATATTTTACTTCATTATGGATCCATTTATTATTCATACGAATATTCTACTTAAATACTATACTAAAATATTTGTTAATTTGAAAATTTATTTCCACTTATGAAAGATTTTAGCTTAGTTAAATATTATAAAAAGTTTATATTCTCGTAAATGATTAAATAAAATTATGATATGAATGAAATATATAAATTGAAGTTATGTTTTCAAAATAATATCCTTTTTTAATACTTCAAAATTTGTATTATACTTTGTAAGCAGCTTTTCATGATATTTAATATTTTATGAATGATAATTTTTATTTCATTTTTATGGTTTCTTTTATATAACATAAATTAATCTATACCTAATTCATTCATATACAATATTGTTTATTTTAATTACAGGTGAAGAAGAAGGAGAAAAGATTACAGTGGACTTATCCAAAAAATGCTTAAAAAAGGTTCCTAAACAAGAAGATGCACAAAACGTTCGTATATTGTTATTGGAAGACAACGAATTACAAAAAATTGATAATATAGATTCATATTTGCGCATTGAAAAGGTAAAAAAATAAAATAAATAAAAAAAATTATAAGAATTTTATTTAACACAAATATATTAATTATTTTTTAGTTATCTCTTAGTAAAAATCAGTTATTGCGTATGTATGGTGTTTGCCGATTACATTGTTTAAAAGAATTAAATTTATCTTTTAATGGTATTTTAACAATTGAAGGATTAAAAGAACTTATGCATTTACAATATTTAAATTTGGAAGGCAATAATATTAAAACTATTGAACATTTAAATACCAATCTTAAATTAGAATATTTAAATTTATCAGAAAATAGCATTGGAAGTATATCAGATATCTCGTACTTGAAAAGTTTAAAAGTAAGTATAAAACAAAAAGTTAATTCACAGAAAATCAGTTAACAAACTTGGTTTATACAATTTCCAATTCAAGTTGCACTTTTTCAAATAGTTTTCTCGTCTAGAATTTTACTTTAAAAAAGAACCAATTTGAATTGGAAATTACCAAATTAGTTCGGAAAAGCAATAAAAGCTAAATAACTATCAATTTTTTAACCTATAATAATGTCACTTACGTAGAAACCAAATTGAACGCACTAACCATTTACAACTTTTTAATAGTATACTAATATATATTTCATATTAGAAAAAAACTAAAAATTCATTAAAAATGTATTGACAATTAATAATTTTTTAGTTGATATATATTTAATTGATAACAAGTACTATTATTTATATTAATAACAATTTAATGGTAATATTTCCTTTAAAATTTTTCTATGAATTGACTTGATAGCATAAATTATATAAAACTCAAAAACTAATTATAAATTATTTTAGGAATTATATATTCATGGAAATCGTTTAACTCATTTACGTCAATGTGATAAATATTTGCCGATTTCTTTAGAAACACTTACATTGGCAAAAAATTGTATAACAGATTTAAATGAAATTTGTACTTTGTCGAATTTGTCTAATCTGCATAGCATTACAATTAATGAAAATCCATGTGTAACGATGATTGGTGGAAATGAGTAAGATATTTTAATATTATGTTTTATACTGCTTAATACAAATTTTATAAAAAAAAAAAATATTTTAGTGGTTTCGATTATCGACCATTTCTTCTGAATTGGTGTATGAGTGTTAAAATAATTGATGGATTTGTTGTGGATCCAATTGAAAGGTAGTATTATAACATTTTTAAAATATATATAAAAAAATGATAATATAATTATTTATATAGTTTAAAAGCAGAATGGCTTTATAGTCAAGGTCGTGGACGACAATTTCGTATTGGTGAACAAACTGCTTTAGCTAGATATTTAAGTTCCGTATGTCCTTTACTTGGTAAAGCATTAGAAAATGAAAATGAACGTAAATTACGGCTTATATTAAGCAAAGCCCAACAACATCAACGACAATTACAAGAAGAAATTTCAGATAATTTAATTTCATCTGGTAATAATTCACCATCATCAGGTCGAAAAAAATCATCTAGTCGAATTCAATCACCTAGATGTAATTATATATACAATACATATAAATTAGTCTTAAATTGAAATTTTAAAAATTTTAGTTTCTCGACTTGGTAGTGGTCGACAAATAAGTCAGGATTCAATGTCAAACAGTTATCACGGTAACACAACATCAAATTGCAATGATACACGTAATATTTCCAATAAAATAAATTTCATTTTTAATGTTTTATTTTCTTTTTAGAAGCAAATCAAAATCATATTATTCAAATGACAACATCTTTAATAGAAAATATTAAGAACGATTCAATGATGACACAAAGTGTTGACGGAGTTCTTAATGCTAGTAGCCATAATTCTAAATTGAGTATAAGTTCGTCACAAGATACAACACCACGGACAATGACACCAAATCAATATAATGGTATCATTTAATGAAGAATTATTTTAAATATTTTTTTTAGGGCTTTTTTGTTATACAAAAAATCTTATGTTAATGCATTCGCCAGTATTATTAAAATCCTTTCAAATCTAGCATTGATATTTAACTGTTGGTATATTCAAAAAAGCCCATTAAATTAAAATTAGTGCACACGTAGTTCTACTACGCAGCATCTTTATAAATAACAAAATTATTTTTATACTATAAAAGATCAATCATCAGGATTTCCAATAGGTGGACCATTAGCTGCTGCATCTAAAATGGTACCTGTGCCGGAAACTCTTATGAGTCCAGATTGTTGTCCATCAACTGTAGCCCAAAGAGTAGCTATAACTACTCAAAATATTAATACAAATTCTAAAACAAATAAAAATAAAGGTAATCATTTTATTAATATTAATAATTATAATCATTTTAGCTTGTTATTGAAATGCAATATTTATTTAGATAATAAAACTAGTTCACCAAAAACTAATCGTAGTCCACATCATTTAAAACGACATTTTGAACGAAGTCCAATACTTAGTCCTCGAAAAACTTATAATACATTGCATAATAATCACAATATAAAATCGTGTTTGGCTGAGAATCAGCTTAAGACACGTCAAACACAAAATTCCATACATACAACACTACCACAAGATAATTCTACTGTGCTAAGTTCAGATGATGATAGTGATCATATTAATGTTGATAAATTGAGAACAATTAGAAATAAAGCAGCTCAAAGGTAAATTGAAATTGAAAGAAATTAATATACAGTTTATATTTAAAAATATTTTTTATTAAATTTAGAAATCAACAACGTAAAGAACATATTGATGCTGTAAATATAAATCCCGAAACAGAATCGTCTGCAATAATTATACAAAAAATTTGGCGTGGTTATAAAAGTCGTAAAACTACCAAAGATATGGCTGAAAAAATTCTGAAAAAACGAACTTTAGAATATATTGAGTAAGAATTGATTTTATGCTAATGTCAATTTTAATATCCTAGATTAAACTATTATCAAATAAAATATTGCCTTAGTTTACGAAATTTTTTAAATAGTTGAAGTCGCAATGCTTTAAAATTTAATAAATTTAATTATTTTTAATTTTTTTTTGTGATTTATCTGTGAGGGGAAAAAAATTATTATAATTTTAATTTTTCCAAATAGAAAACTAACTAAGGATATGGAAATGACAAAAGCGCAATTAGAAAATGAACGAAAAATTCAACAATTACAAATGCAAGCCATAAATGCGTTATGGAAAAAAGTATCAACAATGCAAGCTGGTCCTGCACAACAAGTAAATGAAAATACTGAACCATCAGATTCAACTTCTAATGCTACAACAAATCAACAATCCGAAAATGGACAAAATACTACAACATCCAGTACTATTACATTAGATAATAGTTCAGCAGCTGTTGTTAATGATTTGACAAAGACTTGTACGCTGTTAACAAATCAAGTAAAAAATAAAATTTGATTTTTAAATAATGAATATTTGTAGGTTACAGATTTTTAATTTATATATTATTAAATATTTCAGGTACAACAATTACAAGGATCTATGCACGATATATTAAATTGTATGACATTATTTTGTAATTTACCACAGGAAAATCTTAAAAAATATATAACAAAAGATGAACCAAAAGATTCAGCTAGTACCCAAACAGAAATTATAGCTGTTCATACACCACAAGTAGATAATTTTCCATTTAAAGTACGTCCATCATCATTACCTCTTGATCCATCACAACAACAACCAATTACAATAAATTCAATTGATAATGTTGTTCCAAATAATAATATAATTGGTAAAAATTCAAATCAAAATATAACTAATGAAAAAGATAAAATATCTATTGATTGTAATAGTACATTATCATCAGAAAAATTAGATGATATTCAAGAACAAAATGATGAACAAAAATTATATGATGAAAATCTTATAAATACACAAGAATCAACTATTTAACAATGTTGATCACAGAATATTATATATATTTGTATACACTTTTAAATAATATAATATATATTTATGCTTTAATTAAAATAAGTTCTTTAATAGCAAGAGAACGTTAACAAGAACAATATACTAACTCTAATCAACGCAAATTATTTAATATATAAATACCAATATTATCATTTTGCAAAAATTCTTAAAAAAAAAACTAATAATAAGTTTTAAGCAATAATGCAAAATTATAAAAAAAAACCAATAAAACAAGAAAATCTTTTAAAAAGAGCATGTAATACTAAAAACTCATGGATACTCATATTGTTTAAGTTTTTATGGACGCAATCGCGAAATGTAATTTATTTATTGATATTAAAAAAAAAAAAATTATATTTTTTTTTATATTATAAAAAAAAAAAACACTAATAATAAATATTGTTTTTTGTTTAAGCATTTCAAAAATTATTAATTTATAATAATTGTTTTTATAACATTTTCTAGGTTTAATTTATTTCTCAATATTGTAAAAAAGCACATTCCAAAACTTCAGAATATTTCTTATTATCAAAAAATAATTTAATACTTAATTTGAAAATTCTACAGAAATTTTCAATAATTACAAAAAATATCACAACTTGTTATAAATATTTAACTGCCAATAAAAATAAAAATATAATAATTTTACAATAGGAATAATTTACAACAAAATTTAATGTTATTTGTAAAATGCTGAACAAATTATTGTTTTTATAAATTCTATTGTTAAATATTATTATTTTTTATATAAAATGTGTGGTAGTTTTTAATATTCATTAAGGTTTAAAACGACATACCAAAGTGCTGCTAAAATGCTAAAAAAAAAATCAAAAAATTTAGTAATTAATATAAGCTTATCCTACCGAAAAAAAACAGACAGTAAATTTATAAATTACAAAACTTGTGATCATTTATTTGTGTAATCAATAATTTTTTGGTATCATTTATTTGTGTAATCAATAATTAAAATAATTTTCATTGTATTGTTTGATTTCAATTATCTTTTTTTTTAAATATAATTCATACATCTGCGGTAATGTAATAATCTTTACAAGTTCAAATTGAGAATTAGAAATTGATTATTATCGTAATATAGCAAAAAATAGAATATTCTATAAAGATTATAAAATAAACAAATGAATGTTGAGCGATACCTCCGAATATTTTGATATTTTCTATGCTGTAAAGACAAAACTGGGTTTACGTCATATTTGTTCGTAAATTGTATCGAAAATTCTAAGTCTCAATTTGAACTTAAAAAAGTATAATTTCTTTTTGATCTAAAATATTTTTCTTTTAACTAAAACGTTTGTATATAGAATTCTATATACAAAGCTAAAACTAAATACGAATACATTTTCCAGAGCTTTTGCATATTTTTTCAATGCAATTTTAATATAATAAATTATAAAAAAACTCTTTCTATTAATGTAAATAAAGAAAACTTTTTAAAGCGTATTTTTTTATTTTAAAAATAATTTTATTATCAGTTTTTGTACAAATTAACAATAAATTCATTCTTCTTCACTAGATGATGTTTCTTGATCTGAATGACTTTCTAATTGAGGTCGATTTAGATTAGGTACCAAATCACTATCATCATCATCATCATTAATATTTTCTTCAGAATGCTCACGTTTTTTTGTAAATTTTTTTGGCCAAATTCCCGATTTTGTATATTCTTTAATATGTTCTGATGATAAAATTCTTAAAATTTCTCCTTTAACTTTGTCACCTTCTTCAATTGGTTCAATTAACAAGAAATCACCACGTTTTACCCACATATTTTTACGAAATTTGGTTGGCATTGATACCAAAAATCTTTCTTCCACTTCAGCTGATTCCACTTCATGTAAATTATTACCACGACTACCAATAACACGAACAATTTGTTGTTTATCTTTTGGTAATTCAAAATCATCATTCATCATTTCTTTCATGACATGTTTACGTTTTGTTACTCTTGACATTTTGACCTTTTATTTTTTTATGTTGATCTGGAAATTTACAAGTTAAAAAATAAAATAAAAATGAAATGGTTGTTTAAAACTAAGGAAATGAAAATGTGATTTAAATTATTGATTGATTTTTTTTTTGTATTAAAATAAAACACAAATTTTGTTGTAAAATTATATTTTTTTTTTGTATAAACCTTTTTTATAATAATATAATTTTTCTATGTACAAATACAAAGTTTTCTTTACTATATATCCTTGCTAATTCATAAAATTCAATTAACTATAAAATAAAAATTAAACATTTGCTCCCATAATTTTTTTTTTATAAATCATGACCAAACTTCTTCCTGATAACGATTTTTTTTAATCATAATTTCATCTAAATATTTTGGATTACCTAAAATTTCTGTAAAAGCTTCCCGTACTTGTTTTGGCATATTATTTGAACTACCAGCAACTAAAACACAACCATTTCGTAATAATATTATATCTGTTAGTAAATCTCTTTCTTCTTCAATAATATGCTGAACATAACGTTTATTTTCTTGATCTCTTGAAAATGCATAAAAAAATATAGCAATATTTTTTAATTGTAAACGTTTAAATTCTTGTTGAAAATAAAAATCTTTCCATTGACTACGGCATCCAAAGAATACAATTATTTTTTGATATTCATTACGTTGACCACTATCAAATTCATATTCAATTTTTTGTAAATAACTTCGAAATGGTGCAATACCTGTTCCCGGACCAATCAAAATTAATGGTAATTTTTGTTCTTTATCAATTTTCATTGTACCTTTAGTAATATTTCCCAGAATTTCATCACCAATTTCTATATTTTTTAACCAATTTGAGCATAATCCTTTCCGTGGTTCTGATATAATTGTTTTATATTCAACAACTGCTACAAGTATATCTAGTGTACCAATTTCTGGTGTAGATGCTATTGAAAATGAACGTGATTTTATTGTATTGAATAATTCAAATAATACTGGTATTGTTAATTGTGATACAGCTTTTGGAAAATCATGTAAAACTTCTAAAATCATACGACGTGGTCGATTCGCATATTTTATTAGATCATCTAAACCTTCTGCTGAACATAATTCTAATAATTTTTCTTTTTCCGTGTCATCTGTACAATTGACAGCCAATAATTCAAAAACTTTTTGTCGAGGAATTGCTGTTAAATCCCAGATATATTTAGCAATTAATTGTAATGTTAAAGGTTTTTGATAACATAACGAAAGTGGCATTTCTGCATCAATACTTTCAAAATCTACAATTGTATTTTTAGTAAAATTTAGTTTGTGTTCAGCTAATATAGTAAATAGTTTTTCAACATTCTCGTCAGTATTCCAAGGTCGAATATTGATTATATCAAATGGTTGCCAATGTAAATTTACCGGAATTTGTAATTTTATTAATCGTGTATCTTGAAAATGATTTATTGCAGTAACTCGAGTATTTTCTATAACTTTAAAACGATGACAAGTAATTGTTGTTGGCCATTTAATTATATCTAAATTATTTTGAACGGTTTTATAAGAGTCTGTTTTCATAACATTCATTTTAAATTGATATATTGCAGGTGATGACATCTTTATATCGTTATTTTCTATTAGTGGATGAAAACCTAATTTTTTCCATAATTCATCAATCCATTTAAAATATGTTGCATAAATACCATGATCATGTTGATCATCACATAAACCAATAGGAATTATTGGTTCAGCAGAAAGTTGAATTAAACGTTTATACAGTTTTTTAGCAGTGAAATTATATTTTTCATAACTAGAATCACCTAAACCTAAAACAGCAAATTGCATATTTTGTAATGAATTTTGTGGTAATGATTTTCTTAATAGAAATTTCCAAAATATTTTCATATTATCGGGTTCATCACCCTGACCAGTTGTTGAACAAACAAATATTACTAATTTCTCATTTATTAGATTCTGAATATTATAACTATCTAATGGAAGAACAGGTCCAGAAAAATTGTAATTTTTCGATAATCTCCATATTGATTCAGCCAAATCCTGGGCATTACCAGTTTGACTTCCATATAGAACTAATAGTCTCATTGCTTTTTGTTTTTGTACGTGAAAGTATTTTTTTTATATTTATTATTATCAGTCTTTAAATTACATGGAAAATTTCTTGAAAATAGATTGCAACATATTCAGAAATTATTTTGGTTATATTAATGAAATAATTCACTTACAATTATTTAAAATTTTCCAGAAATTGTTTTTTCACGGTAATTATTGAATTAATAATATTATTATTGTTGAAGATTATTAAATACATTTAAAATTTCAATATAAATTTCGCTAAAAAGCCAGAAATAATAGCACGCGATCTAATTTTTATAAAAATATATCAATTTGACAGATTGTCAGATTTCTATGAAATGACATAACCCAACAAAAAAAGTATCATAGCCCGAGCAGAATCAAATTCGTACGCCAGCCAACGTACGCAGCCAACATAAGAAAAAATATTTACCGAACACAATCAAAAGTAGTTTTGCTGCGAAAAACCTACCAATTTACATACTAACAATATTTTTCTACCTGATATTAATGTGACATTTACCAGCGTACTTACGCAAAAAGTTAAAAGTTGGTTAACTTTTTTCTCGATTCTGCGACGAGGCTGCGTAGGCTGCGTTTGTTACAACGATATAGAATATATGGATGGAGCCTAAAGATAAAAAATTGAAGCCACGCCGGGTATAGTCGTCTCGCTTTTTTGCTAACCAACCTGTCAAAATTTAAAAATTTGTAATAAGCGACGGACTAGGTTTTTATTTTAATCCGGGCCTATGGAATTAAGGAATTATTTATATATTTATATAATAATTCAATATGTAAAATTTTTTGAAAAAAGTAAATAAAAAATACTGAATATTATTTGTAGAAAAATATTAAAATGCGTTTTCCTTCTTGATATTTAAATTATAACAAAATAACTACAGATGCATCAAATATGTCTTTTACCTCCAGCAACAAAAAATAAAAATAAAATTGAAATTAAAGGTTAACAAAAAGAGTTAAGCGAAAACAAGAACTACTAATATTCCTCATAACAAAGTAGTAAAATTTAATTTACATAGAAAAATATAAAATAATTATATCTTGCAAACACAGACTGCAGATGTACTTCATTATCTGCCGATGTAATCATATTTATGATGCATGAACAATAGGAAATATAATTACAGTATTTTAAAATTTTATTTAATTATTCATATTTGTCTTTATAAAAATTAATAGACTAAATAAAAAAGAACCGACCCTGGTATAAAAATTATCAGCTGATATTTTGACAAGAAATTTCGTCGGATGAGTTTTGAAAGGATCGTTAGACATCAACTCAGTTTCGACTAAAATTTATCTAATTATCAAAAAAAGAGTACACACAGAAATTTAATTTTAATTTTTATGATTAGTAAAAACTTTTTATCAGATTTAATTATGCTCCTATCCATATTACTTGAATATAATTCAATAGTCAATAAATATGAAAATGGCATATGAGGTTTTTAAGAATTCGGTAGACGATTTGATTTTGACAGGTTGGCGAGCAGAAGAAAAGGAAGTAATTTTTTCACGGCTTCATAAACATTTTTTTTGATATATGGAATTTACTATGAGTTAAAAAGCGATGGAACATTTATGCTCCCTCCATATATTCTAATTCGTTGGTTTGTTATAATCGGTTTCATATATTTTCATACATTTTAACTTTTTTTGGCATTTCTTATGTAGGCTGCGTATGTATTCTGCGTTGATTCTGCTCGGGCTATCAAGAGATAGATTCAGATAACCAACTCTTTTTTTACACGGTAGATACGGCTAACGAAAACCGTGTAAAAAAAGACATTAAGGATGTGTTCCAGAACTTTTAAAAACCCTGTAAGATGAAACAAAGAGCTGTATGGTGTACCGTGCGAAAAAAAGTATAATATTAATAATGAAAAATAAGATATTCCGATTATGTATTGTTTTTTTCAGACATCTTATTTGGCTATAATAAAATTTAAATTAAAATCACATAAACCATTTTCTAAACCAGATATTTCCAATAATATTACCTATTCCGCTATTCGTTGCAAAATGCAAACAGAAATTATATTATTGGCACTAAAACTTATAAAAAACAAATAATTTTTTCTTCGAACCACCACAATTTTAACTCTTTCTCTTTTGAATAATAATTAATGATGTACTTAACGCAATTTTAAATAGACAAAGACAAAAATAAAATGAAACTATAAAAATTCCGGGAATTTCCCCAATTATATTTTATTTCTGTAACTACGCACAAATACAAAAATAATTTCGTGTTAAAGGCCTCATACACTACCACACATGTTGTTAAACCTGGTATCGGTATGTCACCAGGTTTGACATTTCCACAATTCGGGATGTTCGCGATATAAATTAAAAAATTTCGCCAAAATTCATTATTTAAAACTGCCGGCATGTTTATATTACACAATTTTTCTGAAGACTGACGAATGTGTGACAAACACATGTTGTTATACATGCCGAAAAATCAAATTTGTTTAATTTTTATCAAATCGCTTGACAAACTGTGTGTCACACCGAGAAACATGCCCACATTACACTATATACTAATTTCAGTATATCGTGCCCACATTAGATCAAATCTGCATGAGAAACATTGTTGTCCAACTCATGTTGAACAACATGTGTGAGTGTGAATGCTATTCAACGCAACGGAATATTGCTCAAAAGTTGTTTATGCATTTTCATACTGCATTAGAAGTTGTGAACAATTTTCATAATTTTGCATTACTTTACATATTTAAACCTTTTCTACAATGTGTTGCATTCGGAATGCGGGACCTTTCCATTTACCTTCCCCAGTAAATGATCAACCAGAAGAAATCATTAATAATTGGTATGGAGATGACGTTATGTACGAATGGAAGAATGCGGTTCGCCAAAAGCCAAATAAGAATTAATTCGTATAACGTTAATATTCCGTTTTTGCTCTGTATAGAACTATACCTTTTCACTTTCAAAATGAGAATAGCAACTTTCATTATGAGAACAGTAAACTTCAAAATGGAATAGCAACTTTCATTATGAGAATAGTAAACTTCAAAATGGAATAGTAACTTTCAAAATGAGAATAGCAAACTTCAAAATGGAATAGCAACTTTCATTATGAGAACAGTAAACTTATTTGTGTGATTTGTCGTGTCGAATCAATTTTAATCGCAATCGCACCTATGTGTCCATATTTTTAACGGCGTGTAGGAATGAATATACGAATGTTTATATGCGAGATGTTTGCTTCAAAAGCCTTGAATGTACTGCATTTCTATAAGGTATTATATCGCTATTAGCTGAAGCGAATGTAACGGTTGATGCTACTTTGGTAGCTTTTGGTCCACGATGTATATTTTTAACCGTTTCGGGACGAATGGGAGACATTTATCCCACGTCAGATTAAAAAAATCGTATTTCTCT
Source organism: Rhamphomyia laevipes (assembly GCA_963920725.1). Lineage (NCBI taxonomy): Eukaryota > Metazoa > Arthropoda > Insecta > Diptera > Empididae > Rhamphomyia > Rhamphomyia laevipes. The sequence continues at coordinate 15,589,332 of OY987258.1, forward strand.
AAAATTATACATAAAATGGTTTAAAAATATTCCAAATCAAAACTTATACTATTCTAAATAAAAAATTCACTCAAATTTTTAAATTCGCTTTAAAACCCTTCGCTTGTAAAGTGAATGAAAAGTGAGCATTTTTTCTTTTATGTTATGCTTCCAAGTTTTATTTGAAAAAAAATTTCAAAACAAGTACATTCTAACATGTTAGTTTTTAGCTTAGATAATGGTTTTTTGTAAAACAATAGTGCAAAAAATTGAAATTACAAATAGTATATGTACTTGGTTTTTTTTATTGAAAATTCAGGTTAAGTTTTTTGGGATAAAAGTATCCCAACAGTATTTTTACACGGGATAAAAATGTCCCAAAACAAAAAGTCCCAAAAAGTTTTATATATATACATATATTTTTTTACACAGAAAAAATGGGGAAAAAACGATATAGGCCTGCCAATTGGCCTATTGTAAAAAATGTTTTACACTATCTATTTCATATGAAAAATGAAATGAAAATGCAAATTTAATAAAAATCATATAAACAAAAGTTCAAATGGATTTTCTGGTGTATTATTTTTTAACTTTTTCATCCCAAGACAATAAATATCTCCTTTACCCTCTAAAAATAAAAGAAGAAATTACTTTTCTTAAAAAACCATTATGAATGCACCCATAAGAAAAAAAAAATTAATTCACCCACGGAAAAGTGTTCGTCCCGAAATGGTTAAAATAATTTTGTCGCGGTAAATATTATGGTCACAAAAGATATACATATATTTAATATACTAAAGATTATACTAAAAAATTTTAATATATAATATATTATATAAATACGGAGCCATAATGGATTATAAATAAATTATCAAAACTATTATATATTCCATTTGGTAATTTTTTCCTTAAAGCTTAATGTGGATGCATACGATAAAGATACACGTTATGCGTTATCCTATCGTATTAAATTAGATAGAAAATTTATATTAATAATTTGTTGCTTCATATCGTATTTAAAATTTATGTTGATCATAAATAATGTGAATGGAGAGTGGAGAGAGTTATTTGCATTAAGTTTTGGTTTCGCTTGAACGTAATTGTCCTGAATTTATGATACCATCTCCATTTTTATATTTTATAAAACTTCTTATATACTGCTAGCACTACGATTACGAATATAATAAAAAAGATCTCTTGAAAATAAATAAATCTTTATATATATATTTTTTGAAAACAATCGAAAAAAAGCATTTCTAAAATCTATACAATTATTATCTTAAAATTTAATCTTTAATTAATACTATACATACAACGACAAACGAAGTTTAAAAATTCTGCGAATATACAAAAAGAAAACAGAAATATATAAAAATTCATATTTTAAATATAAATGCATTTTATTTTTTCCCCATTTTAAGAATTCTATCTTTCAAGCTACCAGGCTTTACTTTATTAGGCTTATTATCTGTTGTTGATAGGGTGGATCCATTCTTCTTTATTTTGTGTTGACTCTTCATTTTTTTAATACTAAAAGAAAATTGTTATAAAAACTATAAAAAAAATATCAAACTAAAAACCAACTAACAATTCGTTTGATAAAAATGTTATTTCCTTTTTCCAAATATCTCTGAAATCATTTGTAAAATGTAACCAATATTCATAAAATTGACCCGGTGTACATTGTTCCGGTGTTCCAGATTTTGGTATGAAATGATAAAATCTCATTGTTTTTAAAAATATTGTTCTACAATCTTCTAATTTATTAAATTGTCTATCGATTTTTTGAGTACCCATTTCAATAAATTCTTCCATTTTATCTTTAAACGGTTGTATATTCTCTTCGGTTGATAGTGATACAACTTTTTCAGTTGTGACTTTACAACCTATAAAATATTTAATCAAATTATTTATATGTAAACGAGATATCTATATATTTATAATATTATATACGAAATACTTTTTAGTTTTCTATTTAATTCCGAAATTTGTTGTTTAACTTCATCAAAGTCTACGGCACATGCTTTATCTACATCACTTGGATCTGGTATTGGTAGCATTAATTCAGTTAGTGGTGTACCTAATTTTCTTTTTCGATCAATATATGTTTTAACAATAAAATGTAATAAAGTAATTTTTGAATCTTTTGATTTAACATCTTTTAATTTGCCCAAAATTTCTAAACCAAATCCATCAGCTTGTCCTCTAGAACGATTACCACCATTCATATAATTACCTAATGTTAAAATAATTGAAAATAATAATTTCAGGTCATCACTATCAGTTAAAAATAATGACAATTGTTTAACAACTTGTAATTTTCTAGAAAGCTGTATTGTGCCGTCATCAAATTCAGCCTGGAAAACTATACATGAGATTCGTTCAGCTGATGATGAAATTTGTGCTATTCGTAATAGAAATTGTTCAGGTGCATCTAATGGTATATCACCAGTTGATGCATCACGAATAAGTGATAATTCTTCGTTTGTAGCTTTTATGGACATGATATGTTGAAGAGTTTCTAAATTTACAACCGATGTATCACAATGATAAACAGCATGTTCAATTTCTTCAAAATGAAAATGTAGGCTTCGGGAAAATATACCAACATTTTGTGATCTTTTACTATCTAAAATTTTTATTGTTTTTATTTGATTGATTTTCTTTTTTTCTGGTTTATTTTTTGGTATAATTGCTTGACGTGAAAATAAATCTGTAAATTCATCAATATTATCTAAATTAGTTTCTTCAATTTCTTGCCAAAGTTGTTTTGGTTTTTCTTGGACCTCCGTTGTTTTTGTTGGCTGTTGTTGTTCTTCTTCTGGTGAAGAATCAGTCTTTTCTTCTATTATTATTGGTTTGGGAGCAACAATTCTTGTCCAATATAATGGTTTCATTGGTTTTGGCGGATTAACAGCATTTTTTCGAAGAGCTAGAGTAAAATATATACAATATATTAATATAAGAAATCAAATAATTAAAGCATATCTTACTATTTGTTTGAAACCACAATCCACCATCAGGCATTGGCATTGGTAATGGACCTGGAGGTGGAGGACAATTTGTGTCTGAACTTTTTTGATTTCCATTAGAATTATTACTGGTTGTACTATGAACTGGAGGTGGTGGCGGTGGCACAACAATATTAGATGAACCGGGTATAGGCGGTGGTGGTGGTCCTGAAAAGCTTGGCGGCGGCGGTGGTGGAGGTGGTCCTGCATTTGTAGGAATTAGTGGAGTCGTATTTTTTTTACATGGCGGTGGAGAAGGTGTTTTGCCATTTGATTTTTTCACAGGACTACCTGAAGGCTTGATATTCGTTGTTGTGTTTAAGTTTTCTACTACCACATTATTGTCATCACTTTTTATTTGATGAAAAATTGGTAACATTAACGGTGGTGGTGGAGGCGGCGGCGTTGGAGGCGCAGAAGTTAAAGACTTAGTTTTAGTAGTAGTGGAACTTATTGATGTAGGTGAAATATGTGATACTGTTGATGTTGATGCATTCATTGTTTCTTTTAGTTCCATTTTATTATTTTTTGTATCTTTAAATGCGGGTGAAGTTGCAATTGATGTTTTATTATTTCTTAAATTTTCACATTTACTACAACTTACGGATTCATTAAAGCTAGTTTGTAAAGCAATATCAACAGTTTTTTCAATTATCTTACTACTACTATTTTTCTCCGAATTATTCAATTTGTAAATTGTTACTTCTGTTTCATTTAAATCAGCTTCATAATATGTCGATTGATCAAGCCTAGTACTTGGTTTTCTATCTGGTAATAATGTTTCAATAACTTCATAAAGTTCAGCTAATGTGCTACAATTTAAAAGTGATTTTTTTATTTCGTATACTTTTCTGTCAGCAACACCCATACCACCACTCTTTAATTTTGGTGAACTAGTTTGATAAAATTCACTGGTCAAACTTTCAAGATAATTTTCCGTATCCACTTTATTTCGTACAAAATCAGATTGTGTTGATTTTGTTATCTTATTAGGTGTACTTGTTGTTTTTGATGAATGTGGCCATTTAATATCTGCAACCAAACGTCCTGGTGAAATTGGTACTGATGTTGATGGAGATTCTCGATGTGCCCATTGATACATTTGGAACGGCTACAAATATATTTAACAATATAATATATATAAAGAAAACCATAATCAAAGAAAAAGTTTTATAATACATAATTATTTTTATTTTAAAGAATGTTATATTTTTAAAGAAATAAAAATAAATCAGTTTATTTTTATTTGTTCTTTTAGTTTTTTGTTAAAATATAAAATAAAAAGAAATTCTAAAAGACTGAAATTGAAAAAGTTTGATTTTAAAACTAGAACACATAAATATATTGGCAAACTGGAAAATATCCCATTACCTTAGTCTATTTGTAAATTTTCGTTTTAGTTTCCTTTGTAAAATATCATAATAACATAAAGAAAATTGTACATGAATTAGAAGAACTAAGTATACACGAGCACTTAAGATTTTTTGTAACAAATTATGAATGAGGCCATACTCGTATATCATTTCTTTACGAATAGAGTACATCAAATACAATCTTGCGGTACTGGCTCTGAAATGTATTCCGAGACACTGGTAATAAAGAATGAGTAATGTAATGTCCAAACCAGTGAAAAGCGTACAAAATAAAAGTGAAGCCATACTGGAATATCTACTTTTATCTTTATTCAGCGGTACCTATGGGTCGCGGATATTTACTCAATGACAATAAGCAATCAAAAAAATGGTTTGCCATATCAATGTATTTCAGGTGCATCTAGTTATAGCTTAACTGTCTATAAATTATTGAATATTTTATTAATTGGTCGAAATACAAAACAATGAAATTGATATTGAAGAAAACTGAAACACGGGCCCTAAGAAATTCATTCTTTTTGATTAAATAAATATATATACGAGACGATATTAGGTTTGTTTTGTTTTGTTATATGAAAACAACACTAGGAAATATTGGTTAGAAGTTAGAATAGTCAATACAGTGCTCTAATTTTTTTTCTATAGTGGGCGGATTCGATTACTACGAGTTTTTCTTCATTCTTTTTATAGTTGATTTGTTTTACAAAGTTAATATGATGTTATAAAAGTCATATGGTTTTTTATATTTCATTCAGTTTAGGTGATGTGTAAGTATAATAGTAAAATTAATTATTGCCATATACAACTTTTTGTATTGTTTTTAAATTTAATAAACTTTGTTCTAAGAAAAGTCCATTTAAAATAAAGAATACACTAAAATCAAAACTAATTTAGATATAAATATGGAAAAAAATTAAATAAAATTGGAAATTTGGTTTGAATATTCATATAGGTTTGAATTTCTTATAAATCACTTTTGTAAAAGCTTTTCGTCTGTCAGTCTGTCCCAAAATATTTCTATTGGCTTAATACGTTTTTAACGTGTAATCTAATATACCACCTATATTTAACAAGATTACTTTGTACCTTTGATTTTTGATTAATTTATTCTATGAAGGGAACCGCTAGGGTCATGCAGTGAACTTCAACTTAGGTCTATTGTACAAACATCGAATCCTTCATATATAAGTAACCAAAACCACAATCGTTGTAGGACGTAGGTGCCTGAGCCTAAGAACGGGACTCAAAAAATTTTCAATCATCTCGCGTTAATTTCCGCATCCTTTACATATTTGCTACTTCTCATATCCTATTTTTAACCTGATGATTTTAACCATTAGGAATTACAGTGGGACCCCGATTGTGGTTAAGACAACCTCACAATATCAACAGATATTAAAATTCAAGTTTCTGCCATTATAGGTCATTGTAATTTTCCAATTGGTTATTTTCAATTTCAAAATATTATTTTAAACATTGGTAAATACAGTTACAAGATTTGTGCAGTAAAATATCGGAATTTATCTGCTACTAATATTGTCAGTAGATGTGTAGAGTATACCCTATTCAAAAAAGCCTTCTCGTATTAAACTTTTGCATAGATAATTTCCACTGCGCAATCTTTATTAAATCATTTCTATTTAAGCTTAGTATCGAGTTTACTGTGAAGTGAAATTTTCATACATTGTAAAATTAGGAGTGAAAAATTCTAATTTCACTCTAGTATTAGAGTCGATCGTGAAAATGGTGAGAAATACATACATATTTTCTGTTTATTTTGAACAGCTGGGTGAACAGAAAGTTTCCGGGTACTTATTCGCCTGAAATAATGCTTTGAAAATTATTTCATTGCGGAGTTTTGACATTCTTTGCTACTTTTTTAAAAATTTATTTTAACGGAAATTGTAGATGTGACTTTTGAATACATCGTTACTTATTATAATTATTATTTATTATAACTAATTACACAAATAATATCAAAATAAACTATTTGTCAAATTTACAATAATTATTTCACAATTTTTTTTAAGATTATTTCAACCAAGTTTTTAAAATTTTATATTACTTTAACTCGATACTAAGCTTTATATTTTAGAAGTTTGCAAAAAACTATTTATCTATATTTATTTTAAAATTTTGTTACTTACATTAAAGTTTTCCATTTCTGATTTTTCTGATATTTGTTTAATAACACCAATTGTTAAAAGATTTGTACAGTACTGTTGTGTTAAAGCATTTAGTTCTTGTTCATTGAGTGTATATCCAGAATTTTGGAATGATGTCGTAAACCATTTCATTAACATTTGACCTATTTATATAATTTTTGAAATACATATTTAAATACTATATAAAAATTTTCTTATTTTTACAATTTTTAATTATTTTTATAATAGAAATAATTTGCATAAATGTTCACAAATAAATTTTTTTATAAACAATATTATAAATTTCTGACCTTTCTTTAAATCTTTTCTAATTTGAATTGTAAATGATTGCATACTAAAAAACTTTCTATTGAATATTTTAACTTTATAGAATCCATTATTATCAAAAATTATAATAAATATAATATCATTAAAATAATAAATAATTGAACTTGAAGTTGGTAATTTTTTAATAAATATAAATAATTTCTTTTGATAATTATCGATTTTTTTAATTTTATTCATTATTAATATTGGACAATTAAAAATAAATTAAAAATATAAATTTATTAATAAAAATAATAATCAAAAACTCAATTTATTAAATATGACTTTTATAATTGTACAATTTGTGAAAACTATTTAAAACAAACAAAAAAAATCATATCAATAACGGAAAAATAAAATTAATTTATTGACAAGGTAATTTTTTGTAATAATAACTAGAATAATTTTAGTTTCCTTGTATACGAAATGGAAACAGATAAATGTGAAAATAATATAATAAAAATTTACAAGACCAAACATTTTCCATATTTGATTAAACTAATTTATGAATCTATGATTCGAAATTTCAATTAATTTCAATTTTCAATTAAAAATGATTCTGTGAAGAGAACCACTTGGGTTTATGTAGTTAGGCCAGAATTGTATACACATCGAATACTTCATGTTACGCATTGCTTGAATTTCTAAATTACAAGGAAATTTTGTAAGCTGTAATTTATTTATATGTATAAATATTAAGAAAATTGGTAAAAAAGTGGACTGCTAGCAATAACGAGTTCAAGAGGTTTATAGAATAATTCTACTGATTACATTCTACTCGGTATAATTTACCTGTACAATTTAGCTTAGATTATAGGTTTTTCCACAAATTTTAGGTTTTTCCGGAACAAGAACCATATTTTCAACTAATATTAATTATTTAATTTACATACTTTAAAAAGTAAAATTTTACAATTGGAATTAGAACTATGTAAAATTGTAACAAGTGAAATCGTTCTATTAGATAAAAGATAAGGCAATCATAATTTTTTTTTTAAATTTTATATTTAAAAAACTTTTGTAATTCATTTAAATTTATTAATAATTTATTTAATAACAAAAATTAAAAAAAAAAATTATTTACGGAAGGAAACTTATACACACACCAAATAAATATATTTATCTTAATTAAATTTTTATAAAGGGAATTAGATATTTTCACTAATTACCTAAATTGATAATTTTCTTATCAAATTTATTGTTATCGCAAAATTTAACTTTAATAATTAGTGAAAATGAAAATATTATTTTGAAAATTTAATTTATTAGTTATTATTTGTCTTTACAATAGCGAATATAATTCTACTAAAATTGGTTATTACAACAAATTTCAAGTGAAATTATGTATTTATCAATCAGTAAATTTTAAACATAAGAAAATCAAATAAATTATCACAAAACAATCAACTAAAGTAAATAAATATGGCTTTACTGATAGCTTTATGTGATAAAAATTTATATATTTTATTTATACCTAAAGTTGGTTCCTTAATTCAATCTAAAAGAAAATGCCATTATCCAATACAATTAGAAAAAAACATTAAATTAAAGTGAAAAAAAGGATCCTGATCCTGAAATAAATCATACTCTAAAAGTGAAATTATCTATCGAATTCATGAACCATATTGATGAAGCAATAGCTAGTGAATTCAGTAACAATTAAATCTTAGTTTGAATTAATGGATTAACAAAATATTAATAAACATTTGCAATACTTTTAAGTTTTTATTTAACAAGAACACTGCAAAAAATTTCAATTTAAGTAATAAAAACCATAAATTTGCACATGTAAATTTAAAAAGAGAATTGACTTATTTTGAACAATATGTGTAAAATGTAAAAATTAATAAAATAGTGATAAAAATTAATGACTTATAATTATAGTATACATTTTTTGAAATATGTATTAAAATAGTACAACCTTAGGTACAAAAGTAGTAGTTAATTCTTAACTGATAATGAAACATTTAGCAGATTTGGTAATGATTATAAATTTCAAAATTAAGGAATTCCACAATAAATCTGCTTTAAATTATTTTTTTTAAAATTCTGTTAACCATCTTATATGAAATTCTAACTACTTAGGTTTCCCATTTTAACGTTTGTCACAGGTTCTACAATCTACATATTTCATTAATGTAAATTAGTATGAATTATAAAGATGACCCTGTATTTTGTATGCAAGCTTTTATGAGGTGATGGCAAACCGGATTGTCAAGTGTCGAATGCGATATAATAGTTAAGAATTATGTTTAAAGAAAAATCAAATCTATTTGAAAACCAAGCAAGTATATTGAAAGAAAAGCAATTCAGTCCATAATGAATACAATATTTAAATCCGAAGGCACGATATTATTTTTATTTGAATTCATTATATGAGTATATTGTCTATTTCACTTTTATATGCGGTAAACGGATGGCTCGAAAAACGATAAAGGCGTTGCAGCTTGCTTTCATGGAGTGCAGTCTAAATTAAATATTTCATCTAGTCTAGAAATGTACTCCTGAGAGTTCCAAGCGGAAGTTTTCACTATTTAGCTCCGCATCCGTGAATATCTCAAGGGCTATTCACACCGAAGAATTTTCATCTTATCGGATAGCAAAGCTGTCATTCTGGTATTACAGTCATACGATATCAAATCCAAACTTGCCTGGGATTGATTTCTCATTCTTAACGAACTAACAAACAAAAACATTTGTTGAGTGGTTCCCGGCCACTCTCATATTCACGGAAATGAAACACCGGATCTCCTGGGTAGATAAGGTTCTGACAACTGTTTTATTCAACATATCCGTTTTTGTGATATCCCACTTAGTTCAGCTAAATCAGCCATAATTATGTGGCTAATCAGAGAAATAAATAGGCTCTGGCATGTAATCCCAAGCTGCAGACACACGAAGAAATTCCTACCCTCTATTTATAATAAAAGGGCACTAGAGCTACTTATAGAATAAAGTGCGCGTTTTAACAAAATTTCTCTTGTGACGCTGTCGCCTGAACTATCACCTCAACAAAATAGATAGGTCAAGTCATCCCATTGTAGATTATGTAACGAGGATGACGAGACTGCTGAACACATTCTATGTGAATGACATCATTAGAACTCGACTATTTGGTCAATGCTTTCTACAATCCAGCCTGGGTTAAGGTTACATATTAATATTTATTTTACAGTTTTTTAAGTTGCGGGTACATGTTTGAAATTTTAACGACAACTAGAATAAGTTTAACAAGTTTATTGGTTATAATTGAGATCGTAACGTTGAATGGAAATCATTTATTAAATTATAAATAATGTAATTTTTTTGAATAAAAATATTTTTATACTTGTGTGTTCTTGTTTTAAGTTTTTTTTTCTTGTATACAATTTGTAGCTCCAGGGAATCTACTAAAATTCCATAATATACATAAAAATAACCATATAGATAAGTTTACGACAAAAAAAAATAGAGTTCCTTAATATATTTAACAATTTTTTATATATAATAATATAACCAAGCTAAAGCTTTTAATATTATATACTTTTGAATTTTAAGAATATAAATTTATGTTGTGGTACTTTTTAAATATGCAAATAATTGAAGTGGTTACCAAATATATCTACATAGTAATCGTTGTGTAGTATATTAAAAATTTAACAATATTTAATATAAGTTTTAAGGATCTTCTAAGAATTTGGGTATACATTTAGTAATAAAAATTATTTTAGAATTTATAAGGGTGGATATTTATGGAAAGGAATCCCATAAACTGAAAATTATACATAAAAAATATAAATTTAATGTTTAATTCAAGATTTTTAATTGTAGTTAAACAAATGATTTTTTATGTGTCCTATAAAATACTTAATTTTAATTTATTTAATTAGGATAATTATTTTTAACAATATTTATATATATATATATTTTTTCAAATCTTAAAAAGATTTTAATGTTTTACCTTCAAATTTTTCATAAGTTCCAAAATCTAATTTTTCTGGTATTAAAGATGAACGTTTACTGGCTATTTGATTATCAGATGATTTTCCATTATTTCCAGATTTTTCAGCTGTAATAAATGTTGCTACTTTTTTTAAAACATTACTTTCAGTTAAAGAACCAAAAAATGATGGTGATGGTGTTAATATTGGCTGTTGATTTGAACTCTCAAAATCTGGTGTTATTGATGTTGTTGCCAAATTATCGTTTGTTGAAGTTTTTGCTGTACTTTGGCCTAATTAAATAATGAAAACATAATATTTAAATTACGTTATGATGTAAAAATTGTATTACTATTTATATTTTAAAATTACCTGTTATACTATTATCTGGTAATCGTGATGATAAATTTTGTAATTCCACTTTTTTAGCTTTAGATACATTAAATATTGTACCATTTTCACCACTACCACCACTGCCAATATTATTTGTACAATTTTTTTGTTCTTCAGAGCTTAACATTTGGGCAAGTTTATTACGTAAATGTATTGCCATTTCCAAATCGTCTTGTTCTGGTGAATCGTTATTATCTCCGCTACCATTACCCACATTAAGACAAATTACTTTTGATAATGATAATTTTTTTAATTTTTCATTAAGTAAATATTGAGCCCGATTATTTAAATATGCCTCAGATTTTAAATGTTTCACAGTTGTTAATGGATTATTATCATCACAGATATTTTCTTCAGATATATAACATTCATTAAATTGTGTAGTAAAACCAATAGGTGTCAAAGGATCTGTAAATATTGAATCAGAACTTGATGATGAATCCTTCAAAATAATAACTTCACAAGTATCCAAATGATCACAATTATTGTCTGTAATAAGATTTTTTTGAATAATAATAAAATAATAATTTTAAAATAATAAAAGAAAATTTGGTGTTTAAATGTTTATAAATAATTTAAAATAAAAAAAATAATATATAATAATTGCATGTTTGTAAAAGTGTTTTCTAATAGTTTTTTTTTATACATTTCTTAAGTTAAACTAATTTGAATTTTGTTCAATTTTGTTGTAGAAATTATTTACATTGAATTTTTAAATATATAGCTATAATAAAAAATTCCGCCTTTAAAATTAAAAATAAAATATTTTAAAAGAAATAACGATTTAACACAAAATTTTGGTAATAATTTTGAATTGATGGTTAAAATCTTTCATTTATAAACTTTACTTCAAGTTTCACGAAACAAACAACAAATTTTTAGATTTAGTATTTTGTATAATCGCATCGATTAGCACAAATTTCGGTTCACGTTATATACATTCAATATTTAATTTATCCAGATAAATTTTAGGTAATCAAATTATGTAATTAAATTACAGATTTAAAGCAAATGTCAAACAATTTCTATGACTTTGTAAAGAGAAATAAAGTAGGCGCCATTTGTTTGCTAATCAAAATAATTAAATTGGTAAAAATGTTTAAAATTAATTGCTAGTTAGATCATAATTGGTAATTAAGTGCTTCATATAAAATACGTAAAACTGATCGTTAAAGTTTTATATTGCAGTTCATAATTGAATATTGGAAATGTCAACTTTTTACTTTAAAAAAATTAGGTTAATATGTGAATATATGATAAACAAGGATTAAAGAGTGGCTATAAAATGGTTCTTTGCATTACGGATACTCAATTACAGTACAATATTATTATTGGTTTAATTTAAATAACTTTCATAAAGAAACGCAGTAATAATTAGAACTTGTAATTAATTATATTTTATTTTTTAAAGAATGTCGTCGGTAAGCAATAGTCTATAGCGCCATAGTAAAACTACTAGACGACGACTCTGATATTGAAAGCTATTATATACACAATTGTCAGTAATATTAAATATACATATTTTATATTCCTCTATCAGTTTTTTAAACTTTAGTACCCAAAGTTCAGATAATAAGTTAAATTTGAAATTGCTAGTACTAGTATAAAATTAACATAATTTTATTCTTATCATCTTTATGATATATCCCATAATGTTTATATATGTTATATTGAATTTTTGTATTTCTTTAATAGTTAAATGTAAATTATCCTTATAATTGAAAAACATTTTTACGTGATTATATGATTGATTATCTCTGAAAAACTAATCATATTTAAATATTTTAATTATTAGAATAATTTTGGTGAATCAAATTTGTATATGATCATCATCTTCCACTCTACATTTTTTGATTAATAATATTCAGCAAACAATGATGATCTCATTTTTCAATATAAAAATATTCTTTTAATGATTATTAAATTCCAAAGTGTATGAACTTTAAAGAATTTTTACTGATTATCGTCACATCTAATCTGGTGTCTAGCCATGTGTTATTTTGATCCAAATTGTTAATAAATAATGAATAATGAAATCAATATTATATCATATATGAATATGAGTAATGTAATGTGGCTGAATTAGTTGTTAACATAGTTGAAGAAGATTTGAAACCACAAAAATTGAAAGATAAAATTAAAAAAATACGCGTAGTTGAACTAATTTTACAGTGGTTTGATACGGATAATGTAATCAGTGAAGGCAGTCGTAACTAAATAAGATCATTAAATATTTTTTAAATTTTATGAAATTATATTGTAAACAAATTTTTATAAAAAAATTACTTGAAAGTAAACCGTATTTTTTAGATTTTAAAACATTGCCCCTCAGTCCAAAATGTGGTAGTTTTTTTTCTAGAAAACGTTACAAACGCAATTAAACTAAAGAAGACTGATACAATAATTTCATTCATTATGCAGCGTTCGACTGGAATGTTTTCTATTAAAATTGATGTAGTAAATAATATAACTTTAAAATACTTGTGAAAAATTAATTTATTCTTTCATTAATTATAAAAAATTCAATTTTATTTTGAAATTTAAAAATAAAACTTTAATATTATATTAAACATTAAAACAGGAAATTCGTATGTTATTAATTTATTGTATACAGCGGCGATTTAACCATGACGTCGGCGACCACTAATGCCTATGACACGGGCGGATCAAAGAATAAATTCTGGGGAGGGCAACATAAAAGTGTTGCAAAGAAAAATTATATTCAGTATTATAATATTGTATGATTGTATCACACTTTTACTGAATAATAACACAATAAAAAGTTTTTAGTTTTTAAAAAACTTATAGAAATTAGTGCCCTTTAAATCAATTTTTACGTATTTTATATGTTGCGTGGTATTAGACGTCAAACTATTTTGATTATGTTTTCATTTTGGAATTTGAAGAATATAAGCTAACTATTGGAAGTCAATATGATATATGTAAATATATTTCCGTTGTCATTTTTTGTAATTTATAACTGTCAAATATACTTAAAATTAAAGAATGATGTAAATGACATTTATTTTAAAAATTATCCTTGCAATCCATATAAAATATTTAAAAAGTGTCAAATGTTAAATCGTAAAAACGTTGTAATATTATATATAGTATGTTTTTAAAGTTTTTGGGGAGTTATGGGAATGGTATTTGCCCAGTTGCCCAATCTCTAGAACCGCCAGTGAGTTAGTAAATACTATAAAACTAACACTTTGTTTAATAATTTTTTTGACATATGTATATAATAATATTTAGGTTTTTAATCATATGATAATTTCAAAATAAAGAATATATATTTATATATATATAATTAAAGATATGATAACAAAAATATGAATTCTACTAAGTATAAATAAATATTCTAATTTTCCTATTATAATCTCTAAATGAATTATGTATTGCTTTTTTCAGGTAATCATATTTGTGTGTGTATTTTACGTTTTTTTATGTTGAAATTATATCTTTGTGTATTTGTATATTTTACATAAGAAATTAATACAAAAAGAAAAAAAAAACTGTTACCACCTGTATTTAATTGCCGGTTAATTGAATTTGTTTGTAAATTTCTAACTAAATTCCATGAATCTGTTTGTACAATAACAATATTTGTTCCACTACAATTATAATCACTCTCTGATTTATTTGTTAAATATTTATTAAATAGTTTTATATTTAAATGATGATTATTTTTATTATTTTCATTACTTTCTATCACCGGCGACAACAATTTATTTTCAATTGTTCCGTATTCATTAGATTTTAAATCATTACTAATATCATCATAATAGTTTGTTGGTTCTCTACCTTCTCTACTACCATCAACAACGACATCACCAGCAATTATTGTTGAATTACCATTCTTCTTCTTAATATGTTCCACTTGGTTTACTGTATATATATAAAATTTTTATTTTATTTTGTATAATATTGTTTTTTTTTTTTATTATTGGTTAATGTGGTTTTCTATTAGGTTTTTTTTTATTTTTTTAAATTTTGATCTAAAATATCAGTTTTTCTCAAATCAAACATGAAAACTATATATAGATTAAATTATGTTTGTTAATATTGGTCAATTTCTTTATACCATCTGTATTGGTATAGTTTGAAGTATGATTTTTGAAAAAATCTCAAAATATGTCAAAATAAAAATATTGACATAATTGTCATTTGAATTTGTATTAGTATAATTATCTTGTTTTTCATTTTTTTTTTCAAATTTTGCTCTAACATATCAAATTTTTGATTTCCAATCAAATATGAAAACTAATTAATTTTTTTTACTCATATTGATTAACATAAAATTTGACATTTAAAAATTATTGAAAATAATAATTTAATGGTTATTCATTTTTCAAGAATAAAAATGCTTTTATTTTTAATATTTTTATGAATAATAATAATAAAAAACAGTCAATTGCTGTCATTTGAAAATATAGATGGAAGGAGAACTAAAATTTGATAAGAAAAATTAGATTTCAGAAAATTGTAGATCAAAAATTAAAATTTTGATATTTTGTGCCAATAGAAATCCACATAAAGTTGTTATTGTAGTAGATTTATAATTTTTTTTTTATTTTTTTTACCATTGTTGTTGTTGCTTAATGTGGTTAAATGATCTTCGTCAGCGTCAGCAACATTTTGTGGTTGTGCAATAAATGTGGTAAACTGATCTTCATCAGCAACATTTTGTGTTTGTACATTAATTGTAGTAGATTTTTGTTGTTCATTTTTTAAAATATTTGATGAAGAAGATTGTTGTAATGATGTTGAATTATTACAGGAGGTCAACGACATAGATATATCATTATTTGCTTGCTGATGATGGTAATCTTGTTTTGTATTAAATAATGTTTATTAATAAAATTTGAATTAATTGTATTATTAATAATAATTGGTTCTACATTTAGATTTTAATTTTATAAGTAATAATATCATTGGATGTTTTTTCAGTAATAGACAAAAAAGATTTTGATTTTTTTTTGTAATTTTTTTGTAATTTCATTTTTTTACTATCCGTAAATAAATTATTGTTTTTATTTCAATTTCTATAGTTTGTTTTTATTATTAAATTTATCTTATAATAAGTTTTTTTTTTTTTTTGTTTTTTTGTTTATTGAATTTTTTATTAAATTTTTGTTTGGTAAGAAAGTTTTTTAATTTTGAAAACATAAATGTAACTTTTTATGAAGAATATTTTGTCTATGGGTGTATTAAAATGAAGAACATGCAAACATATTTTTTTTTTTTTTTGGAAATCATTTTAATTTTTTTAAATTTTATTGTGGTCTCTAGTCTCAAGTTTTTCAATAAAGTAAAATTTAAATTACATAAATATAACTAAAAAAGAATTATTTTTAATACATTTCAAAAAGTTCTATTTTAATATTGTTTTTAAATTATATTCGTTACAACTACTTTTGACAACAAGAAATAAATAAAATTACATGCTGTTACACAGTTTCAATTTAAATTTTTATATTTTACATTTTACTAAATTATATTTTGCTAAATAATAAAAATGCAATTAATTTCTTTTTTTTTTACATAAAATTACAACATTTAAAAATATATTTAACATTTGATATTTAACATATATGATAACATTTAATTTTTATCAATGTGGCTGGTATCTGGTAATCGTGTGACGTCTGGTCTACAGCGAATTCTACCCAACTCCAAGTAGATGTTTTTTTTTAAAGAAAATTGTATTGTATAAATGTTGAGAAAAATACAGAAAACAAATGTGGAAATTGAAATTCTGCAATAAAAACGAAGTTTAAATCAATATATTTTTGGTTTAAACGCTTCTTAATAAACCAAAATCCTTTTTAGTTGTGTATTTGAGTGTGGATTCATAATAATTATATAATAACATCGGTTATTCATTTCATTATATTTCTTAAATGTACACACTTTGGCAGGACACAACGAAAATAAGATATCTAGGTCTTCTTCCAGAAACTTTAGACGAACCGGTTATATTAGAGTTCATCTTCTTATATTTAATATCAGAGTTCATCTTCCGACAAAATAGGAACTGATCAATTGAAAACCGATCAAATGAAAACCGATGAAATGTATCCAACCTTTTGGAGAAATTGTAATAAGAACTACATATATTGTAATTTATGTGGAATTTCCTTTTGCTTTTGGAAATTTTTCATAAAAACGTAAGTCCTGGACTGAATTTATAAAATAAAAAGGATTTTCCGCAATAACTTTTTGACTAAATTTGAATTTGCCCAATTTAATCATTTCCAGTTATTTAGATAACAGGACATAACAAATTATTAAAATATTTATAATAATTTTGAATTGAAAAGTAAAAAAAAAAATTCAATTTTTTATATAAATTAATTTTAAAAGATTTTTTGAGGTTTATATCAATATTTACAAAGCATATAAGGAATGACAAAATTTCGCAATAAAAAGTTTAGAATTTCTACTCAATTCAATTTTAATTAATTTTTCAAAAAAAAAAAAAAAAAATAGTTAGATTGATGAATTTTGCATTTCTCTGCAAAACTAATGTTAATCTAGTAAATGAAATATGCAATTTTAGAATATTTTAATTGGAAATCTATGCGCACTCACAACTTTGAATTTTTTTATTTTTTGATTTGTTGAAATAAATTTTCATATTGGAATTTCTTTGATGTGCAGGTTCATTAACAACTGCATCAATACAACTTTTTATTTATTCTGTCCAGGATTACTGATTGAAATTGAAAATTTTCATTTGAATGCAAATATATATATAAAAAAATTTGATTTGCTATCATTAAGTTTATCAGTTTTAAAAGCGAAAAAATATTTAATAATATCTGCTTTTTATTTACGCGAAAAATTATTTTTAGATCGTGCAATAAAAAAAAGATCCTGAATTTGCATGGTAATAATGTTTATATGGATAAGTTTTTAATACCAATTTAGATTCTCAAACTTTACAATTGGTTCTCTAAAACTTAAAATTGTTCGAATTAACAAATTTATATTTAAGTGGAAATCCTTTCGATTACGACAACAAACAAAATGATTTTAGTAGCATGACAAAACTTGTATTCTTATATTCGATTCAAACTAAGGACACTTGCTAAAAATTTTTTTTTTTAAAAAAAAATAACATTCAGTCACATATGTCACTATAAAATTAGAAAATTAAAGTAGTAATACATATATTAATAATATAAATTATCAAATAAGTTTTATATATCAGTTTTGTGTATTTGTTCAAAAAAGATATACAGTCTAGCTAAACTAATATTGCTTTTGACAATAAGCATTGTTGTCAATGTTTCTACAGCCAGTCTTGATTTTTTGGTAGTCCAGATGTCCGGTTAGACACAAAGCCATCTCGACAAAAGTTTTTATGTTAACATACTTAATATATTGTTGTTTTAAGAAGTCAAAAATAACGATACATTTGTTATCAATTCAATTTTCGGTCCATTCTCTGGTTTTTCTAATATTGTTTATCCTACACCTACACACTTCATTCGAATAGTAAATTGTCGTTGATTTCAATGTTAATTTGTTATTTTCACGAATAAACTGTTTCAACTATTTTATTCTATAAGATATCTTTATTTAGTAATATCAAATCGAACACAGATAGCTTTGTCAGGCTTAGTCCAGTTGTCCAAAAATTCATATGCAATTTTATAGAAGTTTGTTGCATCGTTTCTGATATTTTTTTTTGTAAAAAAACAGTACAAAGGTTAACAAAGGAGGACATAAATTTTGGAGATGACAAAGCGAAAATAAGGAGACTAAATATAGTACGTCGGTTTATTCAAACTAATCTAATTAAATTAAACAAAAATATGTTCAAATCGATACTTAATTATTGATGGAAAACCCTTGAAATTCGGAAGAAAATTTCCGCTTGAAGTTTTAAAGGATATTTCCAACTTAAGAGATTCTTTGATTAATTGTGTATTTAACATCATCATTAATTTATAAACTGATCATTTTAAGTTTTATTTTATATTTGGTAATCAAAATTATGTTATAAGATTTTTTGAAATAAATTTAAAAATTATGTAAATTGTGTAAACTTTGCCATCAAATTGTTAAGCTTAAATTAATAAAAAAAATTTCGTTTTTGAATTATTAACAAATAAACTCTCGTTGGTGTAAATAGTTCGGATTAATCAATCTTGAAGAGGTTCGATAGAAGTGAATACTCTACTCATAATATTTATTTACTCATATTTATTTATTTATTTTCGAAATTTAGATTGGAAGAGTCTAAGAGTTTAGGAGTGAATACTCGCAATAAATTATATAATTATTTTAAAATAAATTTTCATAATATGGCATTATTGATTAATATTCAACAATGGTAAAGAAAAATATACCGACTTATTAAATTATAAGTCTTGAAAATGTAGATTTGCGAGCTACTCATTTTGTACAATATCTTGAAGAAATCGAAGAAAGAAGCACGTGATTGAGGAATTCTATTCCTCGCAAAAATTTAAACATTTTTATATTGTATTACTCATAAATTCGTCTAAAAAATTCATATTTTAATTTCGATACTTTTTCAATTGAGGCTGTTATTGAGTTATAGGAGGGAAGAGTCTATTATTCAGTTTTTATTCACTTCAATATGGAGTACTCCATTTCGAATAGATACTAGAAAAAAATGAAAGCAGTATTTAACGAAACTTACCAAACTTTATTTCGTTAACGTTTGTTGTTTTTATTTGCACGAAATGTAGTGAATAGAACACACCTAAAACTAAGAGTGAACACTCTCACTCAACTTGTACTCGCAATTCGCACCACTCAATATTTCACGAATATACTGCATCAATTTTCATAATAGTTCAAAATTTTATATTTTATTGATAAGGCTATTTTAACTTGTCTACAAAACACCACTTTACTCAAAATATAAGATTTTCTAAAACAATTTTAATAACTCAAATTTTGAAGTCGCAATAAATTATAATTAAAATGGAGATTTTCAGAAAACTATCAACACTACAAAGATAATCTTTAACCTATAATAAAATATCTAGTAGATAATATTATTTAATTTAATTGATTTTTTGTAATATACGTAAATTAATTTTGCAAATAATATTTATAATTTTAAATAAAGCTAATAATAAAAGTTTCTAATTAGTGAAATGATTACTCGATTTTTTTTGACGTTGAAAGTAGATTTATAAAGTTCGATAATTAATTTATCAATTACTCTTCACGTAATCCTTCAAATTCTATGTCTTTTTGAATAACTTTATTCGAAATTTGAAAAAAAATATACTGGAGAATATGTTAAAACTTGGTTGAGGAATCATAATTCGGATGACGATACCATGATTCAAAATGGACAAACCAAAATATTAATGAAAATAACTAAATTATTTGGAAACTATATTATAATATTACAAATATATACAAAAAAAACAGTTCCAATAAAATAAAAAGTTCTTTTATTAAAAATAAAAAATAATTTTTAGTTTTTAGTTTTAGAGAACGGGTTGTACAATTTTTTGGCAGCGCATCACTGTCCGTAACTGTTTCGTACTTTACTAACAGGATAAAATTCGTTTAGCCAATTAATCCTACAATACTTTAAGTTGGGAATATCCTTAATAACTTCAAGCGCTTCTGCCTCTTTCAAGGGATTGTCAGCAATAAATAAATATTTTAAGTTTCTCATCGATTTGAACATATCTTTATTTATTTTGACTAAATTAGTTTTAGTCAAATATAAGAATTCTAGTTTTGTCATGTTATCACAATCATTTTGTATGTTGTCATAATCCAAAGGATTTCCAGGTAAATACAATTCTGTTAATTCTGATCCGCCAATTTTATCAAGACGTTTTATTTTATTATTAGCTAAATAAAGTTTTTTTACTTTCACTTCATCTAAAACGACTTGTTTCAAATTATTTCTTCCTAATGATAATATTTTAATTTCGGCAGAATTACCAGATATTGTTAATTTCGTTAAGCTACAATTAGAAGCCGCAAACCGTTCAATTTTATTAATATTCAAAACTAATTCACCATTCATTGGATTATAGTCTAAATCTAAACTTTTAATATTTATTATCATATTAAATGTATTTGAATTCATGATTTTTAATTTATTGCTACCGAGTGAAATAAATGCTAAACGAGTTAAATTTTCGAATGTATCAGATTCGATTGTTTCAATTAAATTGTTATGTAAATTTAAGTTTTCAAGTTTCTTTAAATTATAAAATGTTTTTGATCTCAATTCCTTAATTAAATTTGATCGTAAAATCAGATCTGTCATATTTGGGACATTTCTAAAACTTTCATCAATTATGTCGATAATTCCACAGTTGTATGCCGAAATATGCTGCAAACTACCATAAAAATATCCAAAAAATTTCCTTGTAAAGAAGTCAAAATGAGAATTAGAAAAGTCTAAATCTTTTATTTTAACATGAATTTTATTTGGACTAATTTTTGGAAATGTAAAATCGTTTATATCTGCCAATGTGAAGTTATAGCATCTTAATATATCTTTGTCACCAGTGATACCACGACTTAAGCTGCAGGATCCTTTTTTGTTCAGTGATGTTGAAAGTCCAATAATTTCACAAAGTTGTAAAATCGACAAAATTATTATTAAATTAAATTTCATTTTCATTTTTATTTAATATAACTTTTCGAACGGAATAATTAATTAACACTGATATTATTTTCAAAATTTCTTATTGAATTAGTTGTACATTATTTTGCTGGGTTTTTTTTATTAGTGTCAAAAAGTTAAAGATTATTTTTTTATATGATAATATTATTTTTCAGATTTACTTTCAATTAAATGAAAGTAATTCTATTACAACTTTCAATTGAAACTCAATATCTGCGGTAAGGTAAACATCTATCTTAATTGAAGATCAAATAAATCGCTTCTTAGATAATGGCAATTAAATAATGTTGCTCGAAAAATTCAGTACTTGCCAAATTATATTTTGTTACAGAACTTAAAGTTTCGATTTATGCTTTTTAACAGTTTGTTAATATATTATTAAAGTAATTATTGTCATTCACATTGACATACACAAATATTTTTTTAATATCATTAAATAAACTTTTTTGAAATCATGAAATTTTTTATATATTAATAAATTAATAAGCGTATAAAGTCGAGTTGCATACTAAAGGCGAACTGATGTTTTTTGATAAAATCTTTTGAAAATAAATTTGAACATAATAAAAAGTTTATAATTATATTTTATATTAATAAATTGTTATATTTTATTAATTTGGATGAATATTTTTTTTATTATCATCAGTTCGTTATTATTAAAGTATTATTGACTAATAAATTTAAGGATCTGTAAAAAGATGATTGATAAAAAATTATGTGTTCATTCAATTATTAAATGACCTGTACGCCTGTACCCAAATAATAACGTCGACTTAGAAAATAGCAATATTTTTTTCACATTTATGAAAAATTAAGTTAATTTAATTTAATTAATTCAACTATGCATAAAATTCAAATTCGACTAAAAATAGACAGTATACTTTAGCTCAAATGATTTCATCAATCAAATAATGCAAAGTGCAAGTTATTTAATAGATTTTTTAATAAGATAATGTGAATATGAGGACGAAATAATAATGTAACTGTGAGGATCTCATCTAATACCCAAATAACTGAATCAAATACACGGATATATTGTCGCTCCTTCGTAATCATGGAACATGATGGATGTGGTATGGATTTAGTTTCTCAAGAACAACGTCTTATTAAAGAACGTGAAGATGATTTAATAATATGTCTGCTGAATGTAATGGGATTCGTTTATAATACAAATGTAATGTTAAGACTGATGGGAACTTTTACACTTCTTCCTTATGTGGCATAACCTGATTGTTTACGTATGAAGAATAGCATGATCTGGAATAGAATTCACACGGTCCGGGGATCATAACCGGTCCCCAGACTAAGGGGTCTAAGAGGACCTGAGTCTAGCATATCAGTTAATGTCATTTGAGATGGCCAGCATATTATCAATTTAACACAAACAAAGTTCCGTCTACTACGGCTAGAAAATATAATTTGCGAAAACATAACTGCGACGATTACTGTTCCTAATTGTAATCGACACGTTGCTCATAATCAAAAATTTATACCGGACGCAATAATTATGAAAGATTATGACTTTTTAATTCATAATTGTATTAATAAATTTTTAATAAATATATTTTAAATTAACTGGAATAAATTGTTTATTATTTATTCCTATTTTGAAATTGTTTAGTTACAATTTGAAATTGTTTAGTCTCAATTTGTAGATGTAAAGGTATAGTACAAAAGTGCCGAAAAAAATAAATAAATACATTTATTCTGCGAAACAGATGTACAGTACAACTATGTTACTATAAAGACTAGAGATTTAATCACGGTTAATTAGTTAGAATAGATATTACAATAAGCCGGATTACAGCAGTGATAAAAAAAAACTGTCCTTCCTACCTTCCTTAATAAGAATCTAACTATAACTAATTAATTATTTTTTTCGTTATGTTTTACAGTGTAATTTTGTTTATGCGCAATAAATTTAATAGTTTAAAATTAAAACGTTGTTAATGCTAAAAAGTCTTTAATATAAAAGTTTGTACAGTATTTAATATGATTAGTATTGATATAGGGTTCTTGAAATAGTGTACGATGAATTTAAATAAGCAAGAAAAATATGAACTACTATCGAAAAAAAAACTACCTTATCAGACTATTTTCTCTTACATACTATTTCAGGGAGCCGTTTCAATAGAATTATTTAAATGAAATTACTTTACTACAAGCAAAAATCATCTACATCTAGATAGTTTTATCGTATCGCGAAATGCTCAAAATAAAATAAAGTTGAGGATTTACTATAGAGAAGAAAACACTAAACAACTGTATAAAATAAATTATTTTATTGAATTTTCTTAAGTTGTTTGTTTAACAGAATAGCCTGATTTATAACCCACCCCACAATACACGTAAAAAGTTTAAGAATTTTAAGAAATGTAACAGTTTAAAAGGTATGAAATTGGAATAGAATATTTAAAAGATGATGTGTATATGAATGATACGAATTCCGTAAGAATGTTTAAAGTCATTCTTTTTTGTTACTTTAAAAGTATGATAAACATCTATCATTGACAGATAATAGAATGATTCTTACGTGTTATAAAAACCCTATGAACATTTCTTAACTTTCTGTAACTTCAGCTTGTCTTTAACTTCCACTTGTCTTACTTATCTGCTTTCGCAGTTCGTCATACGATTGAACTATCTATAATTTATTGTTGATTTTTCTTTCAAAATTATGAATTTAAATTTGTTTATACAAAATTTGTGATTAATCAAATTTAATTATATATTTATGATTTATTAATAGTTATATAACGTAAAATAAACATGACATTATTGAAATAATTTTTATAACATGCTATCATATTATGTACACTAATAACATAAAAGTTAAATGATCTCTTTATATGTATATAAAATTTAAACTATGTATATTACTGAAACAAAACACTAATTACAAACAACAACACATAATAACAGAAAGAAAAAGAAAAAAACAAACCTCTACAGGGAGATGGGGTTTCATCTAATAAAAGTGCATCACGTGCTGTATCTGTATCAGCACTACCTTCTCTATTGATTTTATCACGATATGAAATTGTTGTACTCCAATCAAAATCAACTCTAGGTGACATTTCAATGCCATGTGGTAATTCTTTATCATTTTGATTATTAGTAGTTGATAAAATATCAGGTTCACCACTACCACCATTATTATCATTTCTATTAATTTCACTAAAATCAATATTTTGTCGAAATATATTATCTTTAGATTTTTTATGTCCAAAACGACTAAAATATTTTTCTTTTACACGACTATTTCGACGACTTTTACCAGTTGGAATTGATTTATTTGCTTCCAATGAATTAGAGTTACCCATTTTTTGTATGTTATATTTTATTATTATTATATATATTTAATAATTTTCAAGATTAATTTTTATAGATTTAATTTTTTGAAATTTTATATTAGGCTGAACAAATATTTATAATTTGCGACAACACTAAAGATTTATTATATATAATTATTGTTATTATTTTTTTTTTTTTTGTAATTATTATAAATATATTATCACAAATTCTTTATTTTAAATTTAACAAAAAAAAATTTTTTTTTAGAAATATTTTACATTTATTTTATTTATGTAATAAATTCACTTTTAATTATATTTTCAAAATTTAAAATAACAAAAATAAAAATAATATATATATTTACGATAATTTTATTATAAATTTTCCCGTGAAATTAATATTTTTGATAGATCAAATTTAATTTTATATTTTTTGATATTTGACAAAAAAAAAACAAATTTTTTGACAGAAGGTTGACTTTTTTTTTTTTTTTTTACTATAAACAAAAATAACAAAAACAAAAAAATTGGTATATCCTGTATATCCTTGTTGTTAGAAAATGTAAACATATGGAAAATCGATTTTTCTTTTTGCGCAATATTGTGAATTGCGCAAAAAGCATCGACAAACTATTTTATATTGTGATAGGTTTGGTATTTTGTCAGTTTTTGTGTAACCGGCAAAATTTTATTTCATATGATTTTCATTCGAAAATTAGAATTTTATTCAGTATTTATATTAGTATATACATAGTTTTATTGTTTAAGTTGAAAATTATGCTGATTAAAATGTTATGTTTTAATGCTGTAATAGGGGATCTTTTTATTAATGTTTCATTCAATAGGGAAATTGGTTGTTGTTCTGTTGATATGATGTCTGTATACTTTCGATTATAAAATTTAAAATAATTAATATACATTTTATTATAATTTATAATTTATTTATACAAATATTTAAATAAAAAATTGTTTTTGTTGTCTAAATATTTTATTTGAAATATTTTTTTTTGTTGTTATCTGAAATGGAGTTTGTAAATTTAATTTTTTTCTTGTTTTTATTAGTAAACTTTGTAGCAATGAAGAAACGTTTAATGTGGGGAAATTGTAATGCTTGTAATGAAAATAGATATAAGAATTATATTAAAAAAATGTTGTTGAATAGAGTTGAATTGAAGTCTCTCTAGAATAAAAGCGATATAAATTTTAGCCTAAAAATATAAATTGAATTATAAAACTCTCGTAAAAAAAAAAAACATAAAATAAACTCAAATTTACCAATTATGGTACATCTAACTGGACCAGCTACGTCCTTAATAAATTACCAATTATCTAAATAACACCCTGTTCTCAAAATAACATTTAATAATTACTATATTAGTAATTTTGAAAAGTAAATTTATATAATTTATAGTATCATAACATAAATTTAAATAAATAAAAAAAATAATTAATTAATAAAATATAAATCTTCTGTAAATATAAGAATAATTGGAAGAAATATTAAATAAATATATGTATATAAACATTTTTTATTTAAGATATTTATTTAACTTAAATTTAAATAAATAAATAATTTTACTATTATATATCTATCTATTCTATACATAATATTCGTACATAGATTTTGACTTAAGTTTATTAACAGTATTTATCTATTTTACCACATATTTCAAACCAAACTTTCTCACTTTAGTCGTTTATTATTTTTGGTATTTTATATTATATCTTTTATTTATAGAAAGATATTATGTTATATATATTAAATATTTACATAAGAAAAATATTAATATAAATATTATACAAAAGTTTTATTTCATATTTAAATTTGTATAAGCTTCGATTAAAGTAATATATAAATAGAAAGTTTGTAGTAAATATTATAATCGTAGGTTGTTAAATTATAATCGTAGGTTGTTTTAAGAATTATACAATATGATTACATATTTAAGTAACTTATGAATTTTGCATTTTATTATCAAATATAATATGATGTTAAAATTATCCTTAAAACAATCATTATGTAGTGACGTAGTGATTCTTAAAACTATAGAAACCGTGAATAGTGAAAACATAACAGATAATAATTATAATCTTTTCAGATAGTCAAGCAGCCCTTGATACCAATGCGATTAAATCTAAACTAGTGAAAAAATTAAATTTAACTTTAGTACACAAATAAGGAATAACGAACTAAGAATCCTTTTGTCACCAGAACATAGTGGGATTGATGACAACTAAAAGGCTGACGAATTGACAAGACAAAGATCTATTAGAAATTCATCTCCAAGTGAGAGTCTGACTAGGAACCGCTAAAAAACCCTTGGTAAAGTGCGCCAAATAGGAGCACTTTGAATTTAAGACAAATCATAATAATGGTTGTTGTGGAACGAACTTTCCATTGTATACTGTAACTGTTATAATTTTGTTAAAACTATATTTAGCTTTCATTATCTATAACCGTCGAGTATTCGTTATTTTTGTTAAAGAACTTATATGATTATATAATGATATAAGTCATTAAGAAAATAAAAATATGTAGTTAATATCTTCTAAGTTAAGTTCATCTAAAGCGTATCGCAAATGATTTAAAAACGATAAATGACATAAAGTTTTACTTACATAAATATAATATAATTTTACGTCATGGAAAGAAGCAAAGGTAGTTTGTGTACCGAAACCACAAAAAAACAATAAAAAACTTGACGGGTATAGACCAATAAGTTTAATTAGTGCGATCGGTAAGCTTTTTGAAAATTGCATCAAAAACAGAATTGACGAATTTCTGGTAAATAACTCGATCATTCCTAATGTGGATTTAGAGAAGGTCACTCTACAAATCATCAACTTATTAGAATAAAAAATATTATTGAAAAAAACCTTTGTAACAAAAAATCAGTTGGTATGATCGTACTCGACATAGATAAAGCGTTCGATGTAGTATGGCACAACGGTCTTCTCCACAAAATGTATGTATACTTAATTTTCCAATGTATCTGATAAAAATCATTCAAAACTTTTTAGGAGATAGAAAGTTTTGTGTTAGTATTAAAAATGAAAAATCTTGTTTTTACAGTATTCCTGCAGGTGTACCTCAAGGGTTAACCTTAAGTCCAACCGTATATAATATTTATACTAGTGATATACCAAATCCAAGGAATACTGAAATAGGTTTATATGCAGATGATACTTCTATCATCTCCTCATCAAAATCGCTGAGTGAAATAAAATCAAACTTAGAAAATGCTTTCAATGAAATTCAAGCTTATTTAAAAAAATGGAAAATTAACATTAATGCCTCTAAAATACAAAGCATATTTTTTACTAGGAAAAGAAAATTAGAATATTTACCTTCTCAAAACTTATCTCTTGGAAGTGAAACTGTTCCGTGGGGTGAAAATATTAAATACTGGGAATAATATTTGATAAAAAAATTACTTTCAAGACAAACATAGAAGCTAGCATAAAAAAGTGCGACAAAATTACAAAAATGTTACCCATTAATTTATAGAAATTCCAAATTATCTACAGATAACAAGATTGCAATTTTTAAATCAATATTCCAAAGTGTATTGTTGTATGGCTCGCCTGTTTGGGGGGGAATATGCAAATTCTCCATATAAAATCTCTCCAAATAAAACAAAATAAGATCCTCAAAATGATGTTAAATTTACCATGGCTCTATTCTACAAATGAGCTTCACACCAAAGCAAACACTTTAAAAATAGCTGACAGAATTATAATACTTAATGAAAAATTCTTTAGAAATTGTATAAATGTTCACTTAATCCTCTAATAACAGATATCTGTTAAAATTAAATTTATTCTGTTGATTTATCTTTTACTTTAGCATAAGTTAGGTTAGTATATTAGTTAAGTTTTTAAATAAGGTTTTAACTGGTTTTCCTTATAAAAAAAATAATATAAAATAATAAATATATATAATAAATTATATAATCTGTTATTCTGTTGAAATTAATAAGACTAAGTAGTTGTAAAGGACAAGCATTCCTCATCTCTTAAATAAGTTTTTCTTTTGTTAATAATTATAAGAAATTTACAGATATTATATAAAATTTCGGTTTAGGTGAATCGAAAATCATACACATTTAAATCGAAAAAATTCGATCCGTTTTAAACTGCATCGGATAATTTATGTGTATATATTATATTATATTGTATTTCTGTATATTACAGTTTACACAGTGTTATTGTGTGTGTTGGTATTCTGTATTTCCATACAAAGGAGTAGAAATAAAGATGCGTTTGTAGATTTGGAATTGTGATCTCGAGGACGTTTTAACTGATACATTTAAAATATTAATTTTTGAATAATACAGAAGTTAATTTATTTATATTTTTTTTAATTGTTAAAGGATTCATTTTAAATGTGTCATAAATGATTCAACAAAAAAGAGTCATAAATGATTCATTGAAATAGATTTATTAAAAAGCATCGTTAATAATTTACTAAAGCGGCCTAAAAACGAATTAACACTACATTCAAAAAACTTCACTTTCATTCTAATTACGTTAGACTGATCACTCGTAGATAAGCTATAAAAAAACCAAACTTCTAGATCTAGATTTACGATGTTTTGTTTGAAAAATATTATTGTTGTTTGAAATCGAAAACGATGCTCTATGTTTATAGGGTGTCGGTTATGTGAATGTGGTGTTAAATCGTTAAGTGTTATATAAACGTTTTGCAATCAATCTAATATAATACGATTGAAAATATTTTTTAAATTAGATTGTTTATAAATATTTGTAAAATAATTCGTAAAATAATAAATTAATGATAATGTATTCAAGTGCACTTTGTGTTGGGAGTAAAGTATATAGTGTTATATATTCTCCAAAATGGGTGAAAGTTTCTATTTTATATTTTACTTTATGTAGCGAACACTTGGACTTTTGGAGAAACCGTAATAGTTGTTACGAAAGGAAACTCTTTTGGGGGAACGTAAATGATCAAAAAAGTCTAGAAACATGAATATGATGAATAAACCAACGGGTTGATTATATATACCGGGATAAGCCAGTGACCAAATTCTACTCAGGCAGTATACGAGATTAGATTTAACGGAAACTACAGTAAACCCTAGAATACTTACTCTATTGGCATTGATATAAAAGATTTAAATATACGTCAATTTTTGACCGAAACAACGATATATACTAATTGCGTTAATAAGAAAAGTGAATTGTAATGATCTGCTAGGGTAGAATAAACAATCATGTGGAGGTTACAATGAACCCTGTTGGTATACGTGTGTGGAGGGTTTTTTTACGCTTCCCACTCTTCAAACCAATCACCCAACCAAGTTAATATTTATTGAAATAACTAAAATTAAGTACTTAAAATATTTAAAAAAAAAAACGTTTACATTTACAAAAAATTGTAAAGCTGTAAAAATTCTTAGATAAAATAAACTATAAATTATTTTAATATTAATGACTAAAAATAATATTTATTGAATTTTTTTTTGTTAACCGATACAAATTGACTCGTTACTTAATAGCAATTAAGAAATATTATATTTTTAAATATTTCTAATTTGGTTTGTTCAAAGGGCAAATATTTTTCTTGTCATGTTATAAGTATAAAAGTTTAGTAACAACAAAATAAATAAACAGTTCAAAATAAAACTTTGAAAATTAAAAGTTTTCTCATTATCAAAAATTGTGAAGTTCTTAAATTATAACTAAAAATGAAATCATTAAATTTTTTTGTATTAACAATATATATAATTTTATTAATGGTAATTGAAGATGATTTAATTATTAATTTTTTAAAAAAAAAACATAATTAAAAGAAATAATATAATTTATATTTAAAAAGATTTGATAGATAGTTATTTGATTCCAATAAAAATAACAAATAAAATAATATGATTTATTTAATTTTCTTAACAGAACTATAACATATTACCTACATTGTGTTGTTCATCTAGCTCAACTCCCACAACAACCATCAAACCAAACGTTAAAACGACAACAACTAAAAAACCAATAATACCGCCCAAGATCAGCAATAACGATTTTGATGACTGCTAAACTAAATAAACCAAATAAATATAAATTATTTGGAACGATAATAATGTATTTGAAATACCAATTACTTTGAGGAATTTATTATTTTAAATAATGTAATAAAACATTTTCAAAGAAATTAAATTTTGAATTTTCAATATTACGAGTACTAATGGAATAACTATGAGTGGTGTAATGGGTTTGGACCCTTAAAACATGATATACGTACGACATTTCATTACAATTTAGCAGACAAGTTTTTTTTGATATCGTTTGTGTCGGTATTCAGGTTCGGTATTTTCAGTGTTTCCACATCAATATTCCGAATTATGTAAAATACAATTTTGTTTGTCTTAAAATATATCAAATTTACAACAAACCAATATTTTTTTAGTATCTTAATTACAAATAAAATCTTCGATCTTTGATTTTTGGTGAATTGCACCAAACTTTTTAAAAATAACTTGTTACTATGAACTTTTTAATTCGGGAATTGGCAAATAGAAAATATTGGTCAATATTACTTATTAAAAAAAACTCTTTTTAAAATATACTTCAACAATAAAATAAAACTAAAATGAGGACTAATTTAATTTAAATCCATTTGTGACATAGAAACAAAAAATTATGTGGTTATATTGAAAAATAGATAACTTGATAAGCTGTGAAATAGTGAATTAAAATATCTTTAAATGTAAAGAATCTGCGTTTTCCTGTCGCTGCAAGTCTCTACATTAGATGGAATTGATTTTCTCTAATTTATTTCACATATTTCAATTAATGCTAGCTGGCTATGTACATTTCAAAATTTTCCCAAAAGCTATGTACAAGATATTGTAATTTTACATGAAATATTTTCCCTTATAAACAATTAATGGAAAATTCGACATCTAAAAATTTGTTTGTAAGAAATAGTAGTGCATTGCATAACGAAAAACGCAAAAAAAAAAAAAATTCTTCGTTACGTTTTTCGTTATATAACAAAAACGAAAATTTCATAACGTTTGCAACAGTATTTTTAAATTTTTGTTCGTTATAACGTTATAGCGTTACGTTACACGTAACGTTTTCCATCACTGATAATAACAGAGTAGACATTACACGCGGAGTAGGTTCTTATACTACTAGGTATAATATTGGATAATAATATTTATAATTTCTTATTTATAAGCAGCAGAATGTAAGTAAATCTATAGTAGTAATCAAATCATTCACGGTTAAGTCATTTAATACACCATTGTTTATAAATGAAACATCGTTGTTTAAATGAAAACAAATAATGCCCATAGGATATGTCCCCATTTAACGCTGGGACAGCTGAACAAATTGTGAGATTGTGACTATCCTTATACAGCAACTTGTTAATTTTTATAATTCTTTTAGATGTACATATAATATTATTTTATATAGCATTAAAATGTCAGTGGAAAATTAATAGAAATATGACTATAAAAATTGAAATATATCATTAAACCAAATAATTCTATTTCAGAGTACATTGATAACTAATTTAAAAGTCACGGTGTTACGAATTATTCACACCCAATTATTCCGAAGAACTAAACGAAAAAATACTATTTTGGCTGTTATTACCACTATATATGATTTCTAATCAAATTAGTATTTTTTTATGCGTTACTTATAGATACAGGAATGCCCAATCTGTTTTCATTTTATGGATCCACTGTGTATGGTTGTTACAAATTTTCTATTATCCTATGTCAAGCTTATTTCAATAAGGTTTTATTGTTCTATGTATATTCGTCTAGCCAAATGTTATTGAGTAATTACTTGAGAAAATAGAAGCACCAAGATAACCTTTTAATCCTATATAGCTGGTTTGGGTACCTATTTATGTTATTTTAATTGGATATATATTTTTGACAATGATATTTTCGAATTTTTTGTTTTGTATTACTTCTAAGGATCCTTGGGCTCCATTGACTTTTGATATCAGAAATTTTCAAGTTTTTATATGGTAGGGAATCGATAGTTTTTATGTGGTAATTATTCTGAAGTTTTCGTTATTTCGTTTGTCTGTCCACTAGAGTTCGATGAGTGAAAATATCATTTCCGCTTTCCACATTTGCATTATATGAAGGATTACTAAATATATATTCTCATATTTTGAAAATTTCATTGTATTGCTCCGCAAAATCTGTTTCCATTTAAAGAATTATGGTCCATTTATCGGCAATTATCTTCTTATCCAAATGGTTTTCAACTTTTTTTTATAGCTACTATTGATGAAACCGTATAGTAATTTTTTTTAAATATAAGAACGTATTATTTAAAATTGGGTTGGGTATGGAAGCTTACATTACAAAATCCTGCATTAGAAAATCTTGCATTACAAATTCTATCATTAAAATTAAACAAAATCTTGCATACAAATTATTTAATTTTCATGAAAGAATTTTGTTCGACGAAATAATATATGGCATATAATTGAACTGGAAAAGGGACATGCTTATCAAAATTGAGTTTTTGGAGCGGATTGCTCAGAATATTATTCTTCATTGAATTTTTCATGTACAGCAAGCATTTATTTTTTATTAAAACATTGTCAGACTTTTTTATTGCAATTTGGACTGTCGGTAAAACTGTTTTTAAATTTTGTTATCGCTAGATTTTCTTGTGCTAGATTTTATTATTGCAAGATTAATAAAAAAATGCAAGATTCTGAAATTTTTTGTGATGATGTCTTACATTACATTCCGCTCCTTTTAAAATTTTATTACATCCTTTTAAATATTCAGAAGTTTCTTCTCTTGTCATGGCGATTTCATTTAATATTTTGAATGCAAGTTGTATTAGGTTAATTTTAATGATATTTAGTTTTAAGTGACATATCGAAATTACGTATACTATTGAACCAAAGTATTTACAAATAGAAAATAAATTTGAAAACAAAATAAGAGAAACAAATTAAATGAAATTTTGATTATTATTATATATTTAACTTAATAACAATTTATTTACAATTAAACATAATTTTTTTATTACTATAATAAATATTCAAAATAAACTCAAAATTCGATAAATATTATCCTTATTCATAATTTAATTTATATAAAATTTATAATAAAATATTTATATATGATATTTATATAATATTGTTAAACTGGTTTGGTTGTACGCATCAATTTCGAACCACGAATTACTTGAAAAGCACAAATACCAATAGCATTATGTTTCAAATTATGTTCAAATTTTTCTTTAGTTGATGTTGTATAATGTAAACCAAAATTATTTATGAACTGAATAACAGAAATATAATCATCGTTTTTCGATTTTTCATTTTCCTTTCGGAATAATTTTAAACTCTTATTTTTTATCATATTACGAATATTATAAATTGTATAATTTGTAACGGTATAAAGAAGCGGATCGGAAAAATGTTTTGGTTTTTTTTTAAACGGATCAACAAGCAGATCAACCATAATAACTGATAAAAACATCAATTGAGCTGTTTTTTGAATATTATCTGGAAAAAGATTCTTTGTCCGAGGTTTTGTAAATAGATCAAACCATGCTTCAGCACATTTTTTTTGTTTTATATTAGAAAAATTAACTATTAAAACATGAATTAAATTATTTATATGATGATAATCTAAACCCACAAAACTATTCATTAGTATATTAAAAATTTTGGAAAACGATGAATAAAAACAATTAAAATTAAATAAATTCTAAAATGATTTATAATTATTATAAATTATTTAATTTTGAAATCAACGCTTACTTGAACTCATTGAACTTAATGCCTCAGATAGCCTCGCTGTTCGTGCCGTTTTGAAGGTTTACAATGTCAAATAATTTCAATTTTATGATTAATGTTATTGAAATATGTCATTAATCATAAAATTGAAAAGTCATTAAGAAATTAATTTTTCTACAAATTCCATATATTATTATAAATTATATTTGTCACATATTATTCAATTCGACATTTGAAAACAGCAACAACTTCAGCTTTTGAAATTATGATTGAACGATTGAACTTTACAACGGCACGAGTGCCACCACTTCATAACGTGAACCTAATATTAGAGGATGATAAAACTTTTAAGTTATCATTGATTTTGCACTAATAAACTTGATCTTATTATTAATTATTTAATAATGAAAATAAAAAGCAAGATATA
Organism: Rhamphomyia laevipes; assembly: GCA_963920725.1. Lineage (NCBI taxonomy): Eukaryota > Metazoa > Arthropoda > Insecta > Diptera > Empididae > Rhamphomyia > Rhamphomyia laevipes. The sequence goes on from OY987258.1 coordinate 15,624,598, forward strand.
AATTTTATATATTTATTTTTACTATAACTTTCTTTGTACCTATGACGTTTGTCCCACATCTGTTCATCCGGTTCATCCTCATCTAGTGAAAAATTAATGTCCTTTGCTTTAATATTATTTACCATTAAAAATAGTGAAAATCGCATTTTTAATATAAATTTAATAATATTGAATTGGTAAGAAGTTGAATTGGCAACCATAAACTTTAAAGTTTATAAATCGTTGAATTTTTTTACATGATTTATTTAATTTTTTGATTAATTTAAAATATAATAATTTTTATTAATTAATTTTAGTTAGTGTTATACTAAATTATCACTTATACTATGTTGTATAAAGAATATATATATTATAAAATAAAAGAAACAAGTCAAATAAAATTTTGAAATTATTATATTTAACTAAATAATAATAAATAAATAAAATAGAATATTTTCTTATTATATTCTAAATGAGTTCAAAATTTAAAAAAAAAAATATTATTTCTTCAACGATAAGGAGTGAACTAAAAGTTAGTTGTAATCAGATTGATACCGATAAAAACACATTTGACATTTTCCTATAAAATTATATTACAATATTAAAAAATAGTTTAATATAATTTTTTAGTTATGTATTTAAAAATATTTTTATCTTTCTCAATATATCCTTATTCATATAATTTAATATCATCTCCTTCAGTAATCAGATTTATATTTATATGATTTCACATATAGGATACGTAATATTGTTAAATTGTTTGGTATGTTGTCTTCGGTTTCGAACCACGTAATATTTGAAATGCACAGGCGCCTAGGTCATTATTTTCTAAATTATGTTCAAATATTTCTTTTGTTGTTGTTGTATAATGTAAACCAAAATTATTTATGTATTGAAGAACAGCAACATATTCATCATTTTCCATATTTGGATTTTCTTTTCGAAATAATTTTACACTAGTATCTTGTACCATTTTACTAAACTCATGATGTGAATAATTTGCAGCAACATAAAGAAGTGGATCGGGAAATGTATTAGGATTTATTTTAAATGGTCCAACGAGCATATCAACTATGGTAACAGCAATAAAACACAATTGAACAGTTTTTTGAATATCGTCTGGAAAACAATTTTTTGTTCGCGGTTTTATTAAAAGATCAAACCATGCTCTAGCACATTTTCTATATTTTAAGTTTGATAAATTTTCTACTAGTTGACGAACAAATTCATTTGTATGATGATAATCTATACCCTTAAGACTATTCATTTTAAAAGTATCAAATTTTTGAAAAAATAAAAAATAAAAACAAAATAAGAACAGAAAATGACACAAATTAAATAATTTCTAAAATGATTTTTATATATTTTTATTATCAATTAATTACATTGCTTACTTGTTGAAATTTATAAATTTTGTTTTACAGCAAGTTTATTGAGTAAAATTATATAGTGACAGTTGACAATCCAGGGTGTTGTTACACCTCAAACAAGCTCGACGCGACGGACGTAACGGAGACGGATTCAAATGTCAAACAAAGTTTAAATGTATAGGAATATTTGAAAGTAACGACAGACGCGACGGAGACGACAGACGCAACTCGCAAAAGTTTTGAATTCAAATAAATTTATTTGACATTTCAAAATTTTTTTGAGTGATGTATAAGTGTAAAAATTAATTTAAACTGCATTAAAGAATATGTGGTCCGTCTCAACCGTCGATATTGCCCTAACGCAAAATCTTATGCGTTTCTTGTGCGTCCGTTACGTCCACCGTGTCCGTTATCAGTCGTGCTTGTTTGAATCATTAGGCTAATTCATATTTAAAGATTTTTGAATCATTTTTTCATTCTATCGTAAAACGGTTTATTTTCAGAGACGTACGCTTATGTTTCGTAAATGGAAGTTCAAACTCAATATTCTTATCAACATGAGAGTATGGATATAAGTCTGTAAGATAGCAAAAAGGAAAATTTATAGAAAAGCCATTAAATAGTATATATTTTTCTTTGCAAACCAATATTTCAGTTTATACGATATTAAAATTTTCTTATTTTATTCTTATTTTCAGTTAATTGGTTTATCCATGCGGTAAAGCCTTATAAAATACACTGTTGTACTCCCCAGTCAACCATGATTTTTCCTCATTGAATCGCATTCACTTCTCTCTAATGAACGTAGATATTCATCACGCCTGATTCCTTTCCTTCTATAGTTATCCAGTAACAAATTTCCAAAATTCTTAAACGTTTTTTTGTTGGATCGAGAGGTGTACAGTAGGTGTTCAATTGACATATTCTGTATGTACAGGAAGTGGTCTATTTTAATTTTGTCGTATGTTTGCTGAAAATCGCAAATACTGAAGCAACTCTAGTGAATAATCTTTATTCGGAGTACCCCAGAACAGGTTTATGTGTTGATAACAATTCTATGCTTACATCGTTTAGTAGACCAAATACGTATGCATGTAGTAGTTCTTTAATGCATGTAATTGAGTATCCTTTTTGATGAGTTACTATGAGTTACTAAGGTTCAGGTTACAGTTACATCTACAATATAAGTTAATTTCGTTTCTCAATGAAAATTTACCCTAAGTTTAGCTAAATCGAAAAAATGTTATATTGTATTTATAAATGATGAATTTAATAATGAATGGAAATGAGTCAGCTGAAATTGTTTATATAATTGTGTCCGTAAATTTATTGGAATATAACTTTTAATTATGTTCAATATTAAGTATTAACAAATAAGAATCGTATACAAAAATATCAAAAATGTTAGATTATATTAATGGATCAACTAGTGTCCTACTATTAAATTCCAAACATACGTTTCTGAAATTATAAGGAAGGAGGTTCCAATTTTTAAATTACAAATTTGCTTGTAACTTAATTTAATTATTTAAAAGCGAACCTAAAAACTTCTGATTTTTCTAATGGTGTTCAAATCGACATTAACACTGAGTTATTATAATCCGAAGAACATAAGATTTTATATTTTCAAAATCGAATAGAAAGTGAAAGCCACTTCCGAATCGAAAATGGCTCTGATTCCGAATTCACTTTCGAAATTTTACAATGAACTATCTACCAATTATTGTTAAAATTATTGCAAATCTTTTTTTTAAAAAGAACTTAAGAAAATCATGAAAATAAATTGGCAATTTTAAGAATATGATAAAAAATATTTAATGTAACTATTCTGATACTGATATGATATGATTAAGAAAAAATCATTCAAATGTGTAATTCTGATTATATATAAAAAAAAACGGTCTTGAATAATTTTCACAACCACAATAAAAATCCACCATTTATTTCAATAAACTTATTTTTAAAACATTGTAATTTTAAATTGGAAGCAAATAATATATTTTTTTTATAATTAACACTTTATTTCCATATTTTGTATATATTTAAATATACTTTTATTAAATAAATAAATATTCCACACACTCAAAAAACAAAAATCTGATATTTTTAATTTCGATGCACATTTTTAAAAAAGATTTTAAATATGCGAAAAATTGGTTCACTACGAAGTACCGAAACGTCTTTTCACACCGACAATTAAATTTTAACTGAGAAAAGCAGGTGTGTCTAAATATTATTAAATGGATTAAAAAATTGTTGCAAGCGCGCGAATATTGAATTTGAATATATGTATCGTTAAATTTATATGAGTAAAATAATAATTTAAATTATATACAAATTAATGGCTTAATAAATTTAATTTTTGTGTAAATTATATTAAAATTGTTAAGGGAATAACTCAATTGAAAGATGGTACTAAACGTTGAGATCAACTAGTCTTAATAATAATAATAAAAAAATATACATATTAATAAATTACTTAAGAAAATATAATTTTATTTTTTATTGTAATCAAGAATAAAATCAGAAAGTGTCAATTATCAGGTCTTTCGGAAACAAATTAAAAGTACTGTAAAGTGACGTATTGTAAATATGAAAAACAAATTTGAGTGTAGTTTTCAAAAAAATGCTCCACATATCTTTAATTGGTTTCTTCATAGATTTATTATTATCATTATTGTTTTTGTACGGCCTGGCCTCATCTTGTGGAAAAGCTATTGCAATTTCATTCTGTAAAATTATGTTATTGAATATTTAAATTAAAAAATAATGTCCTTTAGTATTACTTACCATTAAAATTATTGCTATTAAAGTTGTTATAATCAAAAATAGTGAAAATCGCATTTTTAATATATTTTATTTTTTGTATACAAATTCTAGTATGAACTAAAATACTTTTGTATGGCAAATTCGCTTTTTATACAAAAATATTGACAGTTTAAAACAAAAATTAGTAAAATATTTTATGGAATTTATTTTTAATGATTGTGAAGAATACAAAAAAATATTAAATTTTATTTTTTTGTTACAATGAGGTTCTACAATCTACAATGTAATATCTCCAGTATTGCTATGATTATATATGAAATTATACAAGTCAGTCATAATTTCAAATAAATAATATTATAGCACTAATATTTTGCACTATTAAACTAATTTTATTATTATTTATTAAATGATGAAAAGTAAAATCAATGAAATTAAAAAAATAAATAAGATAAAAATTTGATATATCATTTATTAGTCCAAAATATTTGTTACAAATAATATTTGATGGAATCAGAAAGTACTAATTTACTGTCCTAGGATACATACATATATTTAAGCTGTTGTATATTTGTAAATTTCCAGAACAAATTCAAGGGTGCTCTTCATAAAATTCATCCACATAACTTTAACTGGCGTCATGTCCTTATAGTTAGGATAATGATCTCCAGCTTTTGATTCGGCATCTTCTGCGGCATCTCCTCCGGCATCGTCATATTCATATTCACCATATGGATAAGCAATTGCTGTGTGGTTCTGTTAAATTATATAAATAAAAAGAAATATCAGCCTAAATTTTCAAATATTAAACTTCACGTTTAAAAATAATTTTGAATTTAATGTAATAAGAATTTAAATTAAATAATAATGTCCTTTAGTATTATTTACCATTAAAAATATTGCAATTAAAGTTATAATCAAAAATAGTGAAAATCGCATTTTTAATATATTTTTTTTTTTTATAATTTGAATATAAATTCTAGTATGAACTAAAATACTTTTGTATGACAAATTCGCTTTTTATACAAAAATATTGACAGGTTATATAAAAAGCTGCTAATTAGGGGTACCTTAACAGATAACTCGTAGTTATGTATATTCATCAGTGATTTGTATCCAACAGCGTTTTGTTATTAACAGTATGATTATAACAAACAGTACTTTATTAAAACTTACTCATATTTTAACACATTTATCATGTATTTTATAGAACTCGTAATTTTGATAGGAACTTGCTAAAACTGTTGACCCTAAATTTTTTAGGCACCAACTACATTACAAAACTAATATGTTTACTAAATTTCATTAGAATCATATATAATATTTGAAATATGATCTAGAACATATATATGAAATATTTTTGGGAAATTTTAGCATGGACCCCTAACATCTACCTTGGTCAACACATTTGCAATCGCGAATTTAACCTGTATATCAAATTTTATTGAAAACGGATAATAATTATTATATGGTAAAGAACATCTGAAATATTCTTTGGAAACTAAGCTGATCATATAGTAGTTTTCCATGATCCCACATAAGCTCTACCTGACACAAATTTCCGGATCATTAAGTAGGTAATTAAGTTAACCTGTGTGCAAAATATAATTGTAATTGGGTAAGAATTATTGTATGATATAGAGAGCATTGAACTTATGAAATATAATTGGAAATTTTAACATGGACCCCGTAAAGCTACAGACCTGTACCTGGATACGCTTATACACGACCAACCTATGTAGCAAATTTCATCCAAATCTTAGGTATGATTTTTTTTTTTGAAATTTTTCCGTAGATCAAAATCACAGAGTTTCCCACATAAACGGAAAAATCTAAAATCTAACATGGTCCCACGGAAAGAATCAATCTCATCTTTTGTACGGCCATCAGGATAAAGTCTGTCTGAGTCTGTGTGCCAAAATTCAATAAACGAGTATGCGTACCCCAGATATTTTTTTTTTCATTTTCGGACTCCTCAACCTGGAAAACGCCTAGATTTTTTTTTTTTCACCGATATCTATATTTTGACAATCAAATCCATCACCAGACTTCATAGTAATTCCATAACTACTCGTAATATAAATAAAAATATTCAAATAAAATTCATACATTTAAATGTATTTAGTTTTAAATGATTGTTTTGAAAATGTATTTTACCAAAAAATTTGAAAAACTTTAAAAATTTATTGAATTTTAATAGTTATATATAAAATGAAATTATTTTGTTACTATAAAAGTATACTTCAAAAACTACAATGTAGGATAACTCAGAGCTGTGTACGTGTTATTTTTTAAATGTAATTGCAAACACGTTTAGTCAATCATAATACAAAGTAATTAAAGTGAATAACACAAAAATGATTAAATTCTCGTAATTCAACCAAAAAATTGTAAAATGAAGTTATACAAATTTGATTAAGATTTGTTTATTTTACATTGAAATATTATTTGATAAACGAAATTTATTGAATCGATACCTAAATCACCCATACATTTTCTTTACAGGTTTAAGGTACAGTTTGACTTACGATGGGATTCGGATATATATCAAAATTTCACTGTAGTAATGGTACGCAGCATGATTAAAAGTATCCGTAACTGTGCTCTAAAAGTCTCCATTAATATAATAAATTTCACGTAAAAAATAATGTTTTGAACATAATTTCGAGTGAAATCATTGGACATTACATGACAATGTTAACGTTTATCTATTATACAATGAAGATTACGATGGAAACCTATAGAAGCTAATCTTTAACATCATATTGAACTAGGTAAGTAAGCGGAAGACCAATATACATTATAACTTATAGAAGGGAAAATCTAAATAATGACTAATAATTGGATTTCTTCAATTTTAATTTGTTTTTACTTATACAGTATGTAAAAACCGTGTCCGTACACCTCTATTTTTACATTAAAATCATGCATATATTCTAAAGTAGTTTTAATTAATTTATGAAAAGCATACAGTTTTTAGGTAATTTTTTTTTTAAAGAACAAAAATTCATTCTGTATATAAAGGGAAAAAAGCCAAAAAAAAATTTTTTTTTAGTAATTTCAAATTCGTATTCGTACATAGTAGCTTCTAACAAAAACAAATATATTTTTGAAAGTTTAACATTTTGTTGGGTATCCTTTTTGCTTTATTATCGCCTTGAGTCGACGATTCATCGATTCCATTAGCTTTCTAATGAGATCCGTTGATATTTGGTTCCATTCGGTCCTTAAAGCGGTTTTAAGTTCGGAATATTTGATAATTTTTTTTTTAATTTAAAATCCACTATGTGATAAATGTGGACCATAATCTGCTCTTCTGAATTAAATTATCAAAATGTATAATTGGAAATTTATTATAAACACTTTTGACGATGAAATGTTCACGATAAATTGTGCTGAATATAAAATGCACGATAATCTTCTACACGATAAAGGAGAGAACAAATAATTTATATATTAAAAAATTAATTATAATTAAATATACATTTTTTTAGATTTTCATACGGATCCTTATATTTCCCACACTCCAAAAGTTAAAGGATATTCATTTTCAATAATTAAAAATTCAAATATCTTTTAAAATTTAACATGAAAAAAAATGTGGTTAGGGTTAGTAAAGGTTCAGAAATAACTAACAACTTCCTGTTATCATAATAATTATATATTTTTGTACGGTTAAAATTTTTATATATTTTGTATCTATTTAAAATTAAAATTAAAGTGTTCATAAAAAAAAAAAAAACATTTTTGTTTTTAATATTTCATCATAAATTATTATTATTATTATATTTATAATATTTTATAATATTATACTTTATCCGAATTGTATTTTGTATTTGAATGAACAACAAAATTATGAAAATATTTAATAATTTGAAAAACATTTAATTTTGGTTTAAATTTTGATCTATGAAAGTTTCTAATCGTCAAAAACTGCTCTGTATTTTATGATTTTATTTTAATTGTAATAAGGTTTTAAGAACTTACAGCTCTGAACATAATTTTTAACTATATTTATTTATTTATTTAATTCAATTTAAGTGATGATAATATACTATTTTTTGTGAAACTAATAACTCTTGCATAAGTTTTTATGGAAAAGTAAATGAACTAGAAATATTGTCGAATTTGTATTCGACAAAATATTTCTTTATACAAAAATCATAAAATAGTTTGATAAAAATTATGCTGGTACAGTATAAAAAACAATCAGGATTGGACTGGTCATTACAATTTGACAGGCAAACTGTAGAAAAATGGACTAAATTGCTTTGAAATTGAAAGTAATAACCATAGAAGAAAACATTTTCTTTGGTACCAACATATTATACCGAAATATAAAGCCCCGAAAACTTGGAAATCCTAAATATTTTTTTTTTATCGGGATTATTTGGGATATCATATCCTGAATCACTTAATTGGCTCATCACCTTTGTTTGACGACGGTGTTTTACAGAACATAATTCTGGGATGTATTCAAAATATGTACTGGATAATGAAAAGTCGCAATATCGAATTAATGTCTGCATACAAAATTGAGATAAATGTATTTCAATTTGTTTGGATTATCGCTATCGAGATTTTGAAAATGGAGTGTTGCATTAAATATAAATAAAAATTAAAATTTACGACCTTTAAATTCTGGATTACAAAAATTTTAATAGAAATATCTTAAAAGGTAATTTTCTTTAAATAAAACTGTTTATTTATAAATATAGTACATATATAAAATATTTTTCTAATTTTCTTTTCATACTATGATTTTTTTTTCTTATTTGGTTCATTAATGAAAATTTCCAATTCAACAAAGTCATAACTCTTAATTTGGTTTGCCCATTAAAGAGGTGTTATTAAATTTATAAAGTAATTTTCTTTAAGAACAAAATATTTTCTTTTTTTTTAAGAAAATTGTTTGCGTGTTAAAAATATTAATGATGTTTCAATTGATTTTTATTATAACAAACACAATATAAATAATTTTATAATATAGTTTTATTTATGTTAAATTTATGCTGATCCAATATTTCCAACTGAATACTTCACATATAATACCGTTAAAGCCTGTAGGAAAAAAATACTTTGAGATTTAATATTGGAAAAACTACAAAAAAAAAAAAAATCAACCACATAACCGATGATGATGACTATATTAAAAATTACCAGGTACTGGCATGAACTTATTGTTAAGTTAACCTAAGTAACTTTACCATTTATGAATAAACTAAATTATTTATGTTTACCTCAGTTAAATGGTATACGTTCTATAGTAAAAAAAATATGAAATTACTGAAGTTAAATATATAAAACTCTGGTAATTTTCACTTATTATTATTTAATATATAAAATAATGGAAAATAAAGGGAAAATTTATTTAATAGAAATCACGAATATTTCACGTTTTATGTCTTATATTTATTATTAATTATTTATTTAAATAAGATTTTTTCAATTTATAAAGAATAATATTAAATAAGTTTTAATTAAATATTATAAATAATTATAAGAGTCATTTTGGTGTGGATAAATGTTTAATATTATGTATTGAATAAAATTTATTATAATAATAAAAACGACTATTTTACTTTTACTGATACGCATTTAAAGGTGAGTCAATTTAAAACGTAATTCATGGTCTAGAGTTGAACTGTTTGAACCTACGAATTAATAGAATACAGCATAACACAGTACCATAATGACAACGCAGCTTGTTTAACTACTTATAAATTTATATAACCTAACCTTGTCTTTTTTGATCATGTCGAAGTAAAATCAACCAAACTATTCATTCCACAGTCCCATTTGAACCTGGAACAAAAAAATTATAAATTTATTTTTATTTTTTAAACTTCTTATATTTTTTTGTAATGGATCTGATATTTTGATCAATTTTATTATTCGATTAATGAATTTCGTTTTAATGACTAAAGTAATCACTTTCATTAAAACGAAAAGTTTCAATTGCGTTAACTATTAAAATACCCAGTAAGTACAAAACAAATAAATAAAAATGGGAAGAAATAAATATTCAATTAAAAGTTTGTTCTAGAAATCTACAAAATCTCAATTTTCATTTAGATAACAACCAAGATATTGGTTGAGTTAGAACTATATAAAACCCAAAGTAATAGTGAATTAACACCAATAAAATGTTTAAATTATTTTTATTTCCGGTTGATCAATTTCAAAGGACCATTTATTTGTGACTTTAACTTTTTATACCCCTAATTATCAGTTATCACATAATAGCTATTCATATCTAGCTTTCAAATTGTAAATCTTGTCTATTACCAAATCTTGTCTATTAGAAAGTTGTGAATATAATCTGTAATTTTATGCTATATAATGTATAAAAATTCATTCACTATTTTTAGTTTATAAACCATAAAATGATTATCATAAAACTATTTTAATTTTAACTATTAAAAATGTAAAACATTGACAGCTAAAACTTCTGGAAACGATAATATCGAATAATGAAATTGTAATAATTATATATAACCAAAGATAAAAATAACAAAATAATGTAAATTCGATGTACCTGCAAATATTTCTAAAAATCCACCACAAATAAATTTCTATGTCAAAAATATAATTTAGGATATTTATATATAAATTTGAATATTTAAGGAAGATTTTGTTTGTCAGAATATTGAAAACTCATATAATGTCAACGAATCTCTGGTTATGTCACAGTTTTGCGGATTGTGGTTTTAAAAATGTCTTTTTATTTGAAATGATTTTGTTAGATTTTGGTTAATAAATTGTAGAATATTTTATAGTTTTAGTTTGTCTACGTTAATTCAAATAAAATAAATTCATTTATTTAAAATAATAAACATGAAGAATAGATTTTTGATAATTAAAATAAAAAAGTTAATTATAAGTTTTTGTTCATAAATTGATATAATCTATATTATTTTGGTTATTCAATTAATAATTAAAATTTTTGTGATAATTTTTATAAATAAATTCTTTATTAAAATAGTTTTTTGAAAATTATAAAATAATTATTTCATAAGTTTTTGAATATTCATAATAATTAAATATGTAGTTAAAGTTAAAACATTTTGAATTTTTCGTTTTATATAAAGTTACCAGGAAATATTTGAAATAGATTATGCTATAATAAATAAGTTTACATTGCAAAATTTTACATATACATAACATAATCTATAATGTTATATTAAATACATGACTTTAGATTAATATTTTATTTTACTTTACTGATATATTTACATATTTCTGCGTTGCATTTTTAATTAATTACTCAAAATTTTCATAAAACTTAAATTTTGTTGTTTAGAAACTGCTTTCTTCTGTTTCTGTGATATGTTCTTATGATACTTACTTGGCGCACTCTTGTGCAATCAATCGAGCGCATAACACAAAGCCAAACCTGCCGGTTGCGCCAAATTTGTTGTGTTTAAATTAAAACTGGTGACTTCTTTCGCTGCTCCTATTAAATTCAACTAAATTTCATTCTAACAGCTTCAGGTTTAATAAAGTTCTCACACAATTCATCAATAATGTTTTTATATAATTTAATGAATTACGTGGGAACGATTGAATTATTTACTTGAATTCGGAAATTATTTATTTATTTATTTGGTGGGAAACGCTTCAACTATATTTCAATTATATTCTATTTCTTTGAGTAATTTTTGAGAAAATAGTTGTAATTATATTTCTCATTTGTTATACGTTTGACAGTAGTTTTAAATTAAGACAATTTCTGAAAAAAAAAAATCTATTTAGAGTGAGAGGTAAAATTTCTTATCCAAAATATATAAGAAGTACAAGTGATTTGCTTCTTTGAAAAACGTTTCAAAAAATTACGGACATGAACAAAGTCTTTAGCCATAGCTACTAAAAAGAATCAATTTATGGAATTACTTTTAATATACATTACCGCATCTATTTACGATAAAGTTTGTTACCATATTGTTTGACACCTATGTACAATTAATTACTCCAGTGTAATTTTTCATTACATAATTATCTATCGAATTTACGCCGTTACTGTTGTAAGCATTAAAAAGTTGGCACAATTTTTTTTTTCATTAAAACAACACTAATTATATAAATCAATAATATTCCCAAATGTATAATAAAGTTTCAACAGTTTTTTTTGTTTTTGTTTTAATAACTTTCCGAAAAGATAAATAAATATTATAAAAATTTGAATAAAGTTTAATTAAAAAATTATGTAAATAATTCATTAAGAAAATTCTTATAGCACATTTAATATCAACTAGTGATAAAGACTTCTTAATTATATTAAGTTCAACTGGTTAAGTTATTTTCAGGCTTTGAAACTACAAAATTTGTGATAAATCAATTATTATTTTTTAATTTCATTTATATAAAGGAAAGTTAATTAGGTTAGGTTAAAATCTATGATTATTACGCATCGCGAGCGATCTAGAACGATTCATCGTGAATCACAAATCCTATAAAAATTCTGAATATCCTTATGAAGAGAATAATTCTGCATAAAGATATTGTTGAAAGGACTCATTCACTAGATTCTCTAGTTTCAGTGTAGGTTCTATAGTTTCATCCTAAAAGCGGTAGTGTTTACCGATCCAACAGTTACTAGTAAAGAGGTCCAATATAATTTGGTTTGACGATAGTTATCATATTTTCATTGAATATTTTGTAAATTTAATGTAGATTTAAAGGATAAAATTGGATTTGTAAATTAAATTTCTCCAACTAATTATCTACAAACCCATAATTTTGTTATTTAATTTCTTTATTATATTAAATTTATATTTTTTAATATTTATCATTATTATATTATGTATAATTTCCATGTAGGTACACATTTAAAATGTTAATTTAACATTTTCTAAAAGTTTTATACATTTATATAAAGAGAAACTAATAAATTTAAAGTTTATTATTCATTAAAAATATATATTACGCTAATAATTTTAACAAATAACACCCCACGGTCTTGCATGATATTTTGTATTAAGTATATATAAAATTTAAATATTCTGCGTATAGTAAATTTAAAAAAAAAGAAAAAATTAACATACATAAAGATACTATTATGTAATATGAGAAATTACGCATATAAAACTTGTGATAAAATTGAAGACATAAAAAATCTTTTACAATCATAATTAAAGAAAATTACTTTAAATATTTTTTTTTTTACATTTTTATTTATTTATATTAAATATATTATATTTATTTAAAAATTTAAATGAGTAATTAAATATTTTTATAGTATTATTATAGGCCGAGGGACTAAAAGTGTGTACTTTTTATCTCTTGTTTCCCGAAACAAAGTCGATGTATTAAAAAGCATTTTAGTACCGTGTTATATAATGGTCCTTTTTATTTTTACTTCTGGTTTTTTTATTAGCCAGAATCCGTTCCAACTTTTATGATATTTTTGATGCATTTAGATTTAATTAAGGCATAATTTTGTACCAAAAAAACGATATGAAATAAATCTATCTGGTTTTTATATCCATTATTAGTGGTATTATGTCTACGAATATTAACAACTTTATTGAAATATGAATTGTGACAAGAAATCGAATCTGAAAAATTTCATTTTTTATCCTAAATTTATGATATGCGTAGAGGTAGAGACGCAATTTTTTGCAACCATATTTTAAATGATCGTATATAAAGAATATAAAAATCTGTCTTAAAAAAATATAAGGATCAGGCAATTCATGTGATTCATTTACAATAAAGCAGGCCATTATATTATTATGCAATTAAAAGTATTGTTTGTTATCCTAATTTACACCTTAATCTTAAATATCGTCAATTTTTTTCAATTTTTTTTGCAATTTATAATCTCATACGAGTAAAATATATATTCATTCGCATTTACACTTAGCATAATTAAAAACAAATAGTTACGTTTACACCTAAAGGGTCAATGTATGACCGTATATTTATGAACAATGTTTGGGGTTAGATATATTGAATATTGTAACATCACCAGCAAAAATATGACATTCAGAATATATTCATAGATGACCTTAACAGAAATAGTTCACTAATATAAAATAAGCAGAATAGGACCCAAGATGAACACCGGAAATTACTTATTGTTAAAACAAATTTCGTTTACACTATTAGAGAATGTATAATCCAAGATACTCTACAAAATTCAATTGACAATTCAAATGTCAAAATTGAAATGTATTGGAATATACGAAATTGAACAAAATGACGACGAGCACAACGTAAACGACGGATGTAAAACGCATAAATTCAATTGATTTGAACTTTGATGGACGATGGATATGAAAACGAAATTATTTTTATAAATTGACAAATTTGAAAAATAATAAAGTTTAACTGAAATTGACATAAATGTGATTTGAAATATATAAAAAAAAAGTTATTTCAAGTTGTTTCAAATTTTTTTCTTTAGATTCTGATATCTTATGCGTAGTTTCTTCTTCATCCGTCGCTACCGTCATCAGTCGCATTTATTTGAACTAAAATTTCACGTTTAAAAACCTTACATACTATAATATTTAACTAAAATTTAATATTTAAAATAATATATATATATCAATATAAAATAAGATAAATTGAATTATTCTGCGTTTTGTCTTAATTTTAAGATATGCTCTTATCGTTCAATATTTTAAGACTAGTTGATCTCAACAATATTTTAAAAATCCCACCAATATTATTTTAATAGAAATAAATTATCAATGGATTACGAATTTAAAATGTTTCCTATTTTATAACATCAGCAAATAATTTCTTATATAATATTTCCTTACTCGATAGTCCATTAAAATTTTATCCACCACCTTAAGTAAGAAAGATATTTTTTATAAGTATCTTCTATATTCTATACATACCTACTTCAGTATTATATTTCATATCTTATAAACATTGATTTAATGTTATATATTTTTCAATACCAGAGAATTATGTGATTGTAATGTATATTTTTTTTTTTGGTTATTTTGTTAAAGATTCACTGAAAAATGGTACATAAAAGTAAGTAACAATCATGAAAATTATAAAAGAATCTTATAGTACGCATAAATCTATCTGAATTAATTTCAGTTTTATGTTCTTAATGTCAATCAGTTTGTTATCAGATGTTTTACAATTAGCGAAATCAGTTTAAAATTTTTAAATTAAATATGATATTGAAGTAAGCCAACATTAGACATTTTTAGATTTAGTATTAACATAAAATCAATTTTAAAAAAATACCACCGATAACAAGTTTTGCGTGCTTTATAATACGACACTTACTTTAGGGATGTCTAATTTTATCTAGTTATGGAAGAACTATGAAGTATATTATGATTAAAAGATTGAGAGCAATAAAAAATGAACTTAAAAAAATAGGTGATTTTCATGATATGATTTTGTTTATGCTAAAATTAATTATTAATAATTATTATACAATTTTAATGATATTTGGTATTTTGGAGTTTTCAGGCGATGTCTCCTTTTGTGTTGTGACTGTGGAACTACAATTTAAGTTTTTCCTTAGCGTATATTTTTACTTGTAGACAACTGGTAATACCTGTCATCCTTTGTTTTACTACTTTAATTCAAAAACTTAATTGTTCAATTTGTAATGGCTTGAATAAACAGCTGGCAACGTACGTTGGGGGTAGGAGTTCTTTTCAGAACTGTGAACACTTGTTTTTGTGGTGCGCTGTTGGTTTAATGTTTTGTTTTCCTAATTATTTCTCTGATCAACGTACTTGATTTCTCTGATCCAAACAAATTATCAATCTCTATCCGAGGTACTAATTTTCTTGGTAACTGGAAGATGGAGCTTGCGTTTAAGATTGATGAGGATTAGATATTCGATTAATAATTTATTTTAGTTCGGGATTTTAAGTGGATTCCTAATTCCTATCAAAAATCTCTATATTATCAATAGTATTATATAAAATATATTCTTGATATCTTAAAAGATCTGCAATTTTCTACATCATTTCACAAATACTGCTTGGTTTTACAAAGCACTTTTATAAATAACTTTGAGATTTGGGTTACCCCTAGATAATCAGCTTCTTATATACGAGCATAATATATTGAATTAAATTTTTTATAAAATATTGTTTCGTTTAAAATGTATATATAATTTCCTCTGCAATAATATATACTAAATTTAAATTGATTAAAGATTTCGTAATTTGATTATATAAAATTTTATGTTATATTAACCACAACATTAGGATTTAATGTTTTGAATGATTTAAATACAAACAACATAAAAGTGTACGTACATAATAACTTTAACAAAAAAAAAAAAAGGATTAAAGTTTCCAATTCATTGTCTAAGTAGGTCACATTATATTTAGCAAACTATACTAATGTAATAATAATTGTAAAAATTTAAGAAATTATATTTAAGAAAGATTTAAAAATAGAAGTAATTATTAAATTTATTTTTAAATTATCTATATTAAAATTTTCGTTCAACATATTTATATTAAATCTTATGAAATTTTATATAAACTGTCTCGAAATTAAAATGTTATATAATTTAAAATTTTGGAATTTGACGTTAATATGATATTTATACGAGATTTTGAATTACGAAATGTTACTTTAAAATAAAAATAATGTTTTTTTACGATGTTAGGAACTTCGAAGTTACATTTTACACGATTAAATTCTACTGAATATTATTTAATTTTTAATAAATTAAAGTTATATTCGATAATATTTGTATAATAATATAAAAATTTCAATAATGAGCATATCTACCCTCTATAAAATATGTCTTTGCTGAAAAAATGATGACAAATCATAATTAAGTAAGTCTTACAAAAAACTATTAGCTGACTAGTCAGCATCTCCCGAAATTACGTATTTAATACTTGTTTTAAATAAAATAAATTTAACTATGTGACGTCAGCCCAATGTTCGTTGGATTAGATTTTAATTATTAAAATATGAGAAGTAGAAATAGCCCTGACAAATGAAACCATGTCTTTCATCCGTCATTAGTGATGGAGTTCCGACTGTTCACTTAAATGTATGCAAGTATTTCTCGAAGATGGTCAGCGCTGACATTATATGAAAGTCAGGCGCCATATCGTTTGTTAAGTCTTTTATAAGTCGTACATTTGTCTTTAGTGACTGTCTCTAAAAACTCAGTGACAAGTCACCACTGACATTTCTAGAGGGTTGTTATCATAAATTGTAAATAACTTCATTTTTAAATTACATATACATATTTTAATTCAGTTTGTTTGAAATTTAGAATGTTACTAAATTATTGAAAATATTTTCTGAGAAATAATTATTTGTATAAATTTAATATAACGTAATAATTTTTACGTAAAGGGTTGAGCCGTTGAGCGTAGCATCGTAACGCACGTTGGATATGTATATCCATTGTACCTACCCGTCGACAACTATATCTTTTATAGTAAATTTTTCTATAGCTATTTTGCAGCTTATAATATTGCATTTTATACAGATAACTTTGACAGATTATGAATTATGAATAATTTATATTTAGATTTACAGCTGTAGACTAAAATGAAAGTAACTATTGTATTGAAAGTCTGACACTGTTATGAACATACTAAACACGGAATTGAAGGACTTGTCGAAAAGTAAGTTTAATCATTTTCTTCACAGCTAAAATAACAAAAAAAAAAAAAATCTTATGTTGTTAGCTTTCTAGTTTTTATAGTTGACCTGAAAATATTAATAAATTTAAAAATTTCATATAAATATTTATTATTATTGATTTTAATTGTTGATTTATATATGCATTTTTTTTTATGGTTAACACCTTTTTTTACCTCTTCTACGCATATTCTGAGTACATTTGAATATGCACATATTTGCATAAGTTTTGCCATCTGATGCACAAACTGGTGCATAGTTTTTTGTGCACTTACACGCGTCAACTTTAATAATCATAGATCCAATCAGAACAAATATAACTAAGAAAATTGCATTTGATTTCATTTTTAAATTATTCTATTAATATGTTTGCTTAAGTTTGAAATTTAGAATGTAACTAAATTATTGTAAATTATGTTCTGAGCATTAATTATTAATAAAATTTAATATACTTATGTAGGTAATAAATTTTAATTTTATGCAATAATAGTTTTAACTCATGACGATGTAAAACTATTATTGCATAAAATTAAAATTTATTATTTAATAAAACTATAAAATAAATAATTTTAAAATAATCTTTGATACGAGATATAATTACAAAATATTATTGTTATTATTTTCAGGATTATAATTGCCAGTTTCCGCTTCGAAACCTAAAATTATGTTTGTGCCCCAAAGATCTTTGCCTATTTATGGTTACTTAGTTGGTTTGTGTGGAAAACCAAAAATCTTTCCCAAAACCCATCGTAGAGTTGTCACAGTAAGGTTTATACATCGTCTTTGGTGACATTGTTGCTCAGAAATTTGATGGCTTTTACTGTTTTCACATCAAAACGTTCAATTTAGTAAATTTTTTGTCATTAGTCATACTACTCATACTAATTACAGTATTAATTAATTAAGTGATTCAAAACTTCTTTTAATTTTTGAAAATTGTTAACAAACTATATAGGTTAGTTTAAGCATCTAATATAATTTAATATTTGTTTTTGAATGTTTAATATTTATTTATAGATCATATCTTTGGCTTCTCTCCGCAAACCCCCTAAATCCAAAATCCATTATTTTTTTGGTATACGAGCTATTTAAAGTTTTAAAATCCGGACCCTGGAAAACTTACAACTAAATCTTTTATTTTTTTTTGCAGTATTTTGACAAAGTTTTGGTTATTTATAAATATTGTTGCTTATGTGCAGACATTTTATTGATATACGAGTTTAAAAGGACTTACGAGTTTTTCCTCCTCAATAATAAAAAGGTAAATTGGATTTGAGAGCTTCTTATTATATTTTATTCGAAATAAAAACATAAATTCAATATTTTTCAACTACAAATACATAAAAAAAATTAAATGTCCTGAAATTAACTCCATCTATATGTCGAAAAAACAATAATATACTTTTTAGGTAAAATTGGATTTTATATTAATGCCCCGAAGCCGATATGATGTACTTTTCCAGGTATATTTGTCAATTGTTTCTACATTACAAGACCTTGATATAATGTATACATTCACTCGTAAATGTATGTATAACAAACATTTTCGAAATAGTAAACTTACATTTACCCATTGGTCTGGTTTATGTGCACATTTACCGGCGAATGTGTACATTTTGACATTTTGTACTATAACCGTAACATATACATTTAAAGAAAAATTGATTTTACATCATATCTAATCTTTTTTTTATCATTATTAATATTTTCATATGCTTTATAAAATTATTACTGCTAATTAATAAAATAAATAAATAATAATTTATTGTAATTATATTACATTAGAATAGTTTGTTCATAGATGGCGCTGGTGTAGTGCTATACTGTGATTTATAAGGTCCCGAGTTTAATATCAGACCGACATATCAATGTTGATATAAGTTGACTTAGTATTAAAATGAGTACCTGTAATAAAATTTGTGATTTTAAGATCATTTGCTGACATCTAACTAATAAAAGCCATTACCGTGTCGTAATTAAATGTTTCTTAACAATGGTGCTACTGCCCAATTTGGCAGTGCAAAGAATACTTTGGCTAAATAATAATGTGACCTAGCCTAGACAATCAATTGAAAACTTTAATCCTTTTTTTTCGTTGAAATTATATTGTTCGTACATATTTATGTTATATGAACGCTTGAGTTTCGCGAAATATTTTAAGGGTTCCGTGAGAAAATTTCATGAAATTTTTTAAATATGACGCTACGCAATTGTCCTCGTCGATAACTGCCTTAAGTATAGAACATTTTTCTATAGTTATTTTGTAAATTATAACAAAATTAACATATATTTCTAATTTATATAGATAAATTTGAATGATTATGAGTTTGAATAATGTATATACATATTTAGTTTTACGGCTGTAAATGTAAATACGAATAGATAAGAACAGTTTGTTTAATAATAATTGATATTTAGTTAATTACATTATTTCATTATATACTAAAACTGTTGTATTTTGATAATAAATTTAAAATTATTAAAGTGAGTAATAAATGTACCAGGTAATAATTCCATTTACAATTTGCCAATAACAAATTATTAAATAACATAACATTATAGTCAAAGAGCTAGCAACATTTTTACTATTATTATTTTCGCATTCATCAATCAGACTCTTATGAACTTGTTAAAACCGGAATTGAAGAACTTGCAGAATTTTGAGTTGAATCATATGCTTGACTACTAAAATATCAAAAAAAAAAAAAAATTTATGTTGTTAGCTTTCTAGCTTTTATAGTTGACCTATATTAATAAATAAATTAATGTATACATTTCATATTTTATTTATTATTATTATTATTGATTTCACAATAATGAATTATCACAATTTTTATAAAATTTATGTATATTTATGTTTTTATTTATATTTCACATTCTCCCTGCTTTACTAGTTTCAATTCCTCTTTTCCCATTGAGTTCATCGTTTCCTGGGCACATTTGAACATACACAAATTTCCATATGTTTTTTGATCTGATCCACAAACTGGTAAATAAATTCTTGTGCATTTACAATTTTGTGCGTCAATTTTTATAATCATAGATCCAATTACAACAAATATAACTAAGAAAATTGCAAATAACTTCATTTTTAAATTATACTTTAATTAAGTTTGTTTAAGTTTGAAATTTAGAATGTAACTAAATTATTGTAAATATGTTCTGAGCATTAATTGATAATATAAATTCAATATATACTTACGTAATTAATTTTAATTTTATGCAGTAAATATTTTGAAAGATAAGAAACTAATGACAAAGCAGTTTTTCATGTTTTATTATTATTAGAAAGTTTTATGTATTATAATGCAATAAAAATTAGGTTTGTTATAATTAATGTTAAAAAGTAAATTATAAATTAAATTAAAAAAAAAACTATAGATTTATCCGGAAAAACCCAGTTCCATAAATGCTTTCTTTCGCAGAATAAATGAGTAATCAATATCAATTAAAGTATACCGTGTATAGATTACATGAAATATGAGTATTGGCGATGAGATATTTATTAAAAAAAACCCCTCAAATATGCAATGCCAAGCAAGAAACTATTTTCATTAGGTTTTTTAAGTATATTAATTAATGTTTTTATAAAAAATTCTATGGAATTAGAATCATATGAAAGTTCCCCGACATTGTGAAATTACTTCTAGTGAGTGAAATGGAGTATTAAATCTGTTGTTGTCCGGATAATTTTCTAGGAAGTAAAAAATAATTTTAAATTATATACTTAAAAAACTATATACATAGTTAATAGAACTGTATGTAGTTAATAAATGTTGATTAGGTTTAGCTGATCTGGTTTTTTATTGCAAATCATTAAAATCGGTGCAATTTTACAATTTGCAGCCCTATGTCAATTTCTGCATCTAATTTATTTGTGTAATTTTTGTGGAAATTTTTGTGGAAATACAAATATAAATCTTAATAAACGGTATCAGATGCAGATCTCCAAATATGTGGTTACGACGAGTTACGAATTACGAGTATTGGGTACGAGATGCCAAATGGTAATATGTAAAAAATCTCAACAGCAACAATTGTTTTTTTTTTGTGAGTAAGTTTTGACAGCATGTTTTTAAATATTTCATAAAATTGTCTCGGGAAATCCTTAAAACGATACACGAAACTCTAGCGTTCATACAACATCAATGTGTACGTATATAATATAACTTTAAAAGTATTAAAGATTCCAATTCATTCTCTATATAGGTCACATATTATTATTTAGGAAAGAGGAAAGTATATTTTTTTCTTTGCAATGTCACTACAACCCAAATCTAGTCAAGTCTTGACCTCCTGACACATGTTTCGTGACATTTTACTCGAATTTAATTTTTATAAGGATTCTGAAACATACGTTTCTTTATAGTGAAGAAACATTTAATTGTAAGAAGCATATTTTGTTTGCAATAGATTCATACGAGTAAGAGGTAACTTCTGTAAATTCCATACTGGTTAGCGAAGCCATCAGAATTTTGTTTATTTTGTATGTGTTTCCAAAAATATATTTTATGATCAATTTTGATAGCACTTGCAATATTACAGATATAAGAAAAGTATGAATTTAAATTTAAATTTTAATTTAATTAGTTTATAGAATTCAAAATCAATAATTTCGGAACAATTTATATAAACAACGTTTACTACAGAAATTTTGTACAAGAAATCCAGTTTTTACATTAAATTATTGATAATATACGGCACCACTGTAAGCGGGAACCATTTTGGTAACCCAGATCTGAATAATGCACAATCATTGGCAATTGATATGTCATGCAAATTTTACTATCTAAAATGCTGTGTAGTGTGCTGTCTGCTATCAACAGTTGGACAACCAGTCGTAAGACTAAGTTGGATAGTCTATCTATGAACAGCATTATATACATTTATAAATAAACATAAATTATATAATTTTTTATCAGTAACATCTTTTTAAATAGTAAAATAATGACTTTTTTCACTATTTATAAATTATATTTATCAAACTGTGATGAAATTGCAATTGCTTAAGAATTATTATTGACAGATTCATGATGATTATTTTATGGAATAAATACTCTTGTGGCTTTATAAAATTCAAACCAATTATTTATAAAATTCAAAATATTTACAATTTTCAGTTTTTTTTAATAAAAATTACATTGATTAAATAATGTTGAATTTAAATATTTTTACGAACAAAGTTTTCAAATTAAATTTTGTTTTTTGCAATTTTTCAAAATGAGCGATTTCATTTACATATATATTTTTTTTAAAATAAAAAAATGTGATATTTTTGAAAAGATTCTGAATAACAAACCGGAAGTATATAGAAGTTAAAATTAGCATTAAAAAATTGTGAATACTCTGGGATGCTTTGTAAATAAATTGTCGCAGTCAAGAAGTAATCCTGATAATATTTAAAGTCGATTTAAAGGATAAACAAAATAAACAAATAACTGCAACAAGAAAAATTGTATTTTAGGAAGGATAATATGAATATCATAGTACAATATAGAATCCTTATTACTATATAAAAAACGATGTAATCTATAAGCCATTATCTCTCTTGATATGGTCAGAAAAGCATAGAAAAAAATTGTGAACATCAAAAGAAGGATATAAATTGTATGTTTTGGATTTAAGGATTTAATTTTTGAAAAAAAAGTTGGCAATCTTTTAGGTATTTTGCATATAAATGAAGTTAACTAAATAACAATATATTTTATGATTAAAAAGATTTTCCATAACATCCATGTATGTCAATAAAGACTTATGATATGTTCGTCGGTTAAATAAATTGCCATAGATTTTCTTTTTATTTTTTACTTTTCTTATAAGATATAACAAAAAGGTTAAACCTTTTAAAAAAGTTATATCTAGAGAAGAAGCAAAATTTTGAGTTGGTTGCTATATGTATATGGATTTGGCAACCCAGCTCTTTCTGTTTTAATAAATACAAATTTAGTATATACACTTAAAAATCATTGGTAAAATAGGAAGACATATGATATTTCTTTGGCCAATATTTACTATTTACAATCTTTCGAACCCAAATTTTCTTATTTATGATCTTACAGGGTTGTAAAATGTCATAATTTTAACCTTGTTTTTAAAATAATGGTGCATTAATATCGTACTAAAATTGATTTAACTAAAATCTTTTTAACTTTTTTGAAAACCCCAGAGTTTTTCAATTTGCAACAGCGGAGAATTGTCAGATAGTTAGTTAGTTCATAAGAGTTTGCCTAATCATTTTCATCACCGCAAAGTAAATAAGTTGATAGCCCTTAGACTATTTCTTTGTTGAACAGTTATGACATCTTTTAGATTTAAGGATTTAATTATAAATCAAGAATCTTAGAGGCTGTATTAGTTCCCAATGATATATTAAATCACCAAATTTAGTTTACAAAATGTTACAACTTTAATACACCCTATTTTTGTGAAAGGTACTACCATATTCAATAATATCCCGACCCACATCTTTTAGACCCTTCGCATTTCTACGATTTTACTAATCGAGATATACAAATATAAATTAATGCATAAAGAACTAATAAAATTGTGGAATACACTATAAATCTAAAGGAAATTACGATATTAAAACAAGAAAAGTAAGAATCTTCATCAAATAAAAATATTTCTTTTCCTTTTCCTACCCTTTTTTTTATTATTATAAAATAAGTCAACCTTTTAAAAGATTTTGTGTCCCTTTTCTGGTGAAGAATAAAGGCCGGAAAAGAATTTTAAATTATATTCTAGAAACCCTTTCATTGATAAAAAAGGATATACAATTGAAATTATACTGTTTTATGAGTATAGTGATCGAATAACTATGAGTACTGTGATGGATATGACACTTTAAAAATAAATAAAAATATTTTTCGTTACGTTTTCGAGAATTACGTACTGTTTAACAACTTAAAGGTTTTATACTGTATTCAAATGTGATTGCCGCAAACGTAAAGCAAAGCAAAGCGAAGTTGCAAAGACGATATAAAAAAAATCAATTCATAATGAATTATGTTTTAGTAGGCTTTAATCTTTAAATGACATTACTTTATACATATGTTTTTATTTGAAAATATAATTTTCATAATAAATATTTGACAAATTTTACAACGAAAAATTTATTTTTAAATAATTCTGACATTTCAAAACTTTAATATTCGTAAAAAGTTAAAAGTTGGGCAGCTTTGCGTCAATCTCATTGAGAAAGGAAACACTCTATTTTCATATAGTTTAACTTACAACTTTGCTTTACGATGACTTTGCTTTACTTTGTTTTCTCATTATGAATCCAGCATAAGTTTCGTGATTTAGGTAGATATATCTGTAAAATTTGTGCTTCGTAACTTTATTTCATACATTTTAACATTTCCGAACATTTCATATGATTCTCCTCTCCACCGAAATTTTGTTCTGATTTCAATGACATCTCTACATGTGAGACATTGGTTGGTTTTACTATCTCATTGGTGCTCCTGTAATTTCATGTCAACTGATTTATAAACAAATAAATACTGTAATAAATTCTGATTAAAATAAATAATTAAAGTTCGATTTTATGATATTCTCTGTCATATAAATTTCAACTTTTGACTTTTATACATAATAATTTTTTAATTATAAATACGTACAATTATTTTTTTAGTTAGCTCTTTTTTTTATATATTTTCATCTTTATTCTTTTTAATTTCAATAATAAAAAAAACAAAATGAATTTTAATACACTGAATTTATGTCCGAATATGTATTTTGAGACAAATGATATGATAAATTTATTATTATCAAATATAACTAATAATAAACTAAGAAAATATGCTGAATTATGGTTAGAATTATTAGAGAAACCACGTACAGATGGAATATTTCCAGATGATATGCAACGTGTTGTACAACAATTTTTTTTTCGTTGTATAACAGCAAATATATTAATTGGACCATTTAAAAAAACACCAAAACAATATACAGATCCAATTTGTTATGTTGCATCAAAATATTCACATTTTGAATTTCGTAATAAGATACGTAATGAAAGTATACGAATAATGGAAAAAGAATTATCATCATCATCAGATATAAAAAAAAATGATTGTGTTGCAATATTACAACAAATACCACATTTTGGTTTTCATTATTTTATTACATCTAAAGATATATTAGATTGGTATAAGGAAGGTGATAATATGCCAATGGGTGCATTTAAAATTATAAATTCAAAATGTCGAACAAATCAGGTAGAACAAAATGCAACTTTATATTAGAAAATTAAATATATTCTTTTTTTTTTTTTAATTAATTTTGAATATGATTTTTTTTTGTGCAAGAAATAATAAAATTAATGTTAAAAAAATTGAAATCGTTATTTAAAATATATAAAACTTAAAACTTATGATTATTAGTACAATAACAATTACTAACCATTAATTTAATTGGTGGACGTGGACATTAAATATATAAAGTTATTTATATTTTTGTCCATAATACTAAAAACTGCTATATATAATGTCCTGTCAAGTAAACGATAAAAATCTGTCAAGTAAACGATAAATATTTACCACAATATTCAAAGTAAATTTATTTTTTGTAAAAGATGAAATATTAATTTTACAAAAACTAATTTACTAAGAAACATTTGATTAATTAATGACCATACACTAAATTGAAAATATCTACAATATTGGGATGGTTCAAAACTTGGAGTTTTATAAAATAGTGATTTGTAAAAATATTTACAAGTGTTTTCGGCAAATGTCATTTAAATTGGAAAACATTTTCTATAATGCTGTCCAGGAAATATATATTTTTGTTTGTTTTGTTTTTGGTACTTCCACCCTCAGAAATATAAAAAAAAAATTTTTCCTTTATTCTATAATTCCTTCTAAAGGGATCTCTCAAACAGTATTTTGTTTACTGTTTTATGAGATAACATTAGGGACAGATCACAACAAAATCTATATCATTTTTGATGTAGTTCAACTGACTTTTTCAAATTATAAGTTTTCCAAAAATATCGTTTCTTACTGGAAAGATGATACTATAATAAGAAGATTGTTGGCAGTATTTTTTTTTTTCAGAATACAAAATACAGTGACATCTATTGACTGTTTTTTATAGAAATTGTATGCTAAAAAGAGCCTTTCTAAATTCATATCTCTTCCTATCGCAGAATCGAATGTTCTGAAAAAAAATATGTTGTGATTCTTAATTTACCTCAACTTAATATATTTTTAAAATTTCCTTAATTTTACTAAAACTTAGAATATCAAAAATCCTTTAGTGCATATAATTATAAAAGAGAATTTTGTATCAAAGATATTTTTCGTCTTTTAAAGAAAATGTAGTTTTTTGCAATTATTTATAAAATCTTAAAACTTTAAATCTTACTCGTCGTAACATTTTTTTTATTCTAAAAAAATATGATTTTTTATATAAAAGAGTATTAATATTAGTCGTTGAAAGATTGTAAATTCTTTAACATAAATCCAAAAATAAAAAAGATAAATTAATAGAAAATTCTATTTCAAGTTTTCAAATTTATTATTCCTTTTTCAAATCATTTTTTCATGAAAACTTAAAATATTTCCATTTTTGTTTTTTGTTTTACCATATCAGAGATAATAAATATAATGGACTGGTTGTCTGATTGCCAAAAAGCATTAACTTTGTGGCGCGAGCACGGAAATTTTAAAAGGATTTTTTTTTTGTAGATGTTATGATATGTTCTATTCATTTTATGAATACCACAGGTATAAAAGTATAAAGTTTTAAAGAATATTAAAAGAATTTTAAACAATTTACATTGACGTAAATCCATTTATAATTTAAAGATGGTTATTTATACAATTTCATTTTTTATGACATTAGAATTTTCATATAGATTTCGGAATTTTCCTAGAAAAAGTTTTTTTTTTTTATTTTCTATAAATTTTTGCAGATGTTTAATTTACGGATGTTAAGTAATTGTTTAGAAAGAGTTTTCTCAAATTCGGAAGCTTTATATAAGAAATAGTAAATTTCTATATGAAAATATAAAAATGTTATCTAAAAATTAATTTTTAGTATTTATTTTTTGTTAGTTTCTATCCTTTGTTAACGAAAGATCAATCTGGTTTTTGTACCTCTCAACTGTCATAATTATTCTATTAATAGAGTCATACTTTTTTATAGTACATATTATCCTTAATCCATGAGGTGAAATATTGCATTAAACATATTTTCTGACCGTTAACTGAGTACTGTCATTACATTTGTGTAAGTAGTGAAGTTTTTGAACAATTTGAACATTATTCCTTCCCTAAGACGTAAGGAATCTTCTAGATTCTATAGATATTTTAATTGTAAAAGATTCAGTCTATTCCGGTATGCTATGGTAAATGACCAATATAAATTACGAAGAGAAATCATCACAAAATAAAATGTTCCACTGATTTAATCCTTTTTATGTGATCAAGATAAAAAAGATTGTATTCAAGACTAGGTCTCATATAATACGATTTGATGATATAATGATTATTCAATTCTTTATATCATCTCTTGATAAAAATCTACCATTGAATTTACTTTGTTAAATATGACATGAAAATGGTTTTTTATATTCATTTTTCTATCGAAGAAACTGCCTAAATCCATAAAACATTTAACTCCTGTAATTTGTATATTTTCAAATGTATAGTTATAAATCACTGGTTCCGTGCATCTTGAGTACGTGATTAAAGTACATTTTCATTTTCCAAAGTTTAATAAGTTTAATAACACCAAATTTTAACAGAATTGAGATATTCTTCTCTGTCAGATGGTGATAAAAAATTCTTATAAATGTTTTATGTAAACTAGGTAAATGGCCAGATTACTATTCTTAATGATAATAATTGATATATCATTAATAGGTGAGTGTCCTGTAGAACGTGATGTGGCCGCAAAGACTAAATAAAAGAAAGATGTCTTTATTACATAACTTTCAAGAAAATGGTTTTTCGTTAAAATGGTTTCGTAAAAGATTTTTAGACAAAATTGTAAATTATTTAATTTTAACCAATTTTTTTTATATGTATTTAGAACTCTATAAGTTGTCAATAAAATTTAACAAACAATTATTAGTTTCTAAATAAATATATTTATTGATATAGTATTAATGTTATAAATTAATTGGTATAATAAATATTAATATTTTATAGTTCACGAGTAATAAATAATGTTAACAGATTTGATATTTTCCACTTCATCCTTTTATCATGACCATCAACCATTTTATCAACTAAGTATAATTTTATTGAATTTGCATCTGATATAGGAATTGATTACGAAGCTAATGGCATTCGAGTATAATATTATCTTTACGTATTCTATAGTTCTTGTAATATAGTAGTCGAGTCTGTAGTTAGTATTTGATTCTTTTTTGATATGCTAAGAAAAGACAGCTCTTTCAAACATTGGACGTTTTGAATGAAATGTTTCTATATTAGAATCTGTTATATTTAATGCTGGTACTGAATTTGTGATGGTTGTGTTTTGTGTTAAATTATTTGTTTTAATCGAATTGCTTTGATCGATGTCTTCTGTTTTCGGTGGTTGCGATAATGCAACTGATGTAATTGATGTTATATTTAATGATGCTGCGGATTGTATTTGTCCAGTTGGTACAAATGGTGTCGAATGGCCACATAATAAATAATAATCCTGTAAAATAATATTTTTAAATTATTAAATTTGTCTTAATGATGAAATGATAAGTTTTTATTCTAATTAAGTAGTTCCATTTCCGTTGTTTTTATATCATTAATGTGAAAAGTTATTGAATGAATATATTAATTTATTTCAAAATTAAATATAGATTTAGTTAGTGATTAAGATTAGTTAAAAAATTTAAACTTCAATAAAAATTTAACTGTACAATATTTTTACCATTATCAGTATTGACAATATTACAAAAACTAAATATGATTTAAATAAATTATACATAATTAACGATCGAATTTTTAATAATTATTACAATTAAATAAAATTCAAAATTTTGTAATTTACCAATTAAACTTTGATTGAGAACTGTTTAGTTTCTTATTCCAATTTAGCGTTTATATAACGATTTTTTTATTAATCAAATTTAACTATTAATTGTTGGTGAATCATTTAAATTTTAATAGTTAAAATTTTAATTTTGCTTCAAGTTATCATTTTCAAATAATTTCTTAAAGAAGGAAAAAATATGTTAAATAAATTTTTATTCTATGAATATTAATGTGATAATATTGATGATTATAACATTATTTAAAAATGAAAGAGTTTACGATTTTTAAAATAAATTACTTCAAAATAAGTAATTGTATGAATAAGAATAAATAATGATTGGTAAAATTATCGTCAATATTGGATTTGATTGATACATCACAACTTTTACATATAATATTAGATTATAAAGTTCATCCCTTATCGTCACGTATTCATGACATTCATGACATGTTTTAAAGACTAATGTCACATATAGTTTGTAAGTTTCTACAGGTAAACCAATAGAAATACAAGTTATCGTATTGTAAATAGATTAATAAATTGTTTTTATCTTAAATACGTAATTGACTAAGAAGAGATTTGTTCATTTCGAAATAGTATTGAATTTGGAAGGTAAAGTAACTATTAAAAAACTATAAAGAATGTAAAATAAAATAACAAATTTACGACAAAATGGAACAGAAAACAGAAATTAAACAAAACTGACAAAATAAAAAGTGATAAAGCCTTTTTTTAACCAATTTATAAGTCTAACCAATTTTATTTGCTATTCCCTTTTCGGTAAATATATGATGTATTCATTATTTTTCTTCATTTATATTAAAAAGGACATTTCTATGATCCCTTTACACAATATTTAATACAAATGGTCAAGAAAGGATTTGTATAAAAACTGTGAACACGACATATTGGATTAAAAAGTTATTATAATGTATTAGAGTTTGTAGCTCCGTATCCTTTTTAATGAATTATACAGAATACAATAATTCATTTATTTTATGAATAATCTTCCTTAAGTCGAATATATATTTTTGGTTTTAGCTGCCGTAAAATGTCAATTGTTATTATTCATTTCGGAGACATTTAATGAGATGTTAAACGTTACCCATTAAAGTTTTTCACTTAAATGATGTTGGGACCGTTCAAATTGATGTTAGCCAGAGACAGGATTGACAATTTCATAATAAATAACTTAAAATTGAAGTGCAAGTATTTAAATATAAATTATACCACTTATTAAGTGTGATACTGTCCCAGAAGTGTGTAATACTATCAAAGTAATTAGGTTTCCGTCGAGCGAAGTGTTATTTTTAATCGATCGTGATATTTCGTTGAGAAAATTACTGGCTGTATTAGTATAACCTTATGGAATTTGAGGTTGTATTTTATTAGCCTAATCAAGCATTGACTGTGATTCCTTTGTGGATTCATCTCTATCAATCCAATAAAATCGAATAATAATAGTGATATCCATTTTATATATCTTATTCGCCTAACAAATACATTTCATTCAAAGAAATATTTTCATAAAACTTTATTCTTGTATTTAGAGTCAAAGTTTTTTTGTGTAATTCCTTTTTAAAAGTTTCAAAATCCTTAAAAATGCATAATAAAATATAATCTTCAATGGAAATCTATCGAAAAACCCTTAAAATTGAAAGTACTTTAGTTTATATTTCTATTTTAAATTCTTTTTATTTATTTTTTTTGTTAATATTGCAGAGAATTTCTTTGTACAATAAATTTCGACAGTAAATTTTATCCCTTGACTTATAAATCGAAAATAAAATGAAACTTAAAAATACATAATAAACTTTGAAAGATATTAAAGATGAATAAAAAGTTGGCAACATTTTTTGGTATATCGTATCTTCAAATTTTGCAATTATATTTTCAGATTTTATAATAAATTTTCCTTAAAATCTTTCAAAATTTTTGAAACTGGTCCATTACGAGATTACGACATCAAAAAAATTCATTTTAAAGTCTATAGAATTATATTAATTAATTAATTATTTAATTAGAGAAATTTAGTTAGTGATTATTAATAAGAAATTCTTTTCCAAAATTCGGTAAACGAAAATTCGATGTGAAACATTTCTTTCATATTATTGTGGTATCTATAAGAATCTCGAGTTTTGAGCATAGAATCATATTTTGTTTGTTAGTACTGGTATAGTTGTTAGTAGGAAAAAAATATGTTAAAATATTTTAAAATAAAAAATACTGATAACTTTGATAGTTTTTGCTAACCGAAATTCTTATAAGTGATGTGTAAAATATATAAAATTTGATTTATATTTGATGGATTTTCGAGTTCAATTATTCACGTTGTCTAATAAAATTTGAATTAGTTTGACTGATGATTTCTGTTTAAGTTCTCCAAATCCAAGACGGATTATTTAGCGCTACAAAAACAGGAATTTTTATGCGAATTATTTTTGTATGGCCGTTTCTATAAGCCACCATTATAGATAATTACTACGAAAAATTCGGCTTGGTTTAGGGAAGCTTTATGCGTCCTGTTTTTCACATTGCCGACATCGGTTTTTAAATATACATTTAGCAAAAATTTTAAAACTATCATTTTATAATTACATGAACAGACAGACAGACAGACAAAATTTATATTCTGTTTATGTAAAATTTACATTCTGTTTATTATAGCTCATAGTTTAATTTTTTTTTTAAGTTTTATCAAAACATTGAATTAACTTTTCCTGGTATATATATATACCACAAAATTTAACAGAAATTGTCCTAATTAAATAAATTTAGCTGTAACTAACGAAACAGAAAAAAAAAAACCAAGATATCCTTGTACATATAATCACTTTTTATTATTTGTAATATAAGCCACAGCTGTTACAGAAGCGGTTGTTTTGATAATTTTTTTTTTGTTTTTGTTTATTTTATGGAAATAATTTACAACTTTAATCAATTTTTTGTTGTGGTCTCCAGAAATTTATTACAATGTTTTTATTTTTTTTTTTCTTTATACATAAAATTTTGTTGCATATTATAGGATTTGGTAAAAAGTTTTCCAATTAGGATAACCTAGGTCAGATTATCATTTCTTACAAGGAAGTAATATCAATGTGTCATATTAGATATTCGTTTTTTTTTATTGAAGAACTTAGAATTTTTGATTGAAATTGGCTTATTAACTTTTATATAAGAGCAAATTAAAAAACATAATTTCTATTTCGAATACAGGAAGCTGAAGCTGAAGCTAAATTTATACATAGTATTAAGATAAAGAACAGAATTTCACAATGTTTGACTTTTGAATGCTATTCCTAGGGCAATAAAATTTCAAAAAGCTTCATATTAATTTCTATTAGCTTATCGTATATCCAGTCACACGTTGTACGTAAATGTGGGCATGAAGGCTTCTTGTTAAAATTACGCATGTAAGGAGAGAAGGATTGAGCTCTAGTGGAAGAACGTTAAATATGACAAATAATAATTGGCTAAGTTACGAATTGATATATAAAATAAAAATAACATGCAGGAAAATGTAAGTTTTCCGGATGAGTGTTTCGGAAAAAATCATTTCTTCTAAAAACGAAGCGGAAGAATATTTAAACGTTTACCAGCAATTTATTCTAAAATTGAAAACTTTTAAGGTACTTTATTCCAAACTGTATAAATTAAATGGGAAATTGAAATATTAATAATTAATTTAGTGAAATTACGTAATTTTTTTTCCATTTATATTATTATAATTCTCCTTTGCAGCTATTGACCCTTTTAGTTATCGTTTCGATTTAATACAAAAAAAAAAATCATAAAAATCCCGGAAATAAATTCAATTTCTAGAAAATTGGAAAATACTATAAAAACATAGTTATAGTTATAGCATATATCAATCGAAAAAAACGTATAATAAAAAATTAACAAAAAATGTTAAAAAAATAAAATTACAGGATATTAGGATCATTTCTTATAAGTCCTTTATTTCAAATTCAAAACTAAGCTGCTTTCTATTTAATCTTAGAATCTACTAGAGAAAAGAATAAAGAAATTTATTCAAGATTTTCAAATAGAAAGTTCAGCTAGTTTAATTTCGTTCAAATACCATAAAAATTATTAAATTTTCAGTTTTATGATTATAATTTATTGGGTTCGAAATAATACAGCAAATCAAACAAATATTTGAGATTGTTATGGAAATTAATAAGGAAATAAATAAGTTATGAATGGAAGGAATATCAGTAGTCAGATATTGATCAGATGTCATATTTCCAGATTATTATTACTCTATAAATTGTGCTAAATTCATAATTATTTTTCAATACAAATTGTAGGTTTATATTTCTACCTAGGAGGGTTTATTAGACTGGCTTTTACTACTTTTTATGTGTTTACTAAGAATCAATGATTTTTTTTTAAAAAAAAAATATCTTTTCAGAAACGCTTAACAATTCTCCTGCTCCGTTTACATCAATTCGTAAATTTGGTAATTATTTTGTTTATAATTTGTCATTTATACTACATCCTTCCTGTAGACCTCTATAGTTCTATCTTTAAAGAGCTTACATGCATAATTTTAACAAGAACCTTTCATGTCAATCCCTCTATACTTAACAAAAGAAACCTTAAGTTCAACGCTAATCAAATAAAAGTCTTGGATAATATAAGTTAACATGGTCTTGTATCAGACATATTTTATCATAACTTTTGCAGCTGAAACCAAAAACTTACGAAGCATTGACGCATTAAAATACTATCAATATTTTAAAATTTGAGATAAAATCTAAAACTCTATTTCTTTTATATTACAAAAAATGTACTTACGTGTTTTTGCCAAAAAAAAAAAAATATTATTAGTAAATTTACGTTATGAATCGTAATTAATAGTTTCATTTAGTAAAAATTAATAAATAAAATAAATTTAATGATTCAATTTAGTTACAACGAATTTTCTTATCCTCATATTAAAACTGATTTAATTCTGTTATTGCGGTTTTTGGAATGTTAATTTAAAAAAATATTGAGTCATATGAAGTAATTATATTGATAACATACTTTGCACAACAAACTTAAAAATATAGCTTAATTGATAATAAATTTTAGCTATCAGGTTAAATAGATTACGAAAGCCAAAGTATATATATAAAGGTATTTAGAAAGTTTTTGCACACATTACATATCTTTGAAACCTTACAAGTCTATCTTTATTATTGTATTTTTCATATATTTATTTTTAAAAATGAAATTATTCGCTATTTTTACAATTTTATTTCTGATCATCTGCACAGTGGCAGGATTAAGTGAAACGTTATGTGCATGCCCAAGGAATTATGATCCAGTTTGTGCATCAAATAATAAAACGTATCCAAATCATTGCGTATTTAAATGTACTCAGAGAAAAATGAGATCAGTTGGAGAAAATTTAGAAATAATGAGATCTGGACAATGTTAAAAATATTAGACGAAAATTTTGTATTATATCAATTAAACTCTTACCGGACTCTTTCTTGGTAACATTTAAATTAAGTGTTATATAATTTTTTAATTAAGTGTTATATAATTTTGTACATATCAATAACTAGAAAAACTTAATTAAATTGTTAATTAATTTATTTAATCAAAAATAAATATAATAAAAATGTTATAATTTACAATTTTTTAGTTTTTTTTTAAATTATCTTTAACACTAAGCTTATAATAATATTAGATAAGAAATTTTGAAATTACATTATTTTGATAAAAATATTAAATTTGCTGCGCAAATAATTATTATCTTAGTTTCTTAGTGGCAAAATATTTTATATTGAGTGTTGAAACGGACTTGAACCCATTTTTTTTATTGGAGTCTAGAAAAAAAAAAATCCGTCCACCTATACGTACAAGGGATCTGTACTGACAGGAACAGCTCCTAGATCCGCTTATACGATTTTAATGAAATTTTGCTCTTGATTCTCATTGATGGCGGACTTAAATTCAATTTGAGGTAGGTATACGCTATAGAATTTGTTACGATAATTGTAGTAGAGTTTTAATATGTTAGAGTCAGTTATGATTTCTGTGTTCTATATAGTCATGTCTGAGTTATGCAATCGGTTTATTGCTGATTCATTCATTGTATAAACAAAAGGCTTTCTTAGAACATTGAATGTTCTAGGAATTAATGTCATATTTAATGTTTGTATTGAATTTGTGATAGTTGCATTTAATATTGTCGAATTTGTTATAATCGGATTGCTGTAATGGTTTTCTTTTCTTTCTGGAGATCGCGATTGCTGTGATCTATTTGATGTTATATTAGATAAAATAATGTTTCGCTTATTTCTTAATGGTTTCATATAACCTACTGTAGGTAATAAATAATATACCTATAAATAAAATAAATATTTTTAATTAATAAAATTTTTCTTAATAAATCTTTTATATTACTAATGTTTAAAAAGATTGAATTAAAAAATTAAATAAATCTAATAACTAATTAAAATTAGTTACAAAATCTCATATATTATTACCATAACCATTAATAATGTCGCAAAAACTAAATATAATTTAAATAAATTATACATAATTAATGACCGAATTTTTAAAATTTATTACAATTAAATAAAATGCAAAGTTTTGTAATTTACCAATTAAATTTTGATTGAGAACTGTTTAGTTTCTTATTCCAATTTAGCGTTTATATAACGATTTTTTTATTAATCAAATTTAACTATTAATTGTTGGTGAATCATTTAAATTTTAATAGTTTTGTAAAATTAACTTGAATTTATCATTTTCAATTAGTTTCTAAAAGAAAGAAGACATATGTTAAATAAATTTTTGTTCTATGAATTACTAAAAATATTAATTTGATAATATTGATGATTATAAGATTATTTAAAAATGCAAGTGTTCAGCAGGTTTTTAAACTAAATAACTCATAAATTAATAAGTATAAATAACTATAGATACAGTAATCGAATCGTCAAGATTGGACTCGAAATAACAACAACTCTTATATACGTACAACATAAAGAATTACTAGTTAAAGAATTACTAATAATTGTTTTGAAAAAGCTTAAAATTATAATCTTATTTGTTATCAAAGGCGGGACTTCGAACGTAGGCCATTAGACAGCCTTAGAAATGATTCAGATACTTGACCTTTACCTTTGTCTTTCAGCAATTAATATTGCAATTCCTATATTTTTGTATATTTATTGATGAATAGACTTAGATTATTACATTAGCGTACAGGACGTTTTTTCAATGTAGCAATTCTACTGCACATTCCATGGCACAAAATCAGAGTCAATTTAGAGCGGTATCGATGTCGCAGCATAGTACAATATCTTTTATTTGTTTATACAAAATTACCTTTACTACCTAAAGCTAAGTTTGTGACAATATCAAAATTTCATTTGTTACTATAACAACGAAAATATCTTTTAAAATTGACTAAAATGTAAAACTTAACAATTTTTGTATAATCATTATTAATCAAATTATTTATTTATGTAATTTTTGGTTAAACAATAGACAATATAAATTTGTTTTAAATAACTTCCATATTTTTTGCTTGAATCAAGACCTACTAGCATTGTTTCATATCCATAAGTTTAATTGATAGTGTACACTGTTCCATGACTTAATTTTTAACACAAAATTTCAATTATTAAGAGTCTAACCACTTTTACAAAATTTCATTTAGATTCTCAAAGTTCTTATAGTAATTTCACTTATGAAAATTGTTATTTAAATTACGGATATTTTATTTTGTATATGTTTTTGATAATTTGAAAAGAAACATTGTTCAGATATAAATTAATGATTACACTATATAAGAAAGATTAGATAAATATTGTTTGGGTATAGTTGTGGTAAGATGTGTAATAGATGACTAGAGTATTATATCCGAACTAGGCATTTATGTTGGTTATTTCTAATTTTATTAAATACAAGATTTAAAAATTTACACTCCTAGAAAGCAGAAATATGAAAATTATATTTTTACATAACTTTTTGGCTTGAATTTCAATTCAAACCGCATAGATTTTCATATTTCATTAACGTAGTTTTTTTTTTGTTATTCTTTATTAATAGAGTTTTATGAAAAATGACAGTATAAAAAATATTGGTGGCTAAAAAATTAATATAATTTTGGTTAGAGTATTCCTTTAAGCATATAACATGAGACTATATTATAGAAGTACAACAAAATGTATTATTTATAATATATTTCTTATGTTGGTCAGATAATTTTATGGGAAGTTAACACTAATTTAATGTTGAATATTAGAATTTCGTTTTTGCATGATTATATTATATTAATAAAAATTTCTAATTGAAATATATTGTAATTTTCTTATTAGATCTTTTAACATTTCTATATAAACTTCTTAGCAACGATATCTTAATTAGTTATAATTTTGTTTATTCTGATTTTATTTTATTTACATAAATTAAATATACAAATTACTATAATCATATCAATTTATATGGAAATGTTGTAAAGGTGTTTGTTTCTAAATCCGCTGGAAATTCAGGTCGTTGCTATGTTGGTCAGTAAAGATATGATTATCTACTTTATATTCTGAAATTGACCGAAACATAATTTGTAATTCAATTACATAACTGGGTCTATCCTGTATTTTCTAGTTAATTTAAAACAGTAATGAAAACCAGCTTGTAACCAATAATGTAATTTGGCCAATATTTAAGTATTACATTTATTGCATGACTTTCAAGAAAATGTTATTTTAGTTAAAATGGTTTCTTAAAGATTAGGTACATCGAAACTTTATTCTGATGCTAATTAAAGATGCTATCTGGTATAGTTTCAGTAGGTCTCTGTGCTAAAATATTCCGTTTATGCTGAGAGCAGTGTTTTTTGTTTAATTATTTAAAAGAAATTTATATCTGTACACAGTTTTTTTTTATGCTTATGTACGTACGTGCCTATATCCAGATAGAGGTCAGTAGGATTTCGTAGCAACATTTCCGATTAAAATTTCATAACTTTAATGCTTTACAATGTAGGGTTTTGTAGAGTGTATACTCATATAGTAATTGTTACCCGATTTCAATGATATTTTACATACAGATTGAGTTAGTACTCCTGTATTTGGAGTCGGTAGCTTCAGGTTGGACAAAACTAATATATGATCAGTTTAGTTGCCGAAGAATATTTGTATTCTGTTTTCTAGAGCATATGCATTATTATCCAATTTTGATAAAATTTGATGTGTTCATGATCTAGTGTGTGTCTTTTTCAGGGATGCCTTCTTATATTTGACTCAAATGCGTCTTTTTTTTTACTGCTATATTGTTTGCTCCAAATAGTTGTCTATTGGTTAAGGCATTAATATTCTAATAGTTCACGAGTAATAGTGTTAACATTCTTAGTATATGTTTTGCTTGATTACATCATCTAATAAGGAATACAAATCGTTACAGAATCCAGATTTGTTATTGTTGAATTTGTTATTGTTCAGTTTGAGTCTATTTTAGTTGAATTCGTTTTCATCTGATAAAGGATACCGATATACAAACACAGCAAATGCTTGGGTGCAAATACTTAAGGGTTGCAACGCTAGTTAACATTTTACGAAGTATTTTATATTTTTTCTTAAATCTATTATTTCATATTTTACTCTATCGTAAATACATTTTTTTTAAAGTTAAAGGCACCGAATTCTTGCATTAGCCTTTGAAGTCGAAATATTACTGGTTTTGGACCAGTAATATTATTTTTTACTCAAATAACCATCTCCAAACTAAAGATAATAAAAAGTTCCTGGCCAGGAACGATTTATATATATGGCATGAAGAGGCAATGAAAAAATCAAAGTTAAAGTTTTTATATCTGCAAAATCGAGAAAAATATCTTTCGGCAATATTTGAATGCTTATATAAAAAATAAGTTAATTTTAGTAATATATAATTTTTAATAAAATAATTTTTTTTTTTAAATTTATTGTAGTGACGTAAATTAAATTTTCATATAGAAGTACATATACAATTTGTAGTTACGCGTCAATTTATTCCATTTTCAGCACGTTGTTACACCATATGATATTCTGCGAATTCAGTACGATTTAATGGTGCATTATCTCGTTTAGGGCGTGCAAATGTCAGCAAATAGTTTGTTGTTGGTACTGAATAACAGTCCTATAAAATAAAAATATTAACGAAATCTCTTATTTAAAAGTTATTTTAAATAATTTAAAATAAAAATTTGCTTTTATTGCTAAATTAAATATATATTTAGTAAATAATTAAAATAAATTCAAAATTTAACAAAATACATTACCAATATCAACATTGACAATATTATCAAAAATAATGATGATTTTAATAAAAATTTCATATTAACGAATAACATTTGACAAATTATTAATATTTTATGAAAATAATATATTAGTAAAATTTGAAGTTTACGATCAAATTTTTCGTTTTGAACTGTTTAATTTCTTATATTAATTATGGCTTTATATACAAATTTCCTAAATCTAAATTTTATTTAAAATTATTTAAATGTTAAATATTTTTCAGTTATAATTTGTAAATTTTTGTTAAAGTTATCATACCATTTGAAATATAAATCATAAAGAAAATATGTTATGTAAATTACTTTGTTATGAGTATTAGCTATACTATAAATAATATTGAATTGATTATTTTGATGATAAAAAAAATTATAAAATATTTCAAAATGTAAGTGTTCACCTGCTGATAAAATGATTTATATTTTTTTTTTTTGTAATTAAGTATAAATAATTATTGGTTAAATTTAAATCATCATCAATTTTTGTGTACTCAAGATGTTTTTCTTTTGTTAATTCGATTGTCCCATTTTACCTGGCCCTATCATATATCTTTAAATATAATTAAAATTGTAAATTCTGTATTTTTGTAGGTTCCATGATAAAAAAGATTATTCTTTTCAAGACATTCCTCTGTAATCAGTTGCAACCGACCAGGATGTTTCTATTTCATAATTATAATCTATTGCTGTTGTTGTCAGATTTAGTATATTAATTATTTAAGTAACCTCTGTGTAATTTTATAATTTTATTACGCAATTGCCACTAAACAGACATAACTAATACTAAACAAAGATTTCACTATCCAATTTAATCTTTTCGTCGAATGAATCTAAGCATTTTGGCCAAGTATGTGTCAGAGGAGATATGGTCAACAAATTAAAATACGTTAGAGAGTACTAATATAGATCATTAAATACTTACTATTCTCGAAATGCAATAGACGCGGGTTGTGGTTAATAATTAAGCAATCGCTCATTTAAAAGATTCCATTATTAGAATCATATTTTACTATCTTCTCACCAAATATATTTGTTAAGTCCCCCTCAAATCATTTTCCTTACGTTATAACATTTCTATATAATTTGTACTTAAGATTATATCGGCAAGGAAACTATTGAATAGTACTGATGCCATTTAAAAGTCTTTTTATAAAAATCCTTATTTTAATTTCCCTAACATGAATTTCTGTAACACTAAATTAGTTTCGTATAAAACATAAAATAATTACGAAGATAATATTTTGTATTTTAATAAACTACTCGCTTTAAAAAATATCAACCGAAGTTAACAGGGAACAAGTCACAAGTTTCTTAAACTCGGTCAAATTATAATTCAAAGCGAACACATGATTTAGTAATTGGTTTCATACGTTTTTCTATATATCAGTGTTCGGTGAAAGTTGAGTTCAAGTGAATATTTGTAGGTACCTGCCCTGCTCTTCGTGCATTTAATGTAAAAAGTTTTAAAGTCTGTCAACATGCACTTAATTTCCTCGGAGCAGTTACCGGATTAAGAGCTCCTACATTACAACGGTGGCTTAGGGATGTGATAATTTTGATGGCCAGTCTTTGTACTCTATCCAGATATTGGAAACATGTTTGCGATGCTCCTGCACAATATTAGATTTATATTCAGGCAGAATGAAAGTCTTATATAACAAGAAGATCTGAAGCTGAAAAATTAACATTGAATTGTTTCTATAGTGTTGTTGGCGATACTTAAGACTATAAAGTACGTAACTTATTAAAGATTTTTCTCAACGATCAGATTTTTTTATATGTAGGATTATTTATTATTCCTTCTGTCTGGCATCACTGGTAATTTAAATTACTCAAATGGAAACGATGGTTTAATTTAATTGCTCAAACAAAGCATTGGTTGGAGCGATAATGATAATTAATTTATAAAAAAAAAGTTATTTGACGAAGTTGTAAGTAAAATCATTTTTAATGTATACTTTAATGAAAATATGTTAAAAATTATGTAAAAAAATCAATAAAAAATATAGTTTTTCATATATGATTGATATAAATAATTGAAATGTTGAAAAATTATCATTGTTTATGATGGTTAGTTACATTGGATTCTTTTTCTTCATATAATTAGTTAATAAAAACTTTAATAATTTCATTAATAAATATATTTATTGATATTTATTTTTAAAATTATCACAATTATTTCTTATGTACCATCCAAAATAGGTTTTCTATTGGTGTATTTATTATACAGCAAAATCTTATAAAAATATTTATATTGTAATATTGCAGGAGTAAAAACTTTAACAGAATCTTTTATGTTTTTTCTTTGATCCTGATATTTAGCAGCGTTTGATCAAAACTTAACATTCTAAATTAAATAATTTATCGAACTTATAAAATTTTATTAATTTTAGTAGGCTATTTAGCGTTTATAGTAGGTTTTATAGCTGAGTCATTAGTAAATTGTGATGAATTCAATATGGCCAATTGTTGTATAGTCACGGGTCTGGATTTGGTTCTTGATTTGCTTTTACTTCTGGCTCTAGTTTTGCTTCTCGATTTGGTTGTTTTAGATTGATTACCGGTTGATAATATTTTTGTATTAGCAAATTTTGGTGATACTGATGGTTTCAGTGATACATATAATGTTGGATATGTTGTAGTTTGTATCTCTTTTGTATTGATTTTATTTGTTTCTGTATCATTTACGGTTGGTATACTTGATATTAATTTATATAAAGAAGAGGCTCGTTTATGTTTCGATGCTGTTAATGGCATTATATAGCCTGAAGTAGGTAATAAATAATAGTCCTGTAACGTAATATTTACGATTAACGAAATGTATATAAATTTAATTTGTAAAATATTTATTATGATGTAATGTTAATATTTTTAAATGTAATATTGTTAAATGAATA
This sequence comes from Rhamphomyia laevipes, assembly GCA_963920725.1. Taxonomy (NCBI): domain Eukaryota; kingdom Metazoa; phylum Arthropoda; class Insecta; order Diptera; family Empididae; genus Rhamphomyia; species Rhamphomyia laevipes. Next base: position 15,667,491 of record OY987258.1, read on the forward strand.
TAGAATAAATAAAATTAAAATAAAAAATAATTATTTTATTTATCAAAATAAAGTAGATTTATAATTAAAAGAACAAGTTAAGAAAATTAAAATTTCTTCAATAAATGTGAATCAATTTAAATATATACCATAATTATTACCATTATCAGCATTATCAATATCACAATAACTAAAGAGAACTTCAAAAATTTATACATAATTAAGTAATAATAAAAATGTTTACAAATTATTAATATTAAACAAATTTTTTAGTTTATTAATAAAATTTTCATGGAGAACTGTTTGATTTCTTAATCCAATTAAGCGTTTTATAGCAATTTAAAATTTAAGCAATAAGTAAATTTTTGTTGAAGTTATCATACCATTTTAAAGAATTTTTTTTAAGAAAAATCTGGTAAGTAAATTACATTGCTATGAATATCATACTTCATACTATAAAAAATATTGAGTTGATAAATGTTAATGATTTATATTCACATATTTAAAAATGCAAGTGTTTTGCAGATTTTTGAACTAAATTCTTTATAAATATTTTTATATAATAGTGACATTTATTACAATTTACAACTTTTTAATCAAAAAAAAATATTATCAGTTAATTTCGTTTGAAATAGCTGAAATTTTTAAAGTTATTTACAATTTGGATGACAATTACTCGGAAGCTCGCTGTACTATTCTATTGGTGACTGATTTTCATATTAAGGTTGTGATTTTCATATTAAATTACCTTTTCTACCATGAAAATGGGTTAGCCCCAAAATCTTGCATTACAAAATCTTGCATTAGAATAGGGAAAGAATAAGTAAAATCGATTTTTTGAAGCGCATTGCGCGTAATATAATTCTTTGTTAATTTTTATATTAAAAGTTCTATAATATTTAATTATAACCAAATGAAGATTTTTATTTTTAATTATTAAATAAATTAGTGTTTCAAGTTCAAATAATTCTTGTTTCTCTTTAAGGAAGATTTTATGATGCTAGATTTTTAAAAGCAAGATTTTGTAATTCAAGATTTTTAAAAAAGCAAGATTTTGTAATGCAAGATATTAAAAAAATTAAAGATTTTCCCCATGAAAATGTACCTAATTTCGAGGTTTATTGCCTTGAATTATAAATGTAACATAATTATATAATGTAAATTATTATAATGATAATATAAATGGAAAATTTATCAATGTAAAATTACTATTTGATACGAAGTTTCATAAATGTTTGCATTTTACAATTTATACATATTTTGGGTGGGCTAAAAATTCACACAACCTTTTTCTTTCAAACATTCAGCAGAAGCTAACAGAACACCATTTATATTTTCATTTAATAATTTATTCTTAATTTTATATAGTTTTAATTAAATTAATTTTTGAAAAAAAAACACTTTCGAAATCTACATTTGCTTGTGGAAGTGATAAAATATTAATTACAAATTTTGAAAATAAAGGAAATTCTAATAATTAATATTCCATATCTTTCAATTCATTTTGAAGTGATATTGAAAAATATATGCTATCATGGTAAGCAGAAAATTGCAGTGGTTTACATACCTTGTACGGTTTTAATCCAAAAATTACCTTGAAACACTGTAATTACGGTAACGATAGCATCACTGGTTGTATTAGTGAATTGCATTAGCCGCAATGCACATTCAATGTAACGGAATTGAAATTATATGATATAGGGTCATTTTTTTCTGAATTACAAAAATAAATTCCAATACAAGCGGAATAATTGAAGCGATTCATTATCATTCGTACAAGAACAATGAGTAATAATTAGTAAAGTCATAAAAACAAATAAAAGATTTGTAAATCAGTAGCAATTAACTATCCACCAGAGGTAAGGGATTGCTCTGATAGTAGTATAAAAAATAATTTATTTTAATCTGAAGAATATGAGAAATAATCTAAAAAGTTATTTCAACAATTGCTATTAGAGATGATTTTTTTTGCTTTAAACTGATTAATTTCACATTGATTGATTTGTACGACACACATCAAATAACATTATAATTTGTATATTGTTGCACAAAATTACAGTGATTAAGAAACTGTATCTAAGATTATTTCTCTTCAAAATATGTTCTGTACTGAATCCTTTCCTAATTATTTACTCAAAATCATATGTTTTGTTGTAATTACATTGGATAATTTATGAATGTTTAGATTAGATTAGTAGAGTAAGAATAGTTTAATAAGGCTTTGCTGTTTGTTTTCATTGTGGCCTAACAAATCTATTGAGTTTACCATATTAAAGTTAAATTTAGGTCAATGTACTATTGATATTGAAAGCCTTGAAGCTTCATATTGGGTATATTAGAGTTTTCAGGGATATGGCTTCACATTCGCAAAATAATATGATTCGCAGAGAAAAAGTAACTCCAGATTGAAGTAAAGTTTTTCTAATCTGAGCTTACCTGGAGTATTATTCCTATTGATACAATCCACGTTGTTCGTAGCAGGTTACCTTTCTTCCCTTTCTTCTTGAGTTCATTTTATATATTCATTTCTTGTCTTATATTTTTATATATAACACTACTTATTTTCGTTGCCTCAAAAATATGTGTTTACTAAAGCCATTTTTCAAAATTTCTACAATTTCACTTTATACTTTTAATATTTATAAATTTCTTAATATAAAAATTAGTAATCTTTAAAGTCATATTTTAATATTATTTGTTTATGTAATGAATTGCTTTTTACATAAGTTTAATTCAAATTGTACACTGTTCCATGACATAACTTTTAACACAATAATCCAATTATCAGGTCAAAGGTCTAAATGTTTAAAGGTTTTTAAAAATGTATAGGATCACGATTTACGGCGTTATTTTAATAAAATTAAACTTTAAAATTATTGAAATTCTATTTTACATTTTCCTGATGATTTTAAAATACAATTTGTTCTATGTTATTTAGTAATGATTAGTATATGTCTAAATAAAACTTTACACAGTGTGTTTCCGTACTGACTATTTTCTATTTGTGAAGAAAATGCTAACTATCTGAATTTAAAAATTAAACAACACTAAAATTATGACTGGTTGATTAAATTATTTTGTCCGAAATGTGTAATTAAATGTCTATGCAAACCTTTATGGTTACAGAATCAGCAGGATAACTCATATTTAAAATTTCAACTATTTCCAAGTAAAGCCAAGCAAAACAAATTATTTAATATCTTATAAATTTGTAATAAATTCAATTATTTTGAATATAATTTAACACTTTAAGTTTTGTAAATATCCTTTTGAAAAGTTTTTTTTTTTTTTGAAAATTAATAAATGTTTGTAACTCTTAATAAATATTTATTTAGTGGCATTACATTTTGAACGCTAATTTATTCAATATCTTTCAAATAATATTGCACTTTCATATATAATAATAATATTATTTGTTATTCAGTAAACGTTTCTATTTTGAAAAAAAAAAACGGCATCAGCATAATTTATGCTCACAAAATATTTCAAAAATTTCATGATGATTTGAAAATAAATATTTTAGTGAGTATTTCTTATTTTCCAAAGCATAGATCTATCTATATTTATACTTTATTTATTTTTACACAAAGAATTTTTCTGCTTAGTTTAGCATAATACTAGAGAGATGCATGATTTCTAGATATAGTATTGTATTAATAATCAAGCAAATTCCAATTTTCAGTCCAAAGTGAAATATTTCAGGAAAATTCCAAATATAATCTGCATTTATGGAAAATTATAAATAATTGGTATAACAATTTGTATGATTGTATTATTTATTGTTATAGGTCCTTTTATGTTATCAATTATTTTATTAATTTAGTTTGTTTATACAGCAGATATTTAGGATCACTCTTACAATATCAAAATTTTTAACAAAACAATTATGTCAAACAAACTAATAATTATTTTACGAATTCCTTAAAGTTTAGATATTAAATCCAAAACCTAATTATTAATTCTTATGAATATAACCTTTTTGTGGTCCTTTAACTTACATTTTAATGAAATGGACTTACATTTTAATGAATTATTTAAGATTTATTATTATATTTTTATAAATTGCCATGTTGTGATTCTGGTTTGGTTTGGATGATGGAATTAACTGTGGAAATAATGATTATCTAAATATACTGCGACAAAAATGATTTCAAAAAAATAATTTACAATAAAAGGTAAGCGATTTCTGTTATCTATGAGGTCCAATTCATGTTAATGTGTTCAAAAAACTTCTTAGTTGAAATGTTTTTAAGGAATAATCGTTTGAAATATAAAATTCTCTATAAATTTGTTAGGAAATATTTTTCCAATATGTTAGGAAAATTCAACATAATAAATTGTGACAAGGTAAAGTAATATTTTTGATATAAATTAGTAGTTACTTTACACCAACTAAATTACTAAATTATAGTCCAACTACTTTCCTCAAAAACTCTTATATATTTTGAAATATTTTTAAGTTTGAGTTGAATGCCAAAAATCGGTAATTTACAGATCTATTTTGCTACCCTTACGATATCTTTCTATACTTTTATGATTAATGTCATCTTCCTTACATTCCTATTGAAAATATCAATTGGTCTAATGGCCTATAATCTTGCCATACTTTTTCCCAATTTCATATCAATTCATTCAGAAAATAAATTCCATAATTTTGCAAATTCTTCGTAATCTTCAAAATATAACATACAAAAGAATAATAATCAAAATATTCTTTTACTCCAAGCTCATAATTTTTACAAGATGAGACCAAAATCAGTCATGTAATTTACGTAAATACTCATAATTTTTCTTTATACCATATTTTCATAATGGAATTATATTATTTCCTGGATTAATTACGAATTTACTTCCGCAAAATAAATTTTCATGAAACAAATTAATACTAAATTCAAAGCCACAATTTATCATAATTTTTTGAATCATAACAACATGATTATTATAATTTATTTTTGTCAAATTCTCTTAAATATTATCCATTTATGTTATATATTAAGAATTATTCCTGATTACAAATATTTTTAGCGTTAATAAATTTCATTTTCTAGATCTCTCTAGACTATAAAATGAGAAAATTTAATATTCATCAGAAACTAAATAAATCGTTTATAATAAATTTATTCGTAATTTCATTAAAAGCACCTTTAGGCTGTGTAATAATTTAATAAATATTATTTAACATAAGAGAGTTAATCGTTGAAAAGGTAAGCTATATTAATCACTACAATAATTTCAAACTAAATATAAAAGATTTTTATTCTTTATAATATAAATTCATTTATATTTTTTGGATATTATTAATATTTATATAAAGCCATTTGATTAACTGGGCCTCGAATTTGATAAAAAAAAAGTCAAATGACAAAATGACTTTATGGCGAAAGATTCTGTTCTAGAAAAATTGTCATTCAAAATGATTTCATTAATAAAAACAGCAACCCTATTTGAATAACATGTGACATACGCTCCTAAAAATGGAATTAAATTTGACTCACAGGTTAGTTTCATCATCTAGTTCCGGATTCTAGTACTGTTTGTTAAAAGAGTATTGTTAACAAGTCATAACTATGAATAAAATGCTCTCCTTAGGGAAGCAACTTTTTTTTAATCAGTATTCAGGACATATCTCTGACGTAGCAGAACGAAATGGACCTCTCGTCAGACAAAAAGATGAACCACACAGTAAATACGGTAATCAGCCATATTGGCTGATATTATAAACATCCTCAACCAAATTACCGATGATGGCGGTTGCCGTCGGCCATGTTGATTGATAAAAATAACATCAGAGAATGTAAATACGAAATTTACTTTAAATTTAAATTCAACCAAAACAATGTAAATTTGAAAAGCAAATTAATTAAAATTTTAATCTAAGGCAATTTTTTTTATATAACTGCATTACAAAAATGTAGTTACAATTTTCCGTACACAGTTTTCCTGATATGTACAAAAATGTAGTTACGATTTTCTACACTTTAATTACGAATTTACGATCCGAAATTTACGATTTTAATTGTGATTTCATTCAAGTAATTGTAATAATTAATATAATTTTATTTAAACTTATTTTTCTATTTTACATAAATTTTAAAAGACATTACAGTAAATTTAGTTGAATTTTCCTTTTATATGGTAAAATGTTGATGACAGATATTAATTATGATAAATGTTGTACATAATAAGATTGTAAATATAAAATATCCAACAGTTTGCTATAAAAAGTAAATTATGATTATACTAAAATAATATTCAGATTGAAAATTTCAAAATATTTTGAATTTTTTACTTTAATTTTACAATTCTAATTACAGAAATTTCTTATTAACAGTTTTAGTAAAATTTTTAGTCAATTTGCTTTTTCTGTTAATTAATAATTTAACTAATTAACACTTGCTAAGAAATTCAAATATTCATATTTTTATATTTTAGTATATAGTTAATTAAAAGCATATATTTCGATTTATTTAAAAACTTAATTGCTAATTATGATTTTAATGACACTCAACTGTCATTGTCAAGCCTGAATCGTGAATCCATTCTGTACGATTCGCGATTCAGGGTTGACAATGACAACCAAACCTAAGATTTGGTTCGGAGACTGAATGGTGAAACGGAAAGGATTTTTTTGAGTACATATTTGTAGCTTTACAATTCGTGAATTCTTCATCTATTTAGCATACATTAATCATTTTAAATTTAAATTTTATAAGTTTTCATTTATTAAATTTCAAAAACTGATATTTTCATCAGTTCTTCATTAATTTGAATTCGAACATAAATTCATGATGAAGAAATATGAAATCTTTATAATGAGAATTAAAAATTATTCGGTTTCAAACCTAACTGACTTAGCACCATACATTTTTAAAAGCATTAACGCTACAGGAAACAATAATGAAATTAATTGGTATAACATTATAAAAATGTCTGGCCAAAAACCAACCTCGTACTCAGCTTTATCTTCAAAACCGAGTTCGAGGTTGAAATTTCGTTAGAAGTTTGTTAATGCTACAGCAATCAATTTAATAATTATTAAGATATTTTATCGATATAAATTAAATTTTTAAAATTCAGTTAACTAATTTATTTTTGTGCAAAATTTTTTGAAAAAATTTACACTAATTTTAGCAAAGATTTTTCTTTTTTTTTTTTTTATTATCTTTCATCCTTGAGGAATTCCTTTTACAGAGTCAAAAATTGTTTTTTTTTACAAAAAAAAGCTAATATTCAAGGAGTTAGAAAATTCGTATATCCTTTTTTCTATGAATAAATAAAATAATATAATACAGTCGTCCTACGAACAAATTTTCTTTTCTATATTACAGAATTTTCTTTTTATTTTGTTCGTTTTACTTTTATTTTTGAATAATTTTTTTCATAAGAATTTTTACCTTGAGGGAAAACATTTTGTTAAGTAGAATATATGAAAATAAAAATCATCATTTTTTTTTTTTTTTACAATTTCATTTTTATTTTAAGAAAATTTATAGCTTAGTATAGTGTATTTTATATATAGGAAGTTATATATACATCTAACCATGAATAATCTCTTTGAAAAATTAGCAATTTACTATTTTAAGTGCAGAGTTACCAAAGATCTAAGTATATAATGTTACCGAATATATTTTTCTTTGGTTAAGAAAATAAAATAAAAAAAAAATGGCTGAAATGCAAATTATTTGTATATGATGTTTAAATATGAGTGGTAACATAAAATAATATGAAGAAATTTCACTTAGAATATGATATAAGTAAATATTTTTAAAGTGATTCTTTCACTGCAGTTGAAAATTTAAATTTAATTCAACAAGAGATAAATTTTGTGTGATTCATTTCTGTCAATTAGCATCAAAACCATAGAAGATAAATCTTTTAAATGAATTTCAGATTCTTTCTCATCATGATATTCAAATAGGATAGAGACACTTTTAACTTTTAGCAGATAATCTATGATTATCCAATTAAATCCTCTGAAGAATAAATAAAAATTCCATCACAACACTTTATAGATCGATTATGTATTTCACATAAAAATTGAACATAAAATTTAATAATTATATCATTATCGTTTCAAGGAAGCCATGTTTTACCTGTTTGGTGATTTAAATTAATTTAAATCTAATTTATTGAGAAATACTAGCTTGAACTTAAAAGATTGTAGAGGTAACTGACTAATAAGTAAGTAAAAATCATATAAAAAAATCGAATAGATCTCAATATTTCCAATATTCGGAATGTAGAAATTACAAGGATATATAATTTTTAAATAAATTTAACATGTACTGTTCTACCCATAATGAGATTGTGGGTTCAATTCCCGCTGTAAACACTGTACGTTATATCAAAAATAAAAAGTGGATCCATATAATCAAAAATGGTTGGTGGTTCTCTATAACAATTGAACAAATAAATGTAAATATAAATTCCATGTGTATAGTAATTCCATTTTCAAGCAATTTTTTTAAAATAAAACTTAAATTCATTAACCAGCAATTTAAATGTTACTTGATTTTAAATTAACAAAAAGTATTTCTAGAAATTTACATATCCGGCGCTTATGATTTGTACTTTATATTAATTTTAAATAATCAAATTTCGAATACAGAAAATTTTATTTTGACAAAAATGTAAAAAATATTTTGATTGACAAAATGCAGATGCATTAAGTTATTTAGCTATAAAACTAACATTGCTTTTGAGATTTCTCTTTGATGACGCACTTTATAAAATAGATATAGCTCCCAAAATATGCAATTTTTTTTGTTTTTTAAAAATATGTATAGTGTATATTACCCACAAAGAATTGCGGGACAATCTAATCTATATGTAAATTGAAAAAACTTTTAATAATTTATGCTTCAAAATAAATTTTCATTTGATGTTTTGGAAAATAACATGGAATCCTTGACGATATTTTACGTATATATGAAGAATTTAATTGATTTAAAAGCATCAGAGTAGACAATTTAATTTTTGAGTACTAAGTTCCATTGCTTGTAAATGGTTTAATACTGATAAATGTTTTACTAAATTTTTGAAAATAACATATAGAAGATAATGTCAGTTAATTATGCGGCTGAGCCTCGTAAATTCCGGGTCATTTAATAATATTTTTCAATACATTTTCACACATGTCAACAGTTTTTCCATTAATTTCGTGGTTACAGTTCAACTGTGATACATTACGGCCTGGTTTTAATACCAGTTCGAGGCATCTATGTTGATCTTAGTTGACTCAGCTTTAAATAAGTATCAGCAATATATTTACAATATTTAATTGTCATTTTCGGACAAGGGAAAATGCTAATGGTTGAGACCATTTTGATGACAATAACAAATTTTTCACTATTAAAGGTATAAGCTTGTTGCCATTAAAGGTTTTCTCATTATAAAGAAACTTATGGTTCGGAATCCATATAAAATAAGTACTTTCAAATTTCAATAAAACTTGCACGAAAATACTATCATTGAAGCTCTATGCAAGTGGGAGTACAAAAGGATAAAAAAAAGTGTAATTGCTGAAATGCTTATTTTTTTAAATGAATATTAAGAAATTTTTTATAAAATTAATTCAAAACAATGTAACAAATTTAAACATTTTCTTTAATTTACTTAATTACTATATAGAAGTATGAAGCTTTTAAGATTAGCTGATTTGCATATAATTGACGGATATTTTGATTTTTTAGAAATATAGATGAAAATAATTATATGTCTAGTAAAATAGTTCGTGATGATTAATTTTTATAAGTTACGTGCAACACGAATATATTAAAAACGAATTGTAATTGGTGATGTGATATCTAAGGAAATTTGTTGAACTGAACTTAAGTAAATGCGACAAAGTATAAGACATTAAGTAAAGTCAATAATCAGTGACCAATTTTCTAAATGTTTCCTTTCGTGCGGAAAAATATATTTAATTTTTATAAATTTGGAAATTTTGTGGTAACAAAGTAATTATGATCTCTATATGTATATTAATACAGTATATATATATATAATGTATCCGATAGCCTTTTATATACAGTAGAGTCACAAAAAATTCAGATAGTAATAATTGATTCATTTTCTTTATGAATAAAAAGCTTCAAATAAACTAGACAAGAATCATCAAATGTTTTCGATTTGGACGGTTAGAAGTTGTACGATTCCTTGAAAATTAAACATTGAACTAAACAATTCCATTATTTGTTAAATTTCGGCAGTTTTATTATATAATTTTCATTTGAAACATGATGTTTTCCAGTATATGTCATGATACAGTTCATTTGTTCTTGATTAATTTACCTAATTCGGTATCTAGAAACATGAAGAATTCATAATATAATCAGGTTTCAAATGAAATAATATAATAAGACTGTCAAAGTTTAACAAATAATTTATAATAAGTTGAAATTAAATACATTTTTGCTTTAAATACTATCATATCACAATCTTTTATTTCTGACGCATAATTAATTTTATAAAACATAAATAACACAAAAAATTAATCATTAATTACATATTCATAAAAAAAAAGAATCAATTATGAAAATAACACTACACATATTTACAAACTACCAAAATCAATCAAATAACCGAACATCGTCCAGATTTACGTATTTCCATAACTTTCCCAATTTTCATAGCTTTCATAGCTCTCTTAGTGCATTGAAATTCACACAAATTTGCGTATGTCTGCTTGGTTGTTGCACAAACTGGATCATAATTACTCGGACATAGACAAAATATTGCATTCGATTCGTTTATTGTGCATCCAAATACAAATATAAATATTAAAATTGGAAATAATTTCATTTTTATGTAATTTTAAATATTTTATTTTATTTAGGGAATTTAATTATATTTAAATTTTCAATGTTCAATCTTTGAAGACAAAATAATAACTTAATTTTTATGAAATTAATTTCGGGTTTTTATATTTAAAATTCTTTATATAAGAACTGATGTTGTCAAAGTTATCTTTTATTGTACATACTTGTGCATTAAAGTATAATTAAATTATAAATATTTTTTTTAGTTTTATTATATTCTGAAATTTTTCTTTTAATCAGATATAATAATTTTTAGTATGTTACTTTTTTTTTTTTACTTTTTTATTTCAATTATATAAGAAAGATAATTATTTTCAGGGTTAAATTTAAAAAAAAATTGCAGTTTTAACAGAATGTTTTAATAACAGAACAATTACAGTCTGCATAACATTTGTATATTTTTTATAATATTTATGTATAATAATCAGACTTCTAAGAGCTTTAGATTGTATATAATTTTTATTATTTAAAAAAATCTTATTTTCAAACTTTAGTTGGGTAGTCACAATGATTTTGATACGTTACAATATGTTCCTTACAGCATTTTGAGACCCCTATAAAATTTTATATAACATATAAGATAGAAAGTTACAGTGAACGTTTTGAAACGAATAAGTTCGAAAAGAACTTTTATTTTTGGTGGATAGGTCGAATATAAGAAATTAAATGTCATTTAAAATTAAATGTCATAATATTAATAATAAAAATGAAAGAATTTCTTATGTTCTTATGGAATATAGTTCTTTCATATGCATTCGTAAACATTTGGGTGACTTTTAAAAATTATTCTGGATACAATTTCTTTTTTTTTTTACATGTATTAAGTATAACAAGAATTCGAATAATTCTAACATTTTCATTAATATTATTAATATTACTTTAAGTTTTAAATTTCGGATCAGTCGAAAACTGAAGTGATTCGAACCTGCCGCAGCGGAATAGAAATCATTTCGAATCCTACTTAATTCCGACATAAATAATTATATTTAAAGTCATATCTTGTTTAAATATTTTGTTTTAATAATTGAAAACATTTAAGCATCCCAAAAACTGTACCGTCAATTATCTAATAAAAATTATACAAAATTAAGAATTTCACAAATTTTCTAATTTTCATTTTATTTAATTTATTTTTATTTATTTAAATATATCATTATAAAATGTTTTTTCGTATTAGTTATTTTTATAGTCTACTCAGTACTTTAAATGGATTATGAAGAAAGTTCAATTAGAAACAGAAAATTTTCTAAAACATAATGAACAAATTTTATGAAATATTTATGTTGTTTTTTTTTCAAAATCTTATGTATTATTTTTAAAATCCTTTATAAATAATATATCACTGACAATTTAAGCATATCAATCTTAAGTGAAACATAAACTTACTGATTAAATGTGTAAGAAACTAATAATTTATTCAAACAATTTTAAATATAATTCCATCAAAATATTTTATGTTTCGGGTTATATTATGTTTTTATACAATTTTTTTTTTAAAACCATGTCCTTTTCCAAGTATATTATATAAAATTTGTTCATCTGATAAATTTAAGGAATTTTTTTTTTATTATATTTATATAAATAAATATTCCACATTCATATAATGTTGTAATAGTACAACTGATGCTAAATCAACTTTATTATTGTATAAATTAATGTATTTTTAAATTCAATATATCTTTCATAAAATTTCTATACATATATATATTTTATGTATAAGAATTTCTCAGCATTTGAGTGAAATATTTAAATCTATAGATTTTAAATTGTTCATGTCGTCCTTAAGAATTCATTTTCGTTTCAAATCTTTTCTATATACATTTATTTTATAAAATCATGAGAAATCCTTATACATATAAGCATTTCCAAATTAAGTCAGTTTTTCTTTAAGTAAAATTTGTATATTTCCACATTAAAATTTGAAGGATAAGTAAAATTATTTTTTCAATTGTACTTGGTCTTTTTTTCAAATCAACCGTAGAACACCGATTTACTTGATTACATAGAAGTGCACATTTAATATAATTCAATTTTTCTACAGTTCAAGTTTCTATTAATATACCACCAATTTCATGATTATAAAAAATCGATGAAAAAATGTTTTAAAAAAAAAAGTAAAATTATAGCTGAACAAAGACAAACTTGCCTGTATAAATAAATTTCTCAAAATATGATCTTGAAAAAACAAAATTTGTATAATAATATTTTATTAATTTAAATGACAAATTTTATGATTCTCATTGACGACTGACTCTACAGAAAAATCGGTAATAAGTTCATTTAACCCTTAACAGTTTTTTGTATCATATTTGAGACATTCCGATAAAACATTTATAATTTTCATACAATTTACAATTATAACTTAAAGACTTTTGCATCATATTTGATACAATCATAATTGCCATGAAAAAACTGGTAACCATGGTTTTTCGGCTCTACATTTTTCAAAAATTTTATATTTTTAATTTATGTACCGTGTACACTGCAGACTTTTACACTGATAATATTTTGATTTACACTGATAATGTATTTTTTTTATATAAAATATTTTCGTACTGTTATATAATTTTGACGAATTCTGTAATCCAATTATTTTTGGAATTTATATTGTTTGTAAATTAATAAACAAATAAATTCCAAAATTAATTAAATTTTTAATATATACTATAATTAATTACAGACGAAGCTTTAAACGGACTACAAAAATCTTAATTAGTTATTTGAAATATTTCAAAAATTTCATAATGAATCATTCTGTATATAAATTAAAGATACATTTTTTTATTATCAAATTTTTTGTAATGTACTTTAAGATTGAGGGCTTTATTTCCGAAATGTATAAAAAGCAAATGTATGTTTTATTTAAATCAAACATATATAATTAAATATTGTGTAATAAAAATAAATATAAATTATTGTGAGAATTATTAATTATCTTACTGTTATACTAGTATAACAGTTACAAAAACTGTAATACTCAAACTGTTATACTAGTATAACAGTTTTAGTAACTAGTATAACTGTTTGAAATAAACTGTAAATTATCAAAATCATATTAAATTTAACCTATCCAAAACAAATTGTCAAAATCTCGAATTTTTACACTTCACTACCTAGCTGCGTTGCCAACTCTAGCTGACAAGATTATAGTACAAAGTGGTCAAAATTATAGTATTTGTGAGAAAAATTACGTAAATTATAGTACTATTTTAAAATAGTAGAAAATATTTTCGAAATGTCTGAAATTGAAAAAAACTCAACAATAATTATTAGAACTCATTACAAAACTTATAACAAATAATTTTTTTTTATAGAAATTTAATGCTTTTTATTTTATTTCATTTTTTTTTCTTTTAATAGCATACAAACTTAAACATATAACAAAAAATAACAAAAAAAAAAAATAACAAAAAATAAACATAATATTAAATATAAAGTTATAATTCTCTTTGTAATAATTAAATTTTTTTATTAGTAACTAATATTTAGTCTTCAATCTCAAAAAGAAGACAATCTGGGTCAAATTGTTTAAAATCATAAATTTTTTGATTCATTTTCTCAATCATTTCTTTGTTTGGTTGGAATTTAATCAATATCATGATACGTAATACTAATAACTTTACCCAGCAAAAGGGTAATCTTTATTTACACAATATTTAGACGGATCGGTACGGGCTGAATCATGATAAAAATAAAATTATAAAAAAATTCTGGCAAATTGCATGAAATTAATACTTAATTATTCAATTTTTAAAGGATTTTTGAGTTTAAGGAAATAATAGTATTTTGGCGTACTATACATGGTTCATTATAGTACATAGTACAAACTAAAGTTTTTTGGTTAAATTATAGTACAATACTATAATTATAGTACGGTTGGCAACGCTGATAGCTCGTTAATAAACTGCAAATATATGTATAGAGATAATAAAAATATATCGCTTCTTGAACTAGGACATAGCATAGGGATGCTAATCTGATGACTGGTGATATATAAATCCTAGTTTGAGAAATTTTGACTCTAAACCTTAGAGTAGACGAAAGATTAATACGAAATCTTCGCTGGATAAGGTTGTACACTATACAGACAAGCCGTTCAGGTTCAGGACAGAGTGTTTTGGAGAAACTGTATATATTCGACAAGCAATATTTATTACATATGTTTAGAAAAATCATCATGTTTTACATTTATATTGTTAATATAGCAGACGTTCAGTAAAAGAGCATTAGTATATAAATTTAATTACTACACTATTTAAATATATTTATATTCATCCAAGCGAATTTAATCTATAGTTAATTAACAAAAATTTCCAAAAAATAAAATAAAATCTAATTAAATATAATTTTCTTTTATATGTATATATAACGTTTTCATTATTTTTGCTTAAAATTATTGGAAATTTTAAAATACCAGTCACGTTTTGTTTAACATTTTCCAAAAACTATAACATAATATTTATTTTATAATAATATAACTTAATTACTAAAATAAATGACACGTGCTTTTAAAAGTGCAATAAAAAATTGAAATCAAAATTATTCATAAAATTCATATTTGTTATAAATGCCATATCTTAATTAATGAACATTTAGCTATGAATATATCAATTTTTGATTAATATCCAAAATAATTGAATGTATAGACTAAATTGTAAACTTGAATTTAAATTAATTCAAAAATATTTGTTTTTAATCTAGACATAGATTAATTATGCAAATAATTTAAAAAAAATATATTTATGTGAAATAAACAATCAATTTAAAATAAAAAAGTTAAAGGTGGATTTACATATTCGACATTTACATATGCGAAGTCGTAGGTATTGTTGTGTCACTGCATTATCCTAATTGCAAGAATGAAATTCAATAAAAGCGGTGCAAATCCAACTTTTGTTTGTCATTCAATCAGTTTGCTTTGACTAGTTGACTTCCTCCTACCTAGGAAAAAGTAAATAAAATAAAAATTCTGAACAATTTTCTCTTACCAAAGGTAAGGAATTCTTCAGTTGGAAGTAAAGTTTGAAAGAAATTTAGTTTAAAAGTAAAGTAGTTAAGAAAAATAAAGTAATAAGAAATAAATAAAGATAAATAAAGGAAATAACCGAGTTATTATTTGGTTAATAGTACAGACCTCAGTTAATTCAAATATTTTCGTCGACGACTTCACAGAAACATAACCATTTTTACATTTGTGCAACCGTTTGTTGATGAAATATTTGATTATGATTGTAGTTGCATTTTAATTTGTTATGGACTTGGCACATCGAACTGCGAATTGCGAACAAATGAATTATTCCATGTTTAATTAATTTTTTTTAAACATTTTTAAAATTAATTAATACACATAAATTTATCAAATTCGTGAAATACGAATATTCACAACTCGTATTTCAGGTTTCAGGTCAACATTTGCCAAAATTCCCAATTCGCAGTTCGCGTTTCATGTGCAAAGTACATTATTCTAAACGTTAAATACAACATTTAATAATTTATATGAAAATTTACCATTTATGTATTTAATAGTGGCCCGCAAAATATGTTACATTATCTAAAATGTCACATACTGCAAGTAGTTGCAAAGAAAAAACGTTGCATATATAAATTCAACTTAATCCTTTAATGAAAAGTAATTGATTAATTTTCAGTAAAAGCATTTAATTTACATAAAAAATATAAAATAATCATTTTTAAATTATACAAAAATATTTGCTAGTTTCTTTTGTATTAATTTGCAACAGTAACAAACTTTAAAACCATCAAAATTTACTAATGGTTTAAAAATAAAGACTAAATTTACATAAATCAAATTTTAGTAACAACTAGTGAAATTTTTGTAATTGAATTTTATGGTTTTATGGTGAAATATATAAATTAAGGCCAGATAAATATGCGAATATAAAATATTTAAAATAATATAATAAAGTGTAAATTGTATTTTCATATAGATGGAAAATTAGAAGTTAAATATTTATATCAAAAAATAATTTGTTGAAGGATAAAATCGTGAAAATGAATTATATATAACATTTTATATCCAATGAATTTTGAAATATGCTTTTAGATCCATCAGGAACATATATATTTGATGATTGTAAATGAAATATTATAGTTAATATTTACGTGGTCGTATGCAGTGTAAAAATAATATTAAAACTAAATTTTAGACTAAATATTAATTTATTACTTACAAAGAGTTTTCTGAATTTATATTAACTATAATAGATTCCAAATATAAACTGAACAATTCACCCCAGCTATTTCAATTATTCAAATGCCATATGCAAATATTTTCCATATATTTTAAATGCAATTTAGAAACTCTTGAAATTTCATAAAATTTTATGATATGAAATATATTCTGTTGTAAAGCAATAAAATTTATTTTTTTGTGAAATTTCGCTACTTATTAATTGCTGTAGTAAACTGGTGAGCTGTTGAATAAATGTAATTTTGTATTACTGCATATTAAAAAGCGGTAGTAATGCACTGATAGTTGGAATCATTTTCAAATTAATACAAGTAATAAAAAATTAGCAATATGTAATTGAGGTTTTAAGACTGTATCACCGTTGGACCATTTGTTGACAAAATTTTAACAATCATGGTTCGGAATTCGAATTATTAGATCTAAATTAAAATAAAATGTTACGAAACCTTTATCATTAATGGCCCTTTGCAGTAAATTAGTTAAAACAAATAAAACAAAAGTTAACACGTTCGCCGTTTAAGGTCGTTATTCAATTTCTTGAAAACTTATGTTACATAATTTGTGCCACATTTTATTACAAAGTTATTATAGCTACGATTATGCGAGGGTTTCTGTTAAGATCTGTTACTATTTTCTTTAATTTGTACAGTGCTGCATTTGTGCAAAGCCTATAGGAGATTTTGAATTATTTCATTTTTCAGTGTGTGGTATAAACCTATTAATTTTGAATCCAGCTCAGATACCAGAAACTGAAAACCTTGAGATTTGTACCTTTAATAGAAGAAATTACAATATTTTATATCACAAATATATCCAAAACTAAAAGTTAGAGTTTATATGCCTTACATTTTGTCCTAACTGTGTAGTTTTTCTTGCACGAAAGATTTCAAATGGTTCACGTTCCATATATGAGACATAGTATTATTAACAATGTGAATTTTCCATGAAAACTCATAGGTAAGTATGTATAATAAATAAAAAAATATTTTTAAAAATTTGTTTTTGGATAGTCGGATGATAAATGCTATAAGAATAGACAGCGAAATATTATTTAGTTACAGCTGATTTAATAGACCTCCCGTTGCTTATATAGCTTGTTCATCGACAGCATGCTTTATAAGTTGATAATTTTATCTTTGTCTTATCAGAATTCGTATTCGTTTCTGAGAATTTTAATAAACATCATTTTTACGGTTTTTATTATTTATTAAACTCTTGAAATATGAAACTTTTTATTATATCTTTTTATTATTACTTTTAAATATATTAAGTTTTAATGTTTATACATAAATTTTTCAATTTTTATGTTGGAAAATTTACTTTTATATCTGAACAATGTTTTTTTTTAATAAATTATATAAAAATATTGTTCCTCTTGATCGAAATCCGTTTCATAAAGTTCGTACAGTTTTCTGTGAAGACAATCATAAATGATCTGTAAAAATAGTTTTTCATAAAACTATAATTATAAAAACGTGAAAATTTTGAAAATTATTTAAATTATTTAATTAAAAAAGTATGCTAATCTACAAAAAACAAAGTGGTATGGTATCACTAACGTTTCATTCCTTTTTCAACTATTTCGAAGCGGTATGGTTATCTAAAAATACCGGAGGAACAAAAACAGTTTCTCAGTTTACGTTCAAATATCTTCATTAAAACAATTCTTATATTTTAACATCAGTTTTTGGGTCTAGTTATGATAATTTATGAAGCATATAAAATTATAAACTTTGATTTATTATCCTTTTTTTTACCTGTTCATAAATTACTGAACAAAAATACATTAAAAATATATGTATTATATACATATTTGCTTGTAACACTTACGTAAATTCGAATATTAAAATTAAGTAGAAGGCATTCAAAGTTCTTTAAGACTTCCTCTTTACTAAAATTTATATACTAAAAATTCTTAGTTATTGTCCTTACTGAATTGTAAGATAATATAATAAATAATTTTAATGCCTGGTACTTTGTAATGAAAGCAAATATTTACTTTTGTTAGCACTTTTACCAAGAATTTTTATTTGGTAACATTGAGTTAGTATTTAGTTAAAAAAATATTAAAAGTAATTTTACAATTTTGGATAAATTGGGTTTAATGTAGTTTTGGAAAACTCATATTAATCCATGGAATTAGCTATTACTTATTACTAATTCCAGATTTTGTTTTTCATATTAAAATTCTTTACAATAATGTTAAAAATAATAAATTTGTTAGTGGTTAATAAAATTAACGAATTTTATTTATATAAAAATTATACTTCCTTTTACAATAATTTTCCAAATATCTTTTCCCTCTCAATTTATACAAATAAAATCTCGGAAAATCACAAAAAAAATATATTTTACATCACTTTCTTGTATCATAATATAATTTAAATAATGGATTTTAAGTTTGAAAATTAGTATATTTTTTTACGGGAATTAGATATGTAAGGCTTATAATCCCCCTTTTTTCCATATTAATAAAAATAAACGGCTGTCTTCAAATATTTTAAATTCGTATCTAAATAAAAAGATAAATTTCAATGGCAAGTCAGAAGAATACAAGAAAAAAGGGAGAAAATTTTGTAAAAAAAGAAAATTTATATAAATTATTCATGTAACATGTTTTGTTATTGAGCTTCAAGGTGGAATATCACATCACTATAGAAACAAATAGGCAAATTATAAAATTACCAAGCTCAGGGATATAGATAAAAAATAAAAATAAAATTATTTTATAAATAAATTAAATTTTTTTCTGTTTTTGAGAAGTTTAATTAATTGGATAGCGCGAGTAACTTATCAATATCAATATACCACTAATTATCTAATCTAAAAAAATCATATTTTGATATATATAACAAAATATGATTTTTTTAGATTAGATAATACACTCACTACAAAGTATAATCTATATCAAATTAGTAGGTGTTAAGCCTAAGCCTATAATAGACGTGAATCGTGGTGAAGCCACAGGAGTGTAGAAAATAAAATTTTAAATAACAATTACAAGTGATAAAAATTAAAGCTAAAAAAGCTTAAACATTATCTAGGCTTGTAACTCATGAGTTACACATAAATTTTTAAGTTTTCTGATCTACGTTTCATTTAAAGCGTCTGAAAATCAACCTTTACTTTAGAATGTTCGACTGGGAAAACTGAATATTGTCTACTTCTACTGCATCAAGTTTTGACATATTCGCAAAGAATTTAATTAGAACCAGTTTATTTTTACATTTTACCCAGTTGGCATATTCTTTTTTGATTGATATCATGAATCACAATAAATTATGTTCTTCAAATTGATGGTACCAGGTACCACAATAATTCCATCTCAAAATAACGAAAATCACTCCTGAGGTTTCGAAAGTAATTCGTTTCCTATTAAATGCCAATATACTTGTTTACTCACTTGTGTATTATTTATTCCCTGAAATAATTTAAAACTCTTAAATGTAAATTTATCAATAATTTCTAAAAAAATTCTTTTTTTTATTATATTTTATTCCCAGACAGTAGACAAGTTGATTTATATTCATTTTTTTTATTGAATTTGTGATAGAAGAAAAAGTTTCTCCCATTTTATAAAAAATAATATGTTTTCTATCAATCTTTTAAAAGCATAAAATATATATTCATTTAAATCTGGAATCGTATTAGTACCGTCTATGTCAGCGTCACCGACAACGAGTGACCTAAAATTTTAAATTACATTGTATGAATTGAAAGAAACTTTTCAAAGTTGCCGTTTTCTTAGTTTTTTGTGAAATTTATGTTTTAAGGCTACTTCTCAACTTAAAAAGTTTTTTACTACATTTTTAGCAACGCGGCAAATACGTATTTGTGTCAAAGTCGGTTGTCAGCGCTGATAATAGAAAATATTTCTACTACATAGTCAATCGCCTGGAATATGTTCAGTAGCTGGTTAAGATCGATTGATAAATCGATTCAATTTGAAGTTTTGTTTTTGTTTTTCTGATGTTCATATAATTTTTATTCTGTTTATTATATAATTCAACCATGTTTCATCACGCATTAATTAAAACTGTCAAATTTAATTCCTCTTGATATTTGCTTTAGTTTAAATTCGTGAAAGTTCAATCATTTGAAAAGCATCTATCACTTAATCGATTTTTTATTAAGACGTCAAATTTAATTTAAACGTATTGATACTGAACTGATTGATACATTGCAGTACGAGCTTTAGTATCTGTAATACAGAAGTCGAATTTAAAAAAAATTATTAAAATATATTATTCACACAAATTGCTCAACCGCAAAAGGAAGTACAAAATAAGATATTTTTTGAAAGTTTAATGAAAATTTCCTATTTAAATTCGTAACCGAAATATAATTTTATTTTTATGGAAAATATAATTTTGGAATATCTAATGCTGTAAATGATCCTTTAACTACTATAATTTAGCTAATAATTAAAATTACCATATAACTATTTGTGACGTTAAATAGAATTTGATATCGGAATATTTATCAGGTAACATATATACATTCTTATGTTCATTTAATTTACTCAACGAATTAGAAAAAAATATTACATAAATGTAATATGGAAGGAGCATAAATGTTCCATCTCTTTTTAACTCATAGTAAATTTCATATATATAAAAAAAATGTTTATGAAGCCGTGAAAAAATTACTTCCTTTTCTCTGCTAACCAATCTGTCAAAATCAAATCGCCTACGGAATTCTTAAAAACCTCATATGCCATTTTCACATTTATTGACTATTGAATTAGGTACTTGAATATATGGATAAGATAAGAACATAATAAAATCTGATAAAAAGTTTTTACTAATCGTAAAAATTAAAAGTTTTTTAGTAAATACAAATATAATTATATAATTTATAGATTTGCATTTTTATTGACGTGTTTCATAATATGCAATAAAAGTTTCTGTATTAAATATTTAAGCCTATACTTGATATCAACAATTGTCCATAATGTTATATGTAGGTATACTTGTATAAAAAAGTATATTTAAAATTAATATTAATAAAATAAAATAAATTTTAAATAAATAATAAAGTAATTTTAAATAATATTCAAAATAATTTTTTATTTACTTACTTACTCCGCGTTACAACTTTAGTTAGCCTTCAAAGCTTTAGTAATCATTTTTATCTTTTACCGCCCTTGAACTTCTGGACGCAGAAGTACAAGTGCAGTAAATCATAAAGTTCTCAAAATTTTGTATTTTCTTAGTAAATTCTTAATCTTGTCAAAGCTAAGCTATAGTACTGTATGTATAGTCTTTTAATAAGGAATTCTAGCAATCTTTGTAATCCATATATAAGTTGCCTGACTTCGCAATGTGGTAACGCTCTACAGTACCGTATCATTCAAGTTGCCTGCACTATTAAAGTTTTGATACTTTAACATGCAACGTATAATGTTATGAAGTTACTGTATAAATTTAATAAAGGGAGCTTAAGATTGTTCTACTTTTACCTCCACTACAATTGAAAGTTGCAAGAACTTGTTCTGCTAATGAAGGCAAGGTTTGTGCTTAAAAAAAGAGCGACTTAGGATGAGCATTGTTTCTATATTGTTTTCATTGTTTCTATAACTCAAGATGGTTTCCATATTTAGCCTGTGCACACATATAAAGTAGACACGCCAGGAGAGCCCGGACCGGAATCTTCGATCGTCCGGATTTTATTCGTGTTATTTAGGTGATTATTTATGAATTGTTAAATAAACGATTATATATAATGATAAATAATAAGAAATATAATTAAGTTATAAATAATTTAATTAATTAATATAAATCAATATAATAATTTTTTTAAAATTCGATTGAAATTATTGTTATCGGACAAATTGTTATTCGATTTCTTATCATATCGTCCGTTATGATTACGTTCGTTATCATCGTATTCAATAAATTTATCTTTAGTATATAATATCAACCAAATATGATTTTTTAAGTAGTAGAAAAATTAACTGTGTTTTTATTAAATTTATATTTAAAAGAAATTGAATTAATAATTATGAAATTAATTTCAGTTATCTTAGTTGTATTTATTTTACTCGTTTCCATATTTAATGGTTTAAATGCTGAATTTTGCCCTTGTGGCAGAATTCTTGAACCAGTTTGTGGTACAAATCATCAAACATATGCAAATTATTGTGAATTTGAATGTTCCCAGCGACAATTGAGATTACTTGGAGAGAAACTAGAAATATTAAGATCTGGAATATGTTAAAATTTATATATTTAAAAAATGTATTATGTTATAAAAAAGAAATAAATTATGATTTTTTCATAAAAAATAATTATAAATGTTTAAAATATTTCAATAGATGTTAAAATAATATTATCTTCTATGTATAGAACTGAAATATGGAT
Organism: Rhamphomyia laevipes; assembly: GCA_963920725.1. Taxonomy (NCBI): domain Eukaryota; kingdom Metazoa; phylum Arthropoda; class Insecta; order Diptera; family Empididae; genus Rhamphomyia; species Rhamphomyia laevipes. Next base: position 15,690,863 of record OY987258.1, read on the forward strand.
GGAAATAGAGTGAGAGACGCAATATAACGAAAGTACGCCTATTTGTTGCTATTGTAAATAATCGTACACGTACTGGGAACATGAAATATTATAAATTAAGATTACCAAGTAAAAATTAAATGCAAAACAGATAAGAAATTGACTCTTTCAAATTCATTTGTATGTAATTATTTTGTTATTCTTTGTTCATTCCGCTTGGCATAATAGGGCCTCAATGATTGAGGTTTCTTGACATTTTATTTCAATTAAGGAAAATGTTGCAATGGTGACCTTGTCTTGAAATCACAATTACATATATTGTACCTTTTTTTATTAGTATTACTCATTTGAAGATAATTCAACTTAGATTAAAATTGATGCCTCAGTCTGTAGTTAAACCCCGGACCGAATGAATCAGAGCATTCACTACAAATTCGCCACTGTGCTCTTATTATTTTTTAATAGAACAATATATTTGTTGACAAAAATTGACACAATTAGCTACATATTTTTTTAAAATACAATTCGAATTTTTACTGAAATATGCAATCAAAATTAAATAAAATTGTATGCAAATTTTTTCATTCTGGAAATTATTGATAAAAAATATGAAAACAATAATACATATTATAATTTATTTGTCCTATTACCGAATGATCCATAAATGATTCTTGATTCTTTTTTTTATTTAATTTATATTAGCTTAGTTTGTTAAAAAACCAATTTATCAAAATACAAATATGATTCTTAAATATAATACAAACCCAAATTAAGATATTGCCAGAACTTATTAACCCATTAAACTCTGGCAAGATATAAATTGGTTGATAATATTGCGTTGTTGGTTAATGTGTTGCATTTAATTCTTACGACAGCTCATAACTATTCTATTACCATTGAAAAACTATTCGATTTGTTCTTGTATATTAAAATTTCGTAAGATTATACATATTGCATTTATTACAGGGTGTCCTATATCAGTGTATAATAAATTAGTTTAAAAAAATAATTGCTGTATGGATTTTTTCATATAAATTTTGCAATTGGCATAATTCGTAGAAATGTACATATAAAAATATGAACTAGTGTCTGTCAAATAGAGGGAAAAATATTAATAGAAAAAGAAATATCGTAAAAGAAATTTCGTAATCATTTTTTAAGCGATACACTAATTCGTTATACACTGATTCAATTAACCCAAACTGTTGTAATATCTGTCGACAACGACATTCGTGAAGTGCAGAACAAAACAAAACAAAAAATAGCGCCCTAGCAGACCTAGCAGAATTCCACTGATACCACTGAGATGTGTTGAAAATGCAGAAACCGGAATCCGAATCAAATATAATTACTCAAAAGTACTAAATTTATGTACTAAAAATCATTTTTTCCTGAAAATTTATTTAACTGGAAAAACAAAGAGGTTGTCTTTTTTCCGAAAAGTTGCTTGAATTCACTTACATTGCTTTTAATTTTACGAATAGTTATCCACTAACATGACAGAATAATTGCACTACTAATAATTGCAAATTGCAAGTAATGGACTTGTCATACACTAATTCATTATAAACAAATTCAGGTTGCCCTGTTCTAGATTCAAACTATGGATAATTATGTATATTATAAATTGAAGACTTGCGGTTGTAGGTTAGCTAAAAAATATAAACACTTAATTTTAATAAACTAATTTTTTTTAGCATTTCTACAGAAAATAATTTTTTTTATTATAATTTATTCAAATTAATTCACATAAGTAATACAAAATATAAAAACGGAAAATGGTCGAATAAATAAAGCTACAGAATTGTTAGCTAGTGAATTAATTATTAAACGATTTTTTTTTTTTATAAATTTCAAAAATATGTTTACAAAAATTTATAATTATTACAATTTTTAATCATCAACAATTTGAAAATGTTGGAAATTATAAAAATAATAAATTTTTATTGATGATTTCTTAATAAGGAATTAATTAAGATGTTTAATTAATTAATTAAGTATCTATGACTTAATTTTTATTTATAGAATTGAATATTCAAATTCATAATTTGTACAATTTAAATTCTATACATATTTTATTAATTAATATATAAATTTTATTAATATAATTTATATATACAATCCTAAAATTAATTCTTTCAATTGATTCACGTTTTTCATATTGATATATAAATAATCCTTTTCAATATAAATTAATATAACGATAGTAATTTTTTAGTGTAAAAATATGAAATTATTAAAAATCTTTATTAAATCCTTTAAATTGGTTATAAATCAAAAATGTTAAATATAAATATAAAAAATATTTAATTAAATTAATTAAATTAATTGAATACACAATGAAAATAAAATTAAATCCTGACTTTTTTAATAAATTTTAGTGAAATATTAGTGAAATTTATATTTTATTGACGACGATCGTAGTTTAAAGACTATAAATAGATAGCAAGCTTAACTAACCTTTCATTTTTTTATATAAAATGTATTAAACCGAAATTAATTTGAAAATGCCAGAAAATTATTGGTTGTGATAATGTAGTTAGAAACATTATTGAATTATTAACAATCCATTGGGGATCAATAACAAAACTATAAAATTCAGGATAGTTATGTTGGAAATTTATTCATTTAAGAAATTTATTTAATTATATTAAACATGAAAACATTGTTTTATGAAATGACTTATGTCCTTTATAGCCTGCAGTATGACTTTTCAGCATCTTGTTATCAATATTATATCTTAAAAGTGTTTCTAAATATTATTATATATTTGATTTTACAATCATTTCCAGGAAAATTGAAACTAGAATATAAAAATATTACTAATTTTGTATTATTCATAAGAATTTCTTATCCTGTTGGGAGCAATAATGGCCTTCCAAATGATAGAAGTTTCGGGAAATTCTATTACAATTTCGGACTCTTACTAAGTTTATTGATTTCATCCACCATAAGTGTTAAACTATTTAATTATTTCTTTTAAATAGATTATTAGCGTGTGCTCAGGACATATAATAATTATTTAGGTCAGCCCATTCAACCGTACACGCTAGCTTGTCTTTCACTGTCACAACTACTGTAGAATACTCTTCATTCAACTACGAATTCACAATTTTTTTTTCTTAGTTCAATTAATTGAGTAACATAATTTACTTTATAATAGTGCTTTTAACAAAAAGCTAATATGTTTTTTTAAAGTGAGACATTTGTTGTCACCAATCTGCTTCAATCGTTGGTATTTTTTTAAGTCTTAAGCTCAGATTAAATGATGTAAATAATTATTACTGATTACTGGTCAGAGAAACCAACCAAAATGTATTTCCTTCAAGGTCACGGTTTCGTTATTCAATTTTTCGACTTCAGATTAATAAGAATATTATTCCGAAAGAACAAAATATAACCGAAAAAACTTTATATGAATAAATTCGTTCCTGATTATAGTTACGATTAATGGTTTTAAAAAAATTAGATTCGGTTATTTTTAAATATGTCTTTTAATTTCAGTTTTCAGTCATAGCATAATTCGCTACCAATGTACTTGTACGCCATTATCTTAATTATTACTACTAACGATAATTATTACTACTAAGGGGGTATTAATTATTACTACTAAAGAAATTTTGTACAAATATATTTCAACAAATGAATTTAATTATATGTGAATAAGTTTACTGACGATATTTACTTCAATTATGGACTTTTAAATTTATATTTTATCATTATGAAAATGAAACGTAATTTTCCAATCTAGCATTATAATGAAACCACTAACCGCAAACACCATATAGCATTAGCATATAAATTATAGTTAAAATTTCAACTAAATCGCTATTCTTACCATCAATAAGATCGATTGAGTTGACATTTATATTATGCTGCCTATACATTATACAACATGTTGAAAACTTGGTCAAGTTATATCATTTGTCTGAAATTTTACAATATGTTGAAAACTATTTTGACATATGTTTTTATATGTTTATGCTATAAAAATTAAATTATAATTATTTTTCATCCAACTTTTATTGTAGTATTTTTCTGACATTTGACACTATCTAGAATAAACAAAAACATAAGACATTTTTTTATATTAGAGTTTTATCGGTTGTTGTAATGTGTCTAATAATGTGACCATTTTGAAATGTGTCTAATAAATTTACATAATTTACAGCCCATTTGACAACTCATTATCAACCATGTTGCACAATGTATGGACAGCTTTACAATTTATTAACATATGTATAGCCAATCGACAGTATTATACTATGACCTACTAAATTGTCAACAAGTTGTTGTTCTAAAAAAAAAAAATATATATTTATTTATTTTCTAATTTTGTTACAGTATTGTGGGTTGATTAATTGGTATACTAATATATAATGTACGCCTTTCAGACATTTATTAGGAATTATTATTATTATTAGCATGAAAAAATCGATTTTTTTTTTATTATTATTTATTGTTAAACGGCGTCAATTTATTTGTCAGTTCATATCCTGTTTTTTTTGTTGTAAAAGATGTACATAAATTAAAGGAATGAATATATTTTTTATACATATTCTACTGTATATGTGCAATGCCTGCAACTTAAATGGTTTTACATAAAATATACATATTTCAAGTAACCACAAATGAAATGAAAATGAATCTTGATTTAAAATAAAAATGTTTATCAAAGCTTTTTTCATATTATATATAAGATATTTAAGAAGCTTTTCTATTATTGGCTTCGTGATTATTTTTTTATTTTATGATTTTGATTTAAATTCAGGAATTGATTGATCTTGTAAGGATATAGATTTATGTAATCTTTAAGATTATTAGAAGGATTTCATGAAAATTCAATAAATTTGTAAGAATATATTTATAATTTAATGTATGTGGAAGTTTTATTAACCTTATTTAATAATAAATTTCTATTGATTTGGAAATTGTTAAATAAATGATTATGTAATTGTAAGAAAATTGTAGCAATAATCTTTTAAAATTAAAATTTTTGCAATTATTGTTCAAACTTAATGAGGATTATTTAATTCTTCCAGCAAATTATACATAAATTGAATATTATCAAATAATAATTATTGCGTATACCATTTAATATTCAGCTAACAAAAGATACTTTTTCGGTATCAACAATTTAAATTTTCCTTACGAAATGAAATTTATATTTTGGTATCAAATTAATAATAAATTATGTCATTAAATTAATTTGTAAAAACTGTTTAATATATCCGGTTGGATCGTTGGTTTAAGTGGCGAGTACCCAGCAAAATGGCCAGTGACTCCAATAAACGCATATACGCCGTTTTGCTACCACTCATACTCATGAAACCAGTCTAGATTACGCGGTGGAAATAGGCACTTTAGATGCACCTCGTGTTATCGAAGAAGCGAACCGCGTATCTGGGTTGCTTCGTGGTTAGATCGTTGAGTTCGCTAAGGTATAAACTTTATCAGGTTCTGGCCAGTGCATGGCACTTGCAAATGGAGTGCACTACAGTCTGTTTCTCATGCGGTACTTTACAGCTGCGGCATGATTGGTTAAATGGGATGTCCAGTGTGGCCGCATGTTCAACGATTGGCCTGGGCCCCGTATACACAGCTATCTTTCTAGTTATGTCCTTGCGGGGAAGCTTTAAATGGTAGTCCGTTTTTCTTTTTTCGTAAAACGGCCATGTTTTTCTGGCCGTTCTACACGAGATTAGGTCTTCCATCTAAATATATTCGAGTGTTTTTTTGTAAAGAATTTGTGTAAAACCTTTTTTTTTTGAAGTATTATAAATGTTGTTGGGTAAAAACTTAATGTAATTGAGTAGAAACTTAATGTAATATAGGTCCATAGTTCATATACATCCCCATATTTTGGTTGGTGTCCATTATTATTTCCCTATAAAATGTTAACCGGAAAATATTAGTTTTCTTGATCATTGAGAACATTTAAAAATTTGTGTAATAATATAATTAGTTATTTTGTGTATGTTTCCATTACGCTTAAAAGATTTAATCTTTCCATAAACATTATTGGTATAATTAAACTTACAAAGATTTATAAATCATTTATGCATATTTTATAGATAACATAATTAGGAAAATGCATTTACATATTTGTAAATAACGTAGAACTGTAACAGATGAATAATAAATTTAATTGTAATTTCTCGATTTTAGTTTGTATATTGATGGTTATTGTGATTTATATTATTACTAATAATACTGGAGGAATTCATAATTATGTTAAACAAAAACATACCGAGGCAAAGTAAAATTTACATAATTTATCTTAATTAATTTTATATTCATATTTTTGGAAATTGATATTTAATATAATTTAAATTTATGATATTTAATATAGATTGAGCATATTTTATGGAAAGTACATCACTAGAGCAGAACTATTTGTAGAAGAGGTTGAAAATGTTATTAATTATTGTACAATGTCTTATATCGCCATAAGATCCAAATGTTGGCAATATTAGCCAACATATTTTACTGTGTACTTTTGGTATAATTTAACAGTAGGATTAGATTAAGTTAGTTTAAGAAGGTGTGAAAAACTTAAACTTAAATGGTCGCGCCACAACAAGAGATATCTTAATGTATACGTTGTGGTCGTTTTGTTCAGTTTTATATTCCGGGTCATGATTCATATAACAATTATTCTTTTTCACAGATTCTACTTTCGTTAATAAGGAGTCTGCTTCTTCATGAAGGTAGTTCTGCAAGAGTGTTGATTAATTTTCAGGTTCAGTCCGCAAGACTGTAAAATTTATATACCAAATGTTTGAATGTAGGTTTTTCAGTATCACAGTGAAATAGCTGCTCATTGGTGTACCCCGACCATTCTCTTCTTAATTACCGGGGCGGAGCGATTTCTTTTCAATGTTTACGTTACAAAAATCCTACCTCGAATATTGTTGGTTTTATGAGCATTTGAAATTCTCCTACTCATAAAAAGTGAATTGGACTTATAGCGCTAAATCGGGGTAATTTTTTCGTGTGTTCAAAATGCGGAGGTTTATCAAACACCAAACAGGGAATAAATTAATTGTGTTATTATTTGACTTAACAATAGAATTTTTGGTCTGGTGTAATTCGACCTCTGTTATTATTTTAAATATTTATACTACCACTTTACCAACTGCTACACACTTCAGATTAGTTCTTTTAATTTAAATTAAAATTAATATTAAAAAGAAAATCACCAAACTGTGTAAAAAAAATATATTTATACGAATCATAATTTTCTTATTACATAAGTGCATAATAAAATAAAAATTTTTAATTTTTTTTTTTAAATTCTTTTCATAGTAAGGATATAACTAAATTATAAATTAAAAGATTTTCTGACAAAAACCCTAACATCCTTATTAACTTTAAATATCCTGGTAAATTTATTTGGCTAGTACAAATTTTACACCAAAACATTGTTAAAAAAAACATACTAAAAGAACAAAACGAGCTTAATCCTTTAAGCTTATGTTATTAAAATTATAGTTGCTTTTGTCCACCAGACGAAAGTCCTAATCTCCAAATAAGGATTTGCTCATATATGATTTTTTTTTAGCAAAACGTGAAAAACTCGCTGAAACATTTTATGAATATAAAATATTTATGGACATAGGACATCCAAAAGAGTAGAAAATGGAATGATGTTATAAAAGTAAAGTATTTTTAAAGATGGAAGATTTTATTATTAAAATACTATAAATTCCACAATTTTTTGCTTTTGAATTTCAATGAGGATTTATATTTTTTGTTAGTATTTCCTAGCAATGTTAAGAGGAAAAACTAGATTTCTTCAACAAAATATAAGTGCATCCCATTTCTTTGGGCCAGAATCATAAAATTCGACATGTACAATCTGAATAACTGGTAGAATATTGAACACTCACAGCACAAAAATATGAGGCTGCAGGTTTTATTAATATCTATAAAATATAATTCTACAAACTAATAATAAAGCCCAGTTAAACTTACTGCCCAGATGTTTTAGATCACAAATTAAAAAATATATGGTTTTAAAATAAACAAATGAGTAAATTGTTCTTAGCACCAGCAACACTTTAGGTCACGTTCAGAAACTGTGCTATGTTTGAAGCTTAGCTAGCAATATGCTCATATATAAATTGAAATTAGTGTGCATAGAATATAAGAAAACTGTTTGCTAAGCGATATAGCTGATTTTTGTTGTTCAAATGTTGGTTTAGCAATTTTTAAAAAATCGTCAGAATGAAAGGAAATATTATGGTTGATAAGTGGGAGAATCGTTTGTTAATTGATAAAAAGTGGGAGAAAATTGCTACAGAACGAAAGTAATGTAGATTAAAATATGCGGCACAAAACCAAACTTTTCGAACAACTAAAAGTTCTACTTTGCACACTCTACGATTTACCCATGGCATGAAAAACCACAGCTTCCAGGATAGCACAACTTCATTCAGCACCTCTCATAGCGTTACTCAGAATGTGGTTAAGTATGATGGGTATAAGCTTTTCAAGTCATTTAATAAATTAATTAATTTTTAAAGGAAAACTATATCTAGTATGATTGTTATTGGAAAACATTCGTAAATAAATTTAATTTGGTTTTTGACTTAATTGTGTAGAAAAAAACTGGCATTAACTAATTATAATAGAAAAATTCAAAATATATAAAAATTTTATTAATAAATTAAAATGGATAAATTTTGTAAAAATGATTTTTCAAAAACTGTGGTTATAATTATTTATTTAATATGTTTTACCAATCAATTTTAATGTTGACACAAAATTCGTATCTAAAGTTTACAACTAAAATTTTCTCTTTTGAAAATTTATAGTAAAATACTAATTTTGTTCTTCTACAGGACCAATATTTATATATATATTATATAGCTATGTACTTTAAAATTTACTTTCAAACATCCAATGAATTATTTATGTTGAAGAGTAATTGACCATTAAATTCCCTAAAGTAATATAATTAAACAGTTTTTTTTTAGTCTTGAAAGTCAAATTTTCGTTATTTCGTAATAGTTTCCTTATTATAAAATCTTTTGAAAAGTTGTAAAATAGAAAAAGAAAAAATTAAAATTTAACAGCTACCAAATATTAGTTTAAAAATATTTTAAAGATGCATCAAAGTAAAATAAATTATATTTTTATATAGTTTAACTTTTTAGTTTTGTAAATTGGTTATACTATTACTATTATATATTTAATGAGAAAATTATTTCTATTTACTTTCTAACATTCTTAATGGCTTTTTCAACTAATTTACAAAGACGATTTTCTGTTCCATTACAAGTTTTATCAGACTTGTGATATTCCTGCGATTATTATTTTTTACCATGTTGTACTGAGATAATTTTATCATGGATTCATGCCCGAAAATTTATTTAATTTAATTTTGTTTTAATAATCTACTAAATCAAATAAAATTATAACTATTAGTTTAATTTGGATCTAATTAGTAGTTAAATTATTATAGGCGCACAGAACAGGACATTGCTAGGTACAGCCATTCAGGTACAGTAGTTCATATTCCCAAACATTTTTAGCACTATTTGTTAATTTCATCATTGAATTAAATTTTGTTTTCGAAATTAAATGAACTTTAAGAAATTTTTCATATTAAAAGATTTGTGAAATTTCCTTAGTATTATAATATCTGCACAAATCTAAAAATTACATTTTTAATTGAAACTGAATGCCTAATTTCTATATAGACTTTTGGAAATTTTACAAAAATTTGACGACATTACAATTACCAATGATCATTTAGTTGGTTGGTTGGTTTTAAAGGAGTAGTAACTTTAAGGCTCCCACGCAAGTAGGCCACATACTGTACCATCAAGTGGACTAAATTCTAATCTTATTGCTCCTAAGAATCGCATATAGTGTATAATCTGGCAGATGCCTTGTTCATTTTCAGAATTATCTTGTACTTTTTATTGTTAGGAATATCCCAGAATATTTTTATATCTGATCATTCTATATTTCAAAGTGATATGGCTCTGTTACTTATTGAGCTTTTAACATCACAAAAATTATAGAAATCTGTGGGTCCCTGAAATCATTGTAATATAAATCATTAAAATAATTTAAATAAAATAAAATTATAAAATAACCGACTCTTAATTATTGTTAAGTTATCGACAGTTTTGGAAACTTCCATCAATTTTACGAAGTTTTTGTTATGTTATTTTAATGCTGTACAAAATTCTGATTTAGAATTAATACTTAAATTTGACCAAGATTTAATGTTATCAATTGCTGATTATCTATAATAAGAAATATTTAATAATAATTTTATTGATAAAACTTCCTTTATTGATTATATGTATATAAATAAATAAATACATATTGAAATTATACAAGGAAATCATTTGTAAAATTTATTATTATTATACTTAATATATAAGAAATATTTCCTCACTGGTTGCAAAAAACAATTGATAATTGGTTCAAACCTAAATTAAAAAACCATAATTTATTGTTGAAACCATTTTCTCGGAAATGAACAACTGAATAAATTGCTTGTTCCTGATTTGCAAAATTTGGTTTGAGGATTTTCAAAATTTGGTTTGAGAATTTTCACAATTTGATTGTTCACGGCGTAAATTTAATTTAAATGTTCACGGCGTAAATTTAATTTATAATTTAGCTGAAAATTTATCAAATAAAAACACTAAAACTTTTATTTTATTTTTTATGAAATTTTATTTTTATTTTAATATACTTTTTTCAAATTGATAAAACACTTTTATCATATACTGGCCAAAAACTAATTTTTTACTGTGTTAGAATTTAGAATTTTTGCTGTTTATATAACAGCTGATTGAATTTCTATGCACAACAAAATATAAAGATGGTCATTGACCTGCATTAATTTTATTATATAAAATTTGTACATAGAATGATAAAATCTATTATTTAATTAATTAATATTATATAATATAAATGTATTTGTGAAAAATGAGAGTTTACAATATTGCCAGTATTAAATAATGAAAAAATATAATGCAAATTAATTATAATTTATTGGAAAGCATCATGTTTTCCTCGCTAAGCCGCTAGCCGCTGATGTGATGACATTTTGACTGACATTAGTATACAAATAAAAGATACACATGGTCGGGTACGAACATTCTCCGGCCCTTGGATTATCTTAATTTAATCCAATGTGTAAAGTGTCTTCTAAGTAAAAATTATAATAAGTGTAAATAATATATATTAATAGTGAAAAGTGATGTAATTAATATATATATAGTATATAATTTTTATAATAATATAGTTTTAAAAATTGAAAATATTAGCTTTGTTGACATCGGTATAAGTGATATATATTTTCATTTTGCATTTGTTGATAAATGAATTGTTGATATTCCATCTTCAGGTATGTGGAATATATGTTTATAATATATTTTCTTGCATAATTATACTCCAGCAAACCATCGTTGAATCACATGAAATTGATAAAAAATGTTATGTAAATAGTGTAATGTTTATGTTAATTATATTTGTTTTGATAAATTTGATATAAATTTGTAATTTTGTGTATGCATGTGTATGTGTGTATGATGTGTTTGGGAATGTATAGTTAGTGCAAATGTGATTGATGAATGTTTTTTGTTTATTAAATTTTATTAAATTTTATAACACCATAATTATAATATAAATGTCGTTTTAATTAATTAATTTGTTTATTCATTAAAGTTCATTTGTATGTATTAAATTTATAATTATGTTTGAAAAGTTCATAAATTAATTATTTTTTAAAATGTTCGAATTTAAATTATCTTTTATCGGTAAAAGACATAGTTTTTTAATTGGTCGTTTAAAAATACCATTCGCAGTTTTTACGGTCACAACGCGTACCAATTTATCATCACCGGGATGAGTCGCGGTAACACGCGCAATTTGCCAATGTGTCGGTGGCATTCGTTCATCTTTAAGTAGTGCAATATCTCCGATTTTGATATCATCATGTGTGGAATTCCATTTTGATCGTTTTTGCAATTGAGATAAGTATTCATTACTCCATTTATCCCAGAATGTTTGGTATAAATGTTGAATATATTTCCATCTATCTAAATTGTTTATTTTAATATCTTTTAAATCCTTTTCAGGCGGAGTATTTAATGAATCCATAATTAAGAAGTGACCAGGAGTTAGTACTGATAAATCATCTGGATCAGGCGTTTTCGGACATAAAGGACGAGAGTTTAAGCAAGCTTCAACTTGTGATAATAACGTTGCGTATTCTTCGAACGTTAATTTTGCATTTCCAATAATTCGTTTAAGATGAAATTTAATTGATTTGACTCCCGATTCCCATATGCCACCCATATGCGGAGCCGATGGTGGATTAAAATGCCAATGCGTACCTAATGAACTTAATTTATCAGCTATTTCGTGCGACCATTGTTTTTGGGTAAGTTTTCGTTCTTTACTTAATATGTTATCCGCTCCAACAAAGTTTGTTCCACAATCACTATAAATGTTTTTACATATTCCTCTTCTAGATGTAAAACGATGATACGCTGCTATAAACGTTGCACTGCTAAGATCGCTTACCAACTCAATATGTATTGCTTTTGTACATAAGCAAATAAAAACAGCAATATAACCTTTATAAAATTTATTGCATCGTCCTTTCCATGCTTTTATTTCTATTGGACCAGCATAATCAACACCAGTATTATAAAATGGACGAGCAATTTGAACACGAACAGCCGGTAAGTTTCCCATTAATTGATTAGATTCTTTTGCTGCAAAACGAAAGCAAATAATACATTTTTTAATTACTCTTTTAATATTATTTTTTGCATTAATTATCCAAAATTTATTTTGTAGATATTCTGTGGTCAATGTTTGTCCACCGTGAGACGTAGAAATATGCGCATTAAGAATTAACAAATCTGTAAAATGAGATTTTTTTGGAATAATTATTGGATGACGTCTATCATATTTCAACGTAGAATTCTGAAGTCGACCACCAACCCGAAGCAATTTATGTTCATCGATAAAAGGATTCAATGTTAAAATGCTACTTTGTTTTGATATTTGAATTTTTGATGATAATTTAGATATTTCATCGCTATATGCAGCGTGTTGCATATATGTTATTATATAATTTAATGCTTTATCGATTTCTGATGGTGTGAGTGGTCCAAGTTCTCGATGCTTATGATTTCGGAAATTATAAATCGCTCGAAAACAGTACGCAGTTACACGAAGTAAAGTTGTAAGTGATGAATGCTTTTCAATTATTGTTTGAATAAAGTTTAAGTTATCATTTGACAATTGTATAAATAAAGATTTTATTTTTCTTATTTCTAGATTTGTTACATTACAAACATTTTGGGGAAGATTTTTTGATAAAAAATCTTTAAGAAATGTTGGACCCTGCCACCAAATCGATGAAATAATCATTTCAGAAGGAAGTAACCCACGAGAACCGACGTCTGCTGGATTATCCTTTGAGCCAATATGATACCAATTGGCAGCTGCAACACGAGACTGAATTTCGGTAACTCTGTTGGCTACGAAAGATTTCCATTTAGATGGATGTGCTTGTATCCATGCTAATGTAATCGTTGAATCAGTCCATGCATAAACTGGAACATTATGCAAGTCCATCGAATTTTTAACAAAAATAATCAGTTTTGATAATAACACAGCACCACATAGTTCGAGGCGTGGCAATGTTATACGTTTCAGAGGAGCAACTTTTGTTTTTGATGTTAATAGTTGGATTTTAACTTCTTCGTTTTCGTCCACAAATCGTAAGTATATTACTGCTGAATATGCTTTTTCTGAAGCGTCACTAAAACCATGAATTTCTATATTTTTAGTTTGTTTTGTTATATGAATCCAACGCGGTATTTCTATGTTTTCAAGTATGGCTAGTTCTTCACGATATAATAGCCATTTGGATTTTAGTGCGTCTGTGACTTGTTCATCCCATCCACATTGCTGAAGCCATAAATCTTGCATAATGATTTTTGCATAAACAATACATGGTGAAATCCATCCAAGTGGATCGAATAATCTTGCTACGTCTGATAATATGCTACGTTTGGAAATTTTAGAAATTATAGGTAGTTTAATTTTAAATTTAAAAATATCTTTGGCTGGATGCCATTGAATACCAAGTGCTTTAATTGATTCTTCTTTATCAAATGTTAATGGAAAATTTATTTCTCTTTGATTTTCAGGAACCTGACGTAAAATTTCATTATTATTACTGGCCCATTTACGTAATGGAAAACCAGCTGAATTGGTGATATTAATTAATTGCTGCTGAGATTGGACAGCATCTTCAACAGTATCAGCTCCATACATAACATCATCAACATAAAAATTATGTTTTAAAATGTTTGATGCTATTGGAAAATTATGTTCTTCATCATCAGCGAGTTGATGTAATGTTCGAATGGCTAAATATGGCGCTGATGCAGTACCGAATGTGACTGTGTTAAGAGAATATATTTTTATATTTGTGTCGCAACTATCTCTCCAACAAATTAGTTGATACATGGCGTCATCTGGATTAATCCAAATTTGACGATACATTTTCGTTATATCAGCCGTATATGCGATTTTAAACATTCGCCATTTCATCATGACACTAGTTATTTCATTTTGAAGTTTTGGACCGATCATAAGACAATCGTTTAATGATTTACCATTTGCAGTTTTGCATGATGCATCAAATACAACTCGAAGTTTAGTAGTAGTTGATTCTTTGAATACTGCATGGTGAGGTAAATAATAAATTGCACCATTTTCAACAGTTTTTACTTCGGTCATATGTTGCAATAATAAATAATCGGTAATATTTTCAGAATACATTGTTTTTAATTTTAAATTATTTTGAAAACGTTTTTCTAATTGTAGAAACCTGGTGATTGCAGATTGACGTGAATTATTAAACAATGGTCTTACATTGTCTTTAAATGGAAGCGAAACTTGATATCTTCCGTCAGAATTACGCTTATGTGTTAACGCAAAATGGCGTTGACAACTTTCTTCTTCTGTAGTCAGCTTTCTGTTCTCTGCGATTTCTTCAATTTCCCAGAAACGTTTTAATTGTTGCTCTAACTCGACCATATGATGATGAGCAATAATTGTTTTTTCTGTAGCGTCGAAAACGTTTCCAGAAACTATCCAGCCGAATTCAGACATTTGTGCTATTGGTGCACCGGGAGGACCTTTTATCAAGCCTGACATAATTATTGCTGCATATACATTAGCACCTAGTAATATATCTATTTTACCAGGCGTATCAAAATGAGGGTCAGCTAATTTTAAACCTTTTAAATGATCCCAATTATTAATTTCTATTTTTTTAGATGGCAATATACGCGTAATATTTGTAAAAACGAAAGCTTCTACATCAAGTCTAAAATTGGAATTGTATAATGATGATAATGTAAGTGTTACTTTATGTTTAGCTACACCAGAATTAGATTGACCTAAACCAGTTATATTAACTAAGGTTTTTTCTTTTTTTAGTCGTAATTTTTGGACAACTGCTTCTGTTACAAATGTTGCTTCAGAACCCGGATCAATTAAAGCACGGAACGTGTGAAAATCGCCATTGGATGAACCGGTATTAATAAGTGCGGTAGCTAATAATACTTTTGAATTTTGAATTTTTTGTGTAAAATATGTTTGTATATTATTTGTTTGTTGTGATGGACACGCAATAGGTGTGTGTTGAATTTGTAAATTCGATTGATTTGAATTTTGTGCATTATTTTGCCAATTTATTGCGCCGGTTTGATTCTGAATTGAATCAAATATTTGTGAATTTGGATCACTTGAATTTATTAAATTGTGTTGTACTGTACGAGAATTGTAATTTGGTGAATTGTTATTATGTTGTGATGTGTTAAAATGTAGTAAAGAATTGTGCCTTTTATTGCAATGCAAACAATTCTTGTTGCTTGGGCACTGGGTTTTTAAATGATTGTATGCCAAGCAATTTATACATGCTGATATCTTTTTAATAATATCAAATCTATTTTTTACATCCATTTTTAGAAATTTATCACATTTGCGTATTGTGTGATTACCTCCACATATACGGCAAGACAAATTTTGTCCAGAAGTGTGACCAGAGTTAATGCCATTAGTTTGTCCAACATGAAATGATCTGCTCAATCTAAAATTATTTGAATTTGATGCAGATGGAGGCACAAATTTTCTAAAAACTGTTTTGGATTGTTCAACTGATTCAAGCGTGCGGAAACGAGTCTCCAAAAAATTCTTAAAAACATTCCATTCTGCGCAATGTTTTGTACCGCCTAAATGCTCTTCCCATAACTCTTGGGTGTTTGAAGGTAATTTTAAACAAATTATATAAATTAAAATTATATCCCAATTATCTACAGGTATATCTAAATTTCTTAGTGAATGAATACATTCATTTGTTGTATCTAGGAGTTCTTTTAATCCAGAAGCAGTTTCTAATGTAAGATTTTTTTGGTTAAATAACATTCGTAATTGCATATTAACTAAAACTCTTTTATTTTCATATCGTTCTGTCAGTATGGACCAAGCCGAATCATAATTTTTTTCTTCGAGTGATACATGCTGTAACAATCGTGCCGCTTCACCATGAATTGATGATTTCAAATAATGCAGCTTTTGAATATTTGGAATCGACTTGTTTGCATGTACTAGCGATACGAATAAATCATAAAATGGTTTCCAGCTTTCATAACCGCCTGAAAACACTGGTAATTGTATTGGTTTTAATTTTATGTCGCATGGATTTTCCGCCGCGACCATTGATTTTGTTAAATTAACATTTTCAACCATGAGAGCTTCGTTCATTTCCCCCGAATAATCAAAATATATGGATTTTATTTTGTTAAAAATCTCTGATGCTAAATACTCAGATTTTAGCGATCCTTCCTCTTTCGCCGTAACAATTTTGAAATGCCAATCTTGGGCTCCTAAAAATAACGCATCTAAATTTTTTGAACGCGTTTTAATGTAAGATTCACGCCGTCTTAAATTATCAACTTCTTTAAAACTTTTCGCGTCGTTCAACATTTGTTGATAAACATTTTCTAGGTATTTAATTGCTACCTCTAATGTAGGCGCCATTTTATTAATATATGTATACTTTTAACAATTTCTAAAATAAATCAAATACTACTTTAATTTTATTTATTTATTTTAGGTGTGAAACAACGCAATATATAAAATGGATAATTCACAACCTATTATAGTATATTAATAGATATTTTTTTTAATAAATAAAATACTAATTTTTTTTATTTTAGGTATGATTCACCAATTTTATTATTAATAATATATTTTTATGTAATGATGTATTTATTTAGTTTTAATTATTTAATTTATTAATTAATATATAATTTATGTAATATAATTTATTTAATTTTATAATAATATAATTAATATAATATAATTGAATGTAATATATGTAATATAATTGAATGTAATATAGTTTATATAGTTTATATAGTTAAATAATATATTTAATATATTGTATTTAATATAGTTTATATAGTTTTTAAATAATATAATTTATGTATTTTTTATGTAATATTAACATAAGTTATTTATTATTTGAACGTATGTAAAAAAATTTTAATAACGAATATATATTATTTTAAATTTAATTCACTTATTCACCAAATGTATAAAATTATTAAAAAAAAATTAATATATGGTTATATACCAAATTAAATATATGGTTATATTATATTAAGTATCCGTAAAAAAAAAACTTTTTTTTTTTTTTTTAAATAAAACAACGGCAATCGCCCAAATAAAATTCAATGATGATGCTTCAGAAACATTTCCAACGGCGATCACTCAAAAAAAATCTACGGTATTCGCCCAAAACTAAAATTTACGGTATTCGCCCACAACTTTTCTAACTATTATATATCATAGATATAGATATATAGAAAAAAAAACTGTTTAAAATTTTGCAAACCGTACAAACTGTTTTATTAAAAGTTAATTTTTCATATAAAAAATTAAATTTTTCTGGTTGACAACCGCTTTTTATTATTTATTATATATTATATTATTTTTTTTTTTAATTAATTGGTGGTTTATAAATTTACCAATTTTCTTTTACTAAAAATGATTTTAACACTAAATAATTTTTTATAGATACAGGAACCCGCACTTTAAATATGATTATTGTTCAACCAAATGTTCATTTTTGTATTATATAATATTTTATATCATCAATTTGCACTAACCTTTGTGTCTTGATTTTCCTCCTTTCCTGATCTTCCTTTGACGTAGTTTCACATACACACTACACTTTAATGTCTTATACACTTTAACTTTATGTTTTTCATAAATTTTCTTTTTAATATTTAATGTAATACACTGTAATGTTAACTTTTTAAATATTATTTCTTTTTTTTTATACACCGAATTAATTATAAAATATATTTTTTTTTTTTTTATGCACTATAATGTTTTAACGTTAACGTTTTAATGTTTTTTTTACATTAAAATTTTTTTTTAAAATAATTTTAATGAAACCGAATTATTTAAATGTTTTGTTTTAATTTTAATAAACCGAATAATTTTTTCGTTCGAAGGACCAAATGTTCACGGCGTAAATTTAATTTATAATTTAGCTGAAAATTTATCAAATAAAAACACTAAAACTTTTATTTTATTTTTTATGAAATTTTATTTTTATTTTAATATACTTTTTTCAAATTGATAAAACACTTTTATCAATAACTATTAGTTTAATTTGGATCTAATTAGTAGTTAAATTATTATAGGCGCACAGAACAGGACATTGCTAGGTACAGCCATTCAGGTACAGTAGTTCATATTCCCAAACATTTTTAGCACTATTTGTTAATTTCATCATTGAATTAAATTTTGTTTTCGAAATTAAATGAACTTTAAGAAATTTTTCATATTAAAAGATTTGTGAAATTTCCTTAGTATTATAATATCTGCACAAATCTAAAAATTACATTTTTAATTGAAACTGAATGCCTAATTTCTATATAGACTTTTGGAAATTTTACAAAAATTTGACGACATTACAATTACCAATGATCATTTAGTTGGTTGGTTGGTTTTAAAGGAGTAGTAACTTTAAGGCTCCCACGCAAGTAGGCCACATACTGTACCATCAAGTGGACTAAATTCTAATCTTATTGCTCCTAAGAATCGCATATAGTGTATAATCTGGCAGATGCCTTGTTCATTTTCAGAATTATCTTGTACTTTTTATTGTTAGGAATATCCCAGAATATTTTTATATCTGATCATTCTATATTTCAAAGTGATATGGCTCTGTTACTTATTGAGCTTTTAACATCACAAAAATTATAGAAATCTGTGGGTCCCTGAAATCATTGTAATATAAATCATTAAAATAATTTAAATAAAATAAAATTATAAAATAACCGACTCTTAATTATTGTTAAGTTATCGACAGTTTTGGAAACTTCCATCAATTTTACGAAGTTTTTGTTATGTTATTTTAATGCTGTACAAAATTCTGATTTAGAATTAATACTTAAATTTGACCAAGATTTAGTGTTATCAATTGCTGATTATCTATAATAAGAAATATTTAATAATAATTTTATTGATAAAACTTCCTTTATTGATTATATGTATATAAATAAATAAATACATATTGAAATTATACAAGGAAATCATTTGTAAAATTTATTATTATTATACTTAATATATAAGAAATATTTCCTCACTGGTTGCAAAAAACAATTGATAATTGGTTCAAACCTAAATTAAAAAACCATAATTTATTGTTGAAACCATTTTCTCGGAAATGAACAACTGAATAAATTGCTTGTTCCTGATTTGCAAAATTTGGTTTGAGGATTTTCAAAATTTGGTTTGAGAATTTTCACAATTTGATTGGATTTATATTTTATTGAAAATTTTTGTTTGGTTTTTAGCAATATAAATTTGTTGTGGTTACCAGTAAATTTTGATTTATATATTTTGATTTTTGTTGAAAATTGTACAGTCGACAAGATATCGAAAAGCCTCCAGCAAGCTAACATTCGTAATAATTGTATTAATTACATTTGCGACGATCATTTAGCTTTGTTTTTAAATTAAATTATTTGGTGGCCTTTAATTGCATTATAAGACCGCTTAGATTTTTCATACTAATATTCTGGCACTACTGCTGTACCTGTAATAAAATGGCTTTTGTTCAACCAATATCTATCACTTCTAAAATTTATATACCTATAGTTTACTAAAAATAATTTTCTGGTATTTTGGATGACATAAACATAATTTGTGATAATGATAGTTGTTCTGTTTCTCTCTTACTGGCTACAACCTCTCTACTGTAATATGATTTCAAATTTACTTACACAATTATTCAACGTTCTCGTTTTTTTACCCTTTTTTTAATACGAATTTTCACTCGGAAAAATAGTTAGAAAAAAAAGTTTTTGTTTTTCATTTGGAAATGTTTTATGAAAAGATTTTCCTATTTCTATTTAAGGATTTTTTAAAATTAAATCCTTTAGAAGCCACACCAGTTTTTTTTTTTGTGAACTTTTACATAATTTTTTTAATCTTTTAACCAATTATAGTTTTTACAAGAATATGCTGGCATTGTGTGAATCTACAAAACTTTCATATTAAAATGGAAATGTAAAAAAAACTTTTAATGATTTTTTATTTAAAAATTATTAAATTAATTAAAAATTTTAATTTAAACAGTTTTAGTATAAAATTGAAAACTTTATTTTAAAAAATTATAAATGTAAAAAAAAAAAGTTTTTATAATTCTTTTCTAATTTAAAAATTTATGAAAATTTTTTGATCACTAAGTTTACATATTTCAACAAGTTGTATTTAAATTTTACTTGTTGAAATATAAAGAGTTTATTGGTTGAATTTTTAACCACAGTTTTAAAATTTATATAACATTAAAATGTTCTGATAAATTTTCATGTTTACTGAATTATTTTAGTAAATAAATCGTACTGTGCTACCACCAATAATTGATTATGTCTATATCTTGATTATGATTAAGTTACAGATCCAACTACAAACTTCAAATATAATAGAAATTGATATTTTCAATTATGAATTACCCATTGTATAGTTAATATATTATTGAAAATACTCTGATTATTCGCCCAGTGAATACTCGCCATAAATATTTCGCAAATCTTATCGTTGGTACTACAGCATTACACCAGAACCAAACAATTCAAATTAATTTTTTTTTTACACTAAATGTAATGAAAATTTGGAATTTCTTTAATGCATTACAAATCATCACAATTTTATGGTGAAGTAATGTCAAGTATTTTGAAATACTTTTTACTTCAAATAATTACTTAAAAACACTTTGAAATATATAATACTTCAATGAAGAACCGTTGAACTACTTCTAATTATTTTGAAGTACTATTGGTAAGAGAATGAATTCCTGCTAATTATTTTAAAGTACTGTGGTTACAAAATGATTAATTTAATGAAATATTACAGGGTAATGAAACTGCAATACTATTTTAAAGAAATATTTCAAATCTCGAACCAGGTCACCTCTCCTTAGGAAAATTAAATATAACAAAAACATCCTAAATATTACAGTAATTCTTATATAAATCACCATTAATATTACCTCCTATAATTTATTTTAATCGTAAATATTTGTACATTGAAATATAATTCCCACAAAACTTAAAATACAATAGTGGTAAGCCATATAATAATTCGACATGATAAATATTTCCCAATATATCTTAGTAAATTTTCCGATTTTCTAATTCACTAGTTTTTCACACCCACAAAACTCTCTTTATTATTCGAAAATTGTTTTATTTTCTATATTTATTCTGAAGGTGTTAAAAATACAATTTAATTTTCCTTACAATGATTTGTTTCTCAGCTCTAGTCGACCGAATAATTATGTTACAGAGAAATCTGTTTTTCCTGTTTAGGCAATTACTGACAATGTCAACCTCTTCAATATAATAAATTCAACTGTTATGACAATAGGATAGTTTTTCATTATTTTGTAATTTAAGGTTAAAGTTTAAACATTTGAAGACGAATTGAGTGTGGGTTAAAAATAAAGTCCTTTAATTTAAAACTTTTAACATACAACCAAAAAATTACATGAAATATTTCATAAATATAAGATAAATAAAATATTATTAATTATTTTATTATTTATTATTAATATATAGTTTATAGAACAAGCTCGACATAGTTCATTAAAATTTCATTGATTTTTGAATTTTATAGAAAAACAACGCTTTCTATCTTGTAAGTTCAAAATCTTAATCAATCTTTTAATTTTAAAGATTTAATAATGAAACTGATTAAATCGATAGAGTTACTAATTCTAGAGTTATTAATTATTAATGACATATTTGAAGAGAAATTGCTAAAAACAATTCTAATATTAAAATGTTTACTGCAGTTAGTTAATGATAAGCTAATAATTGCTGATACTATTGTACCTTAATATCCAAATATTTAAATTATATTTTAAATTTTGTTTTTTAATATATATATTATTAATAAATAAGTTGTCATTAAAAAAAATGAGTCTGTAATTCATATAAGTTTTAGTACTTGAAAACATTTTCCAGAATGCATTACTAAATCTAAAGTCTAATGTTATTTCAATGGTTTAATATTTCTATAATAAATATTTTTATTTCAACTATGGTCTTAAGAGGCATTACCATAAATTTTTCCACATACTTAATTTTAATGAAAACGTTTTTAGAAATTCTATTTAAAAGTTCACCCAACTAAATACAAGTAAATTTGAAAAGATTTTATTTAATGAATAGTTTTTAGATAAATTTCTGTTGGCCTCAGCAATATCTAAATTATGCAATAATTATTCATTTTAGTTGTCAGAAACAATATTTTAATGAATTATTCTATCTTTTTTTCTTCTCTTTTATTTAATGAATTAAAATCAAAAAAAAAAAAAATTATTAAATAAGTAAAATAAATATTTTTTATAAAAATAAAAAATTGTAATTAAACTATTTAAAAATTATAAATAAATTTATATTTTATTAATGAATAGATTTAGCATAAAAATGAAATGATTCTGCATAAATTTTATAGATTTTCTGTACTTCACAATAATATTATTAATAATTTATTATTTTCATGATGGCTTTAATAATTGTGAAGCCATTTTCCATTTAAATATTTTTAAATTGCCTGTTTAATTAATGATTCAAATTTTTTACTATTTAAATTTATTTTTTATTTTATATTTTGTACTATCAATAAATATTGTATTTATTTTGATGGACTTATGTGGTTTGAAACAGGGCTGGCGTTAAATAAAGTAAATACAATAATGGTATAAACCATTTTTTTGGTGTCCATATCCTAAATTTGTAATAAAAATATATTCTAAGGTTTGGTAATAAATATGCCTTTGTCCTAATTCCCATTACTATCACAACTACATTAACTGAATATTTATGATTAATATTTAAGTTATGATTGCGCCATGGTAGCGAGTATAATTGAATTTTGATAATTTATATTTTTTGAAATTATTGTTCATGATAAAATTCACTTTGGATCCATTCAAAAATTCTATATAAACAAAAAACCAACCGTTAATAAATCATAAATATCAAACACAACATTTTTTTTAATGCTCGCCTGTACCACATAGATGTGTGGGATTTCTACCCACTAAAAAATCACATGCCTTTATCGTAACCAATCGAAAACGATCGACCAATGATTTTAATCTCTTTGGAATTTATATCACAAATTGTGGTGTGTTAGGTAGAGGGAAACATGGGGACATGACGACCGACGATTTACCGATTATCGACGATTAATTCGTGTGGTTTCGTCCTCATAAGACGTCTTGCTTGGTGAGAAACATCCTATTTCTGGATTTAGATGGATCTGTAATCTGTCGTTGTGTTTTTTGGCAAATCTATTAATTTCACTGCTGGTTGTGTTGACCAGGAGATCAATATTTGAAAAATTATATTTGAAAAATTTATTTGTATATTAAAAATATGCTTATAAATATTTCGTTCTTTAGTAATTTTATTAAATTCAAGAATCAATATTATTTTCAAATTATAATATTGATTTTATATTTTAACATCGTTGGCAACCTTTTTAGACACTGTATTGCTGGTACTTTGTCTTTATGCCTGTTACTTTATAGTTGATTCCTAAAAGTTACTTTATACTTGATCCCTGTAGATTCTTTCGTACTTTCTTAATTCATTGGTAATTTTGTAACTTAACATACCTCGAATTCTTGGTAATAATTGCTCCTAGTATTTGAAAATTGCACAAAATTACTCAGTTTTAAGATTGAGCCATCTAATAAACCTTTGTAAAATTTATTATTTTCATTATTTTTAGAATTTCTTTATTAATTTAATTTTTTTGAGATAGGTTAAAACACTTAAATATTCAGAATATTTTTCCTAATTAAAATAAAATAATAAATAATTAAATAATTTATAATTTGTTTTACATAAATAATGTTTTTTGTAAAAAATACTAAATGTCAATAATTAACAACAATGATTAGGAAATAAATGTTGTACAACAAAGTTTTGCCAAAAATTAAAAATAATTATTTTTAAAAACTTTTTAATTAAAAAAAATATGTACAGAAAGTTGAAATTAATCACTAACTAGCATATTTAAATATAACAATATTTTTTTTACCATATACTTTTTTTTTTTAGTAAAATTACATTTAGGTTTTAAGGTCGTTTTTATTTTTAAAACAAATTATTCTGACCCTTTTCATATCGTTTTTCTTGACTTTTTTTATTTATAGATTTACAAAAAAAAAAAAAAAAATATAATTAATTAATTTATTTTGTTGGATTTTCATTTTTAAATTGAAAATTGTAAAAATCTGTTGTTTTTTATTGAGATTTTTCTCGTTAAAAGTTGATTTATAATAATTTTAT
Source organism: Rhamphomyia laevipes (assembly GCA_963920725.1). Taxonomy (NCBI): domain Eukaryota; kingdom Metazoa; phylum Arthropoda; class Insecta; order Diptera; family Empididae; genus Rhamphomyia; species Rhamphomyia laevipes. The sequence continues at coordinate 15,715,792 of OY987258.1, forward strand.
TTTGGTAAAAACATTGGATACGTACTACCCAGAAATAGGGTTCAATTTATAGATTGTAGTTCAGAAAATAATTATTTAATTTTTGTAATATATAATTTAATTGTTTTATATAAATGAAATTTACAAGCCACGAAAGAAACGTTTATATTTTTTTATGATAAGATTTATATACGAATGAATATTGGTAAAAGTTTCAATAATTTAATCGTACTAGTGAATTTTTATACATTACAAATTGATTTACAGTGAATTAATTGTGTAGAGTGAAATGTTACTAACGTGAATATTTTAACATTGAGAATTATGGACAATAAATGAGTTAATACACTGAATTGTGGCTAATTTATAGATTGGGATCCTCGTTTTCATGTTAAATGTCAGTAAATACCATGCAGATTTTAAATTTGCAAAGTTTGTTATGATGGAATTTAGTTTACAATCTAGTTCGAATGAATAAAACTTTAAGGTCTGTAGCAGATGTATATATTACTATCATCCAATATACTGAATATATCTTGACGTTTGATAATTAAACTGACCTTCACTCTTCTTATATAAATAATTCGGGTAAATAAATTCTGTATTAATAAAAGAAATCAATTTTATTAAAATATTCTACAATTTTTTTTTAATGATTATCATTTATTATTATTTCTTCTTACCAACTCTTAAGATACTATAATATAATTTATGATAATCTATTTAAAACACTAATTTAACTCGTTATATACTCAACTAAATTCTTTAGATCATTATAATAATCCTATGAATATACAGAAAAACGTTTTAAATTCAAGAAATATAATTAACATTTACATAATTAAGTAAGTACAGAATCATCTTCCATGTTGTATAATTAGTAATCATTAATTCTTTCTTCGTTTGACGTACTTATTAACAAAAAAAAAAAAAAAAGAATTTAGCGAAAATAATTTTAAATTTTGACCACAGCATAAAAATTTGTTATGGAAACTTTTCAACTTTAGCTGCATATTTAAAAATATTTCAACCAGAATCGTACGTGATTTGGATTTAAAGAGTAAATTGCAAAACTAAATTAGTTTGAAATAACTTTAACCGGTCATTACAAGAAAAACTCATTTCGTACTTAGATTTTAAAAGAAATACGCTGCCATTCTTGAAGTTTTCATCAAAAAACTTGAATGGCATAGCATATTTTCAGGCAACAAGATAATTTCAAATAATAAGAAATTCAGTAATAAATTTTGTAATAGTACGTACAGGTGCTAATTGTCATAATGAAAAAAAGTTTTAAGAAAAAAGTTATTAATAATATTTATTTCTAAAAACTTGATATTTTCCGCATTTCAATTTTCTGTACTTCTGTACATTACCATGAAGTAATGACAAAAAACAATTTTTCTGTTTACAATTCGAAAAAGAATTTTAAATTATGAAAATGATTTTATTTCAAATTTAATATTTTCATTCCTTTTTGAAGCATATTGAGTTGCTAGCGACTTAGTACACCTACAGAGCCACGCTATGAGAGCTGCTGGACGCTGTACTTAAGCGTATTTTCGTGGTTCTGTACGTAAACTTACTCGGTAGTGGTGATAGCGCATGATTATAATAACGCTCATAGCTTCACTCAGTTCGTAGCCTTAGAAAATCAATCCTTGATTTATAATTGTAGAAGGGTAGCTACGAATGTAGTTTACTTTTAAATCTTATAAATCTTATAACACTTATAATTCGAGCCACTACATGATATTTCGTTGTTGTAGGTTGTGGTGGGTGATAATTAAATTTTAACCATGGCACAATAAAACTTTATATTTCAAAATAATCTTTAGCTAGCAGTGTTTACAAAATGTATTAACGTTTTAAAATAAATATTGATTTTAAATTACAACACTTGAAGAATATTTTAATAAATATTTAAAATTCTGCAAATAATTGGCACGATAATAAGTGATTTTTCAGAAATGATTAGTGTAATATAATCATCATTTTACAAATGAATGATTAGATTACACTATTTACAAATTAATGATGATTAGATTTCACTAATTTTGAAATATTTTCATTGAAGTTTTAATTTTTTTAACTTATTAATTTTAATAAAGATTTTACGATACTAAATTATATATAAATGTATTTCTATAATTAAATTTAAGATAATCAATTTTAAAGGTAAATTTATCGGAATTAATTTAACTAAAATATGTTATAGGTTTATAGGTCACAAAATCGACTTTAAACATTCTTAATTATGTTTAATATAACCATATTTACAAAATAGTATTAAGCATATAATTAAAAAAAATATTCCAAATATTAGTGTCCAATTGCTGATGAAATATGCTAAAGTACATTATCATGCTGTCGAAACTCTTGGAAAATTTGTTTGAATATTTAAATAATTCAGCAATCCATTATCCTGCATTATTAGCCACCACTAGAACCCAACTATTCGGTCAATGGTGTCTAGAACCTAAATATATTACATCGAACTCCCTAACAAATGTTTTAGGCTTTTTCAACATACTAGAGTTTATCAGGGAGCTATATTACTATAATAAGTCTTTTGAACGCAGTGATTTTTATGGGTATTTACTTTCCAGTCGTTCACAAAACCTAATCTAATCCTTCCATTTTTCTTGTATCCATTATCGTACAAAATAATAAATTTGGTTTCTATCAATATTTTAATATTTCTATTTTTTAAGATCATTAATTTTGTCCATAATGACAGAAAGTGAAAGTTATAATAAAAATGCTATTTTATTTTACTCTACATTAATTCACCTCCGTTCCCTTAATGTTATTGTTGGTATATAATTATTTAACGTTTACGGATTACTAATTAATAATTTAATTTTAATAAAATGAACTTACCCAGTTTCTATAAATTCTTAATTATGTCAATTCAGCACTGTAAGTGTCATGAAAATGTTATTTTACTGAATTAAAAATATTTTGATTGATTTAAATGTATATAGCCAAGCTACTATCTAATCCGTATCGAATTTACGTTCACATTTACTTAATAAAAGGTTTTTTTTTCGTTTGCCAATTTTGGTAACAACCAATTTCAATGAAAATTAAATTAATTATTTACTTAAATGTATTTTATTATATATAATTTCTAGAAATTATGTAAATATTTAAGTTATTTGAATTTAAAATGAAACTTAAAAATTGTAATCACTAAAATGTATAAAAACATAAAAATGAAAATTACATAATTTTGCATACAGAAATTTATATACGTACTAAAATATTAAAATAATCAAATTATAAAATTTTCTTCTATTTACATTCACAATTCTCGTAAAGTATAAATAACATAAAATTTAATTTATCTAAAATTTATTTAAATAAATATAAAGAGAATTACATAAAAAAAAAAGTTAATTTTAATTTTGTGTATTTGTCTTAGCAAAAATATTTTATTTTTAGATTATTATTTGACCATAGCTTCTATTATGTATACGAAATATATCTGATAGATAGAAATATATGTATTCTAATTGCTTTAAGTTTTAATGGGTTGGACAACATAAAATGAAAACTTATGTTCTTTTTATGGTGTGTTTACACAAAAAAAAAAATAAAAAATAAAAAACTGAAATGCTTATCTGTAAAAAAAGGTTTCGAGAAAAAGTTAAAACGACCCCCAACTCAAAAAAAAATAAAGTAAATTATTTTATTTTATATATAGAGAAAATTGAAAGCCAAGTTAGAGGTGTGAATATTATATTAGCTTTTTGCCATTTTCCATTTTTTTTTTAGAATTGGTTAAGTTAAACAAACCATTTTAAATAAAGAGCATTTTTTTTTGTTTTTTTGGTTGGATTTGTGAACAATTTTCAGCAGAAACACTTAAAATTGAATGGTAAATATTAGACTTTCACTACAGGTGAATAAAATAAAGACGTGAAATGAAAATTGTGTTTTTTTTTTTTTGAAATTTTATATAATATTTAACCTTTAACTATAAAAAGGGTTTAATGTAGTTGAGAATAATTTAGTTGGCATTTTTTTTTTCATTCTATGTATAATTTCTCGGTTTAAAATTGAATAATATTGTTATATTGTTTAAATATATACAGGGTGGAACATAAAGTCACGCCCAACAAACAATATTAAGAATGTGTCACTTCTAAAAAATAATTTTGAAAAAAAAACGCAAGTAGCAATGCTCTTATATATAACATATATAAAACGGTGCTGTGTCATAAGGCCATATGTCATAACGATCGAAAGAATCATAAAGCCATCAATGTAAGTAATGTGTCTTAAAGTGATATGGCGTTATGAACCATTCGAGTGAGTCTTACAGCCTTATTAGTAAAAATTGTGAATATGGCTTTAAGACTCGCTTGAATGGGTCAGAATGCCATTATGGCGTTATGACATATGAATCTAAAATGTGCTAAAATCGAAAAGTTATAATGAAAATGAAACCTTCAATTATTTATGACCCACACCCTATATAGAAATGTTATTTGTGTCAGGAAATAAAAGTTTTCTTTTTTTTTATATACTAAATAATTTAAAAAAAAAAAATTATATTGCTTAGGATACCTTATTATTTTATAACATTTTACTGATATTTTAGGCTATTTTTCTAAATAACAAATAAAACCATATATAAAATATAACATAAAGTTTAATATAAAAGTTTTGTTAAAATTGTATAAATTGTTTATAGAAAATTGTATTTTAATAATAAATAGTTAATGAAGTTGAGTAAAAGAATTTTATGAAGAAATTTATTTAAAAAAATATGTATATATAAAAATTGAAACACTGTAATAGAGTTAGAGTTCAATTAAATTGTAACCAAAAATACAAAATTTAAAGACGTATAGATATTTCTTAATGAAAAATATCTATTTAAAATGTCAATTTATTCGGTGACTACGAGGAATCATGATATATGAAGAATATAAAAAAAAAATTGAAATTACTCAAATTATTTTTTACGTAATCAATTCTCCTGAGGTCGTAGCATTTATCTTATTATTTTCTGATTGCATAAAATTTGGCATACAACTTTATTTCGTGATTTTATTGATACTCGCATAGAATTTTCGCTAAGTAAGTTCAGTGAGACCACATCAAAGATTCTGAATTTATGAAATCATTTACATATCTTTTATGTTTTTTTTAATATACTCCGATTTTTGGGCTACTCAGTGGCTATAGCTTTTTTTAATTAAAAAAATCGTGGTTTTTCCTTCAATAAATGCACAACTAAAATATTATGTCACATTTTCGGTGTATTCACTCTGTAAAATGGCCGTTTAATATTTTTATCATATTTTCGGAAAGTTTCTCGTCAAAAACAAAATTAAACTAAAATTTTCATTCTTAAAATTAATTAATTCGAAGAAGAAATAACAAAATTTCATTTAATATTTTCAAATTTTCTACAATATTGTATTAATTCTAATTTTTTGGACTACAACATAAACGTCTTTTTATAGTTTAATTTGTTTTGACTAAATAAATAGTTTCTGATATAATAATTTATATAAACTTTTTACATTACCAGAGTTTTACAACCTATTTTCTATTGTGGATATTTAATAACTTCGTATATAAAAAATTTGGAGGGCAACAATTTAAATTTATGTGTTCAGATCCTTTGAGTATTATTATTATTTAATTAAATAGATAAATAAAAATAAAATTTTATTTATTATTGATTGAAATCTTTGATTTTGTTCTCTGCTGTTTAACATTGAAATTAGCGTTTGCCACTAAATAAGTCCAAGGCAAGTGATTGATATTATTGACATTTTAATTGTTATCGTATATGAAGACATATTGTATTGTAAATTTGTTTTAAATGAAACGCACAATCAACAAATTTACTATATTAGTCTGTAGTTGACGTTGTCTTAACTCTGCCTTAAACAATTCTATATAATCTTCAAAAGCTTTGTTGAACTTACTAAATTTTCAGAAATTTAATAAAAACTTTTCAATTTATAATGCAATTTCATATTATAACTTATATTCTATCTATATATACTTACAAATACATAATTCCATGCCATATATATTATGATAACAAACATTACATATTTCAAACATAAAAAGTTATCTATAAAAAAAATCTTTTTAATTTGCCTTCTGGTTATTTTCTAATTTGTTATTGTAACCAAAAAATAAAAATTATATATAACAAAATTTCACTTAAATTCTTCATTATAATGTGAACCCATACGGGTTTACAACAAAGAGTCTTAAAAGTCATTAAATTACAAGATTCTAAGTATAAAGTATTAAAAGCTATATAGTAGAAGTAGAACTATTAACTCTAGGGAACCCAAAAACATAATATGCCCACAGCAACCCAAAAAAAAAAAAAATTAATGCTTATTTTAGTATACGGACAAAGGAAAGTGAAAATAATTATTTTTTTGTTTTTGGAATCACTTGAAGGAGTACGTTTTTTTTTATATATTATATTATACTAGAGAACTGAAAAAGTGCTTTTACTATTAACTTTTTCATGTATACTCAAAACATCTCTAATGGATATAGAAAATATCCTTTAATGTGTTAAACACTTAGCCACATTGTTAGTGCAGTATTTAGTATAAATGACCTAAAAAAAATCCTTGTATTTGAAAAATTATAATCAAAGCCAGAAACTATAAAGTCAGAAAAATTTAATTACGATTTTTTGTGGGGTTTTTTTTTGTATTAGACAAGATATTTGCACAACATTATTTCGGTGATGGTGTATTCAAATTGTATAATTAAAATTTTATATTTATTTTCTTTGGGTGGGAATAAATCTGACAAAAAATTATGTAAAATAAAATTATTCTTTAATTGATGATAACCTTTTTAACTAACACTACAATTTCTAAACACTTTGTTGTGTATTATGAATTATACTATAAACTAAACGCAACATTGATTCTAGCATATATGATACTACAGGAAAACCAGCATCATATAGCTCTCCAATTCACATTACTGCTATTTTGATATCTTCCGAGTTTTCGATTTGCCAAAGTTTTTCCAATTTCAGCCATTCCTTTACAAATGATTCGATGAAACATATCTTTTTTAATATTATCTAATTCTCTAAAAGGATTTGGCTCTATTTGAAATCTAAAAATAAAACCTAATGTTGAGTTTACTTTTGAAACTAATAGGCTTATTATATGATTCATTATTAGACATAGTCCAAGTTATACTAGATAATATTCGAATTATAACCGATCTGTAAAATCTGTAATGGGAAAAACTATATTTTATTTATTGATTGATTTAGTTAATTATTTATAGACTGTTTAACAGAGCAGTCATAACATTAAATTTAAAGTTTGCTAGCATATACCGATTTCCGACACAATATTAGTATTCACAAAACATGCCAATTCTCCAATTTTTTTTATATGTAACTACCATTTCGAAAATCGTCTAGTTTCGGAGTTCCTTTCGCTAGGAAAACTATTAAAAGGAATTTTCTTTAAAATAAAACTTTTACTCTTTAGGATATACTGTTGATCCTTAAAGTTTATAAAACTTGGAATAGTTTATTAGAATTGTTCATATACTGGAATTAAATATTTTAAAACAGCTTACTAAAATATGAAAATCTAAATGGAAAGTTTTCGGTACTATAACTTTTTTTTTTTTATATTTTAATATATTTTAACACAAAAAATACTAAAATCGGATTTAAATAATCAGCTTTAAACTAAATTTAGTGTAAGCTTAATGGTAAAATTTATGTTTAAGGTAATTTTAAAAGTTTTTGAACCAATAAAATATAAAAGTCAGGATTTTTTTTTTTTTTTAGATTACTTATCTGCGTATGGCTAGTGGTAGGCAAAATATAGTGAAGGACTTATTTATGTAGCCATTTTAAAAATTGTATATTATTTGACTGATATTTGGCTTCATAGAACCTTTCACAATTCTTGTGAATTCAGTTTATTTATTGAATTGCAAAAACCTTTAATAAAAAATGAAAATAAAAAAATCCAATTTGCAAACCTTTTGTTTTACGTTTTATGAATAAATTAATAAAATAAAAAAAACGTCTGTAAAATTTATTAAAATCATCAATATATAAAGTGTTCTAAAATCTAATTAAAATTACGTCAATTTCAAATATTCTGGAGATTTGTATAGGAAATACGAAAAAATAAAATTTAATATTCACAAAAAAAAAAAAAAAAAACCAATAAAATATTTCTTGTACACTTCCTTCCAAAAAGATTCTTGTAAAAAAATCATCTTTTAAAATAAAATGTAGAAAATAATGAAAAATTTTATTAAAGAAAATTGATTTTAAAATCATTCAGATATTAATTAGATGAATTTAATTTCCGTTTGTGATGAATTGATACGATAAACTTGCATAGAATTCTTAATATAAATAATGTTTTCATCCTTCGTCAGGTGAAGTGAAAATTATATTTTTTGGAATTATATTTTTTTTTTATATATATTTCAGATAGATGATAGATCTAATAGAAATACTAAATTGATGATTGACTTAAGATAGAGATATTGAATTATATAATTAATGAGGAAATATGCAATTAAATAATATTTTGTTAAAAAAAAAAAAATTCAATAGAATTATAAAATCATGAATTCTTCATTTAAACTATAATTGAATAAAATATAAATCTAAATAGAAAATATAATTAGTTTCTGCCACTCAATAAATAACTGGCATTTTAAAACTGAATTGATAACAAGAATTATTAATTTATGGGTCATGGATTGCTATAAAAATATAGAATATAGTAAAGCCAACTAAATATTTGGAGAATCAATATTCTTGGTATATCACAAATATTTTGATAGTACCAAAATTTTAATTGAACTGAACTGAAATTTATTCGCGCAGTCATTTAATGTAATTCTTGGGTAATCAAATCAAGGAATTCATTTTAATTTTTTTTTGTATGGTATGTGAAAATCTAGTATAATAATGTGCACGGTACCCATATTCGATAGTAAAGTAGAATTGTAACAAAATAATAGCATCCTTTTTGATATATTTTCTAGGTCTTTCACGATAACTCTTGTAAGATTTTTAATGGAATTAACCAAGATGTATATTAGAAGATCATTGTTTCTTATAAACCAAGGTGAATCTACAATATTTCTTAGTGCTTTGTCCTGGAATCAATTTTTAGCTTTTAGGTGTAGCTCAAGAATTAGATACCGTATAACCAAAATGACATCACTACTTCTTAATATATTTATAATTTTTTATCTGTTCTTTCCAAACTTATCATTCAAAGTCCTGTATAAAGATTTAGCTGAGTTTGTATATGATATTTGTTGATTGGTTATCAGCGCTGCCCTTGGTCAGTATACTTCTTCTTATTTGAGAAAATTAAAAACAACTTACATAGTGAATATTTTCGGTGGTTGAGGTTATTATTTTATAACCATTTCAGAATATTAATGTTCATATTAATTTAATTTCGATTTTGTATACATTTTGTTTAAAAGGATAAAAGCTACCGAATTATGTGTTATATGCCACAGCATTCGGAATTATGAATCAAGAATGAATTATAGAATTAAATATTGTTTATTTTTAATATGATACTATAATTCCCATCATTTCTGTTTCATAATATCAAGTGACAAACTCTAATTATGGATTCGAAAAATTAACAACTTTTTCGCACCACACTTTTGACATTTTATTACTGTCAAACATAAATGAAAAGAGACAACAACAACAACAAAAATATAAAAATGTATATATACAGTAAATATCGATTTGATATTAATAAGAAAAGTTTATTTTTGTTTCACCCTTACCGCTAAATTGATCAATTTTAAATTAGGAAGTAAAAGGACATCTTGTCAGGGAATATAAATAAATAATTTATTTTACTTTCTTCAATGTCAATAAATATCGTTGAGAGTAACATAAACTTTCGTTTTTGTTTCATTTTTTTTTGCTTGTATTTCGGAATCAAAACAAATACAATAAAAAGTTACAACTCTGTAAACTAACAAATAAAATTTAAGATTTTATGAAAAGGATATTTTTTTTTGTTGATGATTGAATAATGTTTATTTTATAACATTTTCAGTTTTTTTGTTGTTGCTTATTTTCTAAGTTTTTCTTTTACAATGAAAAGTTGACACTACAAAGGAAAAATTAAAAATCAGAAAATTTTATTGGAAAATTGAATTTTTTGTTAATAAATATACTTTTGATATAATTTTCAAAATATTCTCTTTTTTACTTAGGAGGTTTATTTTATATACACATTTTGTGTTTGTAATCCTTGTTTCTTGTCTGGTAATTTTCTGGCAAATGATATAGAAAAAGAAAAATATTTTTTGTTTGTAAATGTGAAATTGATAAATTAGGAAAACTGTTATTGTTATCAATATTTTCGCTTGATTATGCTTCTTTATGCCCTAAACTAACTTCATTAAATCATTGCTATATATTTATTTGTATTTATAGAATATCCTTTAGTTTTTTGATCCTTATTATAAATTATAAATTTGATATAATTTTGTTATATTGTCATTTCTATAGAATTAAAAGTTGACTTTTTGTTATATTAAAAGCTAGAAATATAAATATATAGAAAAAAAAACTGAATTGAAACATTAAAGACTTTTTGGAATCATTCAAATTTATATCCTACTTTCAGAAGTATAAATTGATGGAATTTCACTTATTTCCACATTTCCAATGACTGGTTATCTAATTTAATGTCTACTTTTGGTTATTTCCGCTTATTCGGAACTATTTTCGCTTTGTATTATAAATTAGAATAATTAGCTCATTTGAATGTTCAAAACTAAGGGCGGCATCACTTTCTTTCTTTGAGGATGTGATGAAGAAGAAGTATTCTTAGAGTTAAAATTTTATTATTTAATTAAATTTGGATCTTCTGCGAATCAAATGCCGTATTAAGGGATTTTCAAGATAAATTAATTGAATGGTTCTTAATTATAGCTTACTACTTGTACATATACTGAATATTTCCTTCGGTAACTGAAGGCTGTGTCTGAAAAATTCAGTTTTCAATATTTTGGATTGTTTTTGATTTTTTAAATTTCTAAAAATTAAAATATTTTTTAGAAATGATTCAAATAATCTGCAGCTGAAGACGACTTTGAGTAGACAAACCTTGTGTTACTGTGCAATATAGAAGAAGAACTTATAGAATACCATTTTACAAATATACTGTTCGAGGTAAGTGAAATAACGCCAAACACTGTGCATTTTAGGGAAAACTATGTCAGCCATTGATGGGATAATACAATTGGCTAATAAGTGGATTCAGTAGACAGAGTTTTTAGAACTTTTGAAAACTAATTTGATATAATATTTTAAAAATCAGTTTTGATTAATCAATAATTGAAAAATTATTACGTTATTGTAATTTATGTAATTGTAATAATCACTAAATATGAAATATGATACATATAAAGCTTATTTCTATATACCGTACTGTTGAATTGGACTACCTAATTTAAATATAATACTTTACAATGTGTGGTTAATTATATTTATTTTACACAAATGTTGTGTATTTTACAAATGTGTATTTTACCATGCATATAAACAATATCTCTTTTCTGTATTCCAAAAATATTGCTAAGGTACCGACACCATCCACATAAATATAGAATAACCAAACGCAATATTATGGATTTAACTAATAAATGCCGAATCGGATCATTCAATCAGCAATAATAAATTTAGCTTTGTTATGTTCAAAGGGATAGGATTTATATTTTCTGTCTGGTGTATCAATATAATCTGTGATTGTGATACCTCTAATTAAACTAGATCATAATGATAAAAACTATATACGATAATGAATATTGAAATGATTTGAAAACAAGGAAGTGCTGCCCATAGAATTAAAAAATTTCCATATAATAAATAAATTAATAAATTAATATATTTTGCATGGGCATATTGGAATTAATTTAAATACAATTCTTGTCCTTTCGATGATTCAATGTTTTTTAAGTTACAAGATAAACACACTAAAAACGCACTGGAAAACATCTAAATTATTTTATTAGATTTTATTATATTTAAAGTTAAAGTAATCTAAATTTGCTTCTTTATTCGGTGATTTATATAAATCACTTATTTAACAAATAAGTTACCTGACAAATAAGTTATTTAAAAGTGGAGGTTCAAAATTCTGTCGCTAGAATTATATTACTAAAAAAACACTAAAATTTAAGTTTAATTTTACAACATTAATAGGTCAAGAAAATATTGAAAACATAAAATAATTCAATGTTTTTATTTTTAATTCGATATTTCCGTAAATTACATTCATAATACCGAATGCCTTAAATAAATTTTACACATCATATTTTTGTATACGGTCTTTGAAGATATTTCCAATCAGAAAAATTCAAGTTTTTACACAAAAATTAATGTTATGATGAAAAAATATTTGATTTTTTTTTTTTTTTGTAAAGCATAAATATGAATTCAATGGAGCATTAAATTCAATTAATACAGTTGAATCGTATGAGAAGTGGACTCAATGTGCCGAACCAAAAGAGGTTTTTGCTATAATACGTATATGCAGTTTATGTAAATCCATATAATAAAAATGATTTACATATATATATTATATGTACATATGTATATGAAAAATAAAATTTAAATTTCATTCCCTGCAGAGAATTCAATTATGCTGAAAACTATATTTTTTCATAAAATTTTATTTAAATTTATTTATGGTTATACAAAGTTTCGAAATTTATTTTATGTTTTTAGAGGTAAATTGTTTTTTTTTACATACTTATCAAAATACACTTTTATTTTCTACTTGACCAAAAGTTTTTTTTTTTTAAATTTAAATTATTTACGTTTTACTATAATTTTACTTTACTGTATTTGTGGTTAATTTTGTTGGAGTCAATATAGAAATTCGAAATTCTTGTGATGTTAATATATCCGGAAAGTTTATTTTGAATGAGAATTTTAAATATGTAAAGTTATTTAAAACATATTTTCTTGAGGAAGTTATCTCTATTTTTAGAAGGACGTATTTGTAAATTCTATGTGTTTGGATACTGTGGTTTTTGGACGAATTTAAAACTGTTCACAAAAATAAAATTTAGTTAATTTAGTGTGAAAATAAACTGAGCTGGTGAAGCATATTTGTATGCAATTTAGTAAAAACATGAGAAAATTCGTCATTACCAGTACCAGAGGATCGGTAACCTCAGTAACAAAATGACTAGTGCTATATAACGTTTCGGAACTGTGACGCTATAACAAAATTACCATTATGATTTCGAATAACGTTACTAGTACCAAAAACCGATTTTTGAATATTCGTAATAATGTTATTTATGTACGAGTATATTGACAAGTAGTTTACTGTCATGACATGAATATAACCTAAAATTTATAATTAAGATAATACTAAAACAAAAAGCTTTGCAGTGTTAAATTGTGACATCTAACAACGTGTAACGTAAAAAAATATGTTGTATGTATGGCAATAATAACGGTATAACAGAATAGAATTAAATAAAATTTCGTTATTGTAATTTTACATAATAAGAAAACCAAAATTTTATGATTTAACGTAAAGAAATAAATAATTGTAGACTATTTTAATGGTGTTCTAGCTAGAACTTCTTGTAACTTATTTCAACATTCTATAATTTGATATTAGCGATATTAGTGACAATTTGATATTAAGGTGTTTGGAAGGTAATTACGTAATTTACTTACAAATAATTATTATTAAATTCCTATCAGGATAACTATTACAATAATTTTATTATTTATTTTTAATATATATTTTTTCAAAACTCTTCCTTTCGATATTTTATCTCTGAAAAAGTTTTGAAAAATATTATTTCAAAATATTATTAAGGTAAATTTTATATTGAAAGAAACTTATTAAAACTATAAAATCTTCTGCGATCATTACTTATAAATATTCGGTAAGGAAATGAAAAACTTTATGGTTTCAATAAATTTGTTTTTACTTTTATGGAATTTGTGTATTTTTAAACTGTTCCATTGAATTGGCATTAACATTTATAACAAACATAACAAATTTTATATTACTTTAATTGAAAATTTCATTTCCGTTTCGAAATTTAATAGATTTCAATCGCACCAATTCAACTAAAATAAACTGAAACATTTAAAGTACGATAGGGTGTCGAATTAAACAGTCTTCAACACCTCATTTCGGTACTGCTAATATTCATTATTATTTTTTCAATAAGTTTTTAAAATATTTATTATAGATTAGTCAAACTTTCATAGATTTAATAACATTTGCTCCTGGAGCTTGTAAACTATTTTATAAAGTGATTCTTGCACGCATATTTTATTTCTATAGATAAAATCAATATTTTAAGGTAAAAATCTCAGAATTTATTTATAGTATTAAATCCTATCCGATATCTTTAAGTTTCATTCGATTATTTAATTAATTAACTGTCGAGATGCGACAGATAATTAATCGAATTTATAAACTTCACTCTTCACTATGTAATTTCTACAGTTTATCTATAAAATCTTCTATACAAGTAATTTATATAATTATATATATTATGTACTTTTTATTATATAAGTATCATTAAGAATATTTTGTAAAATTATTAGCGTATGTAAAGTATAATTAAATGTAAATTCATAAGTTTCAATTTTGTGTATACTTCGGTTTTAAAGTTAAACTTAAATATTATTTTTAACAGTTTATTATACTTTTGAGAATTTACTTGATTTATGATTAAGATGCTTTTTATTTACCTGGGAAAGTATATATAAATTTTTTACGTTATTTGTTTTTATCACTTGTCGCATAAATTTCCAAGTTTTGAATTTAAATTTATTTTTAAAATCTTGAAACACAAACATCAGAGAGTATACATAAAATTGAGATAAAATTTGATATAAATCCTTAAAAAAATGTAATATTAGTGTTTGGGGTTGGTTATTCAGTCCACCAAATAAACTAAAACATAAAATTAAGACTAAGGTTCAGATATTTCTTATGTTTTGTTATAAGTGTCTATATTTTATTAATTGTTTCAGTGGAATTCAATTGATACAAAACAGAAGGACTGAAACATTATATATAAGAAAGGATATTAGCACTTTCAATCAAATGATAATTTTAGGTAGTAGTTATTAAACCATAAAACCAAATCCCCAGAAATGAAAATAAAATATTACCAGAAAATGTGGAAACCACAGCAGAAGATTTAATATTGATATAAACTCACGGATCGGAAATAAATGCAGTAAAATATGGAAATAAAATCAGAAAGATAAATGTAAAATACCACAAAAAATTGTTATAATTAACGTATTGTTAATAGTGCTCGAGCAAATAAATTGTGATAGGACAAATAAATTTTTTACAAAGTTGGAAGTTTACAAAAAGATGAAGGTAAAAGTGGAAAATGAAAATAAAGTTCAATGAATTTATTACATTTTATTCATGGACTTTAAGACCATGAATAAATGAAATAAAGTCCATGAATATATTTCCGTTTTTTTTTGTAAACTAAAGTCCATGAACGTCGTTTTTATTTAACTCTCTCTGCTATTAATTAAATTGTTTGGGTTTATTTCATTTATGATTTTTATGGAATTACTTTATTTTTCAATAAAATGAAATAAAATCAAAAAATAATAACAAAATAACTGAAGATAATATGATATAACCATAAAATTTTCTGCTTACATTTTCATCGAAATAACCGCAAAAGAATTTCTACACTTGTTCAGTTTTCTGGACTTATTTAGTTATTAGATCCTAATAATTATTAAAAATAATTATTTTCAATTTGATGTATATTTTATCATATTTACAAAACAAACCATTTAATATAAAAATTTTATTTATTTTATTTTTATCTTGACTTCTCCATCAATTTTTCAACATTTATTTTCAGCACAATTTTTAAGTTTATATTCTCTAATCAAATACATATATTCAAAAAGTATAAAGAATTTGGTTCAGTTCACAATAAAATACGATAATTTGTAGTTGGTTTTTTTTTTACCAAATACTAATTCCAAAAATAAATGCTAAAATAAATAAAAATATCTAAATGCCACTTAGTTTGTTGAAAAAAACAAGGACGCACATTAAACTTCATAAATATGTGGTCATTTTTAAATCAAAATTTATATAACTATGGTCACAAAATAATTCAAAACTTTTATTTATTTTAAAAATATATATACATTTTCATATAATTACATATATACATTTAAAGTATCCATTAATTTCACTCTACTTAATCTGAGATATAATATACTCTGGATGTTCAAATAGAAATTTAGTCGCGTCTGTGTAATGTCCAATGCCATCATTATTCCAGGAACTATAATAATTTTTGTTGAATTTTTTTGTTGAACTTAAAATATGGAAAACTTTTCATTTAAAACAACGAATAATAAATAATAAAAAAAAATTAATTCATGATGAAAGTTATAAATTGGATATACTTCAGGGAAATTAAATGTTATGTTTTACATGATTTATGCTTTAAACTGAACATTTTAAGAGTAATTTTTAAAGTGGAAAACTAATAGTCAGACTGTTAAATTTTTTTTTGGAATTTTATTTTTGTAATCAGGACCATTAATTAGTATGGAAACACTACAACAGATTGAATAATATTTGAAATAATAATTTTTCCGGTATTTTGATAATATTAATTTATTGACTTATACAAAATTGACAATTATTAACGTACTTATTATGGTGATTATGTCAGCAGGCAATCAATTTTAATTAAATCTATTTATACGAAAACCTGATGTATGGCATTCTTTTAACAAACTCATGTACTACAGCATTTTTATTATTATTATTTACTATCATTCTGTCACTGACATAAAATAGCTAAATGCAGGATACATAAGGGAAAAAATCACTTTGTATTTAATAAATTATGTGAGTAAAATTAATGGAATAGTAAAATATTTTAAAATTTTAATTATTTAAAAAAAAAAAGAACAATAATAAAAATGTTGTAATTAATAAATTATAACAATTAAAAAAATTTGTTAAAACATTAATTATGACCATTTTATTATTTGGTATAGTACTACAATTTACAAATTCATATTATTTTTTTTGTTTTAAAGGATAGGGGATAGTTTCCCATACGCAGTGAATCCTTGTTAAAAGTTGTACCGTGGCGGACCACTCTACATATCTACTGAACTTAATCATTTTGGTCGTATTTATCGTGTCTGCTTCTTCTAAATTGTCCAGGAAGTAATTTCACAAAACCCTAAACCTTCTTTGTTGGACCGAGGGACAGTGGCACAGTTGATCATCCAATGACTCTCCTCTCTCCCTCATTACATCCTCAGCTTGTTGAGGTAGTGGTCAATTATATGATAGCTATATGCAAATTTTAGTTATATTTAATATGCAAATTTTAGTTATACTTTGATCTTTTCAAAGATCATATTCAAATCTGTATTAAAAATTTACTGGGCTGGAAAACTCAACATTCAATTAATTTTGTTTCTGATAATAATTCCAAGTTACTAAGATTTTAGTGATTTTGCATTGCGATTTTTTTTCCATATACAATATTAATAATATTTTTAAAGAAAATGAGTTTAATTAAATCAGAGTCAGCACAAAACGTGATAAGATCTCTAAATTATTACTTACAATCTTACAAATTGATAACATTTATCTCGGAGGTTACAAAAAGACAAACTCCACCATGTTAGTCATTATATCTTGAGGAAACAGAGCCACGCTCATTGGATTAAATATTAAAAAATTTAGTTATATTTTTTAATAATTGAAAAAATAATTTATAAGTTTAATATTAATGTAAAAATGAACTTTCGGATTGGAAATTCGCAGATGTTGAGTGTTCATTTCTATGAAATTTTTTATTTCACATCTAAAATTATGCAAAGAAGTAGAAAAATTTATAACAATATATTTTTATCTGGTTTATGTATAAAATTTTTAGTGATTTTTCACAGGGAAATGTAAAATTTTATACATTTTTATATTTATACCAGGTAGATGTCATCCAAAAATTTTTATACAGTAGTTTTCTGTTGCACTATGATAAATTATGCCTTCATGTCATCATTTCGATGGTCCATACTATTCTATCTCAAAATAAACACTTTTCAGGAGAGGAAAAATTCTGTTTGCCCTTTGCCTGCTTCTAATAAATATATGGAAATTAGATTTTTATTGGAAGAAAATTTAATTCTGTATGCTAATTAATTATTCAGTTATAATTTAGAATATAAATCTTATAGCTATATACTTTTTACTAAAAATTTACGGCTTTCAAGTTTATCCAATTATAAAATAATCCGACTTACTAGAAACAACCTCAATATCTACTCAGAGTTAGTTATAGATAAAAGTGGTACCACTCTATGTACACAGTGTGGTTTTTGTGAGGTTCGATCGCCACTATAGCCTAACCTAAACGAAAGGAGTTTAAAAAAAAATGTTGTAAGGTGCATTATAGTCTGGGGCATCGAAAAGACTTCTACGCACTTAGAATAGTATGGATCAATATTAGTAATAATTGTTGTGTATTAGTAGTAATTGTGAGCGGAAAGGCCATTTTGAATGGTTTTTTGCTAAAAATAAACAACATTTAGTTTATTAAAAAACCTTTCCATATTTTATTGTTCTACTCTGTCACTCGGACAGATTTATTGTTCTAATGTCGCACAACCAAACTATTTTAAATTTATGGTTATGTCTCTTTATAAATTACAGTTTTATGTTATTTCTATTAAAATAAACAATATAATATTTAAATTACTAATATATTAAACTACTTAATCATTATCATTAAGATTGACATGTTAAAGCTAATTTCCGGTTTTGTTTTTTTGTTTCAAATTAAACCAAAGCAACTTAAAATGACAAAATCATTCCCAAACAAAACTATACAAAACCATAATCCGCAACTTTGACATAACAATATCATTGATAATAGGTTAAATTTTCTATATCCCAATATAACACCACAACAACAACAATATTATATATGGTAAAACCACGAAAAATAACCAAAGAAATTAGGATTGTTATCGCAAAACTATAAAATTCTTATAAAAACTTAAAAAATAAATAAATTTTAGCTTTAACTATAAAATGTCCAGATTATATTTTCAATTTTAAAATAATTTTTCAATAAGTTTTCCTTAAGATGTCCTTTTTTTTGTTCTTCATTTTGGTTGGTGATTAATGAATTGAAGAGAAAAGAATTCTTGATTTTAAGTCACATTTCTTGTATACATTAAATTTGTATATATAGAAAATATTTAGTTGTCACTGCATTTTCCGTATTTTCATTTGATCTTAATCTCCATATAAAAATATAAAAACAGACAATTTTCTTTCGTATTTTATACATAGATAGAAAATAAATTTTATTTAATGTTGTGCACAAGGAAAATATTTAAGATTTTTTTATTTTAGATTTACATATTGAAATGCTAAAGTGCAGACATTTTAAATAAAATGCAGGACACCAAGTAAAAAAAAATTTAATAGATATATTTATTATTATTTTTGAAGTAAAATTATTTAAAATGTTTAAGGTTTTTTTAATAAACATCAGCTGCAAAACGTTGTATTTCTATAACAAAAATCATTCAAAATGGTCTTCGCGGACAGGAGCAATTGGGAAATGAAAAGTACAAAAGAAACTGAACTTGAATGGTAAACAGATGCATTTAATACAATACAAAAAGTTGGATCTGGGGTATATGGAAATGGACCACAATTTAAGGAAATGGACACTGACGTTATTCTGGATTCTAGCTCATCTTCAAATGTTGAATTTGAAGATAATGGAAATACGGACGTTTTGGTGATAGACGGACCTAATAGGAACATTAATGGTTCAGAACCATTATGAATTATCTCACGCTGCTATGCTGGAGGATGGTACAAAAAGAAAAGACTGCTTACTCTACTAAAACAAGAGTGAAAGGCTGAAATATAACTACAGAAATGGAAAAAACAATATTGTTTGTAAATATTTAACATGTTGAAATTACAAATAGAAAATCTACTTTACAAACAGGATACCATCAAATATATAAAATATCTCGATTTATTTTGACAAAATTTGTCTTTAACTCTAAATTTATCAAAACTCTTGTCTAGAAAATATTGATTTCTTAAGTTCTGTACTATTTTTTTTTTATTTCCGATTGCTTCAATTCAGTTACAAATTGACTGATGAGATATGACACTTTCATAAATAACCAAATGTTATCTTCTTTATTTGACAATTATTTTTAAAATACCATCTACAGATTCATTTAATAATTTGGAATTGTCATACAAAATTACTTATATGTTTTTTGGGAAGTTAAATAATAAGATTTTACCAATATTTTTATTTGCTGAAAGTATAATGATCTTCAGAATTGTTTCCATTTCAATCATATCTTAATATAATTACACATAAACAATCACCTTTTCTCGTTTAATTAAACATTTATAATTGTGATATTATATTGAATAAAAGTAAATATAAATAATATTGTTATCCTTTCACAGGATATTTAATTAAGGTATATAAATAGAAAATCCTTAATTATTAAGATAATCCAGTAGTTGTCACTCTTGAAAATGTTTTATAAAGTTTTTTTTTTGTTTTGTGTTGTAATGAATCCAGTAATTGACCAGAAAGGTAAATAAATAAGATACCTAAATTCTTGGAAAGTATATTCAATTTGTTGAATACACAAATAATATCACCATAACAAAAATGTCTATAGCATTATTTGTTTTTGTATTATATTTAGACCTTTGTTTTTGTGGATTTAGTATTTTAGTAACTTTACACTTGTTTGGTATAAAATGGATAAAATCCTCAAGATAACACTTTGTTGATTTAAGTAATGATTTTTTTTTGAAAAGATATAATAAAATATGGACAATAATTGATTAGCATTTGTTTGATAGACATAGTGTTTTTTATAGTACCAAATTGTCTTTATAAGAATAAACCTTCCAAAAAAAAAAATAAACAAAATTATAGGATGAAATTTGAAAGATGTAACTTTGGTGGCGATGGTGGCGGTTATTGTACTATGTTTTGATTGGCTCACGGTTGAATTTGAAATCACTGTCGGTCTAATTTAAATGATTACCAGTTATAATTTGTAAAAAAAATAATGGTGAAAAATGCTAATAGTTCAACTTCTCACTATTTAAAAACTGCAACAAGAAATGAAATTCCTTCCTTATAAAGAAGCTAATGGTTTAGAATTTATTTATAAATATAAAAGGTCCCTATTTTAATAAAATGTAAGGAAACCTTTATCATTCGATAGAAGAAGACGGATACATCTAAGCTGTCTCGCAAATCAGAGCTGTCACATCTGAACTGTATAGAATGACAATTTTCTTAATCTTTCTTAATATTGAAAGCGGATTAAATAAAATTTTGGAAATGGTATTGCAAATGCAAATATCACAGAAGTTTCCCATTTTTCACATAATGCTGTAAAAACATGAATTCAAATAACGTACACCGTGGACTGGACTTGCCTTTGAGTTTCGCTGATTTGCCGATTATTTCGTTGTATTTGATTTCCACTATATAAAAATTGGAATTTTGATTTATAAATTTACTTATGTCATAACGTCAATAAAACTTAATTTCAACAGATTTTATTTGATATTATACAAAGCTATTTTTTTACAAAAATTCAACAAACTATTAGGTTGTAAAAACCTAAGAAATATTTAGCAATCAATAATATTTTAATAATATTTTATTATAAAAAATGGAGGTAAATAAAAACACTTTTTGTTATTCAAATTTCAAATAATGATTTAATTTAACATAATGTTTTACATTAATATACACAAGTACATAAACTTATACAAATTAGTTACACTTTGATGATTAAACTTGCTACTATAAGGTTACAGTATAATATCAGTTCATGTCTGTACCTGGCATTATTATATTAACCAATCATCAAAATCATCATCGCATTGTTGATTTTCGGTAAAAAATAAATAAATATAAATTTTGATGACTATGAACATTAAAGCTCATTGTAAATTTCTTTTTTACAATATTTACATAACTTCTGGATGAACATTTTGAAACTAAATGTCAGCAAAAAAAAAAAAAATTCCTTTTTACAGCACTAAAATCAAATTGAAATAACTTCATTAAAATATTTTGCACGCAATTACCATAATTTAAATTACCATAATTTTCGCCAGTCTTTTTTTATACAGAACATGAGCTTTTTACATAAATTTTGTGTAATAGTGAAAGTCCTCTCAATGTCGAATTTAATGGGCTGGCAGATAAACAAATTAAAAATTATGATTTTATGAACAAAAAATAAAAATATATTTAAATTATATTTTATTAACAAACAAATAAAATATTATTTTTTATTTAAATCATGGTTTTTTTTAGATGCAAATGGATTTTTTGTTGGATTAACATAGCAAACAGTTCATAAATCTTGATTACATTACAAATTTGTTCATTTTAGCTGTCGGAACAATAAAGATTTAGTAGTACATGATGAATAAGAGTACTTTTTTTGGTACTTTAAATAAAAAAATATATATTGCGCCTAACAATATGCAAATTGACATTTTTTTATATTACTATACATTACTTAGTAATCAATCCATTACAAATTTAATTTTCACAAGAAGGGAGTTTTAATTTGGTTGTTCAATTTGTCAACCGTTAATTTATTTCCAATCAATTCGTCGCAATCCATTACTATTTAATTAATTAGAGATCATTGATCACTAGTGATCATTTCGGCACGATACAATTAATCGAATAAAGAGTGCTACAGCTAATGAATAAATGAGAAAAACGTACCAATTCGTTCTATAAATAAATACCGAGTCACAAATTTATTACGAAAACGAAATATTGAGATGATTAATTTGATCCCCACTAAATAACTTTCGACTAGGAGTTTGAATTGTTCCCAACTAATTGTGCATTAGGACTAGAATTTTTAATTGAATGTGTTTTTTCGTCCACTTGTAGTAGAACAATCAGCAAAAGGACAATGACAAATTAAACTGAAAAGTTATATATAAAAAGAAGGTTATAATTAAACACTTTAAGTTAATTATGTATAATAAAAAAAAAATGATTTTGTAAATGTTTAATTAGTTTGGGACGCATTAAAAAAATTGATATAAATAATTTGCAAGAGATAAATTTAAAAAAAATATATTATAGAACAATAAAAACACAACAGGTGGTAAATGATTTTAACATTATCGCAGCAAACCAGTGTACTTTCAATTGGTTTTTATTCAATTTCCGAAAATAACCTGAACGAAATTATTTTATAACCCATGTAATAATGTACTATATAACAAAAAAAGTAGTCCAGTTTGACTAGAACAATGTTCGTGTTAAATTGTAATAAAAATGGATTATTTTTGTATATGAATAAACTCTTAATAACAATTCATAGACAATAAAAAATTTATATAAAATTAATTGTGTATCTATTAACTTTCCACTTAAGCTATCTATATCCTACTATCTTTTTTAATATCATTTTCACATCAATTTCAAATGTTTAACATAAAAAAAAAAATGAAATCATTTTTGTGTTATAAATAAAAGTTAAACTATTAAGTGCGTGATAAAGTTTATATTTATAGTTTTTATGTAACTAAATTAATAATTTTAGTATATATTTTTTTTTAAATAGATCATTCAATTATTTAGTTGTTGCCAGAGTAATTTTTTTGTTAATGGAATTTTATTATACCTAAATTTTTAAAGGGACTGGAAGGATTTACAAATTTTCAGATCTCTTAAATATTATTTATCTATTTTACGAGGACAGAAAGAACAGATATGACAACCCAATACTAAAATTTTAAAACAAATCATTATACATCGTTTTATTTGATAGTACTATCTTCGGCTGTTTATTATCTATATTTTTTAAAAGTATAGCTCGAATGGGAGAGTCTCATAGAAAAATCTAATTTAATTTTTCTATTCGAATCTGAAGCCGTATTCTGTGTACATAAATTTTACAAGTAATTATAAATAAAATTTCGCAACCACTTTTTAAAGTTACTGATTCTTTGAGATTCATAAGTTTCGAAGGTTTTAGTACCCGACGTTTTATTTTGGCTTATCGATTATCTCAACAAAAAAAAAATCTTCCAAAATGTACTTTAATTCTGAAGCCTTAATATAATTCTATAGCTTCACTAGTAAATTACTGTATCCGACCATCTATCTCGCTATTGGCTTCCAATGATAATATAATTTTCATAAATTTAAGAGAAAACATGATATCAAAATGTAAAAAATGAGACAAGACAGAAACTGCCAAATACAAAAACTGATATAATGATCACTACTCGAATCTGATATGAATATAAAATGATAATTATTGGAAATTACTAAGATAAACTATATTATCTTCTGTGAGAAACACTATAGAAACTTTACAATCGTGCTTTAATAATCTTACATTATCTCTAAAGTTAATCTTAATATTTAAATCAGGGATTCTGAGTGAATCAGTGAACCGTCCTTTAAATTAAAACAAACAAAAAAACAGAATCGGTCCAAACAGAATAATATGAACCGCTTCATAATTTTGTTTATGGATTTACAACTCCGCTCCAAATCTCTGATTTATATCAAAATAATTTTGGAACCAGTAAAGATTTCAAGAAAATCTCTTAAGTTATAATATTCAGTAGCTTAAAAATATTTTGTAAAATTAGATCTATAATTGTTTTTCAAATAGCATAATTCGTCAATATAAAGACGTGTTTTCTAAGATCTATAAAAACTGCTAATTAATTTTCTACCTCAAAACCATTTTCTTATATTATTAATCTAATTATTCTGAAGAAAAAAAATCCCTCTTTGTCATTGCCAATAATATTTTCCTCTTTTTTTCACGTATCACACACATGCTTTCAATTTCAAATGAAGTAATTAAATTTTAATGGATAATTCTAATTATATCAAATATTTTAAAACCACGAACATATCCAAATAAAAATTGTAAAATAAAAATCGTTTTATTTTAGGACACACATTTTCAAATTGAAAGCACGACAGGATTATAAATAATCAAAAAAATAAAATATATTTTTATCGTAACTATCCTTGCGTCCAAAAGGAAATTATTTATCATGCAAATTGTAAAATGGCGTGACAACATGTTAACATGATTTAATATTTATTGGCAAGTATTTTTATTTAATTTACGGCACTTTTATTTAAATTAGCAAGATAATTAATGTTGAATAGTTCAAAGTTTAAAAAATATACCAAGCAGAAAAGAGTGATTTGAAATTTCACAAAAAAAAAAAAAAAAAGCAAAATAATTTACGTTTTTTAGGGTCAAGCATTAATTTGGAGATACATTTTATATCAAACAAATAAAACTTGCAATTTAAATGGTTTTTCATTTATTTTATATAACAACTAAAATGTAAAGTCTGAAAAGTTAATGGAATAATTGATTCTAAAATTTAATCAAATAGCAAATAATTCTGATTAAATAAATGTAAACGTTAAGTGCATTTTACTTTTGAACTAATTTCACAAAATTTGTAATTGTTAAAATTGTTAGATTATTTAAAAAGACTAATTTATTAAATACAGAACTATTTTTAGAGTGATCACATTAATAGCATGCTATTAAATAATTATGATTTATATTGTTATCAATAGTAATATCCTGCGTGACAAATATAAAAAACGTATTGAATCTAGAAAACAGAATAACTGAATAGTTACTTTTTTTTGGGTGGATAAAAGTAGCAAATCTGCAAAGGACTTCCCATTTTCTATGCCTATCAAAATTGCGTACTCATCAAAGCCGTACATGCCGCTGCTTTTGACTGAGCTCCCTATTATCAATGGAACTTTAAAATATATTTCTAACTCTGAACTGAAATCTTGACTTAAACAGTTCGGTCATTACATATGAATCGAACCATATATGACACTTGACGCAGGTGCATCGGTGAATGAAACAAGAATAATGCCAGAGGAAATATTCTTCACAACATCCGCTAAATATGTACTTCAGACAACAGTACTGTAAAAGGTTGATCATTTACCATTGACTAGCCAGTAATGAGCGTAATTACTACTTAAGCTAGTTACCAATTAATAATACACAATTGTCTCTATTTACTTAAAGTTGAAGTCTAAAAGGTTCACTGATAATTAAAATCTATAATCTAGCCTAGCTAAGTAGCTATATAAACTCAAAGTTTGAATTGATCTAAATTGATTTAAAACTAAAATTAAAATGTTACAGTGAAATTTAACTAAATTATAAAATTGGATTCGGTTAAATTTTCTTCGAATATAAATCGTCCTACAACTATAATTTTCTTCGTATGAAATAAATATTTTTACAATTTATGCTAGGACTTTTATAAATTTCTTGTTGGTTAAATAATAAATTGTTTTTTATTATTTTTACATTTATAGATATTTTAAATATAATAAATTATGTCACCCGTAATCATTTTAGTTGCAAGTTATGAAATTTTATCGTTTACACAATCCAATTTAGATTAGCCTTTATAAAGAATTTTATAAAATTCGAAATAACTGCACCACAGTAGCAGCGTAGCAGGATATAATAAAATAAATTCATATATTATACTACAAATGCCACTTGAAATTTTAAATAATATACTGAATTCCATTTTACTATTAATGTATAAATATTTCATTCATATTAATTTCATAAAATTTATATAGACGAATACAACACTAATAAAATAGGTCTAGTTACAAAAGTCAACAAGTTAATCTTTCAATTATGAAACTAATTATAACCTCTATAACTAAAATAGAAGTAGATTATGGTATATTTGCCTCCACAGATTGTGAGGCAAAATATATAATCTAATCCTAGATTTGTAACCTACTCGACTGGACCATAACTCTGCGAATTGTAAGAATTGAATAAGTTTTATTAAATTAATTGAATTTATTTCATTATTTCAATAAGTATTTCAATAATGTTGGACTCATTTTTTCGATTTAAATGATTCTTAAGTTTAATTTCATATGAATTTTATAAGAATTGCACCGTTGGCGAAGATTAATAAATGTTAGGTTTAAGATGGAATTGTGACTTGTAAATGTGTGTCATTGCACCTACAAAAATTAGGATTAAAATTTAAAATTATATAGAATAATTTTGTCAATGCCAATTCCATTAAGGCATTTCTCTGTTTGCTTTCATTGGATATTTTTTGATGCCATACTAAAAAGTTAAATAATTAAACATAATACAAATCCTGAGGTTATAACAAGACCAATTAAAGATACATCACAAATTTCGTAAGCGGTTTGCGTATTAATAACATCAATTATTAAATACACATAAACATTTGCAATGCTTACTATTATGTGTTTATGATCAAGAATATTGCGAGCGGATAGTGTATAGAGCACTGGTTCTTAACCTTTTCGGGATTGCAGAGCCATTCAATTATATGAAACTTTTCCGGAACATCAGCAATAATTAATATTGATTCCAAACGTGAAAATTTGTGTTTATATAACGAAGTCCAAACGGCAACAAAATTAAAAATCTCTCAACGCCGTTAAACCATCTACATTAAGTATCATTCAAATTTTTTTCACTTTTGTTTCCATCTAATTTCCGCGGAGCACCTGTGACAAGGTTACGGGAGCACAAATGGTCCGCGAAACACCGATTAAGAAACACTGCAGAGTTATATTCATAATGTCTAAAACATTAATTTTCGAAATATTTATTATTTAAAAATAGTACAAACCTAATAAAAATATTTTTATTTCTATTATTTTAAAATGTCCTTAAAATTTACTTTATTTATTTTTATTTATATTGTGTATGCACCAGCAAACACAAATTATCCAAAAATGTTGCGTGCAGTTATGCATTTTCATAAAAATATTACTACAGGAAAACACAGTATACAAAAATATCCTGCTTTTAATAATAAAAATGTATACGTGGTGAAATACAGCTGTCAGCAATAAAAACATTTAATTCATTATATAAAAATCCTTTAAAATTCTAAATGTTTTACATTAAAATATGATTCAAAAATGAAAATTAGGACACAAAAAATTACCAGGTGGTGGTATTAAAAATTTTAATAATTCATATTTACTTAAATAGATTATAAATATTTAGAAAATGTATATAAATATTACAAAATAATTACCTACAGAATTTAAATAAAACTTTTCTATTTTCCCTATAATCTTCTAAGCTTACCTAAATATTGTAAATAATTTAAAAACGCTAAATGAAGTGAAGTTTAATTAACATAAATAATTTAAGTGAATCGAAAATGATACACATTAGAAACGAATTTCGCTTTTATGCGAAGGAATTGGCTATTTCTATGTATGTGTATAAACTGAAAACTGTGTAACCCCAAACAATCAAGAAGTATTCTAAATATAACCAAACCCATGCTCAAACTGTACACAAGAGTAGTTACGGAGCATTTACTACTGCGTAAACATTCTTGCGACTAAGGACTGATAACTGAAACCCCTTGTACAGGCTGTGCTGAGGATGACGAGACAATTGAACATATTTTATGTCACTGTACTTCTCTATAAAAGATTAAAATTTTGCGCTTTTTATTTTGCATTATTAATTTTTGAAAGTGTGAGTCATAAATGATTCGCTGAATAAAAATTTTTAAAGCCGTCCATACATTATGCAATGTGTTGTACAACGTGTTGTCAACCGGTTGAAGAAATATGAACAAAATGGTTGTCAACGTGTTGTCGACTTGTCCACACACGATACAACTTCGCCAAGTTGTACAACACGTTGCATAATGTATGGACCGCTTAATGACTCACTTAAAAACGACTTATTACTACATTCAAGAAACTTCATTTATATTCAAATATTGTGACTCATGACTCGTAAACGATATATAAACGATACTTCTCGAGTTATTTGTCATTTGCAAATCGAAAACGATACTTTATGTACAGCATTTTTTGGAATTAATTATTGTCATAAAATTTCATCATTCAAAATTTTAATAAATTGTTAAAATTTTGATTTATTTTTATATAAAAAATTTCGATCTCAAGAATTACATAATTTTTTTTTATCAATCATTATAATTTACTGACGACATTATAAAAAAATTTGTTATAACATAAATTTCATAAATTTATTTCAATAAATTTCTATATAATAAATATAAATATAAAATTATGAATTGAGAATTAAATATATTTTAAATATTTGATTTTCATTCAATCGTTAAAAAGTGAAATAAATTTATATGATTTTAACTAAATATGAAAATAAATATGGAAAATGTTATGTTGTTAAATAAATATAAAATTATGATTACAGTATATTCTAACGAGTAAATAGTTCACTGATGTGTAAACATCAAAAAAAATATTTTGATTCATGTCGCCAATAAAAATATCGAATTTTTTTTTTTTTTTCAAGATATATTTTGGGACTCAATCAAAATTTATTGCAAAAATGTAAATAAGCAAAATAAATTTGATGGTATAACAAGGTCATTTGTAAATAATTTAGAATACTAACATATAATAATAAATTATGTTACAGAATTTTAGAGGAAGTTTTTGAGTCTGATGAGTTAAAAATGTCCTGTCATTATCCCTTTTTATTATCATTTGAAATATAGGAATATATAGTGCAAGTAACAAATCAAAATAGAGAACTAAATAGAGAATATTTTTATGAAAGTATCTCTACATTTAATTTGTATATACATAATTTCATAAGACAATATAAAATAGTCATAAAAAATATACATAACTCGTCGAACAAATTATCATAACATACAATATGATAATTTGAGATTCATTACTTGAAAGGAATATAACAAATTTTCATGTTAGCCTCAACATTTTTGATATTTAGATGACTAACTATATTTGATTTTAAAATGATTTTCAGCCACTAGTACAGTGACCAAAATAATTACTTTTATTTAAAGTTGATTATTTAAGAAATCTTATTAGTACTTTCCTGATGGGACCTTAATTTCTTGATGTATTAGAAATCACATAGCAAAGTAACTTCAAATCGATTCAAATATGCTTCGAACTTTCTTCATAATCCAAGAATAGACAGTCTATATTTTATGAATTTCGATAATTTTGTTTCTAATCTCAAAAATACGCAGTGGCCTGTGAAGAGACGAGTACATAATGACAAACCGGTAATTTTTTATGATTACCTATTTTTTTCGAGAAATATTTTAACTAGTTCCACTTTTGAATTAAGTGTAGACTGAGTTAAAGTTGAACTAATTTTCTCTAATTTCTTCTATTAATTGGGTTCTGGATGTTCTACAGAAGGGTTTAATGGATCTGATTCCGTAATTTAATTATTGGTAAGGAAATTTGAAACATAACCTTTGTTTTCAAATTGCATCAGAATTTTTTCAATATATTTAAACCAGTTAATATACGCCAGAAGTAGCAGTCAACAGTGTCTTCACTATTATTACTATCTCAAATTCTAATTACAGTTCTGCAGTACTCTATATCAAAATGTACTCATATTAAAATACTTAACGAATCACTAAGGCGGCTTAAAAACGACTTATTTTTAATTATGTTATTTAATGTTTAACAGAAAGTAATTTCCTTTGAAGTAAAGCAATCAAATATGAAATAAACCGCAAAATAAAATACAACAATTTAATAATTATTTCTTTACGAAGAGTTAATTACTTCTTTAAATGTAATAGTGCAACCCACCAAAGTAAATGGACATTTTAAGATTTCATTTCTATGATAATTTTTTATGTGGTCAACAAAATGTAATCATAAATCCCTAACTCCCTCTTAATACTAAATATTCAATCAATTTATCAAAAGTGAAACTGTTGCGGTTAAATATTTAGTAATTTACATTATTATACAAACTATAGATCCTTTAAAAGGACAAAATACCATCACTTTTATCGCAATCAAATCATTTACAATTGACAATTAATTTGAATATTGATTAGGAAAACATGTGTGAATGTTGAAAACGAAATAGCCACAAAATTTAAAAGGAAATGTCCAATAAAATTACAAATTGAAGCAGTTTGATTAAAAGTGTATATGTTCTTTACAGAAAAATTAAAATTAAAATTATATTTTTCAAAAGACTTGAGTTAGTAACAGCAGAAATTGTACATAAATATAAAAAATATTAGTAATTTTTTTACAAAAATTTCGTATTTCATACGTAAATATTTAAACCACATTTAATAAATGTTAAAAATATTATTAAATTTAAAGATTTAATTTCAACTTAGACATTATAAGTAAAAATACTTTATAATTGATAGCATGACTGGGGTGTCTTATGAATACCTGAATAGCTAGCTACATACATTTATATAATCATCAAAAATTTACATATTTACCATGATAAAAATTAGTTTAATTTATCGTTCTAAAATTTTAAAATTATATTTAGTTTTTAATAAAACGAATATTTTATATAAAATTTAGTAAAACTATATTTCTTGAAACACTATAAATAGGGTTCTTTTTTTCGGTAAGTAGATTTACAGGTTAACTAATTTCACAGTATTATTTATTGTATAGATTTTTCTTCATTTTTTTTTATACATAGTTATTCTAAAAATACGAAAAGGGTTAAACTTTGAGTATAGTTGAAACTTTAAATCATGTGAAAATAAATTTTTCTTATATTATATTTATGTAGTGTTTTTCTTAAAATCAGATAAAATTATTTATTTGTAGGAAGTAGAAATTTATGGTCGACAACAAAATATATTTATATGTATTACATATATACATAAAAAAAAACTATATTTTCTTTTACTTTAATTCTGTGACATTTTGATAAAATGTACACTAAAGCATTAAAAAAAAATGGAAATTTTGTTATTTATAACAAATGAAAAATATATAAATAAATTTTCAAAAAATTTAAGTTTCAGAATAAGTTTTCAGTTTTGTTAAAGAAAAGTATGAATTTTTTTTTATTTTACATAACGTATGGTATTAAATATAAATAAAAAAGTACAGAAATCTAGAAATGTCTAAAATAATTTCAAATAAAATTACTGCATTTAGTTTTGTTGTGAGGTTGTGACACGACAATTTTATGTAAAATATAATTTATATTAAAACTAATAATTTACAATGGAATTTTTGTATAATTAAATTGAATGTGACAGAAAGATAAATATTTATGAATAAATATGAATTATAAATACTGTCATTAGTTTAGTCATAATTTCTGTTAATTACATAAATTTTAGTAATGGTTCATTTATTAATGACATCTTCAGTGAAGATACAAATTTTTAATTTTACAAGAGAAGGAAAAAAGGTAAATTACTACATCAAAATTGGTGTCTATATAGATTTTAGATTAAGACAGAAGAGTAAAAGTAAGTTTGCGACATACGAGGTTTCCTATCTTTTATGACACAGCCACATTTTTTATGCCTTGTATTATATTAATTTCAAATTATGCTGTTTCTGTTTAGATTTGAATTATTATTTAAAATATGTTAAATAAGATTTTCTATGCTGACATAAGAAAAGGTTTGAAAAATATTTGATTGGAAATTGGAAGGAAATCCGTTTTCTATGAAGTTTCCAATGTATTTTTCATTGGGTCGGTTATTAAGTAATTTTTTTTTCTTGAATTATTTAGTATTTAGTGTAGACATAAAATATTCATAATAAACAATCTTGAAAATCCTGAAAACTCAATTTGAAGAAAATGTATACAGTAATTCATAATTTCACATCCTCCGCTTTTTCTAATCATATCTTTCAAAATTTAGAATTCAATAATTTTATATTGATGGTTAATTGCCCGAATTCGTAATTGATTTGTAATTGACCGAATACAGCATTAATCAATGATGAATTTTAAAAATATTTACTGAAAATATATTATGCAAATCGATGTGAATAATAAAGTTGACAGTTTTGAAAATCTCGAATTGACGTTATCATAATACGGATATTAATCTTGTAATAGTGATTTTATTAGTTATCCAGTGATTTGGATAAACAAATACAGAATAGAAAAACCAATTCAGGAAGTTTCTTGAGAAAAATAACACCAAATACAAATCAATTTAAATTACAATCAATATTTAACCATAGTAATAAAGACAAAATATAATATAAATTTTTAATGAAAAATTGCAAATTTCCAATATAACAAAACAATATTATTTATCCCAAAAATATAGTTTATTGCCAACCTAACAGATTGTTATTGGGCTAGGATAGGGTAAACTTGTTAATTTACTATATAATTTCATTTATAGATTTTATTTATATTTTTGTGGTATGTAAAGTGATTAATTGATTTGGTATAAAATAATTAATCTTTACCACTTTTATTATCTATACAACGATACATAAAATATTTCTAAATAATTTATTTTATAGTTTTTGCAATATTGCAGAAAAAATAAATTGAAATTCTTTAACTTAATCATTATAATAAAATATCGTTAATAACATCTGTGATTTCTATATTACTTAATTTATTTCGTCCATACTATAATAAATAAATCTAAATTATAATAAAAATCTCAATAAAATCAAAAATCATCATATAAAAACGATATTAATTTCCATTTAATTTAACGACGGATAATTAGTCAGTTACTTTCTACTAATGGTTTTTACCATTAATATTAAAGTCTAACCCTAATAAATATAAAGCTATTATTTATGAACAGATATATTTAATATGAAGTATTTAACGTATACATAGTTTGAGAAGGTGAAACTTTGAAATAATTTTACAATGCCTAGTCATTCTATAAACCTAAACAATCTGGAAACAGTGATGGGCAGAAAATGTTTTATTTGCCATTAAATAATGTGATGGAAATTGGAATAGTTCAGATAATTTAGGATTATGTTACTCAAACTGCTGTACTGTTACTCAAACTGCTGTACTGTTTTATTAATAGTACGGATATGGGTAGTGACGCATAATTAGAAATCGGAAATTACAATAATCCGTATGGCTGCAGTGATTGGGGTTACTAGTAGTCTTCTCTGTAAAATCGAATTTTATCTAAAATGTTTTAATTTACTTTTATTCTGTGGCTCTATAATACCAGGCCACTTGCACCATTCGAAACGCCAAATTTCGATTTAATTCTCTCATTCTTTAGTCTCTCCGAATCCTTAATACTAAATCCTTAATAGCTAAAGGTTTTTGAATTAAGTACAGAAGTTACTTGTCAATCTAATCTGTTTGAATCTTAAATATTTCGAAATTAAACCGATTACTAAAATTTAGTTTTTTTTAATATGCATTTTTTGTCAGCAACCAAAATAAATGTTGGCAATATCACGTAATTATTTCGATTGGTCGGTAATAGTAACCAACGCTGTTCTCGAAAATTATGGAAGTATATAAATAAATTTTCGTTTATATTAGTATGCATTATTGCACACGAATATTATTAATATGAAATAGGGCAACTTAATTGCATAATTTACTATAATAATATAATTTTCCATAATAGAAGACTTGTTTGGAAATTTCCATTTTCTTTAATCAGTTTTATATTTTTTGGTTTTAGTTGGTGGTTAAGAAATAAATTAACTGTAATTATAGATTTTATATGTTATGTTAAATTATAAACTGTAAGTTTTAATATTATTATTAGTTGGAAAAATTAACTTATAATTTATAAAATATGAAAATTTATGACATAAAGAAAAATGTTTGCTTAAAGCTGCAGTTAGCTTACATTTACAGTAACGGAGGGCTACTTGTAACCAAATGGCTTATTGTAATATACCGTTTAATAATACGTCATTTGCCAAGGCCCGTAAAGCATTACAGCTGCTTCACTGACAGCCGCCATGTTACAAAACGGGCAATAACTTAGCTTTTATGAGGTGTCAAAGCCTCATAGTCGCATGGTGTATGTGCCGTCCTTTTGTCTTCATCATCACAGAACACTCATTCCGCTTAAACTTCAATTGAGAATTGGTGTTTTTTAAGATTACGTATAAGAAAACCTACAATTGTTCCGGTTTTTTTCTTGTTCATTTGAAGTAGCTCTCTGTTGCTCGCTTTTTTGTTGGTCCAGATTTGTATAATTTTCGAATGCCTCACCTATTCACACAAGGTTACTTCTTGAGAGGGCGCAATTTTAAATTTATTTGTTATTAGTCCAGAGCTTTTAAATGCTGACTGAAAATAAATTTGTTGACATATTCTCTACATGCAGTTTGGTCACTCAATTTTCGATTGGTTGCAATTTTCTGATAATCTTATTGAAGTGTTACTTACAAATATTTATTACTAGTATTTGTATTTATCATTATATATGTAAGTATTCCTTCAAAATGTTAAGAGAAAATTACAAACTTCACTTCCAAAGTTAATTTTGTAAATTCAAATTACAAAATTCATAATTGTAAAACAATTGAAATTGCCAATATTTTTTAATATTTTTCTTTTTAAATAAAAAATGCAGTAAATTAAGGTGTCAACAATTTGTCAGTTTGACATGCAAATCAGTATTTACCACGAAATTGTTTTATATTTTGTTGTTAAACAATGCGCCCTAACATGTACCTGATACACTTGGTATGCAACATAATAATTTGTTATGAAGTGAATAACTTAAAGTCTGTTCATATTTTTTTATTTTTTTTTATTGCATATTCATAATCATAAAATATCGCCTCCCTTAATAAAAATCACTTTAAAATGTTTCATAATATTTCCAAACATGTCTTTGAGTTCAAATATTTGAACACGTAATTTACATATTTTCCTTATATATAAATATGAAAAGTTTATTCGATGATGAAAATTCTAACACATCATTATTATTCTTGATAGGTTCACTACTAGGATATAGTATTTTTTTTAAATATCCTTTTAGTATTTATGATGATTTTGGTGAGCGTGCGAGTTAAATTCTAAAATATATTATTTATAATATTCAGATATTATTATATATAAAGCAATAATAAGTAAGCTATAGCTATATTTTATGCAAACCATTATAATTTCTGTATAGTATTATTGAATTATTATAAAATGAAAAGGATAATAAAGTTTATTTATGTTTTGAAACATAGGATATTAAATATTTTATAAGTATAAAAATATTGTTAAAATATGGAATTTTTATTTAAAATTAAATTGGATTTTTAAAGTGATGACTCAATTATTGTGATTAATATCATGATTCAAGTATATTTGATAAACTAATTATTATTTAATGTTAAAAGTGATTTAATAACTTAATAATTGTTTTGATAAAAGTTAATTAATATCTTCTTTGTAGTACACAAAGCATTGGTCCACATTATGAATAAAAATGAAAAAAAAAACGTAAATTTATAGAAACGTTTTCTTTTTTAGATAGATTATTACAATTTGATAAGAAAAATCGTATCCTTACTCACTATAGTAGAGAAGAGGGCTAAATGTGATCTCATCATATTGTATCTAATGCCCAAGCTACAATATCCTATTTCAAATAATATTGTCTGGTATGAGAATTTAAATTTCAAAAATTTGAATTTCTTCCTTTTATGAAAGTGAAGAGGGTGGGAGGAATTGTTCAAAGTCTATATCTATTAAATTGCATTAGTCAGATTCCCTGATGTATGAAAAGAATACCTATAAAATTTAAGCAATATAAAAAAAAAAATTAATGTTAAACATTAGCAAAACTTATCAAGTTTAAATTCTAAAAAATAAATTATTTTAATTATAATTAAAATAATTACTCCAGGGTGAAAATGACCCATATCAACATTTAAAATTTGCAAAATTTTAATCACAAAATTAATACATAGTAACATTAATACATACAATTCTTAGGTACAGTTCATACAAATGACATCGCTCATTTTTTTAAATTTTTTCATTCTCAAATTGATAGAAATTTACAAATTTGTAATGTTAGTTACTTTAGGAAGTTCTAAAATTTTTAAACCTTAGTAAATTGTTATGTGACTCAGTGTGAATTATTTGAGCAAGTAATTATTTAGTCATTTCTATGCGTTAACAAAAAATACATAACTTTGCAATACAAAATGGTTAACGTAAAACACTTTCATATTCCTTCTTATGTACAAAAAAAACTGTCAATTATGCTCTGCAATTAAATACTGCTAATGTTTAATAAAATACTGGTAATTTCAAAAATTATGCACATCACTACTACAAATTTGTAGCTGAATAACCTGGTTTTATCGAAATTCGTCTGCACTACTATAATATTCTCTTACTAAGTCATACATTTAAGGGCTATACGAATTCTAATGTTCAAATCATATCGGCTTTTGCTTTATTCCCCGAGAGATTATTTTGTCTATACCAATCCTCCAATATTAGAAGTCATATGAGATTCGGATAATCAGTTCAATTCAGCTGGCCATAATTTTTAGTAATCTGGAATTTGTCGAAAGAAGGTTTAGATAGGTCTAAGTACTTACAACATTGCTTTCTCGATATCGCATTCAGCTGGAGGTTGGTCTAATGTTTAGATTTTAGAATGCATCTAATATAATTAGTGTTATACGTCTTTTGTATTGGGCCACACCTGCGCTTCGTTTGTGAATGTTTTTTTTTATATATTGATTCATGATGTGAATTTAATTCAAGTAAAATCAAAAACAATTAAAAATTGAATATTTAATATATGTTTTTGTTGAAGAAAAATCTTTAGGATTATAATATTATATGTAAAATTTTAAATTTCAACTTTATTTATAAAAATTTAATCTTAGTGAATTAATGATTTTTTTATCTCTTCTTGATAAATGTATACTTCAAGGATTTTACACCAAAGATTAATTTTGCTTTAATCCTGTAATTAAGATTGTCTGAAAGATCTAAAAGAGTTATTTTCATATGATGGCATTGGCAATATATCATAAATATTGTCTGAGAACTGGATTAAAATATTTGGAAATTTTATGAATTTTATTAATACAGTGAAAATTCGTTATAAGAAACTTTTTGAAAACTTTTTTTAAAAAAAGTTGCCTATATGAAATAAGATTTCCGATATTGAATTTGGTATATCAAAAATTAAATTAATTTTATTTAGCGGTACTAAAGAAAATTACTTTTACAATTAATTTTGATATATTTCAATAATATGACTTTCACAATCTGTGTCGTAATTTTAATACTTGCAGGTATTGTTAATAATAGAGGAAAATTTTATTATTAGCTGGTCACATTTCGTGGTAGCAGCTCAAATTTAGTCCTCGAAAATTGATTTGAAATGATTCACAATTTATATTACACTTGCTAAAAATTTGGAACGTTGGAAACTATTTTATTGAGTTCCAAAAGCTTTCATTTTAATCATATAGTTAGTCACCAAATTTTTTATGGCTCTGTGTTGTAAGAACCAAAGTGTATAGTCGTTTTTCAAGATCTTTTTTCAGGATGTTTTAATACGTTTAATTTTTTTTGGAACTTCATATGTCTTCGACACAAATTCACTTATTTTCTTTGTTATTCTTTATTTTAATTACTATTATACTTTTGGTTAAGCTATATTCCACACATAAAGTTCTTACTTTAATACAATCGTCCAATTTTAGTATAATATCTATTTTGAATTGTAATCGCATTTCGTTTTTTATACATGTTTTAGGGTTAAACTTTAAAGTTTTTTATATTAAATTTATAAAATTAAAAATTGTTGACTATATCAAGGGTTGCTTATAACGAAAGTTTCTTATAATAAAGTTTCCTATAATTAGTTTTCACTGTAATGTATAATTAAAGTCACAAAATTTATTTAAAATAATTAAATACTATATGATTTTTGTTCTTTCTTTAATATATGTATAAAAATATTAATTATATATTCGAATTTCAATTTTTATACATACTGTATTTAAATAGATTAATAAAATTATCCAGTAACATTTTTATTATTATAAATCCATAAAGTATGATCAATATAAATATAAAATAATTTCAATTTTCTTATCCCCAGGGATCATTATTTTTTTTTTTTGATATTCAAGGCATCAATTCCATCACTGAATTTGTTTTTTGTTTTTCCAATACATTTTTTTACACGTAAAATATAATAAATATTATTCTGTTAATATTTATTGGATATATAATATAAATCTATCTATATAAAAATAAATATTATGAGAATTTGAAATTTCAATTCAAACAATTGAATTCAATTTTCCCCATAAAATTTATATATAAACAAAAAAATAATATAATATCTAAAAAAAAAAAGAAGAAAAATAAGAAAATTGAAAATGAAAATTCGCAATACAGTTTTTAATAAATATTTAATTCACTCGAAATATGATATTCAAAAAACGTACTTTAAAAAACAAAAAAAAAAAAATCTTTTTTAATATTCAATTCTCAAAGTATGATTTTTAAAATCCTTTGGGGGTTTGTAAACTGAATATATAAAATTTTTGTAAAATAATACAAAAACTTTTCATATAGGAAATTGAATTCAGAAATTTTGTTACAAATAAAAGAATGTTAATTAAATGTTTTTTATGAAAATTAAATAGAAATATATATAAAAAAAAAATAGTAGCTGAAGAGCTAGCAATTAATTTGCTTTGCTTGTTTCAGAAGTAATGAAGTAGATATCAACTAACTAAACATGGCAATATGAAAAAACTAAATTTCATTTAATTAAAAATGGAAGTGAAACATGCAGTAGATCAAATGAATTTTTCAGTCATTTAGTTTTAACATCAACGAGTGGTTTAAGAAAATTATTGTATTGTCATTATTTGGCTGGGTCATTATTTTGATCATTTCAAATGCATTTAATATCGTACAAAATGTCAGCTAATTAAATATAATTAATATCCTTTAAACTCATTTTTTAAATTTGTTTGAAACCCAGATTTTCCATAAATTCCAGGATTACTAGACCTCCAATTTCATGTTTAATAAGTTTATAAGAGTCTGTCTGTCTAGTCATTTTCATAACTACTAAAATAGCCAAAGTAAATCCGTTTTCAGCTCTTAGTCTAGAATTATTATTTTTATTTGTAATAAAAAAATATAGTTATTAAAAGTTTTGAATTACATGAAGTACTCCAGAAGAGTGTGTTAAAATATATTAAATGTTGATATTATTAATTAAAAATGATTAGGGTTCATCAATTATGTTTAACAAAATTAAAATGAATAAGCTTTTGCTCATTTATATTAGAATTTCATGGTAAATATTTTGGAAAATATGGAATCTTGTGAAAATGTACTTAAATTAATTTATTTCAAAATAATGAAGCTTTTCATAATAAATCTAAAATATATAAAATACGTTTTTAATCATAAAAATTAACTTGCTAAAACATAACCACATTTACTTAAATATTTTAATCTTTTATTTCATGAAAAGTATTATTTTTAATAGTAAATGTTACAACTATATAGAATTTGGATTGTAACAAAATGTGTCTGCCGAAGGAATTCAATCAGCGAAATAATCTTGTTTAACTGAATATAAAGTTAAAATTAATTTAGTTATTTCCCAGTCAATAAAATTTGATACACAGGTCCGGCTGGATAGTACACATTTGTCTACCTATGTAAGGGTTACTAGCTTTAGGGTGTCTATGCTAAAACTTCCGATTATTATCCGATTACAATGAAATTGAGAACACATATTAGTTTTCTGATCTAGTTGGTGTAAATTAAATTTAGGCTCGGCAGTTTCAGTGGATCACTATCGAAATTCTATAAAATGCATTATAAGGTGACTTAAAAGATGTGTACTTTTGATTAACGTACTGTTTAAAAACATACTGTTAATAACAAAACACTGTTGAAAACTAAGAGTTATCTTCTACCTGGGGATAGTCGTTTTTTTAATAAATTGTATTAGGATATGAAATATCTATAAATGATATATTTTAACTATAAAAAGACTACAAGAAAATTTATTGTGAATTTAGTCAAATTTGACATTTTGTGTTTAAGGATTAAAAATGTGAGAAGCTGAATTTATAAACGAAACTTACACCAAAACTAAAGTGCATTGTATATAAAATAAAAGTAACCGACAAAAAATTTACGAAACTCATAAGTGTATTATTAAGCATACTGAAGCTGTGTCTGATAATTATTTTATATAAAAATTACAGCATTAGTCGATCTCTCATTCGAATCGAACACTCTTTTGGTATTTTTCAAACACTTTAATTAAGACACTTTATAAACGCCTCTGAACTTTGAAGGACATTTAAATGCTTCTGTAAATTAAGTATTCCTTTGAAGAATGATATGTTTGTAGAAATAGGTAATTAATTTAAAATATTCATTAGAATCGGAAAATAAAGAGATAAATTTAAAAATGATTTATAATTCCCATTATAATTAGTACATTTTTTAGATATCATTTTACATATCGGTGCCTAGCACCAAATAATTTAAAATTAAATATTTTGTATAAAAAACTCTAAATACATAAATTTTGAGGGTGTCAAATGCACGTAATTTTATTGTAATTTGATATCAATTTAAATTAAATAATATATAAAATTATTCTAATATAATTAAATATGTAATATTAATTAGAATTATATATATGCAAATAATATTTGTGGGAATTTTTAGATTAAAGAAATTAAAATTAATTAATTAATTACATTTTGGGGATTATAGTTAGAAATTTTAATTAATAAATCAATCTATTTAGAACTGTTCTAATACTTAATTTTTGTATTATTTTTCTGTATTTGAGTATGACAGACAGTTCTATAGTTTACTTAGTAGGAACCAAACATTCATCAACGAATATTCACGCGATAGAACAAAGGAGTTCTATAGCTCTACAAAAAAACTGCATATATTATTATAAATTTAAAACTTAAGGCATTTCGTCGTTCATAAACAAAAGTTACTCTCAAAACTGACTTCCTAAAATGAATAATGAAATATTTAAATAAAATTGTAACATGTTAAAGTAATAAACCTAAATTTATAAAAATATTTATTAGCCCAACGGCCAACAAGTATGAAATTATAACAAAAAAAAAAAAAATGAAAATTTATCTGTAATGAAACTGAAAATTAATAATTTAAATAAAACTATTGCATAAACCTCAATTTATTTATTTAGTTATGTCAAACAGGCAGCAATTAAATGAACTTTTAAATACTAAAAATATACTGTCTATAATTATAATAAATTAAACTTTAAACTTATCTTAAACATTAAACTTTTCATAAAGATAAAGTTACACAAAAACTTATGCAAATCTTATACAAATAAAATTATTTTGCAAAACATAAATAAACATAAATTTTTAAGTAGGTATACAATATAAAAATTTACCAAAAATTTTAAAAAGAAAAATCGTTTTGCCAAAAACCAATTTAAAATGAAAAACTTCAATGAACAAAGATTTCCCAAAAAAAAAAAAAAAATTGCAGAAGATTTTTAAATCCTTTAAGTTTTCCACCTCATAGAATTCTAGGACGAATTTATATGTTTATATTTATTAATCCCGGTTGCTTTTGCATAAGAATATATAAAGGAAAAAAAATGATTTTAGCTATCAGATAAGAAATTGTTGAGTAATATGATCTTTAAAAAAAAATTCTATGAAAATATACAATAAAAATTTACTAACCGCAATTTCATGGTATAATGCTTTGATTTGATCTTATCGCTATATACTTCAAAGGATATTTAGATTTTTCTCTTTTGTTAGCACCTTTATAATAGAAGTGTTGATTGTGGTTTTAGGTAAATATTAATAGATTTGTAACGAAATAGAGAGCTTATAGAAATACTATAAAAAAAACGCTATTTAGACGCCAAGTAGATTAATAAACTGTTTAATCTTACACAGAAATAGTTAAAAGACTTTGATAATCCTTTATAACAAAACTTTTTATATTAATAACATTTAAGGAGATTTAAAATAAAATAAAAGTTAATTTTAAACAATTTATTAAAAAAAAAAATCCCAGAATAACTTTAAAAAATTTTGTATTTGGAATGTAATGTTTGGGCTTCCTATTTGCATATTAGTTGAGTATTATTTAATGGACAAAAATATATTGTTTAACTGGAAATATTTATATCCTTTTTTAAAGGCAGAAAAGATTCATTCTTACAACAACAAAAAATTGAGGAATCGCTCATTTTTGACCTTTAATGGTCATTATTTGTCTAGCCTGGTATCATTTCAAATTATCCACTTAAATAACTTTTGAAATACAGACTTCTTATTAATAATTCACCAGATAATTTAAGAATTTATTATATTCAAACTTAAATTACTTTTATAAACAAACTTTAGCGGTTCTATGGTTGATTTTTTGATAGATTTCTTTAGACGGTCTTTCTCCAATACCTACTGAGTGACGGGGAGTTGAAAAAAGTTACTTCAGTGCCGTAAAAAGTATAAAATCTTATTTTCATATGATTTTTATCTCAAAATTAAGACTGGAGTCAACCTTAAAATGTTTTTTACCGAGCTTATGGCAGAAAATAATAATAAAGCGCATTTTCGCTTCATATGAGATTTTGTAGTATATGGTCGCTTGGAAATTCTTTTGACTTTATTATAATTAAATAAATAATTTAAATAATTTTTTAAAAAATTTTTAAAATACAAAATCCTAGTTCACTTAAGATTGATCCAAAAATATCAATTTTAAATAAACGTTGATTTTAAATAATTTTATACCATTTCAAGTTATTCATTGGACTGGAAGCTCATATGTCTAATTACGGGTCATTTTATGATCCGGTAGGGCGGTAAGTATACTCTGGAGGTCAAATGATTGATATATGTACATCGCAGTGGCAGCGATTAACGACTTGAATATTAATTGTGGCATTTTTGCACAATCCTAAGTATATAAAATCGAATAACTTGGATACATGAAGATTTATTCTGGATATATTCAGCGT
Organism: Rhamphomyia laevipes; assembly: GCA_963920725.1. Classification (NCBI taxonomy): domain Eukaryota; kingdom Metazoa; phylum Arthropoda; class Insecta; order Diptera; family Empididae; genus Rhamphomyia; species Rhamphomyia laevipes. Next base: position 15,759,735 of record OY987258.1, read on the forward strand.
CGCTGTGTCTGCGGAAAAGATTTTAAAGCGGCAAGATTATATACAGCATTATAACTATAAAAGTAAGATTAGATTCTTTACGAAACAAAGCAGAATTGTTGAACAAGAATAATTGTTAGGAATCAGGTAGATCGAAGTACAAAACTCGCCGAAGGAATCATTATCGTCTTGGCCATTCACTTGTTTCTCAAAATTTTATAATTTTCAACTAATTCTAAAAAAAATATACTTTCTATATGAGTAACATAATTTTAGAAAAAAAAAATCTTAATATAAATTGTACAAGTAAAATGCAAAACTTTTTATTCAGAAAAAATTATTTAACAATCACTCGTTAACAGCTACAACCTTTTATACTGACTATATTTAATTCTCTTGATTATACGAGTATAAATTTTCATTTTTGGTTCAAATTGAAAGTTAAATTTCAAACAATTTTTTTTTGGTTTTATTTTTTTACCACATGTTTTAAATTCATATGCCAAACTTTTCATTGAATATTTGTATATAATTTTTTTTGTATATATTTATTATTCATGTATACTTGAATATGTTGTAAAATAAACTTTTTTATTTTATTAAATGATTTTATAACATTATGTCTAAATAAAATTTTCTGATATGTTTCAAGCAAAAACATAAAAAAAAAAAAATGAAAAAATCCAAACTATTTGAGTTTAAAAATAATATAAAGTTCATTTTTGAACAAAACATGTTTAAATAGAATGTCAATTGCAATTGGAAAAGTTTAATTAAATAAGTTGCACAAAAAAAAAATATATATATAAAAATAATTAAAAAATATCAGGGAAATGAAAACAATGATAAAAAAATTATTAATGTTTATATATACGTAAAATTGACGTTTAGAAATATGAAGTTTTTATCAATATAAAACATAAACTCAATTTTCATATAAGATAAAAACAATTAATTTTGTTATATTTTATTAAATATTAATTTAAAAATGTTTTAAAATTAGTTATTAATTTATCTGGACTTATTAGAGTTTCTGTATGTATGTACCAGAGTGAGCGAAATGTATAAATTGTGTTGGGGCTATTCATAATTTCTGCAAATAGAATCGCAATCAATTGACCTTAACAAATCTATCCAAAATTTCCTGGGTCATATTCAACTAAGTTTACAAAAAAACAAAATCATAGCTAGGAAAATCATAGCTGTCGTTTCTGGTCAGGATCGATGTTTTAAGAGTTAACTATTATTGTTGTAATTTGAAATATATTACAATAATGAAACTTTATCCTCGTAATTTGATCAAAAAATGTTGATGAACAAATAATTTTATTGAAAATTGTGAAAATATAATTGATTTTTTAAAAAGTTTAAATTTTAATTAAAATTAATGATGTTAACTAAAATAATAAATACAAAAAAATATATTTAAGTAAAAAAAAAATTTACAAATTATAGACATTTATTTAACCAATGATATTTTTAAATGGACATATTTATTTTCTATATAACCAACCATCCATAATAATAAAAATAAAATAAAATTTGACAATTTATAATATTACAAAAATTTAAATATTTTGTGGTTTTTATATAATACAGGGTGACACATTGTTATAACTTTTTTATTTCATATTTTCGCTTTTATATATTTTTCATATTTAATGTAAACTTGTAAAATTCATGAACAATTACACAACTACAAAACAGCGAACTATAAAATAGAATTTTTATTCATAATTAAAAAATTTTTAAAATACAATTTTATTTTTCTTTCATTTTTTAAATAGGCCTGCGCGAACTTCCAGTTTTAAACCCTAGTTCCTTTTTTCGTTAGATTTTTTATGGATAGACTTGGTAAATAAACTTCAATATCTAAACCACAATCAATAATTATCATATTTATTATTGCGGAAACTGAAGCCATTACGTCTGATATTTTGGTGTCTAGAATGTACAACAACCATTTGACAATTTTCGCTTTACAATTTCAATATTTGAGTTTAAATATTATTATTATTAATAATTTAATTATTAGTAATTAATTCCCGCATAAAATAAACCGTATTTCATTGATAATCTTTATTAAAAATGGTTCAAAAATTATAAAATAAAAGTATAATAAAGTGATTTTTGAGCCACCGTATCTGCTGATTAATAATTAATAATTATAGTTCAACATTAAATAGTAATTTGTTCTACAATTAATGAATAAATCAATTAAATATATTCTCCTCTATCATGAATATTTTTGATGGGTTTCAAATGAAATTCGCTTAATTAATTTTTAATTGTAATTTACAAATTTGATAAAGATTTTTATTAATATATTTTTTCTTTTATAATAGAAATTCACATTATTCAAGTATTTTCAATAAAAATTTATATTCAAGAACCGCAACAAACTCACTGTAACTTCAGACGTTTTTATTCTTTAATATCATCAATTCGTAATGATCGTTTTTATTTTATCTAAAACGTTTAAGTAAGAACGTCTAATAATCATTTTGCCATATATACAAAATATTTAATAAACGTATTCTTTATGAGATATGATGTTATTAACTCAAACTCAATATCTAATAATGTCATATCTCATAGAACAAAAAAAGTATCCTGCGGCAGAACGACTCATGCTGCGAATTATATCATATGGCACTTAATTTGTCTGATTCTGAAGAAAAGCATTTTATATTTATATTGGGGATATGAAATTAATAGGGTTTTACGAAATTCGAGGAAAATTCTTCTACAATTTATACTTTGAATTAAATTATTGTCATAGAGATTTTTCAACATTTTTTTTTTCATCATCTTTTCCAATACTTTCCAAAATCAATTGAGTTAGGGCGTTATTGAGTAATTATTCATATAAAATGTGGTTCACATTCTTTCAATTTTCGTGCAATTTTTGAGAAATTAAAAATCCTATGTCTGTCCGTTCGTTGAAAAATGTTTCTGAAATAATTATTTGACATGGTAAATATCCACTTAAGCTCTTACAACCAGTTTTTTAAATATACACCAATTTGGTATTAAACTGTTTAGATATAACTTCAAAGTTCAGCAAAAAAATATTGCTGTAAAAAATCATCAAAATTTTAATTTATGTTATTACAATTAATTTTAATTTTTTGTTCCACTAGGTACGACAAAAACTTAGACGTGGCATTCAATAATCAGCACTCAAAAAAGACAATTTATATAAAACTACTGGACAATAAATTATCCTGCCAGTGATTTTATATTGTGTTTTTTAGTTTACCCGAATTATATATGAAATCATTAAAAATTTATGAATTTATATGAAATGAAGTCACTTATTCTTATATCCAATAACCTTTAAGAATGTTATTGTTCGGTTGGCTAAATTGAGCTCAATTTTCACTCAGAATACAACAGGCCCATAGTTGATGAATTTCTTTAATTAACAATATAAATAAATCTATAAATCATTATATTTACAAGGAAAAATTTGTAATTTCCTACTTAAATTAAAATATTATTTTAGTCTATTTCCAAATTCAATTCAAATAAATATTAAAAATTTAAATTTATATACAAATAAATAACAAATTCATCTCTAATAAATATTACAAAATTAGAAATATATTTACGAAGATTTTCATTTTCATCAGCAAAGAATAATATTATTTAAAGCTAAAATAATTTTCTGCTTGTTTCTTTATAAATTTAAGTAATTGAGATTTTTCTTAATAGGAATTTTTCATTAATTATTCTTGATTTTTCTAGTCCTTTTTACAAATTTTATATAAATATATATTCTATTTCTATCACAAAAATGACAAAATAAAACGAGTTAGAATTTTAATTTAAATATAAATACAAAAGTAACCAAAAATAACTTCTATAAAAATCATATTCTTAAATAATATTATATAAATATATACAATAAAAAATTTGAAATAATTTTATTTTTGAAGAAAATGAAATTTTTTTAACAATATCATCAAAAATATATAATATAAAATAGAAAATTCATAAATTATTCATTTGCTAACTTCGCTAAAATTCAAAATTCAAAGCAATATTTATATATAAATAGAGATTTGACCTTAAAGAATTTAAATAAAAATCTTCCAGAATTTTTCATTTTTTGTTTCTAAGAGCTACAAAGCTAGAAAGTCTATTTTATACAGCGTGGGTTGTGTTTCTCTATATATACATATATAAATTTTTTATTTAAAATTAATGATTTATATTTAAAATTAATAATTTGGTATCTGAAAAGCCATCATCATCATCAACATCACTGGCTAGGGTCCTCTTTGTAATGCTATTGTTTTCTAATTAATTATATTTATTGTACTCAGGTTTTTTTCAGAATTTATCCAGCAATTTAGTTCTTGCCTGAACTCCTTGTATCCGAAACATATTTTTTTTGTGCAATTCATACATATTTTTTTTGTGCATTCGTAGTACGGGACCATACCGTCTAAATCTTTGAACTTTGATATAGTTAACAATATCGAGTTATTAAAAGAATTGGTGATTGGTCCTATCCAATAGAACAAATCCTACCAATACCTAATCGATTTCACTGTTATATATTTTACTATATTCTTCATGTCTGTCAATTACCGGGCCATGTATTTTTTTGATATTACCGTCATCAATCAGATTATTTCAAGTAAGTTGATTTATTGTTCAAACTTCAGTTGAATTATGGTCTAATTAGTAATTTAATTTAGTACTTCTAGAAAGTAATTTTGAATTTATTAATTTCCTATATTAATAAGCTTCTACTCTCTATTAATCGCTTGTAGAAGCTTCTTGAAATAAATGAATGACCTTAGCTATTCTCTCAATGGTTCTTTCTACTACTTCTAAAAATGCAGGTCCATTTGAATGTTCTGGACATGAAAAGCCACAAATCGATTTAAACTCTTAGAATTTGCAGGTTTTTATGTCAGCAGTTCTGGCTCAATCCCAGATATATATTTGATTGTATTTATTTTTGTACGTGATCTTTAAAATGTCAAGAAATAATTTGAAATTTTTTATAATTTTAGATTACTGAATTCTGACGTAAATAATAAAATTTTTCAATTTTTTGCGCGTTGGTGTAATAATATATTTATTTCAAAAATGTGCTTTAAGAAAATAAAACTAAATAATTTATAAAGAAAATATGATGGTCCACCTTGTATTTATTTTAACTTTAATGGTACTGCGTTCGAATCAAAATATTTATGTGTAATTTAGTGAAATTTGAAGATGTACTTAAATAAAAATATAACAAATTTGGCTTCGGATATACTTTAAAAGAAAATATTAAAATAAAATTATCATTATAATGTCATAAATTGTCGATAAAGCGAAAAATTTTATTAGCAAATAAGGATAATTTCTTTTTTTATAGTTGATGTGCTAGGAAGCATAAAGTCAAGTTATGATGAGATTAGCAGTTATTCTACGGAAATGAAAGATTAAAAGAATATATTTAAATGTTTGATTGGCTTAGTGTCGTGATTATATCATGTAGGACAGAATAATATTATGCAATAAAATATGGTCGTAAAAGACAATTTTATTAAAATATTATATAACTTCAAAACAATCTCAAACAAGCTCAAAAGCTATAAAATACATTCCCACAAACAGGAATCATTGAAAATTATTTGAAATTTCGAGAATATAACATTTCACACGGTCAACAAAAACCTAGGCATCTAAAGAAAAAGTGGATATCGAAGAATTTGGATTTATGTAATAGTAAGATTTTGGTAGGATATAAAATATATTCCTTAATTGCTGATTCGTGCCAAGTCCCAACTAATTTGAACTTCTTCCAAACACTTTATTCATACCTTACCTATCTATATATTTAAGAGTTTCACGCATTGCACCAGCTGTCTTACACGCTGCTTTGTAGTTTCATTATTGGTGTTATGGCTGACTGGTTGATATAGTATTTTCATGAAGTTTCATCATATTTTTGATTATACTGCCAATACATTCAACCTGTTTACAAATATGTTAAGAATTGGTCAGGCTGTATCGCTTGTGCGAAATTTTACTTTAAAACTAGACAATCGGTTGAAAAAATATTGAAATATTTTCAGTGATGTTTCATAGTGTATGAGGAAGTTATACAGGCAAAATTACGTTTTTTTTTTGACGTTTTATGTCAAAAAATATATGTTTTTATATGTTTATGTTCTCAATATTCTCCAGTTATCAATTTATTTCACTGTCAATTACCGGCCCAATATCTTTTGTATTCTTGAACCCATTTTAAACTGAAATCTGAAATGTATATAATATTTCAAATATTTAATTTTTGTATGCTTTTCAACGACATGCATTACTAATGGACACTGTTTTTCAAATGACATATTTTACTTAAAGTTTTGTACAACATTTGTTTTTTATCATGTTAATTAATTTTTTGATTTTTTTTTTTTCGATAGCTTGCTTCTATGCAAAAACATAAAATAATAAAGACATAAAAGTTGTCATGGCATTTGTCAAGAACATTTTCTCGTCCTTAGATATTTATAATATTTTATTTCTGAATAGTGAGATATATTTTATGTTTTATGTATGAAAAATTCAGGATATTTTTTGTTAGCCTCTGGTAAATGTAAAAGATTTTTAAAAAATGGTTTGAATTATTTGCTTTTAGAATTTTCTCATTGATTATCTTATAGTAATACTGCCATTTGTTTATTGAATTGAATTAATAGACGTTACATAAAAATGTTAACAAAAATGTTAGAGCTTGACTTTCTTCTTTAATGGAAATTAAATGTTAGTTGCCATAAAGTTTTTGATGACCTGACACCTGATAAAAGTTGAGAGGATTAATAATTCTAAATTATTTAAAGAGAAAAATAAATATCATTTTTGGAAATCGAGAAATATTTAAATTTATTACTGCTTTTAGAATTAGGTATTAAGTTTTTACTAAATGTTGAAAATCAATATAATAGGATAATAGTTTACGTGTCATAATGATTTTAGGGTGTTTTAACCAAAAATTAACGTATAAAATTCGCAATAGTATAAAAATTATCGGAAATACCACCCAAAGTACCCTAAGTGGTACAAAGTCAAATATTACTTAAATAAAAATAAAGCTCCTGTCATGTTATTTATGAAGGATTTCATCATCTGGACAAAAGCATGCTAAAACTTTTTGGTATTTTAATGATCTCGTGCAGTGGATGCGAAGAAAAATCATTAGACTACCTCCATTGTCACTGTGTATCTGCCCGGAACAGTATATTAAACTTCTGGATTATCAGTTCTTGACTTATATAATAGAGGTAAGTGGCAAATTACTATTATGCCGGAAACACTGAAGAAAAAGCCGTATACAAAGTGGAAGAACATAAATTTTCTCTTCTTGCAAACAAACTAGTAGTCAACCAAGCTTTTTAAATAAGTTGATTCAAATAAGTAAGTATTTACTATATAGATGACTTACCTTAATTGAAATACTTTAAATGACGTATAAATAAAACAGCCATCAAATTGAAATATATTTGAAGTAAAGTTGTTTCAGTACTACGAGTATAAAGTAATTTAAATGCGTAGTTGTACGATGTAATAAATTTACATGTATGGTATGGTACTTGGTACGAAAATGAGGTCGAATTTTTTAATGTAAAAATCGCGAATATCCAATAAAAATTTGCGTGTAATATTAAAAGCATTACATTTGGGAATACATATCGTCGTGTGAGAAGCGAATTGTCGTAACTGCAAAAATCAAGTTCCGAGATAAATGAATGTGAAGTTTTTTTAAATTTTTGCTGAGTCCTTAAATGCATGTATCTCAAGAAATGATTTTGTAACTCCAATAAATTAATACTCTATTACAAAGGTGAATTACTTAGCTATCTAAAACAATAATTACTTTGGTCTAAAATAAAATTGGAGGATTGTTATAGTTTAATTTAGTGATGCACGACAAACTTTCCGATAATTTAATTTTGTATTTAAATCTATGGAAAAGTAAATTTTGATCTAGATACAACAATTTATTTTAGATCACAAAATGTTGTATAGTTAACATACAATAATTAGAAGTTAACTTATTTGTATAGTAATTTATTTTTAAATTTGTCGTATCAAAAAGATACAACAATTTGAATCTTACATAATATGAAATCTATAGTAAAAATTTATCCCTATAAGATGTACTAATCTACAATACCAAAATACTGTATAAAAAGTATACAACATTTCGCAGTTAATTATTTTTGATAAATACAACTTACAACAATTTTGAATTTCAATTAAAAAGTAATCAAGATATTTTCAGACCAAAACCGTCTGAACACTAGGTGATAGATAATTAAATTCTCTATCTTCCTATATCAGTACTCTCAAATTGACGTATCTCGACAATTCGCTTTTCACACGACGATATATTTATATAAAACAATAATGTTGTAAGTCTTATAATTAGATATTCTGAAAATAATGTATAAGATTAAATAAAACTAACAAGACAATAATTATATATATTTTTTTTTTAATAAAAAATAAGAATCTCATTTAAATTTATTTATCAATTTTATCTTTTCATTTTTTTTTTTTGTTAATAAGAACATAATATTTATTTATATATAAAACTTATTTGCATATGACTGCAATAATTTTATAATTAAAAATAAAAAATAACATAAATCTAAAATATATTTTATTTATTTATTTATTTATATATATATAATTTTTTTTTTTTAATAATAATTTTATTTTTTTTAAATTTTTTTGTTCTTATTCGATTTGTTGTTTAAATTTAATGAAACTTAAAAACAATAATAATTATTAATATTAATTTTAATATTTATATATATATTTATTTTATTGATAATAAGTATTTTATGTGATGAGCTCATTTTCATACCAGATGCATTAAAAAAAGAAATGCATTAATTTTAATTTTACTTAATTTTTTTTTTTTTGTATTTTATTTTTTATATTTTTTTTTTCATTTAAATTAATTAATTATAAATATACGATTTTTTTAATGTATTTATTTTAAATTTTATTAAATATTAATTTTGATGTTTTTGTTTTTAATCAGAATTGTTAAATAATGCATTACGAATGAAGCATTACAATTAAATTGTACATCATAATATGAATTATTAATTATATTTATTAAATGTTTAGTAATTCAATCAGTTTAACTTAAAAAGTAATGCATTGCTATAGTTTAATATTTCATTTAAATTATTCTGTGTAATATGTTATGATTTATGAATTACATTGAGTTACTATGCAAAAGTAATGAATTACTTAACTGAATTACAATAGTTAATGAATTATCAGTAGAGTGCAATGAAATATTATACAATGTTAATTACATTGAATTTAACTTTTTAATTGAATTTACAACTTTTCAAAAGTAATGCATTACTTGACAATTCTGTTTTTAATGAACTTAATAATTTTTTTTTGTATTTGCTGTTTTTGTGTAAAATTGTTTAACAAATGAGAAAAATATATTTTTAATTTTAAAGCTACCTATAAAAAAATATTTATTAAAAAATATATTTAATTTTTTTTTTTTTTCAATATTTATCAATTTTTATGAATAAAATTGATAATAAAAATATTTTAAAATATTTTGATTACACAAAATACAATAAAAAAACAAAATAAAATTTAAAAAAAAATTATGATTTAAATTTAAAAAGTCATAATAATAAAAATAATTATTTAAAACAAATTAAACTACAATTTAAAAAAATTACAAATAATAAAAATTTAAATAATAAAATATAAAAAAAAAAATTATATATTTTTTAAATATTTTATTTTTCCCAATTATTTTGTTTATTTTTGTTAAAAAATAGAAATAACTAGCTAAGTATAAAATAATTAACTTTACCTACATTCTAAGGGTGGATTCGTTCAAAATACAAATTTACAATTTATAATTTTAATGACAAAACAAAAATTTAAGGTTTTACTATATTTTTTTTTTTAATATTTTTTTAATAATGTTTTTTTATAAATTCCGATAATTTTTTTTTGTTTTAAAAACTTAAATCTGAAAGCAGTCATAATGGCTTAAATTTTGTATTTATACATATAATATTTATTTATTTTTTAAATAAATTTAATTTTTTTTAATATAATTTATAAAAATTAATGAATTGTCATAAAAATTTGTAGTTTTTTTTTTGATTGGATATTAATTTTTCTTCGGGTTAAACTTTTTAATTGAATACGCTACTTTCCCCACAGCAAATCGATCTATACCAACTCTTTAATGACCGTAATCAGGTTGACCGGGTTCATTTCATTGGCTTCAAAAATGTTAATTAGAAAATAGGAACAAATTGTAATTTGTTTTCCTAATTTGACATACACCACATTCAAAATATGTTACCGAGTTGCATGTACAATTGTCGTTTTAAATTTTTATTTGTAATATTTCACAATAGTATTCTCTTTAATTTTGTCCTAAATTATTTATTGGCAGTTACGACAAAATGAAAAATAATTTAAATTTTTATATAGTATAGTTATAATAGTAATATTGCCACATAATAAGTTAACGGTACACAATTTTGGTATACATAAACCTCAATTACTTAAAAAACTTCTAAAATTACATATACGTCATTTATACATAAATATTAACGTTTTGTATTTTTAAGCATTGCATTGGCAGTAGGATTTCTCAATTACATTATTTTATAAATTATTAATCAAATAACCGGAATCAGCTATAAATAATATTTTCTGACATAGAACTGTATACAACGCTATTCATATCTGCAATTTTTCATTATGCATTTTTCATATTTGTGATAATTTATTAATTGTGTCTCTTGTCAAAATTCAATCGTGGCTTTTACAAAACCGAAGCCCGGTTCCCATCAAACGGCAATTATATCCGAATTGGCAGTAATGGTCCATCTATTAAAATACATTCGTCTTAAGTAATTTAATGATATTCTTCTACGCGTAGACTTTCATTGTCTACACTTTAAAATAGAAAATAGCGTAGAAAAACAAATTTGGAGTATACAATATCGTCAATGGTGTAAACAATGTAGCCATTGGTGTAGACAAATGACAATGTCGACTTTGTGAAATTTGTGAAAGTTCCCTTTGGCTTTGGAATTTTTATTAATAATTATAATAAAAAGAAATAATTTAATGTGAAATAATTTCAGTTATTTTATTTTATGTTACCAAATCTTTCATATATTGATTTTTTTTTATATTCTTGACATTGGTTACACGTAAACTATGAAGTAGACACTGGACTATTTTATACACATAAAAGTCGACGCGTAGACAATGATAAAGTCTACATCTTATAACACTGATGATATTATCACTTTAGTAAAAATTACTCATTTCTGTCGTTTTAATAAAACGAATTTCAGTCACTATTATCTACGTGGACCCATCATTGTAGGTGTAATTGTGACCTGTAACCGAATTTTACCACGTAGCTTTATCACCACTTAACTTCGATATTTTGTTTCTGGGTTTAATCAAAAAAAAAAAAAAAAAAACTTATAAATTTTTATGACAATTCTGTGTGTCTTTGTTTACATTGTTTTATTATTTTTTTTATTTCTAATATAATTTTTATCATTTACTATTTTTTTTATTTATACGTAAATTTCTTGTATCTTTTTATGTTTTTTCTTTATTTTATAATTACATTTATAATATTTTTTATATTACTAAAGAAAAAAAAGATTATTCGGGGTTGCAAATGGGGGTTTGTGCTTATAACAACCCATTTTCATTTTTAGATCCTATATTTTTAAACTATAATATTCGTATTTTTCATTAAATTTAATTTAGAGTTTTATCCTTCTTTTTTTTTTTTGTTCTTTTGTGAATTTTAGAAATTCTGCCAAAAAAGCAGAATATTTTAATTCCTTTTTATTTTTTATATTTAATTTTTTGTATTTATTTCTAAATTTTTTAATATTTATACTTAAGTACAATTTAATGAGATTTCATTATGCAATTTTTTAGATTTTTTTATTTTTTAATATAATATAATTTTTTTTTGTATTTTTATATTTTCAATTCAATTTACTTAACTAACTATAATTTTAAAAGATTTTATTTTTATATATATATATATATTTATATTATATATAGGGATAATTATGTCTGTATGTATGTAAATTGGAAATAAAAATATCGATATAGAAATAAAAAATAAAATTGTTATATTTTTATAATTACGATGTTGTTTATTTATTAAAAGAGCGATGCATATCTAATCAAATTTTTGATTTTCCATGGAAAATATTTTTTTTTAGGCAGTTTTATTGCAAAATAAAAATTATTAAAATTTATTTCATAATATAAAAAAAATAACATTAAAATACAAAACATTAAATATGTCACTATTTTGTCAATCTACTAGTACTAATAATGTCTAAGATTTATATGGCAAAATTTTTTAAATCGAAATTTTAATCAAATTTTATGATTTAGATTTTCCTTTAGAGTTTAGATAATTATTAAAAATTAAAAAAACTATGAACAAAAAAAATTATATAAATTTTTTAATATTTTAAATTTTTATTATCTGGTGTATGGTATCTGGATAATTGAGCGAAAACAATTGATCGAATTCAGAATTAAAAAAAAGTATATTGACAATTAATTAAACGTAAATTAATGGAATGCACAATTGAACGAATGCACAATTAATCTAATTAATGGATGGTAAATTTCAAAAAAAAAAAAATCAAATAGAAAAATGTAATTTATTTTTCTATCAAATCAAATTCTTGTATTCAGTCAAAATTCGTATTCGGTAAATTGTAAATATTGAGAATTGTACTTTCCGAATTATTTTCAGTTAATTATCCGGAAATGGAACTACACTGTCAGCCTTTTTCAATCAAGAAAAATTTGTCAATTTGTCAATTGTAATTAAATCGTGGCACAAGATTTTAGTTGTATAGAAATATAAAAATTATTTAAAGTCCAAAAATAAAAAGATTAATATAAATAATTTAAAATCAAATTTGCAAATTAAAACGTTAACTTTTGTATCAATTAAAAGATTAAAACCGATTTCTTTCAATCAAAAAAAAATGTCCGACCTTCATCATTAATCAACTCTTTATCTCAATTATTGATAATTTTATAGATTATTGTAAATTTGGATTTATATATTTATAATTAAATTTACCGAAAACAATAATAACTAAATTATTTATGAAATATAAAAAAAAATTATATATTATTAATAGAATTATCAGAATTATTATCATAATTATTGTATAGATAAAATCAATTTATTTATGTTGTTATACATTAAAAATATGTTATTATTATTTATAAATCATGAAAATATTTATATTCATTTCGTTTCAAAAATAATAATAATTTAATTTCAATATGAAATGTTAAAATTAATTGCGTATAATATTTTTGTTATTTCTAATTTTATTAAATACAGGGTGTAACTTTTATTGGAGCAAATAAATTGATAGTGTTAATGATATTTGGAATTAAAATTGTTCAATATTTCAGTAGAATAAATATAAATTGATTAGAAGTTAAACAAATGTTAAAAAATGTCAGTGACAGAATTAACTAAACATTTTGAAAAATCTGTAAAAAACATTTAAAAATTTGAGCAATTTTTATTCGTAATTAATTAATATAGGGAAATTTATCAAAGATTGTTAAGGTTTCTTACAGATTACTCCGAATCTTTATAGATTTCGTGACATTAAAAATTTGACATGCATCATTAATGTTGACAAATATTATGGCTTTACATGATGTTGTTCAAACTATTTCAATTATTTTTCTAATCCAGGGACCAACAAACTGATCTAAAACTATATAAATACTGAATTACCTACAGTTTTGTCTAAATTTAACTGAATTTGCATTGACATTAGAAAATATTAGAATGATTCATTTAATAACTATTGCCATTATTACTCGATACTAAAAATTCTATATAAAATCATAAATTTGATATGAAATTTGTAATAATTTATAACAAACCCTGTATTAATATTTGCCAATTAAATTGTTATTATCAATTGAAACATTTACATTAAATTAAATTATTTATTTTTGGAAATCTATTTAACGAAATATTCATATAATAAATTGAATCGATTTTATTAAGGATATAAATAGAGAGATTTTAAGCACGCAAAAATATTTTGTGTATCCTTGAATTTTGGACTAAAATGGAAAATTAGATTTATTCATAATTTTGGACTACGTTTATAAATAATTTTATTATTAATATTTCAAATAAACATTTTCTATTTTCAGTGTAAAAAAAAACTCAATACAACAAAATTTAATTAAAAATTTCCATTTAAAATATTTTGTCAATCATGGCAATTTAAAATTTTTATTTTATATTTAAGATTTTGCAAATAATTTAATTTGAATTATAAGTCAAGTTTTATCGTTGTTTAAACATAATTACATTTTTAAGGCCTGTACGGAAGTCGAGTGAAATGAAATTTTCATACAAATTTTACATCGTGAAATCAGAAATGAAAATTTACGCTTATGATTTCGCTCTGGTCGTACGCAGGTCGTGTGAAAAAGTTTTGATAAAAAATGATTTTTTTTTTTTTACAACAGATGGAGCACAAAAAGTCTACAATTATTTTTCATAGCGAAATAATGTTCTGAACATTATTTCCCGATGAAATTGTGACATTTACATTTTTTTTTTTCAATAATTTAAATTTGATTTTTAAATTTGCTCAAATTTGATTTTTAAGTCAAATTTAAATTTAAAAAAATTTATAAACATAAACAAACATTTGAATTATCAAAATATTTGAATTATCAAAATGTCAAATTAACCTGTCTATTTTTCACAACTTTTTCACGACTATTTCACCGGAGACTTTGGAGAGCTTTGGAGATCGCGTTAAAATTTCATTTCACTCGACTTCCGTACAGGCCTTTAAATACAAATTGAAATACAATTATTTAAATTTTTTTTTTGATTTAATTTTCAAAGTCAGTCTGTAAAATTAGAGAAATGATCATTTCCTAATTAAAATGAACACAAAAATTACAATTTCATTTAAAAAAAAATAATTTAAAAATTTTTTGAATGTAAATTAAAAATTGACAATTAATAAATATTTTGTGCATAATTAATTGTTTTTTTCCAATAATTATTATAAATTATTTTTAGTACCATAATTATTTTTAATATTTTAATTATATATTTAAATATTTCAAAATAAAATTTAAAAATATGAAAACTACTAAAAATTGATTTTTATAATGTAAGCTAAACAATGCACCCTCAAATTATTATTATTATTTTTTTTTCAGTGTATATATAAACATAATTATATGTGTAATTAAAATAACCAATTTCAGACTATTATTTCCCTTATGACACGACGATTTCTTGAATTTGGTGTTGAATAACCGCTTTCTAAATTTTCATCATAACTAAGTGACATATGCTGTTGTGGTGGTTTTGAATCATCCTGTTCCATTTGTTCCATATAAGGATCAGGTAGACCGCTTACATCATGATATGGTGAATCTGTAAAATTTATAAGAAAAATCAAAATATATTAAGAAAATTAAACAAAATCAATTTTTTAGAAATTATAATAAAGAAATTAAAATAAAAAGTTGGTTTAATGTATAAAAATTATTAAAGGTTTAAAATAATTTGTAAATTAAACTGAAAATTAAAATTAAGAGACTGATACAATGATTCGTTACGTAGTAGATAAATATTAATTAGGCTATAATTTTAAACTGAATTAATACCATTTTCATTATTTTCATATCTGTTAATATAAAAATTACAAATTTTATAGTTTTTTAAGCACAATTACGTCAACATTTCTATTTGCCTTGATAACCTTGAATTTTCAGTGTCAATTATTGACTCTTCATAAACTTGTTGTGCTAAACAAAGTCTAGATAGACTCTAATCATATTTCTACTTTTGTATAAGTCATTTAGTTGATAAAGCTTTGTAGTCACTTCTTTCGACAACAATTCAAAATTGGAATTCAATTGAAGATAAATCGCATATACAAACTTTAATAATTTCAATCAAAAATTAATTTTGTTGAAATTGTGGTCTTTGATATTTCAAAAATTATTATTTATAAATTGTATTGACATAAAAATATCAAGTTAACTTGAAATTGAAATAGGAAGTATTAAAAAAAACTTTATAGCCTGCGCAGTGTTTGAATCAAAATTAACGATATAAAAGAATCATTGTGTCTCTGACATTTCAGGATTTTTATATTTCAAAAGTAAAATTTATTATCATTCTTGAAAGCATTATAAAATCAATAAAACTGAGACGTTGTATTTTTGAAAAACTAATTAATAAAAAAATAAATTCGAAATAAAAAATATTTAATTTATAATCAAATTATAATTGCATTATATAAAAAATTTATAATTTATTTTTTGCATAATTTTCCAAATGCATAAAATCATAAATTGATCGTTTTATTAAAAACTTACATTTATTGCTTTCCGTTAAAGCGTAATATCCTGAACTATATCCGCTTTTGTTAGCAATTAAAATACAGAAATAGAATAATTTTAAAATTTATAATATTCAAAATTTTATTTCTAAAGGGAATTAGCAAATATTTTAACATTAGACAAATAATAATTTATCGAATAGCAGAAATTTGTATATAATTTTAAATAATATTTTCTATAAAATGAACATTTTTTTCTACTTGACAAATATCATAAAAATTGGCCCCTACTGAATAAAGATATTCCAATATTTTAATGCGAAATTCAAATTATTTTTCATTGTAATTAGAATTTCGTGTGGAAAACTTAGTTAATTTACATTTATGACATTAAATCATAAGTGCCACTATAAATAATTCTGCTACCCGCTGTGATACGTGTTACATAAAGGTTTTTGAGAGGTAAATAGTAATGAGCTATTCAGAATTGTGGATATTTATTAGATGACAATAATTGGCAGAATTTATTGAATCTGAAACAGCGATAAAATAAATATTAACATACAATGCATCTAGGAAAAAACCTCGAATAAACTAAAAATATTGGTAATTATTGATGAAAAATTGTGTGTGTTGCAAATTATTTAACTTAATTATCGGCACAGTTTGATAGCAAAGCTACCAGTTTTTTAAAACAATATTTTCCTTACAAATTAATATTACAAATATAAATAATTTTATTTGTTTAAAATTAATTAGGTATGTAAAATATAAGTAGAAAAAAATATTTAAAAAAAAAATGTTTTTATTTATTTTATATAAACAATTAAAAAATAAAAAAAGGACAATTTTTTTAATAATTAATTATGAAAATTTATGAAGCACATAAAATAAGGTAAATGAATATAATTAAAAAAAAATTAAATTATTCGTTAATAAATAAATTGGAGTTTTACAATAAAATGTAAATAAATTAAAATTCATAATTAAATTTTATTGCCTAAAAATATGTTATTAATTTAATGGTTAAGAATTCTGATTTTATTTGTGGTCAATTTTTATTTAATTACAAAATTATAAATAAAATAAAAATCGTATATAAATGCAAAAATTCACATTTTATATTTTTAAGTATAATTGCCATAGATACTTTAATATTTACATATTTTATTGAAAATTTGAATTAACCAATTAAAAATTAATAAAATGATGTTAATTATTATTATATCAATAAATGATTTGTCACAATTATTTTCATTATATAGTCAGAAAAATAAATGATTTTGAACAAATATTAATAAATTTGACCAATTTTATTAATAACTTTATTAAAAATTTCAAATAATAAATATAATTATTTTAATTTCGATGTTATTTACTGAATTGTATTCAGAATTTATAAATTTTTTTATTAAATATTTATTTAAATTTTGAATTCATAGGTTTCTTGGTATCGTTACAGCCAACACAAACTTCAAAAGTTTGGATTATGTTTGGACTTTAAAAATTTCTTCGGTTAAGCAGATATTGCAAGCAGGAAAGCATAAAAAACATATTTAAATGCAAATAATTAAATTGCTATATAAAAATTATTATATATTAATTATTAAGTACAGGTAGACATAGGTTCGTACCTCTGTCTAAAGGCCCTATATTAATTTAATCTTAAGTAATCTGAAGCAAACATTTAAACTTAAAATTGAATCATTAAAAAGATTTATTGGGAAAATGAACTTCAAATTATTTTACTGTAACAATAGATATAAAATTTATAATTCAATTTTTCAAAATTGAATAAATAAATTGAAAATTAATGGATATCCTTTACAAGCCCATTCGTAATTAACTAATTATGCAAAAAATTTGATATCCAAAAAATTAATAACTCTATTTTAAAAAAATTAAAGAAACAAAAATTGATATCAAAAAATTACATCTAAAAACTTTTCAATTCAATTTCATTTTTCCTCGATATGGAAAGTTAAAATGACATTTTATAGATACAATTATTATAATACATCTAGATATAAATGAAACCACTAAAAAAAATTAAAAAAAAATTTACGATTTTAAAAAGAGTCATAAAACAAATCAGCTCAATTTAAATGCACTTCCGCATAATTTCACTCAACATTTTTTTTTTTTTTTTTGCATAAAATTATTAAATAAAATTCAGCAAATTTGAAAACATCATTAAATTCACTGTATTCCAATTGCCAATTAAATTTTTAAATTGTTTGTATATTTAATGTATATATAAATAAATTTATAATGCTGTAAAAATTGAGCTTTACATAAAGTCTATATAGATATTTATATAAATAGGAACGTTTAAAGGACTATAAAATCAAATAATTGCTTAAAAAAGCATTAAACAGAAATTGTTGTCTATATTTATATAAAATGATTGTTAAAATTTTAATATTGCTGAATCAAATACAGGGTGTTTAATATAAAAATATATTTGTAAGTTAAAATTTAAGTAAATGAAATATTTAAAGATATACAGTGAAAAACTAAATAAATAAAGTAACAAATTTGAAAGTCAGAAAGTTCTTTAGATAATCTGTCTAGATTTTTAAGTATTTTTTCTAAAATCTGCAGCAACAATGCTAATTTTAGGAGACCAAACTGTCAGAATCAATGTTGGCATTAATAAAGTCGTTTTTTTTATTAATTTCGATAGTTCTTGTGTTAATAAAGAAGTATTCGTTCTTTCCAAGGGATTTTGACAGGCTATATATAGCGACATAGAAATTTAAAATCAAGATGTTAACCATCATGTGATTTATAATTGAAACTGCATCAATCATTTATTAGTTATGTTACTGTTACCTTAGTAATTTTACAATTCCAATGTCAAATTTGGAAAATAAGAAAAACCTTAAACTTTTATTTTATATCTTTTTAATGGTTCGTCAAACCAAATTTTACAAATATATTTCCATCACATACAAAAACATTTTGTAAAACTTTTGTAGAATATTTTTCATTATTCAAACTATAAAAAATAAATCAGAGCTACTCTCTCTCTGTCTACATTTAATATCTTCTATACAACAAATCAATTCTTAAAAATCACAAATTCTGATAGTACCAGAATATTTTAAGGAAAATGGAATATTTTTGTAGCAATTAAAATGTAAAATATTTTTAAAACACAATTAGACGTTGTTGCTGTTATTTTTATGTTATATGAAGTTTATTTCATTGTGCAGAATTTTTTGAATTATTTATATAGAAAATATACAAAATTTGTAGCTGGTTTTCAAGAAATAGGATACAAGCCAAAATTAATGTACAACCAATTATAAAATTCAAAAATATTTCTTCATTTTATTACAAAAAATTATATTTTTCATGTTTTCTCCAGCAAATCTTTAAGCAGAATAATTTTACTATGTGATGAGGTCAAAAGTTATAATAATTTTTTTTAAAATGATTTGCCAAGAAAATAAAAATTGGTTTTTACTATAGTATTACTCTATATAAATATTATATTAAGAGCACTTTAAAAATGTACTATTAAATAGTAATTTGTGTCAAACATTTTTAAAAGAATTGCTGTCAAAAAGGAATTATAAAAATTTTAATATTTTATATATATTTAAAGAATTTTAATAGTAACTAAATCATTTTCGTTATTTTCGCAGTCATGAAAATGGTAGACTTTTATGAAATCACTAAACATGTAATTGTAAGTTTTGTAATGTATCACCGATGGATAATAGTAATCCAGATGGTAAATGTCCAGTTGGAAGACTAAAAGTAAGGTAGATATATAAATCTTAATGATATAATGAACGAACTTGTAATTGGAAATCACGAACAGTTGATTTTGGATAGATTTATATCGTGGTACAAAATTAGGGTCACAAAGTTACACTGTATATGACTATAGCTTGTTATTTAAAAAAAAAAATATTTCATGACCAATTTCAAAACTGTCAAACTGATATTTCAATAGTTTTGATTGAAATTATATAAATAAATTAATGAAAATCTTAGTGTAAATTCTAATAAAAAAAAAAATTGATTTAGTAACAAAATTTTATACAATCTTTTAATTTTTATTTTTATAAAAATTTTAATTTTTATACATATAAAACTGTATAAAAACGGTTTTAACATATGTATCAATATTAACTTTTAACATTATAAAGATGATATCGTCCACCAAATTAATATTTATAAAGGTTTTTATTGTTTCAATTCAAATACGTTTGAAATTAAATCCTTTTTAAATATCACAAATTTTTATTTATCAAAATTTTTGAATCTAAATTGTATACTTAAGCACATACGATAATTTGTATAATAAAATTTTATATATCTAATTATACGTTAACAATATATTAATATTATATTCATCAATTTCCCCAAAAACCTCTTATAAAATATAACATAAATCTTTATCTATTCAATTCTATATAAACTTCAATAAATTTTGAATATTCGTTTTGACCTCAAAAACCTCCTAAAAACTAGGATAATAAAATCCAAACAACAACAACAAATTCATATTATTTATAAAAATATTATTTTTCAACAATAACAATAAAAACTTATTTCTTGTGCGTGCCTGGCCTGATACGATAAAGCAGCAAATGTCCTTGTCTAACCATTTAAATTTAACTTATATAAAATCACAAAAAAAGAGTTCATTTTATCAATTTTTTTTTTATTTTTTGGTTTATTACCTAACCAGACTGTGTTCTATAGATACATTTACCAAAAGATACAAAATAAAAAATTCATATTAAAACCGTTTTAGTTAAGGTTTAATTTCATTTAAAAATGAAAAAAAAAAAAAACATAATCAAAATATGCGATGGTGGTTGATATTTAATTTTAACATGAAAAGTTAATATTTATTAGATATTTCAGTAACATATAAACAATAATATTGTATAACTATGTAGACAGAAACATAAAAACAGTATTGTAAATGTGTGTGTGTGCGAAGAGGTGTATAAATAATTTTATATCCTTTAGGAGCAAAATACAGAAAAAAAAAGAAATATAAATAAATATACAAAAATTATCCGTGTACCGTAACTGTAAATCATTTTCAAATATAATAGAATATTTTAGGGGTATATAAAAAAAATCCTTTTCATATAAATATATGTATTTGATATTTTTTTATGAACAAAACATATTTTATGGCATATATGTGAAAAAAAAAAGTTTTGAAAATTTATATCTTTTAGATTTTTTTTTTTTTATTTGTTATTTTTTTTTTTAGTTAGGTTATATCTCAGGTGTACGAGTCCAAATACAAAATATATTTAAATTGATTTCGGTTCAAATAATATTTAAAATATGAAATTAACAACTATTGCATATCCTTAGGATTAATAGCAATATTAACATAATATTTGATGACACAGGACGGCTTTAGTATATAAAGTCAGATTCTAATTCTTGGGCAATGTTTACTTTTAGTATTAGCTTTCAGTTTGTAAAATGTTTGCTAACTATATTACAGGATATGACTGTCTAATCATAATTAAGTTGTTTTAATGCTTAATAAGCTTTCAGTATCATAAAAGATTCATTAACATCGTTAAACCATCTTTGTTAAAGAGGTTATATCTGTACTTTTAGCTCATTTAGTTCCTATTAATATTTATAAATCCTTTTTAAATAAATTATTTATGCAGTCTTAACTAAATTAAGCCCTTTTCCAAAGTTGTATTCAAATATTTAGCAAAAATAAAATATTTTCTAATTATCATCTCTTCAAAAATCCAAGAGTAAGGTGTAAATTGTAATAGAATTGTGCTTTCTAAAATAAATTTATAAATAATAATTGATTTTTTTATTTCATATAATTAAACTGACTTATCAGTTAATAATTAAAATCCTTTTAAAGATAAAAACTGTTCAGATTTTCTTATTTAATTTTAATATTACATAAAGATACAAAATATCTGACAGGACCTAATGGATAATTGTGAAGAATATTTAGCTTATACTTGCAGAACATATAATATAATGTTGTACCGGAAATTTGATTAAATTATATCTAGTAAAGATTTAACTCGTACTATGTGATAGCATGTGGTACAATAATATATTTCATTTTTCAAATATACACGTCCGTTTTTCCTGTACATACATAATATTAATATATAACTTTTCTGTTTTTTTTGTAGTATGTACCATAAATAAAAAATAAACAAAAAAAAGTTGACAAAAGAAAATATTGGAAAATGTCTATGTTATTTTGGTGAAAAACAAATTTTTTTTTTTTTTTTTTTTGAATAAAGAGAATTCAAAATAAATATCTAAAATAGATTAAAATTAATATTTATATTTAAATAAAAATATATTTTAATTTGTTCATTTTAAATACATAATATTTGAAATATATCCATTGTAAGGACACAAAGCCAAATCAATTTCTAAATATATAGTAAAAACTCTGCAGTAAATATAAAATATGTTGCCAGATATTATTGCCAAGTATTATTGAGAAATATGAACAGTATTGATATTAACAGTAATATTGTAAGTGGAATTCAAATGCATTTTACATATCAATATTTCATCTCTATAATAAATTCCCAAAATTCATAAAATTTCATTTGGGAATTATTATATAGAAACTAGTGAAATATGCTTTAATATTCATGGGCACAATTTTTAAACCGACTCTGACTTAATCTTAAAATTTCCTAAGGATATGCAATTTATTAAATGATTTTCTATTTAATTTTGCATATACTTAGGAGTACTTAAAAAAGTATATATTAATAAATTAATTCTAAATTTTTGAGTACCTAATTATTTATTTCCTCTTTCTCTTGCAGCATTTTTAAATCGTTTTGCTGAAAGCTATGCTAAATAATGTACTTAATTTGGAGATAAAAAAAAATTTAATTTATCAAAATTGAATCCCACGATAAAACCATCATAAAAAACCAAAACAAAAAAAATATCAGGTAACTAGAATATTTCTAAATATAATTTTCAAAATATTAAAAAAAAAAAACTACCGGACATTTAAGGACATCATTTCAGATAGCCACAAAAATATTTATATACAAAAATGACAATTTCCATACATTCAATTTTTGTAACATGCCATTTAAAGAAATCCCCCAAAAAAAGGACATCGGAAGTAAAACCAGGAAATTAGATTTCATTTTATATAAATATATACGTTTATATATATAAAAAAAACTCCTGTGGGTATTTTAAAATAAATAAGGACATTTTTATATAAAGAAATATTTTACCTATACAGAATTCCTAGTTATAATTTAAATAAAACCGAAGAGAAAGAGAAAAGATTTTAATTTTAAATAACGTACACAAATTCAAAAAAAAAAAATATTAACATAGACCCATGTCCTTTGCATATCGTACCATCCTTTATAATTTTTTTTTTATTTTTTGTATTTTTATGAATTGAAATGTGATATTTAATTAGAATTGGTCTTTTTATTTTCAGTATAGTCTTTCATTAGTGCTGGAGTATACAAGAAGATTTGCTGCTGTCAGTTTCAGGTATGTATATAAAAAATATGATTTCCGTTCCAAGGATAAAGATTTAATTTTAATATAATATTATGTATAAATAATTTAATTAAAATATTATTATATTTTAATAAAATTTGATTGAAAAGGTAAATTATATATATTAAAAATTATTAAATTAAATTATAAAAACCAAAAAAAAAAAATTTGAAACTATTTCAGCATAATGAAAAATCTTGTCAATGTCGTCTCTTGTGGTTTAATAGAGGGTAGGTATATCGATGAGAATATTGGACCCGTGTGTGTATTATTTTATTTTGTAAAAAATCTTAAATTGCAGTAACCAACCTTGGCCAAATTAATACTAATTTTATTATTTCACTACTGATATTTCAATAGTTACGAAATTATTCATCAGTTGGTATAGGAGTTGAACATTAAAATCGAATGTGTGAATGAATATTGAATGAATCCCAATAAATATCGGAAAAAATTGATTATAAAAAAAGAGTAATTACTGCCAGAGTTCTACGCCACCTTACACTTCGGATTGGCGGTGTTTCTGTGTATTTAGCAAATATGTAATTTAAATGTAAAATTTGTTAGCAAAATTAAATTTCTGATATTTCAATTAAATTTCATGTGTCATATTGCTTCGTTCATTAAACCAAATCAAAAAAAAAGACAAAGTATTTGTAATATTACTTTAGGGCCATTGAATGCTAATATCGATCTTCTGATTCTAAATTCTTCTATATTTCCAATTACAGATTTTATTGACAATTTCAATTCAAATTACCACTATTAATAATTTAAAAGAGTTTACAACGCATAAACAGAAAAACGGAAATTTTCTATTATATTTTAAAGCTCAAAATGGAAAAATCAATAATTTTTCTTATTTAATAACCCAAAAAAACCAAATTTTTTATTGGACTAATACTCGTATTAAAAAAAAAAAAAATGCATGTGCATACAAATTGTTCATATAGTTCGCAATAGAGTGAAAATGTAACGAGTTTTAGGATAATGGTATCATGGGAGCACTACTATTTCTACTGAAAAAAAAACCAGGTCACAAACTGAATCATTTTTTTTTTATTTCGTCGTTTTAGTCTCATTCGAATGTACAGATAATAGCGAAAAATTGCACTGTATAATATAAATAAAAAAAATACATTTTTTATTTAAAATTTTTTTATCTGCATAAGCAAAACCATAAAATCGTAGTAATAAAATAATAATAAAAACTGAAACAAAACCAGACATGGTAATTTATATTTAAGGATAATGGCAACTATTATTATAAATTATTATTAGAAATATTTTTGTAGTTTTGGTTTTAAAATATAATTGTAATTTCTATGTTCAAAATGTATACACTTTTTATTTATACGATGATTATTTGAAAATTGCATAAATATTTGTCATTATTAAATAAGAAACTTTTAAAAACAAATTAAATAGCCACTACATCTGACCATATGTAAACTGTTTTAAATTATTCATTGAACAAAGTTTTTAATGTTCATCGAAATTGTCTTTATAGAATCTGCCTTGGAAACTTTGCAAAATTTTGAATCAGAAAATCAATACCAACAATCAACACAAGCTGAGCCTGTCCATTAATATTCAAAACCGCAGTAAAAAGCATTAAATTTAATATTTAAAATCGAAAAATTAATTAGATACAATAATAATTAAATTTGTTCTAATTATCCTACATGAGAAATTGTATGGAAAATGAAAATACTTTGAAAACTTATTATCTTAAGCTGAATTAATATGCAATGATTAATTTTATAGATGGTCATTCGGTTTATAAGCATAATTTTATATGATTTAAAGTTTTTCAAAAATACATGCACATAAAATCTTTCTCAAAATACAATGTTTCATAAGTCAACAATAATCATTAGTCAAATATTCTGCAATATGGATAATATTATCCGAAATTTCATTAAATTTATATTATGTACAATGTTTTTATGAATTTATCAAAGTATATTTTATTATCCACTTATTTTATATTTGTAATTAATATTATGCTGTATAATTTATAATATTTAAAGAAAAACTGATTTATATGCAATGATTTATAATTTAATGTAAACTGTTGACGTCAAAAGGATATTAAAGTTTCATATAATTTAAAATTAACTTTTGTATATAAACTATAATCAATTTTGAAGAAATTAAGTTGTCTTCTTTTAAAAGTTAATTTTAGTTTAAACATATTTTGACCGAAATGAATTATAATTTTCTTATTTTCGACTTACTGGTAGTATTAATATGTTAAACTTTGTATACCATCAGATTAAGTAAATTCTGTATCTTTATAAATGATTGCTAGAAATGATATCTACCTCGTAGTCTTGCGATTTAAGTCGATGTGGTGATTCCACTAAGGAATTTACTAGTCGCACAAGAGACAAGTACCTAAAATAGAAGAAGGCTTATCGAAACTCGCGAGATTATCTTTATGGAAAGATTAAACTTTTAAATTAAAGAAAATAGAATCTTTTGATAAGGAATATATTGTTAAGAATTCGGACTCAGAATATAGAACACATGGAAGGCATCAGCATAACAACATAACCGAGAGATATTATATCTATTTAGATCTTTGAACCAATCTATAACGCAGCCTATTCCTTAATAATTTTTATAAATAACAATAATGTGTAAATATTTAGAAAACGGAGAAGTTTTTTCAGTCGTTGGTTTACTCAGGATATGAGTTTGTTCTCAGTATTTAATTTACTAATGGCAACAAATTGGTTTTTATTCTAATGAATTTGATGTGAAATTTCAAAAATATAATTAATTTTAATTTTAATTGAAATAGTGACGTACAATCGATAATCTTATAGATTCTAAAATATTTGTTTACAAGTTACAAATATTATTATTTAATACATAACAAAAATTTTGTAAATCTAAACTTTTTATTTATTATAATAAATTAGATTAATTCTTTGAAAAAAAAAAACTTACCTAAATGTTGATCAACTCGTTTCTTTGGTTTTTGTACTGATGCATATGGATCACTACAATAGTCTTGTCTGGATGGATTTTGGCTATTTCTTAAATTATGATATTCATCACCATGTTGGCTAGGTGTTGTTGTTAAATGTGGATATGGTGCATAATCATCAACAGCACCATAACCACCATGTGTTAATGGATCATAACCATATGGCTGACGATCAACAAAATTATGTGATGGTACTAAATTTGTTTGATTACCAGCTGCTGCTGACATTTTAACTTGCCATAATGAATCTTGTGAATTAACACTACCGCCGTTATTTGAATTTGAATAACTGTTTTCTATATAGCCCATATTAACCCCTGAAAATATGAAAAAATAAATAAAATTATAAGAAATAAAATATTTTTTATTTATCTTATGTATAAATATTGACTATATAAATTATCAGTAAAAGGAATAAATTTTAATGTATTTATAAAACAGAATCATAACATCAGAATAAAATATGTTTGTAAAAAAAAACGCCATATAAAAATTCCTTTGAGACCAAGGATTATATCATAAAAAAAATACACAGTACGAAAAAACATTGAAAAATAAATGTGTGAAAAAAGAAATGTAATTGATTTTCTGAAAAACATATTTATACAAGAATTTTCATCTGATATGGTAATTTTTATATTTTTATTGCAAAAATTATATAGAAGAATTGTGGGGGGTTAGATATACGCAATCACACTTTACAGATGTATCCTTATTTTTTACTACGTCAAAATTCAATTTGTCAGCAAAGAATCGTAAAATTTAATAATGATTTATATGTAAAATTATTTTCATATTGTAAATAATAATATTATAAATTGTTCTGGAAAATTTCCAATTTCAACCTTAAAATAATGAAAAATAAAATTATTTTCAAATTAATGTCAACGAGCTTATTTAGAAATATGTTAATTAAATAATTTTAATTGATTATTTTAGAACCTTTATTTTTTGATAATAAAATGAAAATTTTAATGTGATGATAAGAAAATTATGAATATGACTTTGATAAAAATGAAATTTAGTATTTTAACATAATTTTTGAAGTCTAAAATTACACAGAAATGTATAAACTTTTCATTACAAATACAACTGTGAAACGATGATGTCTGAAGGACTGAGACAATTCCAGTCGGTATTATAGACAATGCTAAACTGTTTTAATATAATATTTATTGCAATGAGATCACAAGAAGATTATAAAGTGCAGTAATTCGGATTGTCTGGTTTATAATACATCAAATTAATAAATTAAAAATTCCTTATAAAATTGTAATCCGGTTAATAATTAGAAAATTTAATATAATTAAGGAGACTTTTATGTTGGTTCAACAGAATTCTTTAAATTTATATTTAATTAACACTTCTTCAAATGAAAAAAATACTTAACACTAAGCACTATTTTCGTTAAATTAATTTAAACTAAAAATTAATTGCTTTTTCGATTTTTTTTTATTAATTATTACGAAAGTGAAATTTAAAGGACCTTGAATTATTTTTGTTGTAATTTTCACATTAATTTTTAAATTAGAATATTGAAAATGTTTTAAATTATTTTCAAATTAATCAGAAAAAAATATCTTTTTTTTTTATTGATTAATAAAAATCTTTTCGTTACAGACTTTCGGTTGTTATCCTCACGATATTACGGTGTGTATTTTTAATATTAAAAAGGATATTGGGATTCGTTTACTCGTTATACATTACGATTTTAAATGTTTAAATTGAATAAAATTTAACCCTAATATAAAAATTGATTATCAACTTTATGATGAAAGTTCTTAGTTGGTTCCAGACAGAATTTTAAACATAAAGTAAGAAATTGAGTTGACATTTGACCCAAGGATAATATTTTAATTCTTATAGAAATCATTACAAGTACAACTGAATTGCAGCGTGTAAAATATCCTTTAACATAAGCTAAGCAGAAAATTGTTGAAAAACTTTTGTATGATCTCGGATTTAAAATGATCTCTAAATAAAATTTTATATAATTATTTATGACTTTTATAGAATTTTCACTAACTACTGACAATTTCAATTTAAATTCAATATCTTAACAATGTGTAAATGTTTTTATAATAATTCAAATCAATTTCCATATTGAATGTTTTGTCAATTTTATTTTTATCATCATTATTTTGTCAGCATCAAAACAACACCGGAAATAATAGACAAAACTGACAAAATTTTATATATTTATTTTGATTTTCCATAATTATTTAATAATTTCCTCCTCATATACACAATAAAATGAACACGAAAATATGTGACAAAAATTGATGCTTTGAATTCTAAAAAGGTATAAATATAAAAATCTTCACATTTTTTTTTTTATGGTAAAGGTAAAATACGAAAACCCGAAAAATTTTACAACAAAAATATTACACCAACTCAATATAAAATTGAAGTTTTTTTTAAGGACTTCTCCATCTTTACGAAAAAAAAAAAAACAAATTGTTTTTGCGAAAGGTTGAAATTTATATTTTTATTATGTCTATACAGTGGAAAAGATATAAAAAAAAAAATCTTCTACATATTTTACTCCCTTCGCAAATTGTTATGATTTACATAACAAAAACCAAATTGTCCTTGTTTTTTTTTTTTAATATTTTTTTTTATATGGATTTTATTATTTGTTAAAGGATATTTTATGTTTGGTCCTTAAAACCAGTTAAAATATTTAGCATTTTTAAAACCTATGTTTTTTTTTTATTTTATATTTATATTTTTTTGGTGGATTTTAAAATATAATAAAAATGTTACCATTGAAATTCAGAAAACATAACCACACTTTTAAAAAAATAAAATATCCTTATACCTTTTTTATAGTTGGTATTTATACAGAATGGAATATTAATTTTTGAAGGATTATTGTGCGATACTTGAAAAGAAAATGGAAAATTTTACGTTCCTACTTTAGGGGTTTTTGTTTTTTTTTATTATATATTTATTAAATATTTCTATTAGTAATTCTAAATAATAATATTAAATATTATTCATAATTAAAATTCATGAGAAAATTTTGAAGTTTTTTTTTTGTATTTATACAATAATTAATACATAGAAAAATTATGAAGGAGTTTTTGTTTTGAAAATGGTTAGTGACACAGGTAAATATTACAAGTTATTTTTATTTTTATAGTTTTATGAAATTTAGTTTCCCAATATTCCTAATAGTCTAATATTATTCACTTAATCTTGTTGACGTAATTGTCAGCGAATATTCTAGTTTGTCTGTGTAGTTATTGAATGAATACTTACAGAAATATTAAAATTAGGCAAAATATAGAATTATATTAGCATAGCCCTATGCTTTGAATGAATATTAAAGTGATTAATTTCAACTGTAAAATGTTTAACGACTAGTTAGTTCTATGCGATGAGATATATAATGGAAAACTCGCCCAACCGAATGTGGAATGGAATATAATTGTGTCCCGACACTGCTTTTTCAGTTCTTACCTCAATGTATTTATCATACAGTTACTGCACCGATTCATCAGAGAGAGTCCTTATTTTGAATTTAATATTTTGAATCATATTAAACATTCTTTACTATCTAACCATAATATAATCCTTTCCATAAAATTTCTACTCGCGAGTACATTTACGTATAGGATAATAAAAAAATACGAAAATCTTGATTTTTATTTAATTCCGACGTCTACGTTTCTAAATAAAATGAAATATTAATTTAACAATTTACATTGCAAATCTAAAGGACCCCATTTTTCACTGGCAAAAAATTAAATTCCTTAAATTCAATTTACTTCAAGGTATACAAAAGAAAATTATTCTTGTAAATAATATTTTTATTTTTTTTTATGAAATTTTTTTTTATCTTGTTATAAATATAATATTTTCATATTTTAAAGATTCAAGTATGCTTTTTATGTGATTTTAATTAAAAATTACGGAACAGTGAATAAATACAGAAAACAAATAATTTATTATTGTAATAATTAAGTGGAACCAAAGTAGTTGTTCTAAATAAGGAAAAGTAGGTACTTTTAAACATCACAGTTTTAAATATTAGGAAAAAGTAAGTAGATTAGATACGATGGCAGTGTAGTACAAGAGTTATTAATAAATAATTATGTAAAATTGATAACTAAGAGAGAATTTTGTTGAAAACTTTTCAATGATAATTACAAAAAAAAAAAATCTGTTGATTGTCTTAAAAACACTTTTTATTTTGTAAAGGGACGAAATTAAAATTTTAAATTTATTTATTTTCAGTTTACACAAGATTATAAGTTAATATTAAATTTTATAAGAATTAAGAATTCTAATTTGTTGTAGTGGTTTTTCATCTTATTCGTTGTTGCTTCATTACAAATGTAATTATATTTTTTATTCATATAGTAAAGAGAAATTAAATTTCACCTAAATGTATGCAAAATGAATATGTAAATCAGAATTCAGAAATGGAATATAAAGGATATGTTATTGACGGATCAATTTCTAATCCGGGCATTTTCATACTTCTTACAAATAGATAATTGGTTCACTCAGAAGCTCTTAGTTGATCGTTTTCGATGATAAGAAACATTCTGTTTTGAATAAATAGAAACTCAATTTCTAATTAGCAAGAGCATTTGTTCTGTAAAAGAAAATTTATAAAATACCGAGGATGTGGGGACCATTGAAGTTTCTAGCTCTTGTTGGTTCGGAGAGTAACAGAAATTATATATACAGAAAACCGACAAAAATGGATGAATGGCTAGCAATACGAATGAATTTTGTCCAAATATAAAAATAAACAAAATTGATAACATAAAATAAATAGAACTTGCGTTGAGTTTTATAATAAAAACTAAATTAGTTTATAAAAACTCCTGAAAATATGCAATTTTTGATAGAATTCTGTACAATTATAATTTGTTGCAATTTCTACAGACCGAAATTAAAATTAATTAAAAAAAAAATTAAGATTTTTTATATAAATTTGCAATTAATAATAATTTTGAAAAATTAGTTTTCACTATTGAAAAAAAATGTACATAGGTAATAATTAAATAGAGTGACCTGTTATACTATTTTACCAATTCTTTTAAATCATATTTATTTTGAGAAAGTCTCTAAAAGAAAATGTTCATTCAAATTTTAATTCGCAAGATTTTCTTGTAGATATTTTGTTAACAAATTTCCAAAGAAAATAACAATACTTAAAATAAATATAAATAAAAATTATTTATATTTAAAATTAATAAAAAGAAACGACACAATTTTCTCATGTAAAATGTATAAATAAAAAATGAATAAATTTTAACATTGAAAATAATCGCATGCAACAGAGAAATTTAAGGTAAGCTGCTATAAAATGTATAGATACTTTTATGTTGCAAGAGTATGCAAAGATATATAAAAAAAATATACGACATAAAATATACATATATTTTTTTTTTTATTGAAATATATAATAATAAAATATATTTTTCATTGGCCAATATTTATTATCATTTTTTAAGCATTTTTAAACATTCTTTTTATTCCAGTGATGAAATTTTTGGATTTACAGTGCATACAAATAAATTATTATATAATTAAATTAATTTTTTATTAAGGGTTAAAATTATCATTGGGAAGATATAAAATTTTTTTATTTAAATTTTCATTTTAATTTCATTTTAAATGTTTAACGACTAGTTAGTTCTATGCGATGAGATATATAATGGAAAACTCGCCCAACCGAATGTGGAATGGAATATAATTGTGTCCCGACACTGCTTTTTCAGTTCTTACCTCAATGTATTTATCATACAGTTACTGCACCGATTCATCAGAGAGAGTCCTTATTTTGAATTTAATATTTTGAATCATATTAAACATTCTTTACTATCTAACCATAATATAATCCTTTCCATAAAATTTCTACTCGCGAGTACATTTACGTATAGGATAATAAAAAAATACGAAAATCTTGATTTTTATTTAATTCCGACGTCTACGTTTCTAAATAAAATGAAATATTAATTTAACAATTTACATTGCAAATCTAAAGGACCCCATTTTTCACTGGCAAAAAATTAAATTCCTTAAATTCAATTTACTTCAAGGTATACAAAAGAAAATTATTCTTGTAAATAATATTTTTATTTTTTTTTATGAAATTTTTTTTTATCTTGTTATAAATATAATATTTTCATATTTTAAAGATTCAAGTATGCTTTTTATGTGATTTTAATTAAAAATTACGGAACAGTGAATAAATACAGAAAACAAATAATTTATTATTGTAATAATTAAGTGGAACCAAAGTAGTTGTTCTAAATAAGGAAAAGTAGGTACTTTTAAACATCACAGTTTTAAATATTAGGAAAAAGTAAGTAGATTAGATACGATGGCAGTGTAGTACAAGAGTTATTAATAAATAATTATGTAAAATTGATAACTAAGAGAGAATTTTGTTGAAAACTTTTCAATGATAATTACAAAAAAAAAAAATCTGTTGATTGTCTTAAAAACACTTTTTATTTTGTAAAGGGACGAAATTAAAATTTTAAATTTATTTATTTTCAGTTTACACAAGATTATAAGTTAATATTAAATTTTATAAGAATTAAGAATTCTAATTTGTTGTAGTGGTTTTTCATCTTATTCGTTGTTGCTTCATTACAAATGTAATTATATTTTTTATTCATATAGTAAAGAGAAATTAAATTTCACCTAAATGTATGCAAAATGAATATGTAAATCAGAATTCAGAAATGGAATATAAAGGATATGTTATTGACGGATCAATTTCTAATCCGGGCATTTTCATACTTCTTACAAATAGATAATTGGTTCACTCAGAAGCTCTTAGTTGATCGTTTTCGATGATAAGAAACATTCTGTTTTGAATAAATAGAAACTCAATTTCTAATTAGCAAGAGCATTTGTTCTGTAAAAGAAAATTTATAAAATACCGAGGATGTGGGGACCATTGAAGTTTCTAGCTCTTGTTGGTTCGGAGAGTAACAGAAATTATATATACAGAAAACCGACAAAAATGGATGAATGGCTAGCAATACGAATGAATTTTGTCCAAATATAAAAATAAACAAAATTGATAACATAAAATAAATAGAACTTGCGTTGAGTTTTATAATAAAAACTAAATTAGTTTATAAAAACTCCTGAAAATATGCAATTTTTGATAGAATTCTGTACAATTATAATTTGTTGCAATTTCTACAGACCGAAATTAAAATTAATTAAAAAAAAAATTAAGATTTTTTATATAAATTTGCAATTAATAATAATTTTGAAAAATTAGTTTTCACTATTGAAAAAAAATGTACATAGGTAATAATTAAATAGAGTGACCTGTTATACTATTTTACCAATTCTTTTAAATCATATTTATTTTGAGAAAGTCTCTAAAAGAAAATGTTCATTCAAATTTTAATTCGCAAGATTTTCTTGTAGATATTTTGTTAACAAATTTCCAAAGAAAATAACAATACTTAAAATAAATATAAATAAAAATTATTTATATTTAAAATTAATAAAAAGAAACGACACAATTTTCTCATGTAAAATG
Organism: Rhamphomyia laevipes; assembly: GCA_963920725.1. NCBI lineage: Eukaryota > Metazoa > Arthropoda > Insecta > Diptera > Empididae > Rhamphomyia > Rhamphomyia laevipes. Next base: position 15,794,209 of record OY987258.1, read on the forward strand.
TATAAATAAAAAATGAATAAATTTTAACATTGAAAATAATCGCATGCAACAGAGAAATTTAAGGTAAGCTGCTATAAAATGTATAGATACTTTTATGTTGCAAGAGTATGCAAAGATATATAAAAAAAATATACGACATAAAATATACATATATTTTTTTTTTTATTGAAATATATAATAATAAAATATATTTTTCATTGGCCAATATTTATTATCATTTTTTAAGCATTTTTAAACATTCTTTTTATTCCAGTGATGAAATTTTTGGATTTACAGTGCATACAAATAAATTATTATATAATTAAATTAATTTTTTATTAAGGGTTAAAATTATCATTGGGAAGATATAAAATTTTTTTATTTAAATTTTCATTTTAAAGAAGTAAATTTTAATTCGTTTTTTTTGACTATAGGGAATTGTTATGGCTGCTTAGTTAAGCCAAGCCAATTTACCTGCAATATCGGCTTTAGTTGTACTGATTAGTCCTGTTTCGTTTGATGAATTTAAAGAAGCATTAAAAAAAAAGTTTTTTTTATATATATATAAATCAATCTTTTTTAGATATAGTAAGATTTTTGGTATATATAGAAAAAAAAAATGTGTTTAAAAAAGAATTTGAAGAGTGCCAAGAAAAATAAGAGTTTTTTTAATAGTTAGTTGGAAATTATTTAGTTACATGGATAATCAGAATTTTTAGAAAGGAATAATTCATATACAATTATAGTTTTATTTATGACATTCACAATTATCTCAGTAATTGTCTTATTTAAGGAAGTCTTATTATAAATATTGTAATGAATAATTTAAAAAAATATATTTATTAACTTGTATAAATAAATTAATTCTTTTATAAAAAAAGAATTATTAGTGGTCGCCTGAAAGTATGCAAACTAAAATATATATTATCCCAAACAATGAAAAACTATAAGCATTTGAAAATATACAAATCCCAGCAGAATTGACGCTAAAAATTAATCTTCCAATGAGATAGAATTGATAATATTTAAAGTTCGTATATTGATAAGACTACAAACTCATTGATTATATCTATTCTAAAATGTAACCGTAATGTGTTAACTTTGAGACCTTATTCCGAACTTTAGTATACGCTTACGGTTCCTATACAAACCGCCAAAATAAGTTATCGCAAATTCTTTGCTGCAATAATTATATTCATGAATATTCCATAAATTTATTTTTAAATCTTTCCCATAAAAGTTTGTATAATCCAGTACGTAATAATAACTTAATTTTGAAACCTCGTCATAAAACATTTTTGACGAGTGGTTTTTGTAAATTATATGTCCATGAATATTTATTTTGGATGTTGTTTTTTCCATCAAGAATTGACCATAAATCATAGAATTAAAATGAATTAAGTTAAACTAGCTTTTCAAATTATTGTAATAACAAACAGACAGACGAACAGATAAAACTAAAAATTCATTAAAACACGAAAAATTGATTTATAAAATATGTGCTTATACAAATTATAGGTGTAATCTTGTATTGCAGCAAATTATATACAACTTTTTACCATTCCATTAAGTCATGATAATTTACAAAATCTATAATTATCCAAAAAAAAAAAAAATGGTTTAACGGTTTACCCTATCGTTTATTATTCAAGGATCTTTGTTTTTATTATTATTTTACTCCCCAATTTATCCAGGATTATATACTATCCTTTCAAACAACAAAATAAGAAATTTCTTATTTTTCTCTGTTTTTGATTTTTCTATATAAAATAGAAAAACTAAAGCTAAATTAACAAAAAAAAAATCAATTTTCGTTGTTATTATAGAAAAACTCTAAAGAAGAATAGAAATATAAAACAATACTAGACAGTACCAATGACAGAAATAAATATATAGATAGTATAAATAAAAAAAAACTTACATTCATTTCCCGGAATCGTATGCCCAGGCACTTGAAGCCCAGCATTCGGATGATAGCTATAACCATTTTGTGTTGCATATACAGCAGTTTTTTGATCTTCCATTGTAAGTGCCAAATCCATTGAATGTTCAAGTGCTTTATTATCTAATCCACTAGCTGGATAGTATGGTGGTGGTGCTTGATTTTGTTGTGCTACAATTGATGGTCGTACTGAATCCATTTCATAATCTTTAGCTGCTGCACTTTTCTTTGATTGATTACGTTTACATCGACAGAACATTAACAATAAACCAACAAATAATGCAAATACAATACATGAAACAATTATAGCAATCAATGTTGGTGTTGGTAAAGCAGATGCTTCAGCAATATATGAATGACCAACTATATAAATTTTTTGTGTATAATATAAAGGATGAAAAAAAAAAGAAGAAAAAAAACATTTTTTTAATTAAAATGCCAAAGAATATTGTAAAAAAAAAAGATTGAATTTACAATGTAAAAAAAATAATTTTTATTATTATAATACTCACTTTCTGCATCTGTGTATTCGCCACAATGTTCATTATTCGATTTTAAACATAATTTAACCCGAACAGTTGGTCCATTATTATTTTCATTCTCTAATGCCATTGGCATATCATCACTCATTACACCTAATGAACGGGCACTACTTGAACGTCTCGGTACAGACAAATATTGTATAATGGCTTCTTTAAATGTTGGTCCATTACCGGATACTTGTAATGGTACTGTATCAACAATTTCCCAACTAGCTGATGGTGTATCACGTAATATTAAATTCTCAACAACAGCAATTAATGATAAACATGTTGCGGCAACATTTATTCCAATTGTTCTTGAATTTGGATCAAATGTTACATGTAACAATTGTGGTAATTTACTGACTTTTGTTGTTGTTAATACTTCATTTGATTGTTCTGAACGGCCTTTTGTATTCATTGCTTTAACTTTAAATGCATAACTTTGATGTTGATCTAATGGTGATACTTTACATGGACTATCACGATGACAATCAAATTCCATCCATTCGGTATTACTTGTAGATAATGTAGCACAGTCTGGTATCATTTGTTCTTTTTGTGGTACACGACGATACGATACAAAAAATTTGGTATTTTGTAAACCACCATCAAAACCAGCATCCCATATTAATGTCACATAATTTGGCCCGATATCTTTGGCTTGTAAATTTGTTGGTTTCTCTGGTGGTCCTTTTTGTTGTAAACGTATTGGTGCTCGTACCGAATCTAATGAATTTGTAATACGGCATGTATATTCACCATAATCAGTATGTGATAATTGATTTATTCGTAATATTGATGTATAAATATCATTATTATCAGTACTGGTTTGTATTTCATAATGCCCGTCAGATGACATTGATAATGGTGATGGATTATTACCATAGAGCCATTGAAATTCTGGTTTTGGATATGCTTGAACACGACAAACAACTTCAGCTGTTTCACGTATATCATATGCAACTTTATTATATTGATGTAAAATAATTGGTTCATGTTCAATTCTTAAATGCATACTTGAATTTGCTGTATTTACAGCATTCTCATATAAACATGTATATAAACCTCTATCACCTGGTATTAATTGATTACTGTTTGGCCGAGCATTACCATGAAATTTTAACATGCTTTGTACTGTAACCATACCGTTTGGTCCTTCAGCTGGATTTGTTTTAACTTCATATAAATTTAAATCTGGTAAAATTTCACTGCCATCTTTTAACCAACGAATTGATGGTTTCGGTTTACCTTTAGCACTACACGTAACTGCATATTCAGTATCACCGGTACGTCTTGTCATATGTTGTTGTAATTTAGCTAAAAATTGTGGTGGCTGATGTACTTCTAATGCAATTGTTGCCATTTCACCAATACCCAATTCATTAACAGCATGACAATGATATTTACCCTCACTACCTAAATGCGCTCTTGGTATAACATATTGTGAACCTTGTGCTAATATTTTTGTTGCACTTGTAAATTCACCTTCAATATCACGGAACCATCGATACTGTGGTACCGGCCAACCAGGTGGATTTGCTGAACATGTTAATGTTACACCATTACCAACATGTACAATTGGTTTATTTGGTGTTATTGCTGATTGGCCAGGACGATGTCGTACTAATAAAGCTACAGTTGAATTACCAATACGTTCAATACGTTTACCATCATTTGATGATGGTTCCATTATATTTACAGCACGACATACATATGTACCAGCATTTTCAGCACGAACACTATTTAATGTTAATATTTCACCATTATAACGAAAATCTGGACTACCTTCTTTTAACCATTCAACAGTTACCGGTTTTGGATTTGATGTTATATTACACCGTATATTAATTGTATCATGTTCTTCGGCTTCACGTGTTTTTGATTCAATGACAACAATTGGTGAATATAATATATCTAAATATATATCCTGTTCACCCACTTTACCTAAACCATTTTCAGCTGAACATGTATAATTACCAGAATCTTGCACAGAAACACGTTGTATTGTATGTATAAAAGATGAACTAATGAAACGACCATTTCGTGTCCAACGTACATTAGGCACTTTTGGTTTTGAATCAACGTTACATTCTAATTTTGCTGTACGATCACGTTCAACACGTAATGGATTTTCTGGTCCTACTTCAACACGTGGATAATCTAAAAAATAAGTAAAAGTTTTTGTTAATATAATTTTTTATTAAAATGAATTTTTATTATTAAAAAAAAAATTATTCTTTTTCGAATGATTGTGGTTGCGGATGTTTTTAATAAAATTTTACAATAATTTTGAAAAAGGCATGGATGCATAACAGGTAAATAATTGTAAATTTAATTACAGATTTATACATGGACAGAGTTAAATGCCATAATTTAAATTCATATACAAGAATGAATGTTTTAAAAATTTTGATGCTCGAAAATAAAATAATGAAAAATGGTTGGTCGATTCGACAAATATTGCATAGAAGTATCGAAAAATTTCAAAAATTTTTGTTTCAAATGTTAAATGCTAAATATTACATTTGAAAACAGACATAAAAATTGTTGAAGGTAATTAGACAACTGAAAATACCAACGAAATACGAATTGTAGGTAAAATTAATTAATCTGAGATGACATTATGTGGTATATTACTATGCAAAAATGGCGATAATGGAATTGATAAATTCAAAAATGTAACTTAATCTGGTATTCATTCAATGCTTCTTTTGACAAGATACGAATATTAACAAGGTTACACAATATTCGAATAGCTAATAAAACTTAATTACAGAATTTGTGAAGACGAGGAAGGCTAGGGAAAACATTTTACGTAAATATGAAGGACTGGATTATTGTAGACTACCACACTTCATGCAGGGCTTTGAAATTATTTTGGAGTTATTACTAAAGTATAAAAAAGCACGAGTCATAATAGAGGATTTTATTATTCTATTATTCGGTTTTATTCTCTATGCCACAATAGGTCCACGGTTACCCTTGCCACAGTGTTTTAATGACATTCAAACAATGGTAGTCTAATCTAATAGACACAATGCTAAACGAATGCTAAATAGACATTTGCTAAACTATTCAATGCATCGAATAATTTAGTTTCTTTACAAGGTACGAATATTAACAAGGTTAAATAATATTAGAATGCCTAATAGCGCTTAATTACAGAATTTGTGAAAACGAGGAAGAAATTTGGAATTGCTCGTTTTAGGTTTCTCCATCTCAGACAGGGCTTTAAAATTTCTATGAAGTTATTGCGGGACCCTTTTAAGTATATAAAGCAATAGTTTTGGTAGATAATTTGCATAGCTATGTCACAATAGACCCACAGTTGTTGCATTGATTTAGTGACATTGAGCACTATCAAACCCATGGTAAAATAAAATTACAGAATAGTTCAAAAAAATAATATTTATTATTATTATACAAACTACATAAAAACTAATAATATTTTATTGCTACTAAAAAATATATTTTAATTTCTTAAATGTTCATAATTCAGAATGAATTATTGAATTTTCACACTGTTTTTTTTTTCTGTTTTTAACAATAGAAAGTTCATATAAATTTTCTATGTCGCGCGAATTTATTTCATCTCTCACCCATTCCAAGTTATTTTAAATAGCATAAAAGCTTTCTATTATTTATGTAATTATTTAAGATAATAAATTTTATGATTTAGAGAAATATAAATAATTATAAAATTGTACAAAAAAAAAAAAGAAACATAAAATATTTAATTAGTAAAATTTATGTTTTTAGTTTTTCGATTATTTAAACATGCAATTATTATTAATTTTATGTTTGAAAATGAAAGTTTTAGTCGCGATTATTATAAATATTTAAAAAGGAAACAAATAAAACAAAAAGTTAAATATATTATATTCTAAATATTATAAAATCATAAAAATAATAAAAATTATTATATTTTAATGTACAAATTGAATTTTCTTAACATAACATTTGTACGTAATTCCAAGAACATAAAAATGTATAAAATTATTTTTATAGAAAATAAAAATAATAAAAAAAAATCATTTAATTTATATATAAGAGTCTCGTATTTCATTAAAGAAATCCGATTAAAATAAAGTAAATTAAATTTAAAGTTTTTCGAGGCTGGTGAGTAAAAAAAAACATTTTTTATGTTAATATATTTTCGGCGACTCGTCCGTCGGTTGTTATACTTAAGCACAGTAAATCGACCTCCATGAGGTTTTATAGCAACAGAAATTTTAAAAGTATCTATTAACGTGTATGTAGTATTACCGTAACAATGGTAATAGCTACTCTGGTCAGCCGATAATTGTTTGTTCGAAGGTAATAAGAAACCTACTGATGGCTCTTTAGAGATTTATAATATATGTATGCTATCACCTGGCACATAGTTCAAAGTAACTGGACCAATGGATATTGAATTTTGAATGGGAATGAGCAGAACGGCTTTGTGTATAGAATTGAAATTTTGCCAGTTAAAGGAACTTCAAAAGATTCTGTCACTTAAAAAACCCTAAATTAATATTCCAAATTTTAGATTATTTAATAAAAATTATTTACATAATGATTGGTAATAAACTGTCGTAACTCTAAAAAGCTCATAATTATAAAACTATTACCCAAAATTGTAATGCTATTAACAATTTTATTTAGCTTAACAATTCGTCAGTAAAAGATGGAAATTTGAGAAGATATTATTATAATATTTTCAGGATTAGACAATTTATTTAATTTGACACAAATTTGTACTTAACTACAAAGTAGGACTAGGGAGGATTACCGATTAAAATAAAAAAAAACTGCTCTTCAAACTGAAATATAGATAATTGAAATTATTACAAAATTGTAAAATTTGTTTACACTCCTCAATGATTTTTATTATATTCCAAAATATTTTCTTCCTTCGACATCAATTTTTCTTTTAAGTCGAAATATTAATTTTTCTTTTTAATATTATTTTATTTTCTGTGAAATTTTATTATTCGAGACAAACTTCAAATTGTCATAATAATTGTTCTAAGGATTAAGGTCCTTAATAATATTATATAATTTAATATTTTATTTCAATAATTTCTGCTTAGTGCACACAAAATTATATTAAATTAAATTTTCGTTTCAATACGAAAGTAAAAATAGCCAAGTTTATATAAAAAAAAATTATTTTGTTTAGCAATTTTTATTATTATAAAAAAAAAATATTTTAAAGGTTATATTAAATCCAGTTAAAATAATTAATCTTCTGAAATTACTAAGGACAAACTTTGACATATAAAAAAAAAGTATACTTTCGACATGGAAAAAGTACTTCACATTGACTAAAAATTTAATATTAAATTTAATTCTCCTTATTTGAAATATTTTTAGTAACAGAATTAATTTTGACAATGAAAATTGTATAAAGTTTCAAGGATTCAGCTAGAGATTTTTAGCTTTTAATTGAAATTAGTTTGAAGTTTGTTGGCCTTCTAGATCCGGAGAATATACCATAACATAACTAATGAAAAAAGTGAAATCTTATAGTATTTTGAAGTAATACAAAACTGCCTAAGCCTAAGTAATATAGAAATCTTTACGAATCTTCATTATTTTATTTTAGTCAAAAATACTATTTGAAAAAGGAAGACTCACTCTATGAAATGGATCTAAAGAAGACTAATTACAATCTAAGTATATGTTGGTATTAATTATACAAAGCTCTTATTTTCACACATTTTAGGAAGCCATATAAAGTTTCTTGAAGTATACTGAAAACAATATAAAAATTACTATTCAGATTATTGGCTAAAAAACAGCATTAGTGGACACATTTCTGTACATTCTTATGAAAAATTTTCGTTTCTGCAACAAATTTTCAATATAATTTTTCTATATTTATTTTTACATAACTTATAAGGTTTCTATATCGATTGTTGACAGGAGGCTTAATTACTTTTAACATTGGTATATGAAAATATCAATTTTTTAATAGAAAAAATAAATAAGTTCATTGTAACTTGCGCTAATCATTTTACACCAATTTGAACTTTTTTTTGTTCTTAAAGTTATAGTATATTAAAGTTTTTTTTCTTCTAACAGTTTTACAAAAAAAGTAATAGGCTATTAAAGATGGGAGTAAGCCTCTTAACACCACTTTAAAATGTTAAGCTTGTCTCCATTTTTTTTTAATTTTATGATAACAAATAAAAAATCTGATTGTAAAATATTATAGAGTTTAAAGTTATTGAAAATATTAAGGTAAAAAATAAAGAATTTAATCTTCTTTCCCATATCTAATCATCATCATCATCAAAAAATTATTTTATTGAGGATTATTAATTGATAATTACATTAGTTTTTTGTTTGTAAAGATTGTAAAGTGAATGTAGAGAAAAAAAAATGTATCAAAAAGAGTTTTAAGAGACGAGTTAAATGGAAAATATTTATTGAAAATTCATTAATTGCGTAATAAACCTTGTCTAAAACTATTAAATATGTCTATCAAATTTTTGATTGACATGTTCTTTTAGTTAAGAATTTATTTAAGGTGTTTATATTGTGACACTATCTAATTTTCAAATCAAAAACAATTTTTATAACAAAATAATATTAAATAATTGAAAAATAATCAATGGAAAGTTGCCATTAAGAATTTAGGTTGTGGAAAGTTTGAATTTTGTAAAAATTCAGATGCTATAAGTTAAAATAAATTACGTTCTTACTAAATAATTTTAAAATACAAGTAAAATAGACCTTAGAACAGGATGTACTGGAATAGACTACCCAGGACTCTTAATTTCAAAAGAAGTAATAAAAAAAAAAAAAAAAAAATGGAAGATCTATAATAAAACTCAGGAAAACAAACATCAGATTTCTAACAGATCTCATGACTGGGCACATTCCTGAGAAATGCTACCTCAATAAAATAGGTCTAGCGGAAACAGACATCTGCCGTTTCTGTTAAAATGACACATTAACGCTACTGCGAAGCAGTAGCAAGGAGAAGACAACATCCTCATTACAACGTATTCTACGAACAGGCCCCTTCAAACATACTAGGCTTCTTTATGTCTATTAAGTTGTGGTAGAGAAAGGGTCTACAAATGCACAATATATCGATAAGGTCGCAGTATTCTCTTACGTTCATCTTGTAAATAAAAAATAAATTAAACATTCAATAAAATATATTTTTTTTTATCGAAACATTTATCATTTCATAAGCAGCTGTAAAAAAATCACACACACTAATTGTGGTTACCATCAAATTTTAAAATTTCTTCAGAAAATATAAAAGAAATGTGCAACTGGTCATTTTAAACTTGTCTCACACATATAATTTCTTAAATTTCTTACAATAATTGCCGTTCTTATCCAACGATATCACATCAAAATTCTACCTAAATTACATCTCTATAACTCTCTCTACGTCTCCACAGTCCACAACATTCGGTTTTTTCGTAATTCCATAAAAAACTTTTATGTTTCTAAACCAGTATGTAAATAAAAAAAGAATACTATAAGAAAAAGAACACACAACCGACAAACATAATGAAAACACAAAAATATGTTTTTTCCTTATATGTTGAAATATAATAACATCACGACGATGGTTCTGTGCGGTCATTGGCACCGCACGAGGCCATATTGAAACAAGAATTCGAAAATTGTACAATCTGAAAGAACGCAACTCTTTTTATAGCCTCGTCATAAGATAAAAAAAAAAAAACAACAGCAAAAAAAGATCTGAGCTTCATGCATTGATTAGCCACCATAACAGCAATTTATTCTTGATGTTATTACAGTCAGGTATAGCGTATAGATAGAAATAAAATAAATAAATAAATACATTTTTTTTTTACTGTGGTTTTGTAATTATTCTGCCATTTTGTTAAAGTTGGAAGAAGAAAATAGTGAAAAAAAAATATTACTGAATAATTTCATTTGTTACATTTTATTCCAAGAAGATTGCTGCAAATGTAATAAGTTGATAATCCAATTGATTGCAGTGATCAGACCATTTCTGAATGTGGCCTACCCTAACTCTAAACCTAACCTAAACTAAAGTAACTTATATTATTACGAAAATGCTGACACGTATATTATAATCTATTCGTTAGCCATAGTTACAAATCTATATGACGATGTCGATATTTATGGCTACGTTTTATACATTCAACATTGTTAAAACAGCTTCCGGCTTCTAATATCTGAACAACCAATTGGTTATCCAAATGTCTTTAATTTATGGCTAGTTTTAAAGTAATTTATGTTAAAGCACCAAAGTGAGCTATTGTTTTGTGGTGTTTCTTGGAAGAACAAATCGCATGTAATGCTAATAAGGCTGTACAGAAATTAAACGAATCATCCTGTAAATAATGAGATGATTCGTCTACTTCCCAATACATCGATTATACACTAAATGTCCTGTCGCTATAGTTATAGATGCTTTTCTAGTAATATATTTCGGTTCAGAATTTTTGATGTGGGATACTCTCTAACTTATCATTTTCCGAATCATTCAATGTAAATAAATTCTATTTGTTACAAATTATTATCATCGACATATCTCTATCGTGTACAAGTAATACTTAAAGTTTGATTTTTCAAACAAATAAAATTGATGTTTCGGTAGCACTAAATGCTCTCAATATACCAAAATAAAAAGTATTGTATATAATTTTATGTTGTTACGTTCATTGTACATATATATAATTTTACCCAAAAACTTCAATCATTCTCAACTAAATACTATATTTATGGAGAAATAAAAACCATCACAAATAATAACGTATAAGGAAAATATGCTACAAAATAGGAACTACAAAAAAAAACAATGATTCTGATAAATAATGGTCAGCTGTGTAACGAGCTTATGGATGGCAAAAACTTCAATTCTTTTTTTTTCATTTCGTTATATTTCTTTATAATATATATTTTATTTTCTATCAAGTATAATTAATCGTCTGCCATGATTTGTTTCAAATAAAGCAAAAGCAACAAAATATTTTTATTTTTTTTAGCTAAGTCTTAGTCTTACAATTCAACAAAAACCAATTTAAAGCAAAAAAAAAAAGGAGCAGCAGCTAACAGCCAACAGAGGGCATATATATACTCCACTACTATTAATGATAAATTCTATTTATGGTTACATATATATAATTCTTTTGTTGTTAAAACCATTTTTTTTTGTTTTGTTGTTGAGCTACTGCTGCGGTAAAATAAATTTAATGGTAGTAATAGTTTGAGGTTATGTTAAATTATTACCTTTTTCATTACCAAAAATTTCGTTTTTTTTTTGGCTTAAGCTTTTAAATATTGTTAATTTTTCAAAATGCTTATAAAAAAATGTTTAATATCATTTATTATTTTTGTTGTGAGGTTTTATAATATTTCAGAGAAGTAAGACTGATAGGCCATTAAATTTTGCTTTTGTTTCATTATTTTCTGTAACATTTTGAAAACATATTTTTTTTTAATTTTAATTTCTTGTTGTTACTTTTGGAAGTTTACATATATTTCACTCAATTATATCTTTCTCTTCCGATCTGACTTTATTTTGAATAGCCTTGTTCGCAGTAATAATAGTAACAAAAATTGTGAATGTTTTTTTTTTATTATTTTGAAATTTATTTGTTTACTTATTTTCTACTGTCAAAATAAAATACTAAACTGGAATGGATTTACGCAATAAATAAAAAGTTTCGTCATCTTCGATGTTATTGTCTTCATAAATATTATTTAGTTTACATTATTTCAGAAGAGGTAAACAAAATAATTTTATGTTTGATGATTCCATGCTTCTTGTTATTGTTGTCCATAATTTTTGAAGATGAAAAATATTTTTATAATTGAATTTAAAAGAGAAAATTTATAAATACAATTTTTATTTTTTTGGAAATCATTTTTTAATTGAAATAATTGAAAATAATTTAAAGTTTTGTTAAATGAAAGTTTGTTGTCTGTTTGTAAAAAATGATTTTTTAATGTTTATTTGTTTAAGATAAATCACTATTTTTTTTTTGTTAAATCACATTAAGATTGTAATTTGAAGATTTAATTTTAAATTTTAAGCTTTGTAAATGAAATCTTATAGAAATAAAGAATATAGGCATTACACGCTTAGGAACAAGAGTATTACTTAGGAACAAGAGTATTGTGTGCATACAGACTACCAAATTCACTGCCAATAGTCGTTGGTGCGATTGGGAGTTGTCCCACACAGGAACAATCCTCCAGAGATGGTCAAACTACTAACTCTTAGATTGACATATGGTGTTTTAGTTGTGGTTGTGTAACTGCAGCTTTGCTGGGAAAAAATACTTCAGTATCGATACAAACTGCATAACACTATTATCAACCAGGAAATAATGGAAAATTGCTACAGTGAATAGTTGGAATTTGAACTTTTACGAGCAAGTTAAGTCACCGCTTATTAAACCACATATTCATAAAAACTTTTGAAGAACAGATTATGATTCTTAGGTAATCATCAGTTTACTAGATTGGACATTTATTAGAAATACTTAAACCACGCAGTACTCTATAGTCTTGGTCGCAGCAAATTAGCGAGTGACACCCTTTCTAAGTAGCGATATTATAATTAAGATCAAAGCTATGAAGAAAACTATTAAATGTTAAATGAATACATTGTTTGATTCAATTAAATGTTGATACATAAAATATGGAATGACACTGATATGAAGGGCGATAAAATTGGAAGTTTCCCTAATTTGGAATAACATAAATGCATTTGTAAAGCTCTATAAGTAACTTACTATATAAAGTTTGCAAGCGATTGTGTTTTAAAATGTCAACTACCCGCAAAGATATAGCTAGAACCATAGCTACATACACGGGGCACTGGCCAATTGGTGAACATGCGGCCAGAATGGGCATCCCATTCAACCAAACATGCCGCAGCTGTAAAATACCGCATGAGAAAGAGACCATAACGCACTTCATTTGCAAGTGCCCTGCACTGGCTAGAGCCAGACACAATTTTTTCGGCAGTCCATTCCTCAACGATCTCAACAATATAGCCACGAAGCAACCCAGAGATACGGTTCGCTTCTTGAATAACACGAGGTGGATCTAAACCCTTTTTCACCGCGTAACCAAGACGGTTTCATGAGTATGAGTGGTAACAAAACGGTGCATTTGCGCTAATTGGAGTCGCCGGGCAAGCTGCTGGGACTCGCCACTTAAACCAACCAACCAACCATGGTTAGTAGCTTTAACTTTCCATATATAAAAAGTTTAAAGAATTTAGATAATAAGGACCGTCAAGATTTCTAAATAAGATGGTTTTAAATTTCATAATCATTGTTAACAATTAAATTTTCTGAATCAAGCATAAGAAATATTAATTATATTCTAATTTAGTATTTAAAATTATACCCAGAAAAATAAGTTTGATCAAAAAATAACTATATATGAATGTAATCTAATAACTAAACCAAAATATCAGCTTTACATTATTGTAGTAACTATATAATAATTATATAAATTATCCCGAATAAAAATTTATTTTTTAATTGTTCACCTTCTATCTCCCATCAATAAAATTATATACCAAATTTCAATTTAAAAACTACCAATCATTAAATAATCTGACAGCGATTAATTATAAAAAAATATTATAAATTTAAATTTTATGGTTCAAATTATTTTTTGTGTTGTTTATAAATAAATTAAATTTTGAAAGCGTAACAGAAATTTTAGAATTATTATTTTTAATAATACACGCGAGATAACCTAATTATTGTTAGCCATGTGCGATATCCATTGCTTCATTAATCTTTATAAAATACCAATAAATTTTCCAATTCGCCTTTTCCTTATAATGTATAGCTATAATTTAGAATAATTACTTATTTAAGAGTTTTTTTTTGGCGGCATGAAAATGAGAACGTTCTCTAGTTGTATTGATTCATAAATACCGATAAAAACATGATCCATTTTACAATTTCAGAGAATAATGTTAAAAATAGAAATTTTATTGTAAACTATAAGTAAGTATCCAAAAGAATATTAGACAACATAATATAAATTTTGTTCACATGTGAACAAAATTTGTTCACTTTGTTCACTTGTATTATTTAGTTACCACTGACATATGCTAATTAAAAATTATCGTACACATAATTAACATATGTTCACTGGTATCTAAACAAATTCTTAGTTCTTATATTTTCATTACTGCAATTTTCTTTAATAGTTGAAGAAAATCAATTAATTTATGAATTTATGAAATCTTTGTTTACATAATTTCATATTACAGAGAACTGACTAGAAAGTGTATCTTCTTTACATCAATATAATAAACTCTGTCAGATAAATATAATCATCTTTCAAAAATAATATTATAATTTATAGTAAATTTTAATCACTTAAATCTTAACTCATCTCTGTCTACATTTTATAATCTATAGCATAAATTATTTACATATTTATAAACAAATCTCTATACATTAAAAGCGAAAATCTTTCAAGTTAGTTTTGTCGGTTAAACTATGATAATAACTTCCTTTAGAACACACAAATAATCCATTCTTTTGGTTCATTATATAAAACCAACATTAATTTTCTAATAAATAATAATTTCATTAAAAACATATTTATAAAATAATAATAAAAAAAAACTGAAATTTCCTTCATTTTAGAAGATATAATGGAATAAAAAACACAACATAAATAACAATAAAAATGTGAAAATTGAAATAAAATTAAAAAGTTCTGCTTTCAAATAAATTCCTATATAAAAGTCTAAATAGTTTCAACATAATCCAGATCAGTAGCAAAATATAATAATAAAAATATGTATAAAAAAAAAGATTTTGTTTTTATAATGCAAAACTTTATCTTTGCTTTCCTCTATACATTTAGACTAAAATAAACACAGATAAACAGGCAGGTCAACTTTGTTAATAAAGTAAGAACCCAATCGGCAATAACAGCACGAGCGAACATAATTCTTTGACTTTCCGAACTTTATAGAAAATAAAATTATGTTGATAGGATATATCGATGAATTCATTGCAGTCGTTCCAGAATATCTTAAACTCCAAATTGTGAATTCCGAAACAGTTTATTTTTTGTCCTGTCTGATGCTTTCTTAAAAATTTGCCTATCAGTTTTTCATAGTCCGAGGAACAATTTTGATCATTTTGTGAAGGATGTTTTCAAACTACTTTAATCTGGGAAGTAGTTTGAACATGTTAGATTATGCTCAATTATTAATTAAGCAAATAAAATCAAACCCTGACCAGTGAACTACTGAATATTAATGAAATCTAAATGGAAATAATGAGTTTCTTAAAGTTTGGTACAGAAAAAGACATGATAATTTGAAAATGTAGTGGAAAACGTTCCGAAAGTCAAATATTGTTCACATCAGATTATTTTTTTATTTTTATTCGGAAACATGAAATTTATATTTAACAAGTAAAATTCTTCTGCACCAAACTAAAAAAAAAAAAAAAATAGATAAACAAATTGAACTATAAATAAATTGCAACATTTTCTGTTTTTCTTTAAAGGTTTTACGTATATTTTGTTGTTGTTTTTATTTCCTCTGAAATGGAAATAAGTTTACTTTTTATTTTTAATAAATTCTCTATTCGATTCTTCTGACCCAATGACAACACACAGAAAATTATGGTTTGGGCTGATAGGGTTTATTTTTTCACTGTGTGGTTTTAAATTTTTTTTTATATTTTTTTTCAATAAAAATATTTTTATGGGTGATTTCTTGTTGTGTTTTTTTTGTGGGTTCCATTCCATTTCGGATGGCCACCCATCACCAACCAAAATTAAGCTTAATTTTTTTATATATTTTTTTGGTATTACATATAAAAACGTAAACCAATAAATTTCTTGAGTGGGTAATAAAACTGTTTTCATGGATTTAGAGGACAAAATAAAAATGTTGATGCTAGTTGTGTAGATGTTGTAAAAAATTATAAATATATAAAACAAAGTAAGAAAAAAATATTATTTTGTTATTAAAATCTGTGAACCATAGAAATGAAACTATATAATTTTCTTTTTACAAAATTTTAAAGCATTAATATTAAATAAATTAGCGTTGAGTATGAACTATACTGTTTTATTTTTTAGAGACGACATTTTGAGTAAAATGTTTGAAGCTAAAGATGGACAAGTGTTTAGTGACAGATATGAAAGTGAAACTGTGACAGTTTGTATTTTACGGATATTCTATTCAGCTGAACAAGAATTTGTCCACGCGTTCCTTCTTTTCAAAATATTATGGATTAGAATAATATTGATACCATTACGTTGATACCTAATACCCTATGTAAGATACTTTACCGGCAAAAATTTAGTTTAGTTTTTAGTTAAGTTACGAGACAAATCAGGATCGTTATTTTTTAATTAATTCCTTCAGAATATAATTGTAGCTTCTGAACCTTAATGTAATTATTATTATTCTAAATATTTTGTAAAATAACTTTCCAAAATCATTAAAATTTTGATTCCTTTCTACCTTTTAAATTGGTTACCCAATCAAAATTTATGGTTTTCGTAAAAAACTATTGAGCAGTTGAGCTATAAAGTGAAACAAAATTTTTTTTAACTTTTGAACATCCCTAAACATAATAATTCACAAATAAATATTAACAAAGTCAATTTTACCAAGTAAATATGAAAAAAATAATAATAATACCAGAAGATGATAGGAAAAACTAATGAAAATATTTCTTTTCGAACCATATGTCCATATCGAAAATATTAAATTCATTTTTTGTAGTTCTCTGTCAGAACAAAAACAATAAAAAGGAAAAAAAAAACATTTTAAATATCATAAATTCCCATTGGAAAAGTTCAATAAAACATAAACATAAAATTTTTTTTTATTATTATATTTTTGTGATATCCTTTTAACCTCGAACTTTCTATATATATAATATAAAAAATTAAACAAACAATCTTCAACCAAACCACAAATCACATATTTAAATATATACGAGCTATACATGTTATTTGTATATTTACTACTGGTTTAACTTACAAAAAGTTTGTATTTTTCCAACAACAAGCTAGTAACAAACAACAAGGATCAAAATTCACAGCAAAATAAACGACACAAAAGTAGCAAAAAAAAAAAAGGATTTAAATTTTTTTTTTTATTTTTTATTTTTGTTTTTATAAGGATATTCGCCATGTGGTTTAGTTACACAGACAAATTTTTTGGCTCAAGAAATATTTTGTTATATATAAACTTCTTCCTAGATATAGTCATCAATTGAAAATATCCTTTTATAATGTATTCTTTCTAACTAACTAACTAAAAGTACTGAAATATCTTTACTTATAGAGAGATGTACAATGAAAAACATATACAAAACATTAAATCTTTCTTTTCAGAGCTTTTTTCTTATGGCAAAATAAGAATTAACTTTTACTATGTCCTTTCGTTCCGTTCCGTCTGTCCGTTTTGTATACAACTATTTTTCTATAAATTGTTATTTGACAAAGTAAAGGCCAATCTAACAAAAATTTGATGGATTTCAAATTAGACTGATTCAAACAGGTAGGATAATTGAAAATCACTTGCTAAATGGAGCAATTCGTCTGTACTGACATATTTTTTTTAAACTACTATTACATAAATTGCTATTTAACAAAGTATTGAGGTATAGACCTCAATTATTGGTATCACCATATTCGACAGTTTGATCATGAATTTAGAATTATGTAGAAGTGACAGTTGAAAAGTCGTTATGTTTAAGCTATTACAGTCTGTCTGTACGAATATTTATTATTAATATATACCCGAGGTTCGAATCCTTAAAGTTTATATGGTAACAAAACACAACACATGGTCCTTCACTAGATAGTTCTGATTTATTTACCAGCGTTTATTACAAATCATAAATTTATGTAATTCAATCTAATCTTATATTTATGAAACTACTGTAAATTAATTCAACTACGTCTACATCATTATTTTGTTAGTTGAAATATAAAAGGCTTATATATTATTAGTTTTCGAAAAGTTTAAAAAGTTTTCTTTTGTCAATGAATTTCTTGGTATACACAGACTAGGGAGCTGAGCAGCATAAGTTCAATTTTTATGTTTTAAATGTATTTTTTTGTTTTGTTTTTCTTTTGCTGCTCTTAGGATTTCGAGGGGGTGTTAGGAATATAATATATATTGGGAAAATTTAAAAAGAAAATTTTGTAAAAAATAAAAATCAATTTTTTTTTTGTAATTCTTTAAAATGTAATAATATTATGGCAAAAACAGATGTTACTATTACGACGATCTACAACCACAAAATATTAAACATAACATTTTTTATGCTTCTGGTTCTGTGAGTAAGAAAAATATTATTTCACATAAAAATACGATTTTTTTACGTTACGTATAAATTTTTTTTTTTTTTTAGATATAAAGAATGTAAATTTCTGTTTAGATAAACCAGAGAAAGAAAAAAAGTTCAATTTCCTGTTTTCCAAAATAAAAATATCCAAAAGTATTTTTTGAATGATTTTTTTTTTTATTTTTTTATTATTTTATTATTGTATATTTCAATTTAAAAGTTTTTTTTTATATAGTATTTTATGTTTCCAGCCTTCGCCCACCCTCCCAACAACAATAACAAATATAAAAAAAACTAATTTTCAATTTGGCTAAAAGGTGATCGGGAAATTTTTTTTTTTTTTTGGTTTTTCTATGCTTTTTTTTGAAAATGAAAATGAAAATTGTTTAACTGAATAGTTCAGTAAAATGTTTATATAAAATTGTGAAAAATTTTTTTTTTTTTTTGTAAACATTTTTACGAGCAAATTTTGTTTTTTTTTGTGTTGGTTTTTAGTTAAAAGTATTTTAAAATTTGTGTTTTTTTTTATCCTTTTAATAGACTGAATTTTTTCGTATAGTAAATTAATAAGAATTTTTATTTGATTTTACAAATTTTTACAACAGAATAAACAAACAAGCGTAAATTTAGATTGTTTAGATATTAAAACATAAATTTAAAATTTTGTAGTTAAAAAATTTGAATTTTAAATAAATCAAAGAAATTTGTTTTTATATAGCAAATTACTGATAAAATTATTAGCTAATAGATTTTTTTTTTGAATGAGTTTTTAATTTAATATATACACAAATGTATACAAAGTAATTCCGGCTTCGTAAAATATTTATTTGAAGATAAAGTGTAAAAAACTTATTAATATAAACCAAGTTATTTAAGAATATTATAGAGAGTTCTTCTTATAGGCCACTGAATGATAAATAGACACTCCTCTCATCATGGAGTTCGCACTGTGGTAACATATCTAAGTCAGCTAGAGTAAAACATCTGATATGTGAGAGTAACAAATTACAGCCTCACACAATTTAGATACACATACATGAGTGAAAGCTGTACTTGCACTAGAAGATTTATAAATCAACAATTTACTAAGCAAATTCAAATGATTAGAAAATGTGTTTATGAACACGGAACTCGGAGTAAAGGACTGTATATACGAAATGTACTACACCCAGATTTCTCGTATTGTGAAGCGACTGTTCAGTTGCTCTACAGTTTTATTTAAACTAACCTAAGTAACTTTTTATTTTAATTTGCGTGATAAAAAAAAACAATTCTGAATATTAATAAATAAAGAACTTAATTTTAATCCGATATGCCAAAAGTTTGTTTTAAAAGAGTAAAAAAAGTGCTGGAAGGAGTTATCCACGTACTAAATTTATGTGGGGTACCTACAACAAGAATAAAACGACAGTGTTACTCATCCGACCGCGCTCGCAATGCATGACAGCAGTCGGACTCCTCACTTGACACTGCCTGATTGCCTAGCATGCTCGTGGGTTTGGACTAATCATAAGTGATCAATGCAGAAACTGCGGCGTTCCAGGGCAAGTTGAAACCCTATGCCACTACCCGACACTCGCTAGTTGAAGAGGTCGTATTCTGGGAGATACTACCCAACTCTGAAAGAGGTCTCGAATTCAGGTTAATGTTTATATATAATAAATTATTTTAAATTAATAATAAAAAATAATTAATTTTTAATTCATTTAATAAACAAATTTTATATTTATATATTTTTGCTTAGTTATCAATAATTAAATATCTTTTGAGTCATAATAATTAACCGCCCATAAAATCAATATTTATTGAAAATTAAAATTTTCTATAAACAAAACGTAATTCAAAATTTTCACAATATAATTTTCCTGTATATAGTTTTTCAATAAAATATCGCATTCTGACAATGCTTGGCTAATGAATATTTTTGTTACTAGAGTATAAAAACATTTTAATATTTTGTATAATTTTATCAAATAAGAAACCAAACCCAAAATCAACATAATTTATGATCGAATATAAAACATTGTATTTAATAATTTTTGCGTTGATTTCAAAATAATATTAAAATATTTCAAACAAAATAAATAAAAATTAAGAATGAATGATGTGTCCATTTTTTATGAGTCTATTCTACACTAAACATAAATCTACACAATATTATAAATCTGTACACAAATAATTTTATGTTTGGTTTTGATCTAAATTACATATTTAGATATTTTAGATACAGATAGAATATAAATGATTTTTGGATGGATGGATTTTTTCAATTTGACCATTCATCAATTTTTTTTTGTATATTTTTGGATGCCTATATAATAATAATGTACTGAAAATTAGACAAAAAAAAATATCCTTAAACTATTAAATGTATACAAGATTGTTCAGTAGTTTTAAATATAAAAGTTTAACCCATCATTTCTGTTGCGTTCCTAAATAGGTGTAATCTATCTACCTTTCAAAAATAAATTTTATACGAAACACTTCATTTTAACTAACAGCATTGTCAAAAATTCAATTTTTAGCTCATTTCATTAATCAATTAATTATTGCTTTAAGTACTTAGAAAAGAAAATATCTAAATCAAAACTAGTTCATCAGGAAAATGCGTATTCGAAACGTGTTTTATGAGACCGAACCTTTAGGAAGTTCATTTTATAAAGCTAAAACTTTAAGCATATAAATATAGTATAATAAAATTATAGATTATAAAAAAGATCTTCTCGTCAGTACTAAATGTTGCACATTTTCGATATAATTATTTCAAAAAATATTTTTTGACATTTCCTGGTTTCCAAAATTCAACTGCAAATTATTTGAAAATAATTGAAGCTTGTCTTTAGCAAATTCTTTTACCTTGTAATCAGTGAAAGCAAGCTCGGTTGATTGATTGAATAAATAAATAAATATTTTGAAACCGTTTTCTCAAAAGTACTGAATGGTTAACAATAGAACTGAAGGGTTAACTGGCATATTAAAATAATATTTAAGTATTGAATCGTTAAATATTTTATGGGTAAAAATTCTTCAAAAATATCACGTTATTGACCAAAAAAAATATAAACTAAACCATTTTATCAAAATTCAATATTATCCTAGATATTATTTAGTATCATATTCATAACTATGAACAACCTATTTTATTTTCTATACCAAGGCTGATAATTTTTTATTGCCATCATCATAAGAGAAACTTTGGAAAATCTACAACCAAAATTTTCATATAAATTTTATATTTCATGTATTATTTCAAATTTTCATCATGAAATAAGTTTTTCGTGTTGTGATGATGACGACGACGACGATGTCCATTTTTATATTTTTATATTGTATATTTTGTTTACATAATAAATTTACAAATAAAATATTTGCCAAGCATAATTGTGGCTCAATTTTGTGAAAAGGAATATTAAATAAATGAATAATAATTAAAATAAATATATAAAAAAATGGTCTACTATTTATTTTTCCAAAATGAACCGGCAATTTTTTGTAAATATATATAAGATAAAAACAGAAAAAATTATTCTGCAATATTATTTAAATTAAACAGAAAAATTCATATATCTATAAAAAAAAAAAAATAAACATAATTTTGAGATATGATACATAAATGTATCTCGTATAATACATGAAGGATAATCATAAATTTCAAAGTAATTTTGATTTAATGAAAATATTCCGCAAATATTTTATAAAATAAATTTTTATTATTAATTTTATGTTATTTTGAAAATATATGACAAGTTATTTTATGTACAAGGAGAATGGGAAAATAGCCCAGAAAAGTATTAAAAAAAATATTTATAGAGTTTTTGTTTTGTAGATGTGTAAAAGAAATTATAGAAAGGCAAAATGTCTTTGAACTTGAGAAATTTGAATGAAAAGTTTTTATTAAATTTTTCTCTTTAAGCTTTAAATTTAATCCTTGAACTCAATTTTTTTTATTAAACATCTGCGAATAAATGAAGGAAACTAGAATAAAGTATTAAATACCCTTAAATTAAACATTCGTCTTAAAATAAGGCACATTAAAGTGTTCAATAATGAATGTGCCAGTGCACTCAATTTATGAAAAGCGGGCATAATGCATACAAGGATAATTGATTGGCATACATATTAAAAAATTGAATAATATATACTAAAATAAATAAAATAGAAACGCAATCAAAGGACGAAAATTATGTTTTAAATCTTTTCCATTTAATTTATAAGAGAATGTTTAAAAAGTAAAAAAAATATGGTGTACTGGAAAATAGTAGGAATATAAAAAAATAGCTACTTAGAAACTTTTGAAACAAGCTGGATACTAACCCTTTTATAACAGTGAAAGTTATTGGTCACATTAATTATAATAAGTTGGTTTTATTTACGAATAAAGTTACTTTTAATCTTACTGTTTTCTGTTAATTTTAATTAGTTTCGTCAGCCTATAAATTCCATACTTTTAATTTAACATTAGATAAGGAATCACCAATTACCCATTAACAGATTAGTGAATTGCTACCACCAATAGATCCGATACACAAAAACGTAAATGTTCGGTTTCTTTCAATATTCAAACTCATCCGCTAAGGGAATTTATAATAAACTATAATATTTTTAATAAAAATTATTTTTTATTAAAATATTGACATATCTCCTAAATCATATAAATTTTCTTATAAATTTTTTAATATTATATTATAAAATTTTATAATATCTATTGTTAGAAATCCACCCAAAGAAAAAAGGATAAATTTCTGGTTTACTTCTTATTCAATAGCTTCCAAATTATATACGTTTTTCTTATACTTTTAGGTAACCTCATTGTCTGTGAAAAATGATAAAACTAAAATATACAATCAAGAAAAAAAAGGAAGAAATATCAACGAATAAATTTTGAGTTTTTTTTTTGTTTTTGTAAAAACGATGAAATGATAAAATTTATTCATAAAATCATAAAAATCAAACCCGTCCGACGACATTAAAAAATATTTTTGATTGCAAAAAATCAGCCTTTTTTTTATTTTGTTGAAATGTCCTCCGTTAATAAATTGCTTCAATGATCGCGTTATAAAGAAAAAAAAATTATTATTTGGTCACAGAAATAACGAATAGAGTTAAATAAACCAAACTCTTAATACCTAGAAAGCCGATTAGCCTTATGACCACAATATTACCCTGCAAATTCTTAAAAACAAACCGAATAAATAATTTATAATTCGTTATTTAATTCAAATTCAGTGACAGAATAGTAATGTTCATGAGCCATCAATGAACCAATTTAATATTAATTCGTTATTCCATTGTCATTAAATTGAAGAAACTACTAAAGTCCCTTCAAATATATCAATCAGTTGAACAACTTTTCATTCAATCAGTCGAATGTCAAAAAATCGTGTAAAAATTGACAGTTGTCGATTGTAATTCGATTTTTCATATATTGAATGACAAGTTGTAAAACCGATTAATATAATGTGAAGGGACTTTTACCCTAGAGATAGTCAACGCCGTTGACGATGAAGCTTTGGAATGTAAGAAAAAGTTGAAATGTATAGAAATATATGAAACCAGACAAACGAGCCACTGACATGCGGCATGTCGTTACTGTTTCGGAACGTCAAATTGACAAACACAATTTGACACAATTGTTTTTATTAATTAATTTATATTAAAATATAATAAATTATTCAACTTTATTGAATTTGTTAAGTTTATTATGTTTATGACATTATATTGCAGCGAGTCTATCTACTCAAAGTCGCCTTAAACGGGACCAACGTCGTTTGACACATTACTGTTACATTCAAAACTGTTCGTGTATGAATTGTTTAGCCTAATGCTTAACAAAATTAATAATAAACATTTGGTGACAGATAAGTTATCATGCAAGACGCAAATTTATTTTAGAAATATTACGTGCCACTCCATGCGTTAAAAGATAACAGATACTAACAAAAAATACTTCTAATAGCAACTCTTTTGTACCATACATACTTAAAATAACATAACAAAAAAATAAAATAAAAAATAAAAACGTTTTTTGATGTTAACAAGACTGAATCTATTTGATTTATATTAAGGATAATATTATTTATAGGTATTTTATCTTTAAGAAACATGACATATAACGATATACAACAAGGATAATAATTTACCATTTAATATACCTAAAAACGTAAAACAATGGTCAAGAAATATGTGTATCCATACAATAGAAGAAAAAAAAATATGTTCAAAATGAATTTAAGACATGCGGGATTTAAGGACTAGATAAAACATTTTATACTGTTTTATATATTTCTATATAAATGGTCATAGTACAATAGCAGGATGAGAAACAGAAGATACGAAAAAAAAATCTTTTAAGATTATTTTATTATTATTATTATTATTTTTTTTTTCTTAAAGGACATTCATCTACATATATATATATATAAAAAGTATATATACATACAATGTTTTGGTATTATATATAAAATATTTTTTTTTGGTACTATGGACATTTGAAATAAGCCTGCAATTTATGAGTATCGTTTTCTAATCCTTAGAACGTACCAATGTTGTTATTTTGTATATTGTATTATTTAAGGAAATATTTGTATTTGTATGTATACTACAAAATTCAGAGAAATATTTATATACATATATATTAAAAATATAATTTTTTTTGGGCTTTTTATGTTTACGCAATCAACCCAATATAATGATATAAAATGAAATAAGGACTATATGATAAATTTCACAATATTTGGTTAAACACATCACTATATATATTTTGATCGTACAGATTATTATGATGTCGAATAATCTTGAAAAAATTATGTGAAAATTTCTTCCATTTTATTATCAAAATTAAAAGAGTTTTTATTTTTATTTTAGTTTTTCTTTTTTTTTTTAAAAAAAAATTACGAGCCGAATGGTGAAAATATAGGAATAATAAATTTTGCAGGATTTTTATTTTCAAAAATATGAATTCAATATTAGATAATTTTTAGTACCAGTAAATTAAAATATGAACAAGTTCATTATAAATATCGAAAATAAATTACATTCTAAAAATATTAATATAGAAAATATTTGAGAATTGCAACACGCTAAATTGTTAGATAAGAGTTTGTGAAATAGAGAAAGATATAATAAGAACAAATCATTTGTCAAGCGACCTGTTTTAAGCATGTAAAATCAAGGCAGCCAAAGTGATATCGTTTATGGCAAAGGAATAGGATGGTCGTTCTGATGTAGACCAATTTAAGTCATGAAACATGAGATTATAATGCATTTATTACTCGTTTAATGGATTTATTAATCAAACAACTAATTGTGTTCGAAGGATATAAGGATTGTGAATTGAAGCAGAGGAAGACATTGAAAAAGTATTCAATATTTCGTTCCAAAAAATTTATATTAAAATTTATAGTTATTTAAAATATTTTTAGTATCCGAAAATTTTTAATTAAGAGAATGATTTGTTCCTAATAAGACTGAATTTATTCTTATAAGGACTAATTTGTTCCAATTCACAAAATGGTTTGCTTCTAAACAAAAAATTTGACATTTTAAACAAATAATTTCAATATTTCGGGTTTCTAACATAACTCAACAAACAAAACAACAAAAATTTCTAATAGCTTTCAAATATTTCAAATTATCCTTGGCACTGGTTACTAACAAAATCAATTTTGATTGAACTAGAAAAATGTCTTAAGACTCGTACTATAATTTTCTAAGTACAAACTATTCGAAATGTATGATAATAATTGTGGGTGGGATGAAAAAATCATAAATATTTTCCTTTTCCTTATGATTGTCCTTATTTTTTTTATATATATTTTATTATTATATATTTTTATTGGCTGGGCTGTGAATATTGTAGTATATATATATTTTTGTTTAGCAAATTATGAGCTTTTGAGCTTATATTTCTCTCTTTATAGCTAGATATATATAAAAATAAAATTTGCGACATTTTTATATTATCCTTCCCTAGTATAGAACTTAACCACAAATATAATTTAATGGTCAATTTGGCTAATATTAGAAAGGATATGTGTGACAATAAGAATTTATTTCAATAATAATAAGAAGTGAGGTTGAATTTAGGAGGTTTATATATATAGTACTATAAAATGAAAAATAATCGATATTTTGAAGAATAAATTATGTGGTTTTTTAGGTTTTAACATAAATTTATTATATTTTATACTTTTTCTGGCTTAAATATAATTTTTTTTGCTGCATAAATATGGTAAAATTGAACAAAATAGTTTGTACAGGACGAAATCGTGGTAATAAATTATTGAATAATTAAAATTTTGACAATTTTAATTATTTCTTTTTTTTTTAAATATTTATAAAATTTTAAATTAATTTTAATTCTTTAGTGGTTAAAAATAAGTTTTTGAGATTGGTGATTACATCTATATTCTAATTTCAAATATTTTTATATTACCATACGTACGTATATGTAATGTATATATTGTTTCCAGAGTTGCAAAAGAAAAAGAAAAAAATATAACGTTACACATTTCGTTACATAACAAAGTAATATATTTTTTCCGTTTCGTTATTCAAATATGTAACCAAAGAATTTCGGATATCGTTATGTTAAAAAAAACTAAAGTGTTACAATTGATATTTTACTTTAATTTAATAAACTTTACTTGATTTTGTATGTATCTAGAAAATCAATACGTAATTTCATTCAATTCTTAAGGTGGCAATACAATTTTCCAAGAAAAGTATTTTTTTTAAAAACTAAAACATTTGATCGAATCATAAATTTAACATTTACTAATACAATTAGAACAGCTGCAGTTTTATCTTTCTCGTTATTGTAACACAATTTAATTTATAAAACGTTATGTAACGTAATTTTTATAAATAACTTTAGTTGATTTTGTTATTTCGTTTTTGCGTTACGTTTTGAATATTGTTTTGCAACTCTGATTATTATACTGGACTATATAACCAAAGGACATTTTTAAAACATAAATTATAAAATTAATATTTTAACTGTCCACACTTTAAATATATTTATATAAATTTTTCTCTGTATGGCTAATAAATATTGCCAAAAATGATAAACTCAATATTTATTATATTATTTAAAGGATATCTAAATTATATATGTATTCGTACTATATATCCTTACAAAATTATATTATAGTATATTTTTGTCGATTAAATTTTTGAGGTTTTTGTTTGATACTCGAAACACAACACCATTAATACTGTTACCACGATAACCAATAGAAGAATTTTAAACATTATACTCTTGATACCTAGGCACTTATGTATGTTTTGGGGGATTAAACCAATGACCCTTAAAAAAAAATATTTTAATACCACAATTTGGAAATAATTATTTTCGATAAAAATTAAAAAAAAAATGGTAAATTCTCAATGGAATACACTGACACCGACATACTGTGCAGTGTGATTAAAATATTAAAAATTATTGGAAAATTTTGGTGTGTAAGTACATATTTTTTTTTGTTCTGGTTACTGTATATTCAGGTTCAGGATATTATATTTTAATTTACAAAATTTCGAACATAAGGATTGGAATTTTATAAATAATAATTTCCATTATTTTACAAGGAGTTATATATGGAATAACACTAATATGAAGTGTTGTGATGGAAATGAAAATTGAAAAAAAAAAATTGGAAATTTCATTCTTCTTTACATATCCGAGAGATTCCAAAAATGTAAAAAATAACCAGCTTATTATTCATCATCAATGTATGGATTCATGATCAATGTCTAAAATTCTGAATTATAAAATATATTCGAGGATATTACTAGAGTCCAGAAATTTTGTACAAAGCTGCAGTTTTATTAACAGTTTTTTGCACTTGGGAGAATAGAGCCTCAATGATAGAAGTGTCTTGATATTTTATTCTAAAGTTGGACATATTAGTTCAACCATGGCCAGCAAGAAGTTCCACAGGCCGAATATGATTCTTAACGTATTTTTAACCGACCCTTTACAAGATATCTATAATGAATTAAAAAAAAGAACAAAAGTTTCAGATGAAGTAGAAAACTCTGCAATAATTGGGAAGATTTATTATTGAGCTATATGTATTAAATTACATAATGAAACGATTAATGTATAGTCCGCGGAATGTTGTAGGTCTCCCACTTTTTCGGTTGGCCATGTCTGTACTAATTGCATCTACCACAATATTCTTTATAGTCAAGGAATTTTCAATTGCAACGTGGCTAACGATTTTTAATAGTGAGACTAGTATTACCAAAAGAAATGGTGTCAACAGTTAGCAATTTATCCAGTTTAAAAATTCATAATTATATGTTGTAAATTTTTATTACTGGTACTCAATTTAAAGTTGACCCAATTTACAGCGACATGGATAAAGACTTCAATCCTAGACCAAATGCGCATCACATCATAGTATACTACAACGATGCCACATCATTTTTTGCCTGACGGTTTATACTTATTTTAGGTTGGTTAGTTTTATGGGTGAATGATATTTTTATTTTTACAAAAGCTCTGTTTTAGCAAGCTACGAATTTAGACTGCACCCCCCATGGTTAGTAGTTTTTTTTTCTTTATATATTTACCACTTTTATGTATTATGTATGATTATTATTAATTGTTTTGGGAAGGTTAATTTTTCAACGATGATTACGAAAATCACTACAAAAAAATCAGAACTTGTGGGAATTGTTTAAAATGTATTTAATGTAACATATGTACATATATATTATATAAATAAAAATATAAATTGAAATGAATAAATAATTATGTTTGGGGAAAACAAATTCACAGAAACTCGAAATGTAAAAATGAATTAATCGATATTTATTATCTGATTTAAATATATATTTCGAAAATTGGCAAATTATTTACAATTTTATTACAAAATATATAATCAAAATTTTGCCCTTCAGTATGTTGGAACAAGGTACAGCTTCAAGTTTCTATATTATGTAATTTGTTAAAATAAATATGACTTAAGCTTGTCCGTTTTACAAAAAAATAATAATATATTAATCATTTTGAAACCAACAACTCAACATTTAAATCTCACAAAGGAAATTCTTTAATGTTTAACAGAAAAAAAAAATTGTAATTTTTTTTTCTAGATTAACATATCTTTATATTTCTAGCATAGCTTCAACATAAAAATAATCATCAAAAAGTTTATTTTATGTATTTCCGCTGTTTTTTGATTTTTTATTAATTTGAGGTGTTTAAAAACTAATTAGGACCACATCAAAAGAACGACATTTCTATAACCAAAAAAACTTTAAAGTCTTTTCCGAACTGAAAATCTATTTGCATTGGGAAAATTTAAATTTAGAAAATATATAAATTTCCTTTTGGAAAATCTCCATCAAATAAAAATTTATAAAAAAAGAAAACATCATAAAATTAATTTTAAATTCATTTTTGATATCTAAAAGGAAATTTTTTTTTTTAAGTGTTTCTGTTTATTTTCGGGTTGTGGAAAATATTTTAAGTGGATTACAAATAAAAATGAAATGATTATAAATCAAAAAGAGATTTCCAATTTACAAAGAAAAAATTAAATTTAGTTTATTTTGTGTTTGTTTCATTTACATTTTCAATTAATTTCATTAAGGAAAAACAGAAACAATTTTTGTTAACTAACATTTGGAAATCTTATGAAAATGATACTAAAACAAGATAAATAATTAAATAAAAAATTCTATTTAACATTTTATTATGGGTTGTAGCTCAAATTGTATATTTGCAAAAATAAATATTATTATTTTTGTAGTCTTTGTTATATCATTTTTAATCGCTTAACAATGAAGCAAATCTAGTCTCAACAATCTTTAAATCATTGCAAATTTTATTACCCGTATTCATTCAAAGCTGGCTCAACTTAAGTCAAATCCAGAACCTTCACAACATAGCACAGTAAAGCACTAAGCTATCGTTTCTTATTAAAAATATCGTTTATCTTAGCCATAAGTAAAAATAAGTAACTGAAAACCAATGCCATAAATGCGATTACCTATTTTAAAAAAGTATCATTAAAAGATATATTTAAGATATTTATAAAATGCACTAAAAAGTAGAAAATAATTATTAAAGTAAGTGAAATGTTAAAGCTTCTATTAACATAAACTGTTACCAACAGAAAATCTAATTTTCCTATTGCTAAAGATATTCAACAGTAAATATATTTTATCAATGCAACCACGTTAATAAATCATAAAATTTTACATAATTTTCTACCTTTTTCTAGCATTTAAATGCTTTATGTTATTCAATTTTTCTTTTTTTGCTAAATCACTCATTAACTCACAATCATTACTGTTTGTAAATATCAAAAATAAGAATCTTATCTCCACAAACAAGTTTATCTTGTTCAATTTAAAGTAGCTATGAAAACAAGTTCTTTTATGTTTTGTATTTTGTTTATTGTAACACAGATATGTAATTTAATACACAACATTTACCATTCAATTCACAATATTTATTTATCAAATGATTTTCTCCCAGCATTTGTTTTAGTTTTCATTTTCCATATAATAAAAAAAAAAACGATTTTTCTTTAGAAATTCTCAAAAAGAAAAACTATTTTATTTCATTTTCAGAAAACAAAGAACAAGAAAATTATACTGAACAAAAAAATAAAAATAAAACTAGTAAATAATTTCTTGTTGCTTTTACGAATTTTACAAGATATTTATGTTTTTATTAATATTTGTATCTATACATAAAATGTAATCCTTCTTTTTTTATGTAGTTTAACAGTTTTTTGAACAAATAAAAAAATATTTTTTATTTTTTTTTGTATATTTCTTCGTTGAAACAAAAATCTTTGAAATACGATAATAAATTTTATGTTGTTTTTTCTTTTTTTTACATAAAAAAAATTTCTATAACATTTTTATGGTATAAGTAGCTGGGAAAATGTCCTTGTTAAGAATTATATTAATTTATGGTTTTTTATTCATTTTTGTGTAGTTTGCATTTTAATAGTTTTACTATCAGTAACAGAATTTATGCTTTTTGTATTATATTTGTCAGTTTTTGGTGATCAGAAGAAAATATTAAAATCCAGTTGGGCATTTTTTTAAAGGATTAATTTTAAGTTCAAATAACATAATGAAGTGTAAACAAAAACTATGCTATTTTTAAATAATCGTACCAAATATTTATAGATAAAAAATAAAGAGGTTTTCTATAATTAATTAAATTTTTTGAAAATTGAATAGTGTACAAAAATAATTCATTACGAATGAATTACATGAAATGGAAGTATTTAAGTATGGAAATTGTATTGGTCACAATTTTCGAATGTTTATATGATTTTAATTAAAAGTATACATAAAATAAAAGAAAATTAGTAATCCTTTGATAGCATTAGATATTGCATAACATTTACTGATTGCATTTGAATGTTTGCTTTATTTTAATTTTACTTATTTGTTTCACAATTTCAATTAATTTTAATGTTTTTATAATATGATTACATTTAAATTGATCGAAAAATTTATGAGTTACAAAAAGTTATTTAAAAATGGTTTCGAACTAATAATTCATAAATATATAGACCTTTTTGAGTGCCGACAATTATTGGACGATTACTGCAGTTCTATTGAAAGAAACGTGAAACAAAATGTTTGTCACCAATTTGTTCTAATCTTTTCAACACGTTCTCTAACACCATATTTGTTAAACATTTATTACAAGTCTCAATGCTTCACCACAGTTATTGAAACTTTCACACTTTATCTATTTCATTTTATATTGTGTCGATAACTTTTCCAACGCAGTATATTTACTACTAATTGTAGCCGGACTGTTTACTTTATTAATTTCAACGCCGTGCCACTAAAAAGACCATTTCCGAATGATTTGTTTATATAAATCCATCATGTTTTCCAACTATAACAATTTAGGATAGACATTTATACATTATGAAATTGCCATTTGAAAGAGTTTACAACGGACAGACAGACAAGCTAATAAATGTTAAAGATATTATTTTTATGTCTCAAGAAAAAAAACCATAAAAAATACAATTTGTAATTTGGAAATGTTATTATAAAAAAAAGTGGGCGACACAAAATCTAGTCGTTTGTGTAGATTATTAACAAGAAAAAAAATCCTTTTTTCCAGATTATTTTTTTTATCATATTATTTTCCTATAATCTAAAATGTACAGATGCATTTTCTGGTACTAAATCCTCATAAAAAACAAAAAAACTGAATATTTTTTTGCAATGTGGTTGTAAAAATGTCCCCAGATTTTTCTATTATTTTTTTTTGTTCTTTTGCTCTCTATAAATTTCAATTTCTCGGTTACTGAATTTATTTTTCTTCGTTAGAATTTTTAACATTCTAATAATAAATATTTTTTTTTTATGCTATATTTTCCATATTTTATGTTGTATGAACAAAAAAAAATAAAAATGTTGTTTCACTTAGCATTTCATTTGTCTATTTTCTATAAAAAATATAAATTTTGTAAAATCCTCGTTTACTGGGGTAACACAAAATCCTTGGTTGTAATGTATATTTATGCATGTTAGCTTTTTGAAATACGTTTTCTTATTAAAAAAAACCAACCAAAAATAAATGAATCAATGAAGATGGAAAATTTGGTATATTTAGGAGAAAAAAAAATTTGATAACTAAATTCCAATTTATGTAATCGAATTTAGAATTTTTGAAAACTATAATAATATATATAGAAAATTTGATCAAATTTATATAAAGCAAAATCGGAATGATAAATATTAACACAGAAATTTTATATGAAAATCAGAAAAATAAATGGGAAATAATATTGGGAAAATATTATGTAAATTGGTAAAATATTTAAATATAAATATTCATAAGGGCTTTAGGTAGATTATCAAATGGATATAATGATTTTGATTTTGCTGACATATACGATATTATTATATGTGATCAGACTTTACAATATGAATATGTAAATGATAAAATGAAATAATTGTAAGACTTCTGAATCATATTGATTAGATATAGAATATAGTGTTATTGATAGACGCTAAAATGTCATTTTGACATTAGCTTTTTTTAATATCAATTATGGAATTGACAACAGTGCATTATTTAGGTACATGAAAGTCGTCGAAATTGAAATAACTTTTCGTTCAATCAAAAAATTAATAAATTTATTAAAATCAAAAGAATTTATAGACTGATATTCCGTTTCAATGGAGGCTCAGTCAAATAACAAAAATGATTTCCATCAGGCAAGGCAAAATTATTATAAAACATCAAAATAAATTGTATAAGACAATAATTCCTTTCCTTTTTTAACTGAACTGTTTATGAATGGTATTCTCAGAGCTATTCACCGATGTTCTCGGAGCACTACAATAGGTCTTTTAACCGCAGTGGTTTGCATGGGTAATTTCTTCACAGCAATTCACAAAATGTAATCTAGAACAGTGCATTGTTATCACAGCGAATTGTTACCACAGTTACAGTCTTATTATTATCACAGTTAATTGTTCAAAGTGAATTATTATGTAAATCACCACCTTCGACCATTGTAATTTCTATATATCAACTAGGAACCTCTATATTCATAAATACTAAAACTTTTTCCAGCATATATTTGTACTGTCATTATCATATCCACCCACCCATTGATTGATCATATAACCATGTATAATTAATATTCATTCAAACATTTACAAAATTTAAATTCCCTGAAGCTAATAATAACATTTCAAAATTGATCTATAACATAGGTCATATTTTTTCGAAACCCTATCATTAATCCACTAAACCTACACATAACTAGATCATTTTTTTTGTGTATTTCAAATTAATTTTACTTTATATATTTCATCTTCTGTATAATTTTCATTTAGCTAATTAAATTCACCACTAGTGGTCTAACCATCAGTCCAAACTAATTGAATTTCATATTGTTTTTTTTTTAACTTTCTTAGGCAAATTAAATTGGTCTGTTTTTTTAATGTAAGTAACAAAAAAATTTATATATTTTTCATTATTACCTAGCATAGCTTTCATTAAAAATATGAATTTTCTACAAAATAAATAACAAAATCATCAATCTCAGTCAAAGTATTTTGCATAGTTATAGTTACCTTATCTAGAATTGAATTATATAATTTTGCTATTCATTAAACTATACGAAAAATACATAATAAATATTTCTGTATGACTTTTCATTTCGGTGCCATGATATAGAAAGTTTCATTAATAGCTAAAAATTTTTTTGTAGATATACCAAAACGAAATATTTCAATATATTTTGTTATTTTAAAATTTGAAATACATTTTTTTTTTTAGATTTTATGAAAATTACGATATATAAAAATATCTTTTCCACGAGTGGCCCAAAAGGCAGCATAAATAAGAGGTAAATTTACGTTCATTTTCATACATTCAAGTCAAGATTTCATAACAACAAACATAAAAAATATATTTTCTTCTTTCAGAGTTAAATTTTCTTGTAGTAATTTTTCATACCATAAAAAATAATAGATAAAAAAAAATTGGTTTTTCCTAGCTATGGACATCATAGAGCAAATTTTCATCTCGTTAATGATTTTTAGATGAAAACACAAAAAATATGAAAATATTATATAATTTTCTATATAAATTTTCCCGTAACTAAATTTAATGGCCTTAAGAGAATAAAAGGACCTCTGTTTCTGTTGATATTACTCCTTTATTTTATAATTTTATAAAAATAATGACGAAACTAATGAAAAAATCATAAAAATTTCTTTTCACTGAAATTCAAATTGAAATTTTTTTAAGTAAAATGAACCCAGTATTAAAAATCTAAAGGATTTGTATTATTAATGTACAAAATATTATAAAAAAAAAGATAGAATCAAAAAAAATTTCTTTAATTATTCAAATATTTAAAAAATAATTAAATTAAAAATGACAGAATGATTTATAGTTTATGTCCAATAAGAAAAATATAGAAAGAAAGAAAATGTCATAATGAAATTTATGATGTTACCAAATTTAATTTATTAATTAAGGATATGCTAAAATTAATTGCAAATAAAAAATATCAAACAAAGTAGAACCACTATTTAGAACCACTAAGTAGAACCGCATATTTAATGGACGATTCGTGGGAAATGTCATAAGCATAAGCACCAAGACCTATAAGCATAAGATGTATAGAAAGCACGAAAATGTGAATACAAATCATTACTTTCGGCGTTTTAATTGAATGAATTGGTTTGTGTGTTTGAACTTGAAAGTATGTTTGACAAGTTTCTACTTTTGAATGGAAAACCTTCATGGAAAAGAAGATTTTTATTTCATAATCCAAAATGAATTTCAATTAAAAACGTTTAAACTTGAACACCTTATTTAGATTTTTCATTGAAGGACCTTCTGAAAAGGTCAAATAAATTGATTTTTACAATAATTTTACAATATTTTCTTTTGGTATATAGCTTGCCCTGATACGTGATACCAAACATGCTGCAAAGTTAATATTTAATTATCCTTTATTTGATATTTACTAACAAAGTTTTATAGTTTAAATATCAATATAATTACGAAAATTTTGATTATTATTTTCGAAGTAAATTCTAAATTTTTAAAATATTGAATATACTTTTATTATTCCTGGGTCTGGTTCCTATCTCTTGAATATATAAGTGGAATATATTAATAGTAGGAATATAAAGTCATGTAAGTTATTTACAAAAGAGATAGCATTATGGACCGATAAAATTTTGAAGCTTACTCAAGGACTGAACCATTTCGTACGACGACAGAAAAGAGGAGCGATCGATATCATAGGTACGGTATCTTATTATGTATTTAAATACTTTCAAAATGGACAAGCAAAAATATTGTAATAATTATTAAAATTATTTTCAGCATAAAAATTTCTCTCACAATAAAACCATAAAGAAGAAGCTTCGCTTGATAAAAATTACTATTCTTTTAGTAACATTTCGATATAAATTATACTAATATCTTCTATAATTATTCTTCACTATAGCTAGAAATTCTATGGATTCTTTTGAATTTCAATTTTTTTAATTTCAAAATTTTTTCAAATTCAAATCACGTATCTTAGTGGTTTGCAATTTTTGATTTTTCTTTTTATTGTTATCTCCGGAAAAAATGAAAATAATGAAAAAAAAATATGTAAGGTTAAAATTGATTGAAAATTTTTCAAAAACGTTTGCAAAAAAATATTTTTCTCCAATAATTATGGTGTATGGTATTATCGATACTACTTTTCTACAACTCTCATTATACATAATAATATAATGCTGCTAAGAATCTTATTGCTGTTAATATTTTTCCAATAATAATGGACCACAGAAATTGTAAAAACTTAATAAGATTATTGTAGATGGAAATGAAAAATTAAAATAAAAATATTTCTTTTTCCTTTCTCTACATCACATGAATTTATAGTTTGTTAATTTAACAGCTATAAGGATATTTTGAAAACACAATTTAGTAATTTTATCCTTGAAATTAATGTCTAAACGGGCATATTTAAAGAACGCTTAACAAAATTGGCAAAGCTGTGTGCTTCCGAAATTAGAATCGATTAAATTTAGCTTGACCATTCACATTGTTTCGAGCTTACTTTGCATTAGGAGACTTGCTGGTGCAAATGTTTTTCTTTAAGCTGATGGCAGGTATTAATTAAATAATATAACTTAAAGTTTTTCAAAGTTCTGGAATAATTCAAAATTTCCTTGAACCCTAAGATTTTCCGAAATTTTTTTCACTGAAATTTATAATGAAAACCATTGAAAAAGTTCACTTATATTACAATAACAAATTAATACTTTCAACAATCGATAATTCGAAATACGAACTGGTGTTATGCTTCTCCGGCTCAGGTTTATAATACACAATGGCCCAATTTTGTGTATTATAAACTTGGAACATTCAAAACCATGATTTGTGAGGTTATAAGAGTCTGTCGTACTAATTTTCGTGACTTACAAAATAAATCCGTTTTTAGCTCTTCGTTTTTTATGTTTTTGACAAAAATACCTCAGTAAAAAAGGGTTTAAAAAAAATTCAAAATAATTGAAATAATCAAACTTTGAAACGATAATTTCAAAAGTTTTTAAATTCATTTCGCTAATGGACATTGAAAAGGTAAAATCGAAACTATAGAATTTAATTTTGAAATACAAAATAATATTACGAATCAAATATTCCATTTTTTATCGAAAAAAACCACTTGACATAATTTGATTGGAAAATGTAATCAGGAACTTTTCTTAAAAATCATAATCGCTATTACTACATCCACAAATTCTTTTAATTCTTTGTAAATAAAAAAAAAAAAAATGATTATTTCTTTTAAAATCAGAAAATTACAAGAAAAATGCTTGAAAATTTTATATTTTATTTATATATTGTGGGCGCACAAGGAAATCTTTAGTCAATAAAATTTTAATCCACCATGAAAACTATAATCCCTAAAAATATAACCAAGTACAAGAAAAAAAAAATCATTGTAATACTTTGTTAAACATCAATTTTTATTAATTTTTTTTTTGAGTCCACAACAAATCTGTATTTTTTGTATTTCCTCTTATAATCAGAAGAAAACAACCAAAGCAAAAAAAAAAAAATCTAATTCCAAACCAGAAATAGCTCTTTAACAATAACTTCATTTATGCGTCAGTCGTCAGTGCGCCCTTTTAATCATTGAGATTCATGTATTTTATTAGTATACTTTTTTATGATTTTTATTTTGTTCTATTTAGTATAGCACACTTTAATCCCTTTTACTATTCCCCCCCATACCCTGAACTTCCTAAATGAATGATTTATAATGCAATGTCATTGTGGGCGATTATAAAAGAATCAAAACGACTTGTTTAGCTCTAGCTATTTAATATTATTTTTCTGTTTATTAGTATTTTTTTTATTGGATTCACATTTTTTACTGATAAAAAAAAAATGACTTGAGGTTTTATATTTTTTTTTTAGATTTGTCTGTAGAATTTGTGTATATAAATAGAAAATTTATAAAAGATATAAAAAAATATAATAATAATAATACTGAAAAGTCACTTGTCTTAGCTGTCATCACTGCATATATAAATATGACATAGTGCGTGACCTCCAGTTCCCAACTAATTTTATATTAAAATGATTAGTTTTGGTTACAAAAAAAAAATTATAGTTAATAATTTTAATGAATAATTTTTATAAAATTTAAATATTTCACATTTACAAAAATATAAGAAACAAAATTTGTAATTGTCAAATTCCAGACCGGATGTCTTTTTAATTATGAATAATTTGCGTAAAGATTGAAAATGTCGAATGGATAAAAGCTCATCTAAATTAGTAATAATTATTTTTAAATTATTAGTAAATTAGAAAAGTTATGATGAATAACGATTAAAATTTGCATTAACATTAAATTGATAAGTCGCACTGTTTGATACAGTATGAAAACTGGTAGTAAGCAATTTATAAATTGTTCTAATCTTAAACAGGACTAATATATATAACCTACAAAATCCAATTACAGAAGAACTATAGAGACTACTAATTCCGGACTGTAGTACCATGAAGGAGATAATCATTGGGTTAGACATGAAATAAATATAAAATATAAGATTAAACTGATATCGGATCTTCAATATTCTGCAAATTGTTTAAAGATTCCGCCTTTACAGAATACAAATTTAACTAACCAACCATAAAAATAGAATGTGAAATTTTTAAAAGAAAATACAAATATTTCAAGTTGAACTTTTACAATTTTGAAACAAATAAAAAGTTTTTGTTAAATGAATTTAAAAATTCTACTATGCGAACCAAAAGTTATAATTGAAAAGTTTGTTTTTTCGCATTTCATGCCATCAAAAATTATTCCCACTAAAATGTTTTTTTTTTTTCATATTTTAATTAAAATCCTTATTTAAATATAGAATAAACATATTTTTTTTTTGTTATTTACATTCTTAACATAAAATTTATTTACTTTTTTCTTTGGTTATTATTTGACTTTACTAGAACAGCAACTAATATGATGTGATGTTCTGCCATGAAATTTAATAATTATTTCTATATTTTATTTATTTTTTTTTGCGAAAAATTTATGTTAATTCGTAAAAGTTTAAAAATACTTCATGAAGAAAATTTCTTAAAAAATATATGGAAAAAAATGTAGAAAAATCAAATTTTCCATACATTATATTTTTCAGTACTATCAAAAAGTATGTATTGAAAGAGATCAAAATCAAAACTGATCCATTTAAGATTAAATTCTACAAACCACAAACTTAAAGTTTTTTTAAATACACATACTTGCATAAAACTAAAAAGTATTTATATGTATTTAAATAGTTTTTAGTTTTATGAAAGTATGTCTATTTGAAAAAAAAGCTCTCATGCTTGTAGGATTTAAGCTTAATTTAGACATACCCTGAAAACCCGTGACGGTAGATTTATAACCAATCAGAAATCACCGGCGTGACGATATTCTGGTGAAAAGTTGATTCAAATTTAAGTTTTTCGTCGCAGACGCCACACACACTATGAAATTTGTATTTTTATAAATTTTAAAATATTTTTTTTTTTATTTACATTACACCAGTGTGTGTGGTTGAAACCTCTCAAGAAAGTAAATTACTTTATAAAAACAATCACACAAATTGTCTAACGTCACGGTTTTTCAGCGGACGAGTAATTCCAGCTTAAATCTCCGAATTTCCCACAATACAAAAACTTTAATATAAGTTTTGATCTCTTCTTTTTTAAGCTTTTTGATAGCACTACTAGAATACTCTATATCAAAACACAACATTGTTCTATCAATTTCAATTTTCTCGATTTATTTCCATTTATTTAAAAAAAAAAAAAAAAAAAA
Source organism: Rhamphomyia laevipes (assembly GCA_963920725.1). Lineage (NCBI taxonomy): Eukaryota > Metazoa > Arthropoda > Insecta > Diptera > Empididae > Rhamphomyia > Rhamphomyia laevipes. Next base: position 15,834,815 of record OY987258.1, read on the forward strand.
AAAAAAAAAAAAAAAAAAAACAATTTTCTTCATGATGTTTTTCTGTGTGTAAATTAATGTATGCAACCAGGAATTCATTAAAGTGTAAAACGTAGATTGTATTTGTACAAATTATTTACCATAATATCCTATCATCCACATAATAATTGATATTTTGTACTTAAGTTAAAGTCCTGGAACACTGAACATTTTCAATTAAACTTTTACTGTGACAATGGAAAAATCTTGTCACAGGATATAATAATATCGGTACATATATATGTATATGTATGTATACAAATATAAAATAGTTTTGAAGAAGATATAATATATGTATGTATAAATATTTTACTATACATTGAAGTATCTATATTATAAGAAGAGCATTTATTTGTTTATATACATACGTTTTATATCACTGTAAAATATTTAGCAATCAGTTCAATTTTTGTAAACAATCAATGTCTAAATATTTTACAAGTTTAACACATAAACTTTAGAAAATATCATTGTCATTCAAGAGGAAAATGTGTTTTGTTCAGAAAAGGATTAAAAAAAATAGTATTCTTGGAAAATATTTGTGAAGCTTTTACAATTTGAGTGTTTTTTTATTGTTGGATTTTTCTCTATTAAATCTGAACAATTTCCACTGGGCTGCACTTAAGTTAAAGCAAATTATGACCTTCTACTAAACGAAACTGGCATTTTATATAAAAAATAAAAACCAAACTGTTAAGAAACCAATTTGTTAAAAGAAGAATTTCATAATTAAAACGAATTATGATTTGACTGTCAAAAGGATTTAATCGAATAATAATATTGAGTTCTATAGAGAAATGGTACTCAAAAAGCGTATCATGAGATCTCTAAAATTATGGCATTCGAAATTTTTTCATTAATACAATAAAAACCAATCAATTTTGTAATTTTCTTTCTTTAAATATCTAAATTGGAAACGAATTAAACATTTGTGTGTTGCATCGTAATTTACACTTGTGTCTAACAAATTCTTTTTCTGAATGACCCAATTACAAAATATAGCCCTAAAATCGACAAAAAATTGCTGCTATACGATTTCGTTTAGTTTCAAATTTACATAAAATAAAAACAAATGTGGAAGTGAATAAATTTGATGGAGATTAAGTAACTCACAAAAAAAATTATTCTGCATAAATTCTATATTATAAATCAAAAAAGAAAATCTTTTAGAAATCTAGTCACATATTGACCTTAAATCAAATTATTCGAATATGCTCGAAGAAACTTTGAATATTTGTTAGACTTGCAATCTTGCAAATGAAACATTTTACGGAAAATGCATTTATATATAAATTTAAAAGGATCAAATAAAATATTGAATCGTAAATTATCAAACAGTCTGTTAAAAATAATAAAAAATGATTTTTACAAGATTTAATATCAGTTTATTTTATTGAATTTTAAAAGTATGAATTGAAAATTATTGGGGATATTTCAATAGCAATTGATTTAGTTCAGAAAATGAACTATTTTGATAATTGCTCTTTTATACATCCGTGAAAGACAATGAGCTGTCATACAGCAATTTTTGATAATAAATACAATTTCCCGAAATGTTACTAATTGAAAATCGTCCTTAAATTTATGAAAATTAAATATATTAAAAAATTTGATAGAAAATAAATTAGTATAAATTCAGATATTCATCACTTTACTCATAGAAAATATAATAATAATCTCAATTTTACACAAAGCCAAAGTATCTCTAAATTATCTATGTCACATTATCTATGAAAAAAAAAATGGCATTAAAATTTTCCACTCAGTATAAAGTGTCGTTGAAAGATTTAATGATAACAGAGCTCAAAGGCTAACAAAAAATATAAATATTTATTTATCTCTTAGTGTATAGAGTTGCAATCGTTAGTTCTTCTTAATACACTTTTTACCCAAACTATAAACTCTACGTCTACTATATTATTTGACATCCAAAGACAAAAAGGAACTCTTTTAAGATAGAAACTAAATGTCTTTTTTCCGTGAAAATAATAAATTCCATTTTCTTTTTTTTTTTGTCCAATGTTTTAAGGGCATTTTTTCAATGTTTGTTTTAGTTTTTGACTTTTATTCGATGTTAAATTTAGTGTACACTCTTCTCTTTTATACGTATCCAAACACTTAACAGACACGAAAATAAATTTTCACAAAGCAAGTGAAAAAAAAAATGTGTTTTTTTTTTTTGGTAAAATATTGATAAAAAAAAAATCCACTTACAATTTACGCTAAGGGTGACTGTTGTCTCCAACCGTTGACCCTCTGGCATGGCTCGATTCCAAACAACGCATCTATATTTGGCACCATCATCTTCACGTCGTGGTGTTACAGATAGAGTTGATGTTGTTTGTAGATCCTTTGAACCACCCCGATTTAATGGTGCCTGTAATGCGACTACGTTTCCATCTCGATACCATCTATTAAACATAAAGACAAAAAAAAAAAAAAATGTTAGAATTTTTTTTTATTTTTTGGTCTGAGGGACAGAAAGAAAATTGTTAGGAAATAAATTTTCCATTTTGGTTGACAATTTAACTTCTTGTTCTATGTATCAAAAAAATACGAAAAAAAACAAGGAAAATATAAAATGTTTAAAAGGGAAACTGAAAAAAATTGGTTAAATCAAATTTATACAAAAAAAAAAAAAAAAATAGGGTAAATGTACAAATATTGACTACTTAAAACAAAAATTTAGTGTTAGTATTTATAATTGATAAATTAATATAATTATTACATTATTACGAATTATGATCATATTTTAGTTGATTTCTCCTTAATTACGTTCGTGGTTCGTGAAACTTTTAATATTCAATTACGTGTATCGGTAATTAACACAATAATTGTTAAATCGTAAGTATAATAAAAAAGATTTAGAAAATATGTATTTACTAACTAATCCATTTACTTTAAAATGATACACTTGATGACATGTAGTCAACGTAGTTAAGAGTAAAAAAAACAATAATTATGTAAATTTAAATTTAAAAAACTAATGTCAGAAAATATTTCAATTGTATAAAAAATAATTAACCTATACGTGAAATTTAAATGCTACAATTAATTACAAAAAATACGGTAATAATAATTACAAAAACGATTACCTACAGACATTGTAATGTAATAAATATTATATAAAATTGACATCTATAAATTGTGATGTAAACATAATAGTCCAATTAGCATCGCAAACTTTTATTAAAATATGCTACAATAAATTACATACAAACGTAATTAATGTTTACAAATTTATACAAATTAAAAATGAAGCAATTATCATTTCTTTGTCGTTGTATATATATAGAAATAAATATAATAAAATTTGTACTTACGTAATTGTTGGATCTGGTGAACCGCCTATACTACTACATGTTAATTCTGTTTTTTTATCTTCAGTTGTAATTGCAATAGCACCAGGTGCAACTAATGGTGGTTGTGGTGGTGTTAGTACTGTTAAATTATAATGTTCTTGATGTACATCAGCACCGGTACCAACAGCTTTAACACGACATTCAAATCTGCCATTATCTCGATTGTAAGAGGCATTTTTGATTATTAAATCATATATACCTTTACTAGGACGAAAATCAAGTCTAGAAAAAAAAAAAAGAAAATTATGTTAAAAATTATTCGTTTTTTTTTTTTTATAACATTTCTAAAATCGAAGGGCACATATAACATAAAAATTGTACACAAAAAAAAATAAAATAAAAGGTAATGAAAATTCAAAAAGAAAATATAAAATTACATTTTTAAAAAAAAATCTGGTAACGTGTTGTCAAATGGCTTGTGTATGTGTAAAATTATATGCTTTACCAAAAAATGTATTTCCCTTTATGGAGGCTGGTTTTTGATGCTGTTGTTGTGCAAAATTAGAATTTTATTAAAAACGTTTAATAGTAGCAAAATGTGTTGAATTTTAAAAAGATTCACAATACCAAATTATATGTCTATATAGTATGTATATAAGCAGAGATATTACGAGACATTAAAGCAATGACAATCAATATTTATCTCATATACAAAAAAAAAAAAAATGAAAAAGGATAAAATCTTCCAATAAATGGATACCAAAATTCATTGAATTCACAAATAGGATATGTCTGTTGAATAAATCATTTTTTGTTCTTTATCACACAGACACACATAGACAATATAGATTTAATAGCTATTTTACTGTATTAGCTTTATAAGATATATTGAATATATTGCCGAATATAATAATACCAGGGTAGTTTTAAGTACAATCAATTGATCCGTATACATTTTATTATATATATATCACATATTGACCGTGTCTTTGTTAATTTCGATAGGCCGTACACCACAAAATTTCATTACTTTGTGCATCGTATCTGAATTTTATATCGTTGTGATAAAGTTAAGGTAAATTTTCAAAAAAACCCAAAAGACTGAACGAACAACCCATAAAATTTTAGTCTTTAGTGTAACTCTCTGGTGCCTATTTGATTGTTAGAAATAGCTAAATTTTGTAATCAAATTTAGTTTACCATAATATACAGAATATAAAAAAATAATCTCATTCACGGATAATTTAACTTATAACAATATTTATTGGTTAGTTTTTGGAATTTTAGAAATTTTTCATTTTATTTTATTATTATTATACAAATTTGTGAAAAATTACGAATATGTGTAAGGATTAAGTAAAAATTTTTTTATAGGACTATTTCAATGATATTGATTAATTCTGGTAGATGGTTTCACTATATCCTATTATTGATCTATACAATTTATAAATGACATAATTATATATTTTCCAGTCTTTTATGTAACGTTCATATAAATTTCATATATCTACAGTGACAATTTCATCACATAATGACATAATTGAGTATATATTTTATGTTTTAATAATTGGTTAAAATAAATTTTCTCATTTATTTTAATAAAATTTCATTAATTTTTTTTAATGTCTACGAATTTAGTTAACAAAAACAACATAAAAAATATAAAACCTTGGCAAGAAGATAGTTTTATGAATTCAGATACTATACGTAAAAATTTTCGCAGATATTATTAATGCATTTATTTTATTATAACGAAAATCTTATAAAAAATCGATTGAACATCTGCCGAATAACAAAATGATGAATTGCTTTATGGTATCAAAAATTTAGCACAAAAAAAAATTATAGCCGCATTGGCGAATATTGGTAAAATGTTTAAAAAAAAAAATGAAAATTATGATAGAAAATATGGTACAAAGTACAGAATTTTAATACCAAAATTGTTAAATAATATTTTTTTTTTTATAAATTTTACTAATACACAATGAAAACTTTTATTATTATATACTAATACATATAAAGAACTTTTTATATCATTATAAATATAAGGATATTAAGTTGGACAGTAGAGTATTTTCATTTTTATTAAGTTTTGTATATTTTATATAGAAATAATATTTTATTGTTTGATGATTTCCAGAACAAATTTTTAATAGAATATGAATTATTTTAATATAAAATAATATTATAATATAGAGTAGATTATCTTTTATAGCCAAAAGCCGATTATGGGATCAAAGAGTTATAAATATTTGAATTATATTATTTAGAAAGTTCAATAATTTGAATAAAAATGTTAACATAAAATTGAATTGTTACAAATAATGATTTTCATGGAAATATAATAAGAAAATATTTAATTTCATTAAACGTAAATTATAATTCTAATCTATAGTTTATTAAATTATATTTTTATTACCAAATTGTAATTGACTTACATAAGTACTTAATTACAAATTATAATTCATCACAATATTAAACATTTAACCCACCATTAATATCGTTAATTTGTGTTTCGTTCGTACTGAACTTGGATGGAAGCCACCAATTTTTATTAAATTCAATTCAATGACACGAACTACGAACCATTTATAATTCAAATTTAAGACTTTATTCATTTTAACTAGAAACTTTAACGCTTCATTACATTAACATTGCATATAAACCAATATTAGCTCACTTTTTTATATTTATAGTGAAATTGTACGAACGAAACACAAATTACTAAAAAGACTTAATGATAAATCAAAAATCAAAAACATGTCATAATCGAGTAAATGGAAACGTATATTTATTAAGGAACAGCCTTTGCCAATGTCATTTTGAAAAGTTGACGCTAGAAGTTAATCATAAATAAAATAAAATCTGGTAAAAGTTAATTTGAATTATAAAATACCTTTAATCTGACATAAAGCACAGGGTTAAATTTAGTGACTAAATGTGTACAGTTTTTGGTGTAAAATAAAATATTGAACGAATGTCAAAATAGAGGAAAGACAGTTTTCATCTACAAACCAATATTATCAGTAATTTTATAGAAAACTGAGCTAAATTGGCACCGGTTACTTTAAATTGTAGAAAAAAAGTTACTGAAACCATTAATTATACGGGATTAACTTTTTATACACTACACATTATCTGTACAACATAACTGCCGATAACAATTAAAGTAAAAATCTCTGCAGTAATAATAAAACCGATTAGAAGTTATGCCTCTGCAGTATTTTCGGGCTCCAAATAATGAATATCAATAAATAACTTTCCATTTTACGATATATTTTATATTGATAATTGATATAAATCAAAACAAAAATATATAAAAATTACATCAGAAGAAATCAGCAATTATTGAACATTGCGGGGCCAAAATGATAACTTTCATTGAACTCTTTTAATAATTTTTTTACACAAAAACTGATTACATAAATGTATATGGAATGTATTTTTTTTTTTAGGTTAACTATTTATAAAAAAAAATATATTTCCTTCTTAAACTAATTTACAATTCCAATAATTTCCCATTTACAAAGTTTGATTTTAATTAAAATTAAATGGAAAACAACACTTCATAATCTATTTGGAGCTTCTTCATTTTGATTATGTGTGTCTACTTTACACAATATCAACTAATAGCAGATTCTTTGCAAAAAGATTAGTGGATATACTAGAATTTGGAGTCAGTATTGTTTGGGTATTTAACAGTAATTAAACTTTTTAAATCCAGAATGTAATAAAATGTATAATTAGGTAGCCATTATTTATTAGGTTGCAGTAAAGGATTTGCATTGCATAGAATGACATTTGACACTGTTCGGTATTCGCGAGGCAAATGTTACACATAAGGACTTATAAAGCAATTTTAAGAAACGTTTTGATTTTAATGAAATTGGCTTATATATACCAGAGATTTACTACAGCCTATCACAATGTCATATAATTTATATAAACTACAACATTTCTGATATTTCATCTAAACTATAATCGCTTCAATTTGTACAGGGTACACTTTTATTTGTGCAACGAATTTGCTATAAATATTTTATTATTGTTGTTTTTGGTAAATAGGATTTAAAATAAACAACTAAAATAAAAATAAACAAACTATAAAAAAAACATTTTTTTTTTTATTTTATATTATGTCGTATAACTATAAAACTTGAATTCATTTGTTCAAAAAGTAAAAATTATACAAGTAGATGTGTAAGTACAGCTAGAGACAAGACAGCAAGGACGAAAATAATGAAAGAAAATAAAATGACAGCTAAAGTTTTCCTCAAACTCAAATAATAAAAAAAAAAATAAGAAAAACTTGTGTATATAAAATACAAAACAAAACGAAAAAAAAAAAAATTGATTGTACAAATTTTCCAGTAAAAAAGATAAAACCAATTTTTTTTTTTGGTTGGTGGTGGTCGGTCGGTAAAATGCCTAAGAAAAATTATTTTTATATTTATATGTAGAAGTTTTTATGAAAAGTTAAGAATATTTTTTTTTTTTTTTTTGCTAGAGAGAGAAAGATATATATATTGTTTTAATATAAATAAATTACAAAACGAAAATTATATTTATAGCTTCAACAAAATAAAACTTCTCGCGTCGTAAATTATATTCGTTTAGTTTAGACTAAAACTTAATATTTAAGTAAAATGCATAAATTGAATAAGAATTTTATTATATTATTATTATTATTATTTGTGATTATCCTTAAAACCAAAATAGAAAAATAGAAAAAAAAACTGGAAAACTAATCATAATATATTCTATTTTTGTTGTTTATAGACTATAAAGTTTTTCTTTGAAAACTAATTTTCAAGGACTTTTATGTACAGTATGTATACAGACATATATATAATTGGTAAAAGCCAATTAGTGGGAACATTTTTCTGACAACTTTTAAGTTTTGTTAGACTTGGCATAAAAGAGAAAAAATAATCAAAAGTTTTATTTATATAACTATACTATATAAAAAATTAAAAATATTAGATAAAAAAATGTATGTAGATATATAACAACTACTGCTACTATTATATAAAAAAAATGTTTAAAAGCAACGACAAACTTTACATTTAACTAGGTTAGTAGATAATTTAAAGTTCAAATTTGACTGCAGAAAGTAGTAATTTTGAAGAAACGAAAATATATTAAATTGAGAAAAAAAAAATGTTTTATAAATTTACATAATGTCACAAATTAATTAGTTTTTATCAATAAATTTAATGGCGCCTCGCCACGTCTGTGTTAACAGAGTTTTGTAATAATAGACGGCAATAAATTTATTAAAACTTCATAAGATTGAAAATAAGGTATGAAAATATAATTAATTATAATTATCATTTTAAAAACTAATGAAAACTTAAAGTAAATTTTACTGATTTTTTGTAATAATGTTAAATTTTTCACATATTCGTCCTGACGTACAATATTTATTTAGATAAATCTGTTAAAAACCGAGTTGTCGTTCTGGTACAAAATTCATTTAGATTATTTGTAATTCTCATTGTACTATAACTTGTGACAGAGTAGTCTAAACATTCACACAATTGTAGATGGGCTATTCATAGAAAGAAATATTTGAATTATTAGTGTTTAACTTCACAAGAAATTCTACTTTACTGTGTAGTACTAATATCCGAAAGTGGAACTTGCTCACTGGCAAATGTCAACATACAAAAGCTCTACATATACATTTATTAATGTTAGCGGATTATAGCCATGACAAAATAAAGAATTATGACAAGACCAATCGATATACAATGGATATACATTCTAAGAAGATCAGTTATACAAAAAACCAGTTGTCAGTCATGTTTATGATGGATAACAATAACAGTTGAAGTAATTGGAAAGAACTATGATGCATGTAGAAATAAGGGGAATTGCGTAAAACAGAAGCTGGCTTGAAAATATGAACGCTATGTGCTTTTTAAAGCAAAGGAAAAAGGAAAACTAATTGAAGACGTGAAGGAAATATCGAAGATCTGTATTTCCTAAAGCAATAGATAAAGCAAAAATAACTACAGTAAAACTAAAATATCTACTATTATCCAAGAAATCTTAGCTATCTAAAATTCTGCTACAAATATTTCTCATCTGATTTGGTGTAATTCATAGGATAATATAATAAAATAAGATTTTAAATAGATAAATAACAAAAGAAAAAAAAAAAAACTAAACCATTTCCTTGTACAATTCTTAAATTTCGCCAATTTAATCATATAAATTAAATGTATAAATCTTAATTTCAAACACCCCCCTTAAAAAATAACAAAGTTTCCATGTTACTTTACTTAACTGAATTAATATTTTGGAAGGTAAAAGTCTCTAGTAATTCCAAAACACAAGAAGATACCTTAAACAAGTATTTACTTTTCATTACTTAACGAATTTCTACACGAAATTAGAGAATATAAATTTTAGCTGTGATTGTGACCTATCCAAAAAAAAAATTGTTTGCCTCCCCATTGAAACTACCTCATAAAGAAAATGAAATTAATAAAATGAAATATATATATATATACAGCATATATATTAATGACGTGGTGGTTAGATGCCAACACTTCCACAATTTTTTATGCTATTACTATACAGAAATATAAATAAAAAAATCTTCGTACACTCATTCACATTAATAAAGCTCTGCAGAAAAGCATTGATAAAGTGATTTTACTTTGCCAAAAAAAAAAAAAAGTAGAATTCTATTTGTTTTACAAATAAAACTATAGTCCTTTACAGAGGTCCTTTTTGCTAAGATATTATATTTTTTATATGATTTCTTTTTTTTGTATATTTCCCAATTTATTTCGGTCCGAGTATTGTAGTCAGACATTAAGGGTGAAACAAAAGGAACAGATTGTATTTTATATATAATAATTTATAAAAAAAAAATTTCATTATTTTTTTAAATATATATTTTTTTATAGTTATTTGGTCCTTGTATTCTGCGGTTGGTCATATAATTTGCTCTGTTGTATTTTCATAACTTCAGGAAATTTGTCTAGGACAAGAAATTTTTTTTTTGTTGTTGTTTTGTTTCAGAATATTATTTCCATTACCCAAGCAACAAAAGGAAAACCGCACCGAAAAATTACTTACGAATTAAGGTTATACGAAATGTTCTCCAGGGGTTTTTTTTTTTTTAGATTTTTATGGAAGTGTGTAGACACACACTTTTTAGGGATTTATATATAAAAGTCTTGAACTTTATATAAATATAAATATATACTTACATTTTAGATATGATTTTGAAATTATTATTATTGTCCTATCGCAGGCTATATTTTCATATTTTAGCTGTAGTACAAAAAAAGTTTTCATTTCAACAAAAAAAAAAAAAAAATATGTAAAAAAGAAAATGGAAACTTTAAAAGTTGCATTAAAGATGTAGTAAAACATTTTTATATATATATACAATTTTGCTATAGGTATAAATTTAATTGTACCATAAGAAAAGCCACAAAAGATTAGGAAAATATGTTTTTTTTTAATGTTGGTACCATTTCCCTAAAGTGGGAAAAAGGTAAAGTGAAAAACAAAAAAGAAATGTACTTTAAGAAGTAGAGAATTTATTAAATTTAATTGAGGATATAAAGGAAAATTCATAAAAATTATAATTTAAAAGAAAATAAAACTTTTCTTTTTGGATATTTCCGAATTTATTTTTTCTTTGGTAGGAAAAATCTGTGTACAGTGTAATTGGATGTAAATATTTTATATAAAGGAAATATCAAATTATTTTCAGGTTACAAAATATATTTAGGAAAAGTTTATTTTCTACAATTATGAGGATTTGTTTCGTCCATGATTTGTAAATAGAAAAATTCAAAAATGACTTTTAATTAATTAATAATTACAAAATTTTGTAAAGGTAAAGATTCTTTGAAAAGCTTCTATTTTTTTTTTAAAATAATATTATTTTGATGAATATATTTCAATTGCATTGACACATCAAATGAATTACTGGATTTATAATAATTGTAAGTATACAAAATCTTATTTCATTAGTACACTTTAAAAGTTACTGCTTGAATGCAGTTTACAGCAGGTATCCAAAATGTTCAAAATTCAGAATTGTATCCAGGAAACCAGTTGGTATTATTATACAGAAACCCGAGTAATGGCAAGAACGAATTAAGTCTGGTTTTATCACAAGAAACTAAAAACTGGTTCTGATCGAAAGCAACAAATGCAAGAAATAATTGCGGGAAATAATTGAAATTGAAACCATTAGTATGTAGACAACGCTACACAAAGATGGATACAACTTTAGGTTATACAAAGGATTAGTTACGTTACGATATGTCGCTATTATAATCGTTCCTAAAGGTTAATATAGTAGCACAAAAATATTGTTCATACTTTAACTAAATTTAAATTATTTCGGTAAATAAATTTTAGCAGAAAATCCAAAAATTTATTACTAATAATTGCTATACAATCAAAATTTCTATACTATATAAAATCGAAATTAAATTCATTCTATAATTTCTACAGTAATATGTAAAATTTTTGGTAATTTCTAATCATTAATCAACAAAACACAACACTTCCTAAAATACAAACCATCAACCATAAAAATTCTTTTGGTCAAAAATTTTATATATCACTAAACTTTAGCTATAGCTAAGCTAACCATACACCTAAATAATTAAGTGTTAATATTGCGTGTCAAAATATTGTAATATTAAATTTTGTTCATTGTATATTACAATGGACGTGTCCATTATTATTAAAGTTTAGTCACTCGCATATTAATGACGTCATCGTGATTCTCCATATTTCCATATTATTTATTTATTAATGTTATGAAAAACATAAAATTTATTTAACATAGATTTCCATTCCACCAATTCAGAAAGGAAAAATATAAATTTAAATTTCATAAAATATTTTTTTTTTTTTTTTTTATTAGCGTGAGCGTGACATATTAAATTATATTTGAATAAGTGAGAAAAAGAAATTTAAGCACATTTAATTGACTAAGCATAATATTATATTAAATAAATCAGGAAAATTACTTTGTGAAATTGTATTAGGAAAATTTAGCGTAATATGAAATCGTTTGGGAATAATTAATTATGGAAATAAAGTTAGGAGAAAATTATATTATATAAAAGTTAAAGATATTTTTATACTTATATGTATAATTGGAGAAATTTAATTAAAGGTGTAAATTTATATAAAATTTAATTAAAAAATTAAAATTTCTTTTTAATAATTTGTTGGTGATATAATTATAAACTGATACAAAATGGAACTTACATCGTAAAGGTGATAATAAAAAAAAAATAGTTCGTAAAACAAAAAAAAAACTTTGACAAACTTTGGAGCATCTGAAATTTGTTCATTTCGAAGTCTCAATAAAGAATTTACATTCAATTAGAATTGAAGCATTTCTGTTATTTCTGACAAATAAAATGTAAATCGCAATATCTGGAATTTCTTCGACATTTTGAATTCGCCATAATGTTTTCAAAAATCGGAATATGGTCAAAAATATTTAGCTGCAATTCATGTAGAATGAAAGATAAAAACATTTATGAAACTTCTAGATTTTTCGGGTAATTGCATAAGGACATTTATTGCTGCTGTGAGTAACGAAAACATTAAAAAGAAAAATCTTACCATAGTAAGTACAGAACCAGTTTCTGAATGCTGATATTAAATGAAGCGAAAAGCTTGCAGTTTTTTGTCAGACGAAACTACAGATAGACAAACACTGAAATGACTTCCTATTCTAAACTGCTATTTTTAATTTTAGAATAATTTACAGAGTCTAGCAATAATATTTAAAGCTGTAAAAAGGTCCTTAGAATCGTAACAAAAATAAAAAACTAAAATTTTAATAAAACTTCGAATTAATATCGATTATTAAATTTAGTAATTGATTTGAAATTATATCGATTAAAGTCTGATTAAATAAATTGCAAAATTCATTTAAAATATGCCAGATAAAAATAAATGAAATTTTAAAATATCAATTTTGCAAATAGACTTTTTAGATGTAAAATATTGTTAAATTTTTTTAAATTTTCTCGGAATATCTTGTTAAGAAGCTTGGTATCATTAATTTACTGGAAGTCATAAAAATATTAACATTAATTTTACTTTGACTTTTCTCAGAAAATAAACATTTCATAAAAATTTGAATTCTATTCTTTCGAAATTATATTAAATTAAAATCATTTCTGATGAAGACACAAAATAATTGAAATCTTCAATATCATTAAAAATAAAACTTTATTTTTTTTTAATAATTTATACAAAACTTTATAAAAAAAAAAGTCGAGATTTTAGTTTATAAGCTGGTGTAGTTACGAAACTTTTATATAAATTTATAGTTTTATGTAAATTATAAAGAAAATATAAACAAAATTTCCAACAAAATATTACAAAATTAATTTTAATTAGTCATAAAAAAAAATTATGTTTGAAGTAGTACCACATATGAAGACATCATTTAATAAAACTTTTTTTCACTATTATTCTTTCAGAAATTTTTAAGGAATATGTAAAAATATTAATATTACTTTTTTTTTTTTAAATTAATAGAAAATTTTATTTGCAGTCATTAAAAGATAAAATCCATTTTTTTAATATGTTGTCATGAAATCATAAAGAAGCAACTTTGTATTTTGCTATACAATAATTTGAATTCACAATTTTATGGTAGCTACGACATACAAAAATCAGGAAGTTTTTCATCGTTAAAATTTAATTTTATATAATATATTAAAATTTAAGGAGAAGCAAAAGGATTAGGTTTTTTTTTTTTTTTGCAAAATGCTAATTGAAAATTTTACATAAATCTTTTCTATTTTAATATTAAAAAAAAAAACTTAAATGGACATTCGGTTTAAGTCGAATTTTAAATAAAGTTTTTCTTTAATTAATTATATAATTGGCTAACAAAGAGGCACTCGTAAAAACTTAATTCTATATTAAAAAAAAATTATAAATAAATAATACTGCAAAAGGAAAGTTAAAACAAACATAGAAAAAAACGACAACTTTTAGTTAGTGATTAATGAAGCTTCTTGTCATCCGTTTCCTTAAAAAAAAATTTTTTTTTATATATTTTTGCTTCCGTCATTTAATTATAGTAAATAGAAAGTCCATAAAACTGAATTTGCAAATTAATATTGTATTTTTTAGATATGGAAATTATTTTTTTTGAAAGGTTTTTATAAAATTTTTTTAAATATAAATTCCGAAAATCCTTCGTTTTTTCTTCTGTTGCAAAACTTTTGAAATTTTTAATTAAAGGAGCAAATAATGTCCGATCTGATTATTGAAGATTTGAATTATACTAGTGAAAAGGATTTGCAAATCAGCCAGAGATTAATGAAGTTTAAAAATTGTTGCCCGGTAGATGGCGGTATTGTTTGTCTGAAAGTGTATTCTAATGAACATTTTATATTTTTTAAAGTATGAAAATGAGATAGCAATGCAACTTTTATTAATGTTTACTAACTACCAATTAAAGAGGATTACTATACAACTGTAAGCATTCAAAAAAGCTTTTCTGCATGTAATTATTATGCAGAACTGCTCCTGCTTCCATTTTTTAAAGGTTTTTTTTTTGCTATTTACTTGTGAAAATATAATTTAGTTTTCGTAAGGTCCGATGATTATGTATAAATTAATTATTCAACATAAAAATGAAAATTTAAAAAAAGAAATAAAATAAAAAGAAAATTTAAATTTTATTTTTAAAAACTTTTAGTTAAAATTGTAGTTAGGATTTAAATAATTAAATTTTTAATAAATAAAATGTAAATTAAATGAATTGCTTAAAATTATGTGAATGAATTTTGTTGAAAATTAATAATAATTTGAAACTTCTGCACTACCAGGAACAATTTGGATTGGCTAATCGGCATTCAAATAACCTTTATAGTTTTGAAGAAAAGAGCTAGTATGTGATTGACTACATAAAATAATTAATTTGTGCTGTACAAGTTTTCAAAATCCAAACTTATAAACTTCATGATATTTTGTAGGGTGAAATAAAGAAATGAAATCAAAAAATGCCACGAATTAGAATATATACAATCAATAAAGACTCTCGAGGAATCAGAAAATTATAGAGCTCAACGCCAGTACAACTATAGAGAAACATACAGGACAAAATATATGCTAGGGATGAAAATATGGAAAAATGATGTAAATTTCCACAGAAATAAATAGAAAATTTATTAATTTTCATATTATAGCCACAAAAATTACCTAAAATTTACCTTAAATTGTATTCACTACTTTTCACGTTACGTACAAATTTTCCTCGGCAAAGAGAAAAACAAAAAAATGATTAATAAATTCTTTTCATTAAAAAAAAATCTTTTGATATTTTTCCTCTGTGATATTTGAGAAAATTATAAAAATGAATGTTGCTAAGCATATTTCTTATAATCCAATTAAAAAAAAGGATTATTTTAAAACTCATAATTATTTTGTTATACAAAGGAAATTTTTGATTTTTTTTTTCGAAATTTTGTGTATAAACTTTGAAAACTGATTTAAAATTATAACTACACTAAAATAATGAGAATTGCATTGGAAGTCCATAGTCTAATAGTTAAATATAGAGCAATCAGTAAATTGAATTGAATTTAAATATAAAATCTCCTTAAGAATTTATAATTATTCTTTCAGAAATTAATTAAGATTTTTAAAGATATGACAGAAATTACAGACTTATTTTTACAAATATTTAATTATGATAAAGTTATTTAAAAGTGAATATTTGGTTGGAATTAACTGGGGTAATATATTTATATATTTTATAACGTTAATTCTATGAAATACACGTTGTTTAACTTCAATTAATGATTTGGTTATGGTAATAGATCGTAGCAAATATAAGCAGTCATAAATATGTCATAAACTATCCTAATATAAAAGCAACTATTCTGTCATAAACTTTATTATTTTCTTCATGAAATGACATTACAGATTCTTTAACATCTAATAGCAGAAAATTTAACTGAACTGTTTTACACCTTCTTTCATTTCTTTTATATTTCTTTCAACAAAAATTATTGAGATTCATATTGAAATGCGACTTGATTTCTTTTAAGAGCCTTGATATTCAAAATAATACCAAATGGAAACTTCACCAGTTTGAATTTTTCATTTCCTTCCATATAATTTGGGTATATGTGCGTAAACATTATTCGTAATTTTTGATTATTTTTGTATTCTAGTCCATAATGACATCACTTTTCATGTATATTTTAATCTTTCAAAAATACATTTCACTAAAAACTTATCGTAAATTTTACCATTTTAATTTCTAAATACAAAATAAAAATTCCCATCAAATTTATTTCTTCAAGTTTTATTCAGTTTCGATGGTAGTTTTACCATGAATAAAAATCTTTTTATTTGTATTTTACCATTTTATATTAAAATTATACAAAAATATATCAAAACTATCAAAATGAAATAATCTTAACTTGTTTATACCATAAATTATATAAAACTTAAATAATTCTTAGAATTATATATTTTATTTTTTTTCATATAAATTCAACTAAATAGCCTCAATATAATAAAATTTATATATTTTGTTAAGGATTTATTATATAATAATAATAAATTATATAAAAAAAAAACTCATTCACAAATTTATCAAAAACCAAAAATAAAAGAAGAAAGGTAGAAAAATGAAATTATATAAACCAAACCAAAAAAAACAAGTTCTTACAAATTAATTCATTAAAATTCTTAAACTTTTATGATTCTTGTTATGATACAAAATAACTATTTCAATTATTCGTAGCTATATATCCTTCCAAACAAAACTAATAAAAAATAATCATATTATCCATAAATCTCAGACTCAAATAAAACTATATACATCTATACGAATATATATTCAGTTATTTTTTTATGGATCATATAATATCAAGTTACCTTAATTAATTTTGATGTATGTGAAAAAAAAAATATTATATAAAGAAAAATCGATTTATGGAAAACTCATTGCAAAAAATTCATCACAATAAAAATTCACTGAAAGAAAATTTATCGCACAAAATATAGATTGCGATTTAATCGCAAAGGTTGCTGTATTTGTTAGTATTCGATGAAAATATTGATATTATATAAAAATTGAAAGGAAAATATTGAATAATTTTTAATCTTCATTAAAAATTATTAAATATTGCCGGATCCATTATTAGTTAATATGCTAAGGATTAATCAACAAACTAGTGTTTGTAAGGGATCTATTATTCTACAGGGCACTACAATAGATCTGTTGGTCGCAGTGGTTTTCATTGGTATTTTCTTCCCAACCCTTCACAAAATCTAATCTAATCTAATCAAGTTTATATGCTATGTTACCTGAAACATGTTCCTGCTACATTTATTAAGTGTAGTTTATGTAAAATATATTATTGCAACATTATTTTATTTAGCATTTCTAGTAACGCCAAATTTCGTTAAAATAATATTTTTATTACCAAAATATTTCCATTACTAATGAAGATTATCCTTTTTATGATTTGGATCGTGATGAATTTTCTTTAAGATGAATTTTTTGCAATGAATTTTCAAGACACCAAAAAATCAAATATATAATAATGTGGGTGGGTGATAAAAAGAGTATATTTTTCAACCTATATAAAAGTATGTATCCGTCCCCCCCTTTTTTGATTTACCATTTTATTTATAATCTGTAATAATAAATTTGTACCTAACCTGATCTCAATTTCACAATATCGAATCCAAATTCATAGGCCAAGGATAAAATTATATACTATATATATTTTCTATATTGGTTATATGAAAAAAATATATTATGTATATGGAAAATTCACCAAAGAAACTGACCATAATGACAATCTACAAATGGTAAATGATTTTGATGATATGATGTTTCCTTGTGTATAACCTTTGGTTTTAATTTTTTTTTTTCTGGTGAAAAGATAAAATACAATTTTATGGTATAGACAAAAGAAATAAAAAATATAAAATTATATTTTATATTTTTACCTATAAATATCACCCACAATGAGAGGCATAAAAATATAAAAAAAAAAATTATTATATCGGATTATGTGTTTAGATATTATTTATATTAAACCCATAAGCCTTTTAACTACTTGAATATCATAAAAATCATAAAAAAATATGTTTAATATAGAAATATACGATTAATGTTTATATGTTTGTAAACTTGTATAATAAAAATATTTTTTGTTTTGTTTTATAGAATTCATATAAATATTCTTATAGGATAATTTTGAGGATATGAAATTGGCTATTAGTATTAGTACATTTTAAAGAAACAATTTCAAAAAAATATAAATTTAATACTGAGCATTTTGTGATCCAGATTGATCTAAATATAGGATGAAACAGAATAAGATAATTGTAAATTAATTGACTGTCACTGTATTCTTTAAAAATTTAAAATAGTACACTGTCAAATATTAAGAAATAGAATTTTTTATATGTATATCTAATTCGTAACTGACTCTTTTTCTGACTCTGTCAATATTTGTATTAAACTTAGATTTTAGAGTTTATGTCTACGCGCTTATGAATATTTTTTCGCTAAATATACAATCTAACATTGAAAAGATATTTGTACAAAATATTGAAAGTCTAAAACTGCCTATACATTATACAACATATAATGTTTGTTCAATGTTTTGACTACTTTTTTAATTTATGTCGTCTGGTGGATAAATTTCCAATACATTGACAACCATTTTGACGGTAATATTTTGTTTTATGTGGTTTGATGGTTCAAAGACTATTTAATGTATAAGAGGCTTAATTTATATATCTTATTTCAATTAAAATCAAGGGGGAACTATAGACCATAGGGTATCAATATGAAATAATATGGTTTGGATCTTGACTATTTTTTTGAAAGTTTTATGGCTTAGTGTAGTGACCGAATATCTTATATTTATTACGATGAACATTGTTTTTGATAGAGCAAAAATATCAGACCAATTTGAAGTTTCTGCAATTTTTCGTATATTTTATTTATTTGCATACAGAAGTCATAAAATTTATTTTATAGATCGCAGAACTTAATAATTACAATAATTCTAATTAAACTTTATTAAATTAGAATGAATTATATTGGATATTCTTATACTTGGACTAACAACATTAATGTTAATCTATATTAATAACAATGAATTACTTTAGATATTTATAATTAGAATCTAGTTTTTCTAAAAAAGAAAGTTTTTATAATTAGTTCTCATGATTATTTATACAACAAAAATTGCATACGTTTTTATAATAATAAGAACCAATTAATTTTAATTCTAATAAATATTTAGCTTACAAATTTTATAACAAACTCCATATAAAGATTATATAAAATAATTTTAAATTATCTTTTTCATTTTGGGTATAGATACTCTAATAAAATAAATGTCAAGATGACCATACATTTTTGGTATATAAATTTATATTTATATATAAAACCAAATTATATATTGCGTAAAATATTAATGATAATATGGAAATTATACAAAATCGTTATTTCCCATATATATATATATATATATATATATATATATATATATATATATATATATATAGGAAAATCCAGAGGATATTCTCATTTTCATAAGAATAAATGTTCCAATTTTTCTTTAATGTTTTGTAATTTGTGGTATTTTTTATTTGTTATTGTTGATAACATATCCTAATTTATAACTCGTTTTAGTTGAATTGAACAAAAAAAGGTCCCAAAGTATACCGCAAAAAGAATATAAATATTGTCATATTATTAAAGGATTCTATTACCGAGTAGTTAGAATAATTATGTGTTTTGTAATGGAATTGGACCTAAACAAAATCGATTTTGCTGAAATGTATGTTTTTTAACGTTTTCTATGGATTCGGAACCTTAATTAGTAGGTTTTGTCTGAATTTAATGAAATGTCGGCTTTATATTTAATTCCCAACAGCCCAACAAAGATCGTTGACTTTAGTAGGAGCATTTTATATTACCGAATTAATTTTAATGTGTTCTAAAGCATAATTAAATTTAAAATACAGGTTGGATTTGTCCTGAACACTTTTTGCTACATTCTTGCTAAAACATATGTATATTAAGTATAGTTCATGTTCATGCAAAATGTTACTGCAACATGTTTCTAAGACATTTCAGTTTGTAACACAAATTGGTTTTATTTTTCAGTTTTATAAAATTCAGAAGTTTCACAGAGTTTTTGTTGTTATTGGAAAAATACAAATCTCTATTGGACATAACTACGAGTTATCTACTACCCCTATATTATGATTTTTTTTTATTTTTATTTAGGGTGACCTTAATTCGTTAGATTATTTTCGATTTGTAATTTATTGGTCCCAGCTTATAGGAAGAAGAAATAATGATTATAAAAATTATTATTTTTTTTGTATACTAACACATACAAAAATATATGTTACATATACATACATATATAAAAAAATATATTCTTTTATTTATAGTTTACATAAGAATAATTTATTTTTGTATCAAAGGTAAATATTTATTTACCTTACAGAGACAAATTTTTTTTGTCTTGTTTTATAGTGTAGGCAATTTTGGGAGGCAATTTATTTATCAGAACATAATAACGACATTAAATGTACAAATAAATAAGATGGTGTTTTTCAAAATTGACCATATTATATTATATCACCTGAATAAATTGTTTTATCCTTTTTTTTTTTGTTTTGCGTTTGTTATATTGAATGTATAAAAACATCAAGAAAAATTCAGGAAAAAAAAAACATACAAAATTTGTTAAAAAGAAGGAAGGTTTGTGTCTCTAGCAAAAAACATATTTTATGAACCTAAATGTGAAAATGAATGAGTTTAATCATTTGTGAAAAAAAAGGCACAAAAATTATTGTATATATATAGCAGCAAAAAAAATTAGAGAACATTTTATTTAATTTAGTAGATTAACCATGAAATAGCCTAAAATACAAACACGTGATGGCCCTTTTTTTCTGGGGACTGTTAAAATTAGAAAATATTTTTTGTAAGAAACATGACAAAATATTTCATTTTATATAATTTAATGCATTGAAATAAAAATATAATTTAATGTTAAATATTGATTTATAAGTTAATTTAGTATATAATAAACGTAAATAGACACTTAAATTATGTCAATTAAGAAGGCGAGAATCATTAGTACAAAAGTGGGTGGAAATAAAATGTGTAAAATTAAGGACCTATTATAAGATCGATTATAATTCCTTTCCTTTTATTTAATTTATTATATAGATAATTAATTTATTATAGAAAACCAACAGCTACTTAATTATCAAAATATATTATCAAGAATAATTATATTAAAAAAAAAATGATGTCTTGGATTTTGGAATGTTACCATGGGTTTATAATAATATTGTATGAATAAATTATAAACAATTATTGTGTATAAGTAATTAATTAAAATATTTTATAGATAAATAAAGTTAATTAAAAATTTTTTTTTTTTTTTTTTACATCCTTTTCAATTACATATTTTAATTTAAATAAATTAAATAATTTCATTCAATTTATATAATTTTTTCTCTCATTAATTAATTAACATATTTAATATTTATTTTAATAATTATTTTTAATGTGGAAAATATCCACCATAAATGACAGGATAACACCACCAATTTTCTATCAATTTTCCATTTCTAAATATATGAAATATACAATCAAAGAAGCCGTATAAGTGAGTTATATTGTGCTGTGTTTGAGAACTCAATAAAGGTGAACTCATGAGTTTGTTAGAGTATGTTCTGTACCGGTAATTTTTAGTTGAATAAGATCAGAAAGTCTGGAAAAACTGACTGTCGATTCTGTTCGGATCATGAAGAAACACATCGTTTACGTTTGAGATGATGTAACCCGATTGTATAAATGATTTCTGAGTCATCACGAAATCAGGATCCTTTAGGAACACTCTAGGATTCTATGGTGATCAAATACTAGTACGGTAGGTGCAATAGATCTCTCTTTAGATAACAGTGTAGAGAGTCATAGGTTTTTCAGAGATTTCAAATATTACTTGAATTTCAATGATAATTTTTGTTTTTTTAAATTACACTTAAAATATTTAAATAATTTTATCATTAATAATGACTAGCTATGTAATTTTATAATTATTTTCTAAAATCTTTAATAAGTCTAATGTTCGGATGAGTGAATTCTTACACAAACCCAAATATCATTGAATTAATAGTAAATATGTATTATGAAAAATTCAAATTTGAATAAAATATTATATTTCATCTTTAACTCTTTAAATTTGATAATAACTAAATATAATAATTTTAAATATCTAAATAAAGTAATTCATAATAAAATTATTTTAATCTTTTCAAATTATGTAAATGTACACGTTATGCTTTGCTAAGTACTCATGAACTATATTTACTATCTATTCTATATAAAAATTTCTCCTTTACAATCAGGTAACATAATCTAATCAAACAATTATCATATTGATCTTGTAGTAATATTGCTTGTAAAATCTTATATACAATTATTTATATTAAAACTATTTTCTTCTTTTTTTTTTTTTTTTTTTGCTAAGGTTCAAGATAAATTAAACTTTTCGTGCTGTGCAATATACCATATAAAATTAATATAGAATGATTTTGCAAAAGACTAGACTAACGTCAGACAAAGTTTTTACTGAAATAAAAAAAATTATATTAGAAATTTTTGTTAAAAGAAAAAATCAAATTTCACGACTAGCTGCACGTTTCCCAGTTACAACAAAAAAGTGTAAAGCTGTTGTACATAATAAGAGTGACAAAAACAAATTCACTTACTGATGGTTATAATCAGCAAGGATGTAAGATATTATAAAAAAAAATTGATGTGAGATGATGATGGTGCAGTAATTTTATCATATTAAATATTAAAATGGTTTCTATTTAGTTTATTTGCTCATTTGTGAATTTTAAAACTTGGAAAATTACAAAGATAGATACATACATGGCTGTCAGTGTAAATAAGTAAAATGTATATAAGGGTCATAATTAAAATGTAATGTAAATTAGCAAAAACTTTAGTATTATGTAGTTCAATAATTACAGGTTGTAAAAATACTTGAAGAGTATTCCATAAAATATTTCTTTTAGAATATTGACCTGTGATGATATTATGCAGATCAAAAATTTCTTTGAATTGTAGCTTATGAGACGAATCTCGAATGAGCTCATTAACAACAACTTTTTATAAGTTGTCGTATATGAACTTTTTTTTATCCGACGGTCTGTTATCATTTTTCTCTAGATCTTGAAAGACTAGTAGCTTAAATTCAACTATATAATACTATCAGTCTCTGGTAAATTAGGGAAGCTTGGTATTTTATAAGCTACCGAATTTATCAAACCGATTTTTTATGAATAATTCATTTTATAATCGATTTGTTTAAATAAACTACTTGTGTGCTTGATATGCAATAGTTAATTGGTTCACATTGATTGATGTCAGACCCCGAAAAAGTTTTTTTTCAAACTTTTTAGAAGAAATTCAAATGTTACCAGGTTGACTCATCAATCTTTAATGGCACATATTTTAACCGTACTTTTAGTGTGGCAATGGCAGAGTATTTTATAATTCGTCATTACCAAATATTTTATCAATAAATCCGAAATAAAGTCTATCCTCTATCCCAAACATTGAAATATACATAAAAAATATCAATTTTCCACTTACCTATAATTTGAACTTAATTGTATTTCATTAATAGCAACATTTTCGAATTTCGGTGGATTTGTTGTCCATCTAGCCCAATAAAATGAAAAATCTTTTACAGAATGCTGTTCACTGAATCGACATTTTAATGTTAAATCGGCACCTTCTCGTGTATCTAAAGATTCATCGGCATTTGTTAGTGTTAAGATCGTTAGACCTGTAATTAAAAAAATAAAAAAATATTTAAAATATATTATAATTAAAAAAAAAAAAACAGTTTTTCTAACAGTAATTACTTATGTAAACTTTTCTAAGCAATTTTAATATCAAAAGTTTTTCATAAAGATAGTTTGATTTCACAACAAAAAATTATTTTATGACTTGTTAATTTTTCTCAGAAATATAATAATTATATTAAAATACATTTTTTTTTTCAATGTCCTTCTTCTTAAAAGCAACTTAACTGGTGCGCTATCCTTAAACAGCACATAATTTAAAAGTGTACAACATCAAAAATAAAAAAAAAAACTTTTTAATATCCGCGAAATTGTGATAAATTTTATGAAATGAGAAACATAAAAGTTTATAAGTCATAAAAAAAAAAAAAGAGTTAAAATATTAATTTTTTTTTTTCCTATGCTTTTCATTTTTAATTTATCTCTTCGTAATTATGTAATAAAAAATTGTTGTCATCAAATATTTCATTTTAAAAACATCTTAATAAAATGTAGATATATTTATATAGCAAAGCCTATAGTAAATTTGTACAGTTTTATTTTTCACTTTCCGAACACAATTTTCAGAAAATTTTACATATTATTCTTTACAGATTTTCATATTTTTGAAGATCTTCTGTTTGACCACTTTTATAAGAGTATATAAACTTCATTTTCCAATTTAGTTGGTTCAAGGATAGCGGTTAGTGTTTTACATATTAAAACACGTCCATGCTTTCAGTTTCTTTATCCATCACAATGAGTAGTCTAAAGTTGAGTCATTATTCAATTTGGCATACAAATGTCTCGTTTTTTTCGTATTTATGTATTGGTCAACACAGCATGGCCTGATAAACGAATCAACAAAATTACCATACAAAATTTAATATTGTATCTATGAATTGTACCGCGCAAAACATCATAAAAAAGTATGGATAGAAAACGGTTGTAGGTTCAATTTTATTGTAAAAGTTATAATTTATATTTATCAATCTGTTCTGCATGAATTTACAACTAATATGTCCAGTGTAGACACAATTGTAGCAAGTATTATGCCCAATCTGAACAATTGTTAAATATTATAACCATTTTTTTTACAAGTAAAAACAAAATATTTTGGTTTTATTGTTTGCAAAATTCCCTAACAAGTTCAAATATTGGTTACATTTATTTTCTTTATATCTCAGGTTTCGCCTATTTGGTGCCAAAATTCAATTTAATTCATTTCGACCATAAAAATGAAATTGTCAAAAATTACCTATCAAATATTCAGAAATTTTTCGTTTATCATAATGTTTACTTTAATTCTGAATAGATATTCGAAAAGTCAAATATTAATCACATCAATTTACAATATCTTCACCGATTTAAATAAACGTATCCAACCATGACTAAAAGAATTTCTTAAAAGAACAAATCTTTTTCAAAGAAACTATAAAATTTATTTATTTTTTTCAAATATAATTTTTATTTAATGTTTACTATGACAACAGAAACTGCTTTAATACAAAAAGTATGTAACATCCTTTCTTAAGGACAACAGAATAAAGAAAAAATAAACTACAGATGCTTTTAATCGTTCCAAGAAATAAATAGCATAGTTGAAAGTTCATTCTTTCTTTTTTTTTGGTAGTTGTTGATGTTGAGCGGCAAGTTTTTCGATTGTTAAAAATGTTGAGATTTCTTAAATGGACACAAGCAGCAAAACAAAAAGCACATGTAAAATTGTCCTTTCTGTTACAAAGTTATATAATTTTATATGTTTTTGTTATTTTTGTCCTTTTAAGTTTATCTTTTCAAGTTCTATTTTTTATTACATTTTTGTTATTTTTTGTGTTGTTTTGTCTTTTATAAAACTATAAAACTATGTCTTTGAAATTTATATATGTCTTCATGAAAAATGGTCACAAGTTTCTTTAAGAAGACATTTTCTAGCCATTCTCATATTAAGAAAATATAATTTTATATTACTATTTTACTTGTATATATATATCCTTACTTATAGTAAATACGTGATTTCACAAAAAAAAAGGATAAATTTTAGACTTTATAGTAGTGAAAAAGGATATATATTTTTTAAGGAAATATATGAATTCTTTCTGTGTATTTTACTTATAAAATTTTAATTAAAGTTTACATTTTTTTTTATATTATTACGCAATAATTTAAGTTTTATGGATTCGATTTTTTATTATATATAAAAAAGTTTTTGAAAAGTTAAATTTTATTTTCAATAAATTTCCTATTTCTTTAATAATGAGTTTTTGAAGGACTTTAAATTGAACTTTGTACATTGTTTGTGGAAATTTTGTAGGTTTTCCATATAATATTCGGATATTTGGTAAAGTTATAGTTTGTTTCAATTAAATATTTCGATGGCCCCGAATACAACTATAGTAAGTCAAAAACAGCGTTTTTCAGGAGAGCTAAAATACTTTCTGAAATCCTTAATACTGGAGCTAGGCTCTTGAAATAAAAAGCATAATTTGCCAAATTTAATTTCACATTGTTCCCCGAACAAAAAAAAAGAAAAAAAATTAATTATGGTGCTTAAAAAAATAATTTTGTACTTACAAAATTTCAAAATTGCAACACAACTATTGTAACTCAACTTGCCGTTTACTAAAATTACGCGATTATTATTTGTTATATTATTACAATAATTGTAATATCCAAAATTTAATGTAAGTAGACATACAATCATTGTATTTTTAGGGCCTATTATGATATGTTAAATTGCCATATTTGTTTTTTATTCGATAAACATTGTAAGTATAGTTACATAAATGTTTTTAAAATTTCAATAACTACTAATATTATTGTAAGTCAAATTGCAATAGTTAATATTTTTGAATTTTTATTGTAACTGCACATATGATAGCTACTTCTAGTATGCTTAATGTTGTAACTATTCTTAACATATTTGTCTTCCCAACCAAATTATAGTAATTCAAAATACAATATTTGGATTCTAATTTTACAATATACCATAATAAAACAACGGGTTATAACTTAAGAACTAGGTGGAATAATACTATAGAAACTTTATGTGTTTGTGCGTATGGCTTATGCGGGTCTGTAGTAGCAGGGAAAACTTTTATTGTAAGTCGACATATGGTAGTTGTATTCGGGGCCATCGATTTATAAGTACACTTAAAAAGTTTGTTTAAAACTGCAAATTAACATAACATTTGAATATGTATTTTAGATAATGTTCAAAGGACGAAAAGTAAATGTTTGGTTAATACAAAATATAAATAAGAATTACAAGGTGTTTAGTAATAAATTGAATTAATAAAGATAAAATTTATTAATCGATAAGAAATTTTTATTTATGCTCTGTAGATTCTTAAACTTTTTTATTAATAATTTATATATAGAGGTAAGATTCATACACTAAGGCCAGAATTAGAACAATTAGAACACTTCTCAAAACATTTCATATTACAAAAAAAGTATCGGTGACTGAACCTTATGAGATATTTAGGTACTTTAGAATTGACTTTGGCTGTATCAAACCCAGCACAAATCAATACTTTTATTAAACACTGACAGTTCTAGTGTTTATCACATAAATATATGGAGGAGCTATGCATTTTTGTTATATGCTTTAAATTTAATTCACGGTTCGGATAAAAACTTTTATCATAACATTCTGGTGTAAAGTGGATCATATATTTTTATATTTTTGAAAAATGTATTTCTTTTCTGTGAAATCTATTTGAGTTTTACCTAGATTCAAAGCTAGAATATATCAGCAAAGTCTATTTAGAATGAATCAAAAATGTCGATTAATATAAAGTTATATATTCATTTTTGTATAGACATCACCCAGTGAATTTCAATTCAGAAATTATTCAGTTCATTTGTGAAGATCACAAAGAAGAAACAAAATATAAATTTTTAGTCCACTTGAAAACGTGCTTAATAGTTTTATATTATAATATATTGACCAGATAATTCTGGTATGCGACATTGGTTCTTTTTATATTTAGTGTACATATTAAGGATATTTTCACAAACAATAAGGACATTTCATTTAATTCTAGCTCAAAGAAAACATAAGCAATTTTATAAATAAATGGAAGAGTTAAGTAAACATTTAAAAGCTTAAAATTACATATTGCTTAAGAAATAATCAGTTTTGTGTTCATAGAATGTTTTATATTTTGTCATTAAAGGTGGACTTTCCATTGATGTTTTTTATTTAAAAGTTTGTAATTACTTATTTTCGACATACAAAATACAAGCTACTTCAATTCCTTATGTTCGATAGAGAAAGAGCTTAGCGTCTTTTAAGCACTTTTAACCATCTAATTTTGGAAAAAAACGTTAATTTCGAGCAAAAGACGTTAATAGATCTCGCTAGTCGCTACATCTTATTATTACGAAAAGAAAAATTGGTAAACCATCAACTTTTTTCTGCTGGTATAAACTTTTTCATGTTAAAACTTAAAAGTTGATATTAAATATGTAAAAATTATAATATTTTTTAAATTTAATTTAATTTTTTATTGTAGTAATTTCGGAAAAAGTTGTTTATACTTGAAGAAAAGGTGAAAAAAATAATATTAATTAAAGTTAATTTAAAAATATAATTTACTTAAAAAATAACACTAAATTTTAATAGAATTTTTAGGTTATGTGACCATCAAAATCCCCGAGAGAGAAAGCTGGGAAACTGGTACTCCGGAGGAAGCAGAAATAGAATGGTTTACTGATGGTTCTAAAACTGAACATGGTGTGGGATCTGGAGTATGTGGCAAAAACCCAGACTCAAGATGTGTAGAAGAGTGGGATCACTAGCAACGGTATTCCAGACAGAAATATTCGCTCTGATTCTTTGTATAAAAGAGAACTTGCGAAGAAATTATGTTAATAAAACAATTAACATATACTCGGACTGTCAAGCGGCGTTAAAAGCCCTGAACTCATATCAGATTCGCTCTGAACTGGTATGGGAATGTCTTCAAAACTTGATAACTCTCAGCTACAACAATAGAGTAACACTATCATGGGTACCAGCTCATGTAGGCATCGAGGGAAATGAGGAAGCTGACGTGCTAGCGAAGAGGGGGGCTAGCACCGCATTTATAGGACCAGAGCCATTTTGCGGTGTATCCAAATGCCATTTTAAATCGCTACCAAAAAACGAAATCTCCCGCTCCCACGAAGAAGAATGGCGCAGAAGTGAAGGTATGCGGCAAGCAAAACTATTCATTTCAGGCCCTTCAAAAAATAAAACGAAAGAACTGCTTGCAGGTAGCAGAAGAAGAACCAAAACTATAGTAGGATTCCTAACAGGCCACTGTAGTTTGAGAAAACATATGAACACACTAGGGATATCAGATTCGAAACGCATAAGGTACCTTGGCGGATATGTGATATCTCCCTCAGAAACACAAACATTATCACTCAATCAGCTGTACAGCTTTTTATGCAGTACAGGACTAATACAGACGTGATACAAATTGAAAGGGGCGTCACAATAAGCCATTAGGCTGCAGTGACTTGGGCGGTTAGTCGTCCACCCGAACACCTAAATCCTAGGTTATGTGAATTTGGATTAATCGGAATCCAAAAATTTGACAATAATTATATAAACTTATTAACTTTTTCATATAATCTCATTCCGGAAATAGGCGAAAAGTCATATAGGCCAATAAATAGCTTAATTAAGTGACGTCCTTAAGAATAACATTTTTATGTATTTACCTAATTATTTATTCAATAGAAAAAACATTATTGTTATTATATTTATCTATATAATTAAGAATGAATAAAATTTGTTGTTATGGAAATAAAGTTAAAATTACCGATTATGACAAAATTGGAAAATTATTTTTGAACAATTTTCAGTAACCTTCTAAACAACAAAAATAATTATAAATTTCATCAGAAAAATCATTATTTTGTTGTGGAATTACAACATGATGAATCAATCAATTATGCGAAATTAAAATTATTTTCTTCATTCTCTAAGATAGCTAGCTACTTGTATACATAAAATTACTTAACAACAAACATTTTTTGAATAACATAAAAAATAATTATTATTAAAGATTGGAAGGTTATTTATTTTGTATCTCTAAGTAGAGAATTATGAATATTATTATGATTATTGTATGTGAATGGAATTCATTGATGTTGATGAATAAAATAACTTTGTTGTGCCAAATTAAAATAAATTTTTTTTTTTTTTTATATATTTTTACTGTGGAAAATTTCTCCATGACTTCCGAGAAAATCAAATTTAAGTCAAACTAATCAGCAATTAAATTGGTCTTCTTGGGTGATGATGAATTTTTGAGTGTTTGTATATATATATTTAAATATATACGTCGTTAATTGGGAATTTTGAATGTAAAGGGAAAGTTGTTAAAAACGGTTAAGATTAATTTATGTAATTTTTTGTATAAATACTGAAATATTACTGAATATTGACTTGTGTATCTTGAAATTGTATTGTCAACAAAAATAGAATTATTTTAAAGTTAAAAATTTACTCATTAATTTTTCAAATTTTTTCAAAGTCAAAGTAAAACATAGGTCAAACTATTTTAACTTGTCACTTCTTGTCAAACGAATTTGCTAAAATATAATATAAACATTCATTATTTATTCCTAGTTTTAAATTATTTTAGATTTTGACCGATTTCTGTAGTGATTTTATATATTTCCAATGATTTAATAAATGTAATTTTAAGAAATATGTTTGAATAATGAACATATTTCATAGTTTTTTAAGTTATAGAACGCTGCAACAAAGCAAACTAAAGGTGAAATATCAAAAATTTTAGTCTGCTTTGGTGCATCGTTTTATATAATGTAAAAGTGATACATTTTAAACAATGATTTCAGTAAAAATATATTTACATTAGGCTGAATTTTCACCGATAAGAATTTTATTTAATTGGTGTAAATTTTTCACAGAGAGTCGCATGAGGGTTAAGTGTACTATTTGAGGTGAATTTCTCTTTTATTTTTTATTAACAAAAATTCCTCTTTACCTAACGTTATGACATGATTTTAATTGTGATGTCGTGTTGTAAATACAAATTACTGATTGCCACCAGTATTATACAGATACAGATTTTTAAGGCGATTTTCTTTAAAATTTATTATTGGTTCTATAACTAGGAAATTTAATAATTTTCATTCATATAATAATCATTAAAAGTCAAAATTCAGATAATTTACCATATTTGTGATGTATATAACAATTCTATATCTTAAATGTTCAATTAGTAAATTGTATACGCAATAGAAGGCTATAAAGTGACATAGAATTTTCATAATAATTATTCACTGTATTTATATATTTTATGTATAATTTATCTTTCGTCTTTGATTAATTACCATAAAATTTGAATATGTAATTTCTAATTCATATAACAAAACAATATGAACATGAAAATTATTTTGTTAAGAAAATATAAATTTCAAAGATTTTTTTTTTTTTTTTTTTTGACATTCCTAATTTATAGAATTTTATGGCGTCACTTTTTATAATAATGAATTTTTATGTTGTATACAAAATTTTCCAAGTAATTTTCTAAATAAATAATACACAAAAATATTTAAATTATAATTTTCGCGTTAACCAAAAATTTTAAATCTTAAGAAATATTTTATTATAAATATAACCAACCAGAAATTAATTAATTCATTTAATATTCTCATTTAATTTATTTTGATTTGAGAAAATTTATTTATATTTCTTTCCGTTTTTTTTTTTTTTGTGGAAAATTCTTAAATTAATTATTTATGAGGCATAAATTTAAAGGATTTCCATTTTTGCATTAGTTAATTAAAATTTATATATAATTATATAACCAAAAAAGATGGTTTTATTAGGAATTAAAATGTAAATACTTTTGTTATAATTAAATTATATTTAAATAATTAATTTTTTTAACAAATTTAAATTTCATAATTATTTCTGGTAAATTTCATTATTAAAATGTTATTTTTTTTTAAAATATTGCAATTTGCTGCAATTGCAAAAAATTAAGTTAAGAATCATGTAATTATTTCCATTCCATTTATTTCTAGCAGAAAATGTTAAAATAAATATTGTTATATAAAGGAAAATCTACAATTGTAGTAAAAATGATGGTTTTTAATATTTTCTTTAGTTTTTTCTATATTTTGCTTGTTCTGACCATAATTAAAAGGTGGATTAGCAACACAATTTTAAAATTTATATAGTTTAACTGCAATTTATCATTTTCTTACTACTGCGGGTTGTTAAGAAAAAACAAAAAAAAAAAAATAGTTATGAAAAATCCCTTTTGTTGCAGTATAAAATATAGAATTAAAAATTTTCTCACGCAACAATTACGTGAAATTCTCATCATAAATTTACTTTAAAAGAAAATGTGAAGATAGAACGGAAAATATTGTAAAAAATTATAGTAAAAACTATAGTAAAAATTAGAAAACCTCATCATAAAATTTATACAAACAATAAAATCTAAAGTAATCCGCCAAAAGAAAATATAAGTTTTTGCAGAAGTATTTTATGAAATTTTTATCAGAATTATTTTTAATATGGTGGAATTAAGATTGTTTTAATGACAATTTAAATAGAAAAATATATGAGATGGAATTAAGCTATAGTTATGTAATTGACCATAAATTATTACTTTATAAATTGTATGTTATTTGAAATTTTTCAATCGTAAAGTATTTAAAATCATATTAATTTGTAAAGGAAACAACAAATTATTGACTTCAGGAACAATGAATAGCATATGTTTTTAAAGTGACTTCGAAAAAATTATAAAAATTCCTGAGGTTTGTTATATATGTTGAAGTTTACTTGGTTGAGTTGCAATTAATTTCGGTTAATTCTAATTTCTGCTGTCAACCAATCTTTTGTGAATGTAATAGTTTTACTCAAAATATTACTAACATTTAGGTCCATGTATATTGAACAGGAGTCAATTAACTTTTACGGCGTTCAGTAATAACTGATTCTGTTTAATTTCTTAAATTTATATGAAACCGATTAAATGAACCATAAATAATTCATGATATTCAAGAATTAAACACGAATTTTGATTAAATAATTAAACGATTTGTAAATGTTATTCATTTGTATAGCGATCTCTATCGGGTGCAATCCTTATTAACAGATGTATCTCATCCATTAAAATACCCTTTCATTGACAGTTTTAATTTAATATATAGTTTCGGATCAAAAAGATTGAGTAACCAGCAAATGTTTAACCTCTACGACATTGAAATTAAAGATCAGTAAATTTTGTTATAGTTTATTTGGAAGGTGATCGGCCATTCATCACATGAATACCCACAGTTTAGTGATGATGTTCTCTATAATTTATAACACAGTTTAGTGATGATGTTCTCTATAATTTATAACACAGTTTAGTGATGATGTTCTCTATAATTTTCTGTGTGACTCCCCAGGCTAAATTTACTGTGTAACTGTGCAGGTGAACAATTTCTTAAAGAAAAGTGCAATGTTATCTGTAATTACCCTCTATACCATCTGTTGACATAAAAACTTATACATGAAAATTACTCTAATTAAGATCCTCTTAATATAATTCGTCAATCATTTTACATTTATATAATAAAAAGTTTTCAAATCGTAACAGTAATAAATTCAGCATGTTT
Organism: Rhamphomyia laevipes; assembly: GCA_963920725.1. NCBI lineage: Eukaryota > Metazoa > Arthropoda > Insecta > Diptera > Empididae > Rhamphomyia > Rhamphomyia laevipes. The sequence goes on from OY987258.1 coordinate 15,868,672, forward strand.
TTCATTTCTCTGGTACTAGCATTAACAATTTCTGAAACATGCCAAACAAATTGTTTCCTTATAATGTAAAAAATGAAAGTTTATATACTAAATTTGCTATATACATAAGAACCTACTTAATTTTATAACCCAGAAAAAAAATAGATATCTTCTTTATGGATGTACTAAAAAAAAAGGCTATTACTAAATTTTGATTTCATCCTTTTTTTTAGCATCTCGAAAATCATGTTTCCTCCTTTATACAAGAAAAACAACAGAAATGCTTCTCTCTTGAATACTTAACCAGTCGTAACAATAAAAATAGTAGCTTTCTAGAATATTAACAAACTGACTCTAGTTTTTGGCATTTTATAACGCTAAGAATTGCTTTTTTTATATATAGTTTCGTTATTACTACGATATATACATATTTATTTATGCTGTTAGAGTGCAATGCCGTTGAGTACAAAACATTAAAAACATAATGAAAGAAAGAATGAAAAAAAAAATTACATATTTTTTTTTTACCTTGTTATTAAATTATATATAAAACAAAACAAAAAATTTGTTGTTATTTTACAATTTTTATGTTTTTATGTGACTGCATTATGTAGTATACGTTCTTCACTGTACATAATAACAAAGAAAAATATATTTTTATGCCAAATTATTAAATTTACAAATTGAAGAACTCTTTTTACATTAATGTTTCTAGAAGGAAACGTTCTTGTAATATTATATAGTAAAAATATATTTTTTTCTTTTTACTTTGATAACAACGAAAAAACAAAAAATCTTGATAAGAAAAATGAATAATAAAAACCATTAAAATATATTGGCGAAATTAAGTTTTAACATAAAATTTTGTAAAAATCATATATTATATGAATTAGATGTGACTCGAATCTTAATGAGATACTTATATTAAATTGAATTACCAAAAAATGAAAAATGAAAAAAAAATATTTAAAATTTTCTTGTGATGATTTTAATTTATAAAAAAATGTAAATTTTTATTATAATATATTTTCCAAAATTATAAATGCAAAAAATTCATATTTTCGTGAATATTTAATTTTCTTTTCAAAATGAATTCTGATTTGTTCGACCATAAGTTTTTCATACTTCAAATCATGTTATAGAACAATTGTGAATTTCAACTATCAAAATTATAAATTATCTACTCGACCTGACTAATAAAATCAGGGTTAGTGCGATACTGTGCTATGCTAGGATATATTAGGTACCTAGTTCAACTCTAGACATTGAGGTCGCACTAAGTTGATATAGCTTTAAATGAGGACCAGTATAATAATAATTCCATTATTTAATTGTGTTTTTAAGAATGTGAAATATGTTATCGACTGAGACCATTTGCTGACACCATTTGCTGAGACCATTTGCATTACAATTAAAAGTTTCTTCACTATAACGAATCTTATGGTTCAAAATTCATAAGTTTCTTTAGTAGGTCAATAAAATGTAACGAAACTTCAATTTAAAGAGCTCATAAGAATGGAATAACAAAAATATATTCCAAAATAATCTGAAATAAAAATAGGGCTCAAAATATTACATGGCCATTTGGTTTAATGGCATTATGTTATGCTCGTATTATAAAAAACTGTCACAATGAACCTATAATTCCCTTCTTATACCTTTTTTAGGTGCCTACATATTTCTTAAAGCATATACAAAGTATTTGGTGGAAGAACAAGGAAATAAGTAAATGCATATAGTGACACTTTCTCGCATAAGCTCAAAAATTCAACAAAAAATGCAAGTTATGATATGAGGATCGATGCAATTTCACTTATTTATCTTATTTTTTAAACTATGATGCTATTTTCATTTTAACTATTATTAAGTGTGTACAGTGTACGTACCTCTTCAAAACCTTTTCTGTTTTAAAGAATTTTACAAAAATTATATTCAAAATTATACTATCATTTTATAAAATTTATTTAATTTATATGCTTCAAAGAATACAAATTGTATACATAAATTTAACTTTATAACATATTTTTTCTTTTGTTATCCTTAAAAAATGATTTATGAAAATTTATATTTTTATTTAAATAATTTTCTTCTAATTTTTCGTTTTTTAAAGATTTAAAAAAATGTTCTTCCAAAAATAAAATAATTTTTTAAATTCTTTTAATAGAATTTAGCTAATTTCTATTTTTTATATATTTTGGCATCATATTTCAACAATTTGAAATATACCTAATTGATTAATTTTATAACGCAAATATTCAAATTTTTTAAAGCTCAATTGATAAATTCATAAATTTTACTTCATTGGTAAAAATTTAATAAATTTTCCTATAAATTTTCTTTACCCAAATAAACTATTTAAACAACATAAATACATTAATCTATAAATATCGATATACAATTTACTCATATTTTTCATATAATAAACGAGTATACATTTTTAAACTATCAAAAATCTTCTATTTTTTTTTGAATACACTCTGAGTCCTGAGATAATGGATAAATATTTTCGACATAGAAAATATTATGATACGCAATCCTTGCTATATAATATATAAAATGTTGTTATATGATGCCTTTGGGCTAATCTAATTCATGTGTATAGAAATTTGTTGCTTGATATATTTTTTTTTATTATGTATATCGTTAACATTAAGCTTTTTGATCTTTTGTATAAATATAACTGTGTATATGTACATTATATAGTATCTTTTACTGTAAGAGATTCCCAACATCCTTTACAAAAAAAAAAAAAAAATTCCAAATAACAAAATGAATACTTCTCACTCGATTAAGTTCTTGAAAAATGAAAAAGTTAAGTTTGAGTGTAATCAATGCAAGAGTATATTCATCGTTTATAAGCCATGAAATTTTGATATTTTTTGAATTGGAATTGTATATAGTAAAATCTATAAAAACTTTTTTAGTATTATATTTCTATGTTATTTTTTCTAGTATACTCGTAATCTATGAAAAGTGAAGAATATATAATGCTCTTATACGTTTAGTAAAAAAACTCAATTGGTTTGTTTGCATATACACTGAATTTTGAAAAAAAAAAAATGATTTTTAATTATACAAGTACGTAAATTTATCTATTAAACTGATACGAAATATTCACTATTATACGTTAAAGTCATTTTTCAGTAGTGAATTACAAAGAATCGATTACATTGATTTTGGATGTGTTACTGTCTTTGAGAGTCATGCAGAAAGTAAGTACATAATTAGAGTTCATATTATATGACTACATCTGTTTTATTATATTACTATGATGATAATAACATATTTACTACAGTAATACTAAATGTATGATTGCAGTAATACAGTAATAAATTCAGAATATATCAAGAATAATTAATAATATTGAAACTATAATAATCTCAATATGTCAATGTCAGTAATCAATGTCGGAGTTTAATGGATATTGTAGATGAAAATATTATTTTGAATTTAATTTTATTGATTTGACTACACAATATTTTGACTACTTATATACATTTTTATTACATTTTATACATTTTGACAACATTGTATATCAAATTAATTTAACAGAATTTTTATTTTTAATTTTAGTTAAACTATGAATCTATGAATAATACTGATACTGAGTTAAAACCAAGAAATAATTAATTTTGTTCTATTTCTAATAAAATAATACCTCGTATAGACTCTATAAATTCTACAGAAAAGTTCTTCCGTTTGATTGGTTACAATTTTTCATTATTATGTATATGAAGAAAACATAACCAACAATAAAAAAGAAAACACTTAAATTTCCTAGTAATACAAATATAGTGGGTTTATTTGTCTGAAATTGCATAATATTTGAACTAGCTTTTATTATCTTTCATATAAACTTAATCTATTTACAACAATATATACTACTATAATAAATATATCCTTGATGTTCTAAATTTACTTCAGTAAAATAATAATTGTATAATCAACGGAGAAAAAATTGAACATATCTATATCTCTAGGAATCAATTCAATAATCATTTTATGTAATGTAAATTCTTCAAATTTTATTGATTTAGTATAATAATTTTGTGATTCTCGATATGCTATAAAGTTTTACAAATCGTTATTATTATTATTGTACAGATATTTGAGAATTAATCGTAATAAATCATATATTTATTATACGTAATAGATGAATTTGGCTATAGATTACAGAAAATACATTGAATTTGTAATTTTAATACCAAGCTTGTAGTTATCAGAAAAACTACAAGTTTGTGCAAAATGTAATTATGTGATTTGTCACAGAATTTTTAATATTAAATAAGTTAAGTTAAGGTTCTTAAATTTTAAGGTAGTTTAAGGTTTAACTATCCTTTTAATCCATTGTAAAAGAAATAGTGACTTTTAATCAATTAAAATTTAATTGAACGTTATACGATCTATTCAAAATTTTAAAAATCTCTATCATTAAAAACATAGAGCTATTATAGGTCTTTCATAAAAATGTGCAAAACTTACTTAATAACGATATACAACATAAAAGGAATTTAATGTACGGTACGGAACTTAATTAATATAATAACTTTTCTTTCAAAATGCAATTTAGAAATATGAAATTTGTTACCATTATGTAAAATATTTAGATTAAATTTTGTATCTACAGTCAATTTTTAATTATAATATATATATGTAATTATAATGAAAATGGAAAAGTTGTTAAATTTATAGAAAATTACTAGTTTCAAATTAATTTCCATGAATATCGGATATGCTGTTTTAATAGTCATATTTATAAGATATTTTTTGTTTATTCTCTTCTGGTAATTTAATTTAAAAAGTTATCTGCAGTTTATAATTAGGCTAGAATTATTGATATATAAATATATTTAAAGAACCATTACACACTAGCTTTCGAAAGCAATATTGATAGGATTTACATTTAATTAGAAAATTATGATTTTTTTTTAGAAATTCGTATATAACAACTGCGATAAGTTGATATTTATACTGCAGTCCACTACTATTGAACGAAAAATATTTGTTATTCTAATCAAAGGTACAAAGGTAGCTTGAGATTGACAAGGATATGGACTTAAAAGTGATATCGATTTACAATGCATCCATATTTAGTACTTGCTAATTAATAAAGCAGAAATTCGACATTTCAATATTCGACGGATCAATATCATTTTCCTAATAAATATATATAGAATATAGTAATAAGCATCTCTAAAATCATCCGCATATAGAGAGTTTAGTCGTATGCCAAAGTGGAAATGTAAACGAAAGTTAAAGATTTACAACAAAGAAGAAAATGCTCGACTAAAATAAATCTATTCACACAGTAGTTGGGCTTTTTCTTTTCTACTTTTTGCTGCAAAATGTTTCGCATTTCGCCATACGATTGAGCTATCTATATGTAAATGATTTTTAGTAATATTAATATTGAAAAAGCTTTTAACAGAAATTTTTAAAAAAACTATTCCCACGTGGAATTATTTCCCCTTATACACATTTATCGTCTTAGAGATATGAATTTATTCAACTCTACAATAATTATGGTAATATTTCCATATATTTTTTGATTGGAATTAATTTCCTTTGTTTTATGGAGCTATTTTCCATTTATACGCTATATTGATTTATTTTCTCATGTCACTACTATAAATAACCAAATCTCCAATGAAATGACGGTGTTAAATCTGACGTGCTAAACATTCGTGGAAACTTGAGAGATGCTGCCTAGTAGACAATTCTCTTAATAAATTCTCGGCCTTGGCCAATAATATAAACAATAATTTTCCACCCTGAACTTATTATTTTAAAATTTCTCCATAAAATATCGTTCATTTATTGAGGTTATATTTTTTCTTTAATGATTAAACTTTGGTTAAAATAACTTTTATAACAATAAATATTTTTTTTTATTATTTGATGTTTTTTTATTTAAGAGTGTAAAAATGAAATTTGCATAAATAAATAAATATGTTGGGAATTTTAAACAATTGCTAATATAATATTGAAATGAACAATGCAAAAAAATCTCTTAAATCTTATTTATTATGATTATAGTATGAAAATGTTGAGAAATATTTGATTTTAATGTTTTTGGTTCTTGTCTATATAAAAATATGTTGGAAAATTATTTAATATTTAGATTTCAATTACGAGTATTAAATATATGAAATTTTTGCAATTTTTTATTGTGAGAAATATGTTTTCAGAGTGTGGTAATAAGAACTGATGGTATCATTGTTTGGTAAAAAAAATTCAATTATATATATTTATATGGGAAGGCTAGAGGTTTTGTTAAAAATTAAAATGGATTTTTTTGATTTATATATTGCGAAATTTATGTAAGTTTTTTTTTGTATTTTTTGAATTTTTTGCAGAAATATAATTTATATTTTCATATAAAGAAATTCAAAATTATTAAAGGGATTATAATTTTATTGAAATTCCAACAATATTTCCAGCTTTATAGTAGTAAATACTAAATTGTAATTCATATTGAAATTTTCATATTGAAAAGGGTTTTTAAAGAATTTTTTTAAAAAAAATACCAATTTATTTTAATAAAACATCTTAAAGATATACTTATAATTGAAGCTTACAAAATTTTCTCATAAAACTAATTACAATATAAATCGAATTATGAAAAGAAAATATATTTACAAAAAATCAAAATCAAATATTTATTTATTATATTTATATATAACCAAGAAAAATTCATTCTTTTATAAAATGAAAATCATTAAATTTATTCTTCAAATGACGATCCATTCTTAAAATTTGTTAACTTAATATAGAACTTTTTAAGTTTTTTACATATATTCTAAACTAAACTATGTATTCACCACCAAAATAAATTTTTATCCTGATCACGTAAAATATTATGTAAAAATATCGATAATAATAGAAAAAAAATATTCTATAATATCTTTACAAAACTATACAATTTACAGTAGTGTAGTAAATTTCATTTAGATACGCCCGAATCAATAGCAATTAGATACAGTTAAGTGAGCAAAAATTCATTTTCCACCAAAATTAAATAATAGTTTTTTTCTTTATGATAACAAAAAAATTGTTCCACCTGATTTTTTATTATATTATTATCACTATAAAAGTTACTTACGTAAATACCTGGATACGTTTATTTAAAATAAATTTCAAATTTTTCAAGCATATACATACAACAATTCAGTAAATTTAGAACTCATTTTGTTGATTTTTGAAGGTATTACCCTTCAATTATTCTATTTGATATTGTTATTAGTGATGGAAAACCATTAGTTTTTCCAATAAAATTATACTGTAATTTTCAAAAACATGAACGTTTACGTTTGTAGTCAAATAACTAGAAAATATCTGGAACTAAATTTTCAAAAAATATTGATTTCTTAAAAAACTGTGGTATAAGGAATATTAAGTTATGCTTGACAGTTTAAATGATATGGTCGTGACGTCATTCTGAGTGTTTTTGAAAAATATAAGAAAAATGTATTTACAAGTATAGTTTGAAAAATGAAAATAAAAACAAACTCTTTTTAATAGTTAATTAAAATCAAAACACTTCAGTGACGTAAAGTTTTTAAAAAATGGATAGCTGTCAGAAAATCTTAAGCACACCTAGATTTCATGTTACCATCATCATGTACCTAATGACGTAATCATGTAATGTAATGTGTAAGTATACTGTAGTTTTGAAAAATGTGGAAATAAAATAATACATTTGATATGTGTCAGTTAATTACTGTAATTTGAAGGTACACGTATATATATTTCATAAAATATCTGATTCTAATAAATATTGTGTAATTAATTCATAAAATGTCGGTAATTAGGTTGGTAATTAAATATCATTAACCTTAAATAATGATGGAGTTTCTGTACGTTTAAACCTTTAATTAGCTTCATGTTGAACAATAACCTGATTACATAAAAAGTATAACACTTGCATATTAATAATCAATTCTGATAACTACAATAATTATATAAAATTACTCTAAATATTTTGTACACTTTTCTACTATTAAACTCAAAAATCTTAATTTTTTTTATCAACTTTTAATTATTATTTTATACATAAATTCTTATTAAAATTTCGTGGTAATTATCAAAAAAATCATTTAATTTTCAATTCAATTTTGTTAAAAAAATAAACATATTAACAAACAAAAAAACCTTATTACAACAATTTTATCTGGTCACTAACACATTACCAACTCTGTTTAATAGTATACTAATCTTAAATTTAGTGTTTTAATTATAATGCAAAAAGTGTTTCAAATTAGGAAAGCCAATTTAAAGGCATTATAGTTAAATTCTATGTATTTATATAATAGCTAAAAATGAAGAGGAAATTAGGTAAAACGATTTCATTTGAAATCTGATTAAATTTTTTATTTTATTTTTTATATTTTATCTGATGCTAGAATATATTTGATTTTCACTGGTTTAATTGTAAATTGGTTTTAACTGGGAAGGAATTCTTTTAAAATATAAATTGCTTTGAATTTCAGTTTAGATAGATTTTTTTTTTATATATAATTTTGCTTAGTTTTGATTATATAAAAAACTTTTCTTTTAGCTAATGAAATTATCCAGGGATTTATAATATAAATATAAGTTTAAATGATATAAATAATGTAATTTTAGATTTACTGATGAATTATTAATCATTTTAATTGATATTAAATATTCTGTTTGTCAAACTAAATTCATTTTCTAATTAATTATAATTTCTTTTATCTCATATACAATAGAAAATGTTTATTTTGAATACATTGTGAATGTACATTTTGATTTAATTACGATAATTGATTTCTTATCGAGAAAGGATTATGTTGGGCAAATGCATTTTTAGTATATGTATAGATAAAGACGGATTTATTAATTAATTAAACAGTCTAGAAAGTTTTATTTATTAGTAGTTTTAGGATACAATCGACAGCTTTTAAATATGTAATAAACTAGGAAAAAGATATTTTAGCTGATTCATCCAATGGTATACAAATTTTGCAGACATACTTTTTTTTAAAACATCAGATAAAGTCATAGTTTGTTGTGGTGGCTTGGCTGATGATTATGGTACCAAGATTCACAGGGACAATTAAATATAGGCTTTAGTTATAATAAGCAGTATAAGAAATACATGATGGGTAAATATCCGATCATTGTGTAATAGAAAAATTTCACTTTACAGAATAGTAAATTTATTTTATTTGATTTTTCAAATACGATGATTAATTTCGTAAATATGTAATTAGTGAAGGATAGAATATGTAAAAGTTTCATGGCGAAATTGTATTATGATATATCATTAAACCTAAATTTATCAAGGCGCAACATTAGTATCACAAAAATTTAATATCATTATCCTGAACATCCGGCCTGGCATATATTTTTTAGTTTATTATGATGTACTTAGTCAATCCACATAAAAAGTAATGTAATATTTTCTGTCAACTTTTGGCCTACTTGTTTGTCCAATATATTGTACAAATTAAAAGAATGGGTTAATTAAAAGTACAATTTAAATCAATGTAGGGTACAGAACATGATTAATTTCTCTTTTGATTTAGAAATATATTATAATATTATAAAAGTATTAATTACTAAGTGAATTTTAAAGCACTAAGTGATTAATATCAAAATCTTTAAAAACAAAAATTAATTTCTTACCACTCAAATTAAAATCTAATTTAAAATATAACAAAATCTAATCTAATTTAATAAAGAACACAAATATCATAAAAAAATAATTTAAACAAGAAATTCACTCCTTTAAAAATTGTTTAACATAAAATCTCCAGCAACTTAAAAAAGTAGTTCAAGATAAAAAAAAATACTTCCCTTTTAAATGAGGCGGTAACTCTAATTAATTTTCACATATAAAATAAAAATGGAAAAGAATTTTTTAATTAAAACATATCTTTTCTTAATGACTTTCATATGTTCTTTCCGAAAACATTTTCAATTAATATTTTTTATATATTTTCTATTCATCTTATTACAAATTTGACTAAAAATCTATGGGAAACCATAAATTTATACCCCGAAATTGATTTGTAGTAAAAAGGTTGTTTTTATACATGACAAGAAGAAATAATTTATTAAATTTTTGTATTTCCCTAAAAAAAATTCATTTCCAACATAAATTTTAACAAAAAATTTTTAAACTAACTAAAATATTTGGAATGCAATCTTTTAAATTATAAGTTAAATTTAATTTATTTTTAGATTTAGATTTATATTTTCTTTAATTCAAGCATAATGTTAAAGTTTCAAGAGCATAGGTCACTGGCCCAGCAGAACTGTCTGCTGTATAGAGACATAAAAATAATAAAATAAAAATTATGAATAGATAGAAGATAAATTTTATGTTGTGGGGTAAGTAATATAAAAATAATTTATTGTGTGATATATAAATTGGTAATAAATAAATTGGAAGTTGATGAGTTCGATTAACAACATTTGATTTGAAAAAGAATAATATATAAATCATGAAAGAAATGAAAGAAAGAAATTTGTAAAGTATATAATTGAGACAAATTACATAAATCAAATAAAAAGAGTCGCTGAATTGAATGAATTTTTTGATTGTTTATTGAAAATAATTTAAATAATTCTTATGGGTATTCAGTTTGATTGCAATTTGCAATTTGTGAACTGTCTGTTATACAAAATCGCATTTTTTTTAAATGACAGTTAATTATTAAAATTAAGATGAATTTTGAATTAATCATAAACTGAATTCTAATTGAACAGCCAAAGTGGCGTGCGATTGCATTATATATTTATGAGTAATACGACATTTTTAAATAAATATAAAAAATATATTTGAAAAAAACACAGTTTAACAATATCTTTTCAATACAAATTTTCTTCAAAACGTATTTTCTTAATATCCTTTACAAGCTCATTATTCATGTAAGTAATAATTTTTGCCTGAATCTTTGAATTTTCTTTGATTGAAATGAAATATCGCATCTAGAAATTTTCAAAAAATATTAAATTCTATAAGAAATTTTTTTTTTCTTTTCTCTAAAGCTCAATTCATCAGCCCGGATGTTATAAATCTAATTTCCAAAATGAACAAATTCTTTTTAATATACATACTATAAAATACAATTTGCCACTATTTACCTTGAGGTATGCAATTTAATTGATTTACAATATATCATGCGATTTCCACATTAAACATTTTTTAATATAATCTTAAATTAATTGACATGCAATTTTAGCCAAAGGATATGAAAATTTAATGAAATTTCTTAAATTTCTTAGCTTAACAACTCTGACCAATTTAAACAATTATTTTCCAATTAAATATATTTTAATAAAAAACAAAAATTTTCCATAAATATTCATATTTTTTTTTAATTTTATATATAAAATATGAAAATTATAATTATTATTTCAAAAAGTCATAAAATTTTCAAATTTTGGTACGCAAAGCATTATGTAGAAAGTTTTTTTTCAGAAGCTATAAAGAAAATTTAATATGAAAAAAAAAATTTACTAGAAAACTTTAATTTTTGTTGTTATTATGAATTTTTTTATATCGTGTTTTGTATAATTTTGCATAAATAAATAAGAACTGAATACAGAAAAAAAAAATGTTTTTTAATGTAAAGTCATAATAATATTTCAACCGACATAAAGGAGGAAATAGTGAGATTTTGGCTGTTTTTTTCATGTTAAGAAAAATTTATTTTTAATGCAAAAAAAAATCGAAAAAACAAAATCTTTTGATCAAAGAATTTTGTGCAGCAACTTTGGCACATTGTACAAGGGATTTTTTTGTTGGGAACATAACAAAAAAATTTGTGATTGTGCAATAATGTTTGGAACACTGCACAATCGAAAAATGTGATAAAAATGTCACTACCACTTTTTTTTATCACATAAATTTGCACAAATTACAGCGGAAAAGATAACAAAAATATATTTAAGAAAAAAAAAATTGAGATATTAAAAAATGATATTCGTCGAAATTTGAATTTTTTTAGAGGTTTTATATTGCAGTGAAATATTTTCATATATAAAATGTGGTTTCTAACTAGGTAAGATAATTTTAGTATATTGCAAATGATAAAAAAATTGCCAAATTTTACTGTCGGCAACAAAATCTAAATATAAAATTTGTCACAAAGAAAATTTTGTATATATATAATTCAAATTCAATCAAAATGGATATTCGTACACAGTAATTCCACAATAGACAAAAGTCCTGCAGGACATTCTCGGTCCTTGTTAAAATACATTTCCCGGGAAATATATATTTACAATGTTATCATTATGTCAATTAAAATGCTCATTTCAATCACGATTTTGTTTAATTAATTTTTAGGTGCCAATGGAATATTTTACAAGTTGATTAATCAGAAATTGATTAAAAGAAATATGCCTTACGACTGGAACTAACTACAAGTCCTTTAAGTAAATCAATTTAAGAAAGGAATAAAATTAATTTTGTAAAAAAATGTTGACAGGAAATTACAAAGTAGCTTAATTTGATTTAACGGATGCATTATGAGAAAAACGAGCTGGGGACAGGAAACGGACAATGACAGTTGTATGTCCGAGTCAGTGTTCATTGCAATACCTTTGCTTCTGAACCAACCAACTAAGCCTACATTAATATTACATTAATAGTTTAGACATAACAATTACTAGTAAAAGGCACTTAATATTTTACATTTCATCTCAGCTGAATATCCAGAAAATAGTTCATTGACATAATTTCAACTAAATAATATTCAATCCTAAATTACAAAAATTTTGTTGTAATAAATAATAAAAAATCGTATAAATTATTTCTACAACAAAATAAAAATTGTTGGCTAATGGCATGAATTTATTACATCTTTGTATCCTTATTATTTCTGTATATTATAAAAATATTCACCCACAAAATATATTTATTTCTTAACTGTATATGATAATTCTGTCCTTAATATAAAATATAAAAGAAAAAAAATAATCTTTGCATTAGAATAGACCCCGATTTTGTTGTTCTCTCTGGTAAAATTTGTTTATTTTCCTTTTGGAGTTTAACCAAAATAAAGTGAAATATTTCAGAAGATTTAAGTGATTTTTTATGCAAACAGACAATTTTTTTCTTCCTATCCATAAAATTTGGTAATTTTTTTTGTTGGAACTATGAAATGTTGCCTAACTACTAACATATGTCTATTTCAATGCTACCAAGGTTACTTTTTTTCAATTTTTTAGAAAACTTTCGAGATATGATATGAACTGTGTTGACATAATATATCATTGAGTTGATCCTTATTCAACATAGAAACGATTTTTATGACACAATTCTCTATTTTAAAATAAACAGCAGAAAAACAACAGATAAATAATGTTGAAATCCATCAGAGAAACTTTTCTGCATATTATATAAAACTATGAGCTTTTAAAATAAAATTGTGGATGCAATATTATTTCAAAACTAAGTAATATTATACTGGGCTATATAGTTGCATATAACTAGGGACTGACTAGTAAAAAATTTAATACTGATATACATATTGGGTTGATGACATGATGTAAACTCAAAAAATGTCGACTGAGAAAATATTGACACTTCTTGTGTAAGGCACTAAATGAAAATCAGAATTAAAATATGAAATAATGACAAATTTTTGTGTTACATATAGGAAATACTGAAAATCTGATCAATTTTATCAAATAAAAATTGAAAGTAATACTAAAACGAATTCTGAAATATGTGGATTGATTCTATGAGGTAAACCGCTAGGTGTCATAGACTTAGGCCAGAATTAGGCACATTGTAACTTTCGAATCATTGATGTTTCTTTCCATCGAAACAGACCAAAACTCCTCATTCATTTAGTTCGTTCATGTAATAGGATCCAAAATATTAGAGTCGCAGTTACATGAGATAGAGATAGTGAAACAGAAAGTGTTGGTCTTTTGCATCCTCTACATATATTCGAAATCTTAGTCGACATATTTTTCTTGATTTGTTATTATCGATATTTTAACTGCCAACATTAATTTTGAATCGATAGAAATTATGTCATTTAGTCGACATTTTCTTAGTCGACATTTTGTAGCTATACCTATATAAAGTACTTTATGCTATCACTCAATTTTATAGTATCCAAACCGAAATAAAATAATTTTGTGTATAGCAAATAAGTTTATCTATAATTTTTTGTGACATAGATATATAGCCCATAATATTTTGTTATTTTCTGCAAGTACCAAAGAAAATCTACACAAAACAAAAAAAAAATTGAAAAATTAAATAAATTTTTTGGTGTATTCAAAAATATTATTTTTATTTAGTAAAAAAAAAAAAAAAATTTTTAACGATTTTCTACTAGTTCCTGTTTTTTTTTTAATGTCCTTAGGTGAATAAGTTGTGAGATGAATAGTAAATTTCTTATATTATTCATCCTGACAAAATAAAATATTTTTGAAATTTCGTTTATTTTTTTCGACTTTTGTAAATTAAGAACACTTGAATTTAAAAAGCTAAAACGTTAAAAGATAAAAGTAAATTTCAAGATTGTTATTTGAATATTTAGTAATGTTGTGTGCTCTAGCACAATAAAAAATCTACTAATTTAGGGGTATCCCAAAATATGTAGTGTATTTTTGATATAGGGATTCTCACTGAACTTACCGAAATAAATAAACCAAACTGTGTGACAAATTTCTTTCAAATTGTATTCTGTGATTGACCTGTGAGATATTACTGCTCGTATAGGTACACATAATTCTATTTATTTGTTTCGAAATTGTTAAAAATAATTGATATAAGCAGAGTCCAATTTTTAGACCATAGACTTGACATCACAAGATATTCCTAGTTATGGAAAATATTATATTATAAAATATTATATTTGTTAAAAACATTTTCTTTGGAATTGAACTTGGCAAAGCTTGGATATATCAATAGCTAAAATATATCATAAACAACTTCCTCATATTAGTTAGAACTATAATTATTTATTAGAATAGAACGGAACTGAAAAATGTATTGGCTTACATTGTTGTATATTCGTTACATAAACTTCAATTATTTATCAAATAAGGAATAACTTTGCAAATTGAGACTTTTCAATGCCATTTTAATATAAAAAATCTATTTTAAAATTGATTTTGTAATTTGAATTTGACTGATATAACTCATCATAACAAACAATACAGACAAAATTTATTAATATTTTAAATGAACCTTAACTTATGTAAATAGCTATGTAAAAAATATAATGATAACTCTAACCAATATTTTATTATTGTATTCTTCATTTTATCTATATGTAGAATATTTATTTCACTGTCCGAGTATATGCCAGGTGGAAATTTGAAATTGGATGCTTTATATTCGTAAATATCAATAAATAATGACAGAAATATTATAATGACAATAATTATTCATAACAAGGACAGTCAATATGGAATTTTATACTATTTATAAATTAGGGCTTCAAATTCGATATATTTTTATAATTAGCTCATTGTCTAATAAATTGGTGATTTATTTCCATCACATGTATATAGGATAATCAGCCTCTTTACAGGCAACTTAGAGAGTGAGCTAAAAAAAACTTTATCATCAAAAAGAGAATCTAATTCAAGGAAATTTGTTTATCAAAATTGAGAATCATATGTCAGAATTGGTAGCCCTATTTGAATAATGAAAAAAAAATTACAAAATATAAAAAAAAAATATTCAATAATAATAAATATAATTATTAATAGTGAATTATTTCTTCGATATTATTGGAATATTAAATTGTCCTTTTCCACTATATTTCATATAGTATTTTTCAATAATTTCATGTTATATAGTAAAATTATTATTATTACACACCGCAACGAAACATTAAATATCATAAATAATAATACTTAACGATGAATTTCAATATAAATTCTTATATATTATTTATAGATTAATGTTTATGTAATAGTAAAATATTTATAGGATATTTTCAGAAAATATGTTATAATATTATTTATCATTATTATTTATATATTTTCAAAATACAAAAAAAAAATTACATAAATCGGTAAAAACTTATCAAATAAAGTGCATAATGTAATAATTTATTTGATGACCAGCATTTCTTACGCTACTACATTAAGCTGTAGCGTATAGCTACTATATATCAAAATGGACATATATTAATTAACTCTGTGGAACAATAATAAAAAGCATTCAATTAATATAATATTAAAAAAATCGAATGACTAACATTAATTTTTCGAACTCCCAGAATTGTAGCATATTTTCATCTGGTTTCGAAGTTATAATGAACCATTAACCCTTCACGTAAACTATTTTTCTCTTTGTATGTTTTAATTTAAAGTTTGAAGAGTGTTCGGCCTTTAATTTAGACGTTATTGTCTTCATAAAATTCAAAAAATAGTCAAAATATTTTAATGGACTTTAAAACATAAAAATTTGTCAATAATCTCAAGGTATACTGTAAAATTTCTGATACATGTATTGATAGGTATACTAAGTTTAATCACCCCTATATTTTCTGATTGATTTACTAATTATAGGTAGACTGTTTCGTATGTCAAGTATTATAACATTTAAGTCGATAAATAATTAACAAGTTAATTGCACAGCGAGAAACCCAGCAATTCAAGAAAAAATAACAAATTTTATTTTTCAAAATTATTAAATATTTTCTAAAATATTTTAAAATTTTTTTAATGAATTTATACAATTAATAAATTTCGGAATTAAAATATTTATCACAAATTTTTCAAAATTTAATTTAAATAAATTCCCTTTAAATCTCTGTACCAGAATCATTTGACTATAATAAAGTTGCTAAAAATTCGAAATTTCATAAATTCTACCACCAACACAGCAATGAGATCACCATACATCCTTTATGTATCCTTTACATGCAAAATTTTAAATTTACATAATCAAAAAGCTATAAACACAAAGGTATTTATTAAAGAATTTAGAGTTATACTAAATTGAAAATCATTAAATTGGAAAATATAAAAAAAAAAATCATCGTAAAATTTTATTAGCCATTTTTTTTTTTTTTTTTTAAATTCACAATATTTATTTTATATAAGTTCAAAATGGATAACCATAAAAAAAAAAAATAATAATTGTAAAAAAATTTTCATCTGGAATTTTATTAATAAAGTAAATTGATTCATAAATTTTTATTACCAACAACAAGAACACAAATAATAACTGATAAAATTTTCCTCATATTTTCTAAAATTTTCGTTTTTTCAATAAATAATTTACCCACAACACACACAATATAATCCTCCAACACAGCAGGATATGTGGAAAATTGATTGACTATTATAATAAACACTTTATCCATTATGATTTTTAATTTTCTCGTTTCTGTTCCATCCTAACATGAATTTTCCAAAATAATAATTTCGATATGATCATGGCCAATATTACTAACAAAAAAAATTATTTATTTTAGTTTGCATATTTTTGTGTTTGTTCCATATCTGCTGCAATCTGAGTTCCAATCACGATTAGTCTGAAACATAACCTGAACATAAAAAAAGTGTATATTTCAATTTCCATGTTTATGCGGTTTCTATAATATCACAACCAACAACAACAAAAGAAGTGAACAAATAAAAATGTCGATAATTGATGTTGGTGATATATGGTAACTTAGACTAGAGATATTGACATAGAACAAAACTGTATTTGTCTGGATATACATGAAATTTACAAAAGTTACTTTTTCACCAATAAATAGATTTAAAGTTAAAGAGTGTCAAGTTCGAAAAAATATTACATAGATGCATACATATACATTTTCCACAACACATCATACTGTACAGTACAGAGATATAGTCACTGTTTAGCTATTTTTGGTGAAATTGTTGTTTTATTTTATCTCTTCTCAGAATGGATGAAATTATTAGATTTGGAAAGTTTTGAAAAAATCGTTTTTAAAGGGATTTTTTTTTTATTGATAAAATTTCGTGTAAACTTTTTCATGTTACCACAGTGCAAATTTGAACGATATTACAAGGATATTTAGGTCCTATATATACAGAAAATTGTAATTATTAGAACTTGAATTTATATGAACCAAATTGAAATGGAATCGTTACAATAGTTATTGAGAATTTGTTATTTAATTATTTGTAAATACCTTGGTCTGGCTGGATACTGATAACCAATATGAGAATGATCAAAATGACGATTTTTCGAAAAGAGTGGATAAGAGATCTGATAAAAATAAGACTGTTATTTCGAAAAAAAAAAAACGATTTGTTACGTTTTATCAGAATCCAGGTCCTTTCTTCATATGAGTCCAGGTAATTAATTAATTATTATAATTAAAATAATGTCATATACATGACTTAAATATAGAATTCAAGAATTCAGTGTATGTGTCTCGGTTCGTGATGGTAGAATTTATAAGAATTCTTGAATACATCAATTTTCAATTATCTTTAAACATTTAGCAGTGAGTACATAGTAAAAATTAAAAAGATTAATGGTTTAACAAATTGTATTCCCAAAATTATAATATTAAAAAAAAAAAATTATAAAATATAAATATGTTCTCATGTGGGACGAGGTCATATTTAGAAGATCATTTTTAAATTTTGGTTCAGCGAATCAAAAATCATACAAAAAACATAATTATTTTCTAATAAAACTTATTATTTATTTCTAATTAAAATTAACAAAATAAGAAATAAAATAATATTAAATATATGTATATAAACAAATAAATAAAAGTATATATATCGTCGCCGGGAAACTTATGTGTTCTAATTGCTATAAAATAAAAATACTACAGGACAAGCTTTATAAGTTTTCCAAACGATTGGTTTCTAATAAATGTTATTTGTAATTTGAGATAATTATTTAATTAAACACTTTGAAAAATAGTGAATAAAAAATTAATTCACAAAATTGGTTTATAAAAATCAACTCCTTAAAGATTTTAAAAAAATACTAGAATTAGAATAAATGTGACTTTAAATTCGATTTGAGCAACGAAAAATTTATATTGAAATGCATTTAACTATGAAAAAACCCAAAATTAGAGATAGATATAAATGAATCTGCCGACGACGATATGTTAAACTTATTAAAATTGAAATATTGAAAAAACATTTAAATAATAAAGCCAGGAAAACTAAAATCTAATTAAAAACTTTTAAAGAAATTTCTGAGTAAACTTACAAATTAATTATAAATGTTTCGAATTTAATCAAATATGAAATTTTTTAAATAAATTTGATATTTTTCGTGATAAACTTTTATAATTTTATGTTAATTACAAAATAAACTTAAGGATTTTAAATATTAGATTTAGTGATTATATTTTTATGTACTCATTATAATAAATTTTATCTGATAAATGTTCATAGAAAAATCATAATTTTAAAATTACATTCTAAAACTAATTTCAAAATATTTTTGCAGTATATGTTAAGTTGTCTATCTTCTGAATTTGAATGCCTGATATAATTATACATTTCAGCTTTTAAACTCTAAATTATATTACTAAAATAAATTTTAAATTCCCAAATGACATTTTCCAGTAAAATATCCTCCCATAATAATAAATATTCTATAATATTAAATATTTTATAAGGACAAATAATTAACTTGTTGTATAATATTTAATTCAATTGTAAATTATTCTATAATATCAAAATAGATTATAGTTTTCTTTAAAGCTAATCGTATCAGTAAATAATATCAAATTCATAAAATTAATAATTTATTTTTAGCATATACGATTCATAGGACAAACATTAAACTCGATTAAGACCCCATAAAATATGGATTTTTTTTTTGTGGAGTATTTTTTTTTAACGATGTGAAAGGAAACAGACGACAAAAATTGGAATTTGAAATTTTTATAGTTTCTATATATAATAATGATCGCAATATAAAATGTACAAATTTGATGGCATATCTTATATAAATTTTTAATCTAGTTTTATCCAACAGGTAAAAATAATAATTGTAAATTTCCTGTATTCATGGAATTTTGAAAGTAGATCGTCTTATAGATACTCTGTATAAATATTATATCTATCCTTTTTTTGCATTACACTAAAAGATTATTAGGAAAATAAAAACACACACACACACAAAACTTATATAATACTAAGAAAGTAAATTTTAAGTAGAATAAAATTGATATCTTCATCAATTCAACGTTCATTTATAAAAGACAACTTGCATATAATCTAGAAATCTTACGACTATTTTTATTATTATTATTATTATGACGTTAATGATGATATTTAAGAGTTTGTTGGAAATGTAACTACAAATTTCTTATCAGAAGATGAAATAAAAATATTTGTTTTGAGTATCCTTTTAGTTTGTGTCTTAGTTTTTAGCATTTAACTTCTTTATTTCAAATAGAAAATCGTTAATTTTCACAAAAACAGCATAGAATTCGGAGATTTATAGAATACCAAGAATTCGAGGACAAAAATCTGAATGAATTACTTTCAGTTTCGATTTCTAAAGGTGTTGGTTTGAATTTACTCCAGCCATTGCAGATCCGAAGAATATTTAATTTTACAATTTCTTGACAGACCAGAGACTAAAAACGACTAAAGTTTTAAAAAAACATTAATTTGCTTAGTATATTTTTAACAATATGCTAATAAAAATACGTTAGTAGAACGACAAGGAAAATTCATAGTGAAAATTTTATAATAGTATATTTTATATAAACGATTTTTCAATAATTTTAACGACAAGAATTTTAATCTATTATTTAATTAAGTACATAAAATTGATCGTCTTTTTATTTTGTTATACTCAAAAGTACAGTAATGCAATTATGTGTATTCATCCTATATAATAAAAAAAAACCTGTTGATATTTTCCGATCATTAAAAAACCGTATTTAATTTTTTTTTTTTACATAAACTATTAAAAATATGTCAAGTTTCTTAGTTATTTTAAAGAAATTTTAATTAAATTTGGAATTTTTCATTCTTTTACAAAGTAAAGTTTAATTTTTTCTGTTGTTTAAATTGGTAATTTTATGTTTAATAAAAAGTTGTAATAAATTTGGGTAACATAAGATTTCCTTCCATATATTATAAGTTTCATTGAATATTAATTTTCAAGAATGGATGGAAATAAATAGGACAATCTTCGACACATTCACGTACTCAGGCCAGAATTGGGTACTGTATAATGTACCATTCATCATCAAAATGTCGCGGTGGTATGATTGAGCCACCTATTCCCTGAAGGATTATTTAACAATTGTGATGATGCAAGTTATGTTTTAATTTGTGGAGTTTGGGTTTTGTAAAAATATTTCCAATCTTTACAATGATTTGGATTACATTTTGAAGTCACCTTTTTAAGTGCGAATGTAGCGTCGTTTATGCAACAGGGACGGAAACAAATATCAAACAAAAGTTAAAATGTATTGGAATACATATATGAAACGGAGCAAAGTAACGACGGACGGAATAGAAATGATTTTTATATATTGACAAATTTGAAAAATAAAAAATTTTGCTCAATAAAAAAATTTAACTGAAATTGACAAATTATTGATTTTAAAAATTTTAATAAAAAATATCAACGGTTATTTGTATACGTCGACTTCGCCTCACCGAAATTTCTTATACGTTTCTGCTCCAGCCGACCGCGTCTATCGTAAGTCGAGCTTGTCTGAATAATTTATCAAAATGTAATTAAAAATAAATTGACAATTATTCGAACGTAAATTTTCCACTTAAAAATTCCAAATCTTTTATGCATATTCATGCAAACGAAAATTAAATTTTTCCTCGATTTTATTTTGGTATAAAAGTCCAGCCATGCACAGCTCATTATGTACACCACATCACAAAAAAAATGTAATTTAAAATTTCTTACTTTGAATAATTATGATTGATAAAAATTTCCAATTTGTTGACATAATTTTCTTTTGATTTTCACCAAATAAAATAAATCAATTTTTTAACTCACCTGAAAAGAAAAATAAAAAAAAAATTATTAGTCAATAAATTAAAGTAAATTGAAGGAAAATTTTCAATCAATAAAATAAAATCATAAAAATTATTAATAATTTTTTATTGGTTTATACACAAAACTTGACTACAAATTTTAGCTACTATTAAAATTAAAAATTTTCAACTTTATATATATTTTTAACAAAATGGCTTCAAAATTTTATTTATTTGGTTTTTGTTAATCCTTTCTTCATTTCTTTTTGAAGTATTTAGCTGAACCAATAAAGTGAATAATTAAATAAAATTCCTTAGAGAAAGAAATGTGAGCATTCAAAAGTGTATATAAAAAAAAAAATATATATGAAAAAGAAAAATAATTAGAGAATTTTCTGAAACTTTTTTTTTTCATTATTTTGTTTGTGTTCAAACATAGAAAGAATTTTCTTTTAATGTATATTTACTTTTCTTTATTGATGGTGAGGAAAATCTTTAAAGCGAAAAAAAAACACACAAAAATTTTTCTTTGAACCAAAATTGCTTAAAGGTTTTGAATTTGATGAAGGCGGATATCAGGTTACCAGGAGACTTTAGTTTAAGAGGTAAATTACACAAAATTTTAAAGTTAATTACATTTTCTTTGTCTTTTTGTGAAAATAATCTACAATTTAATATTCTCAAGCGCATCCGTAATTGAAGAATTTAGATTTAATGCTCACCACTAACAAAATAATTAAATTTATGTGATTTTCCAATTAATTATTTCAGATGCAAAACTGTGCAAAAGACACGTTTGAATTAACTTGATTATTAAAATCTAATTAAGAAGATATTTTACAATAAAAGTCGAATGGTTGCTAGCTTACCAGTTATGGAAAATCATTTGGGACATTTCTTATTACAGTAAAAACTGAAATTGTATGGAAAACAAATTATTTAACTGTGCAAATAAAATAAAATTATGTAACTGTGCAAATGACTGCATAGAAAACACGGTCCAAAAGTAAAATCCATTTAAAAATAGATTTTCCAATAAGAATTTAATCCATAAAATTGCAACCATTCGATTTTATGGATGATTAATTTAAACACCCTTTATAGAAGAAAATTAAGTAACTTTTTATATATTGATTGACCCCTTAATTTACTATACAAAATATTTACATTTCCCGTCTTTAAACCTTTAAAGGGAATTGTTTTTATAAAAATATTTATTTTTATCGCAGAAATTAATCTGAAAATCAAAATTATTAACTTTTTCATAATTTTTGTCTCCCTTTCTGTAAATTTTTCGGTTTTCCCCAGGAATATAATTTTTTTTTTCAATGAAACTTTATAATAAAAGCATAAAAATGAAGGTTTTAAGGATATACATTTATGAAAATTTATTTTTAAATTTTCTCTACCAATCATACAAAAAGAAAACTTGTATTTTTATTAGTGTCAGTTTTTTTTATTCTTGAATGGATTAAATTTTGTGTCAGCAATAAAATAATAATTTTAAATTTTCCCTCGAAAAAAGAATATTCAATAATTTTTTATACATTAATTTTTAATCTATGAGAAAATCTCTTTAAACATTTTACATAAATAATATAAAATGAAAAGTACTACTTAAAAAAGGATATTTTAAAGATAAATTTTCTTACACATATAAATTGTTAATATATAACAAGAATTAATATGAAAATTCATCATGTTTTGGTAATACAATTATGGTCAATTATAAATTTTACATTTTATCATAAAAATTTCCACTTTAAAAATTATGAACATAAAGAAAATTTATGTACCTATTTACATACATAAA
The DNA here is from genome assembly GCA_963920725.1 of Rhamphomyia laevipes. Lineage (NCBI taxonomy): Eukaryota > Metazoa > Arthropoda > Insecta > Diptera > Empididae > Rhamphomyia > Rhamphomyia laevipes. Next base: position 15,892,388 of record OY987258.1, read on the forward strand.
TTTAGCATTTTTTTTATATCAGCAACAAATTTTCTTCATTCATTTTGATGATAGAATGTTTTACCATAAAAAAATATATAACAATTTATATACGATGAAATGAAGAACAACCTATAAATTTTAATTATGTTGGAAAATTAAAGCTTTCCATTAAATGAAAATTTGTATAGAAAATTCTTAAATAAATTTTTAAAATATTTTCATACATACTTAATTGTTGTAATGTTTTTTTTTTGGAAAAAATCCCCACTTACAAGTAAAAAAAAAATCATAAAACGAAATCATAATTTTCTTTTATATTATGGAAAACTTGTACATTTTTTTTTCTTGTCTATTGTGTTGTGGAAATTTTTTGTTTTTATATAATTTTCCCTCGACTATTACAGAGAAAATTATTGTATTTCTAGGGGAATTTTCGTAAAAATCGCATATGTTTTTCTTTGTGTTAATATTATTTTTTTTCCTTTTTGTACATACTTTAAAACAATGAACAATTTTCACAATTTTCTATATCAGCTTTTTTCTGTTCTTGTTAATATAGGAACGAGTAATTTTTGAACAAAGGGAACACGAAAATATAATTTTTTTTTTTTATTTTTTGTAAAACTCTTTTTCATTTTCAATTAATTTTGTAACTAAATAATGAAGTAATTTTAATTTTTTAACAATTTGTTTTCAACCAATTTAAAAAATAATGATTTAATGAAAAAAAAAAAAAAACAAGTTAATTGAATTTGTTATCCTTGTGAACAAAAAAAATATAAAAATGATACAAATTTTAAAATGGGAATTAAATTTAATGAATTTTTTTTAAATCTTATAAATTAATTGTTGATACTAGAATGTACGTAATACTTTGTGATTTTAGTTAATAACAGGTGTATATGAACAGGTTACTAAGGCAGCAAAAATGCATTGAAAATTTTGTAAGGCTACGCTATGAAGAAGCAACAATTCGAAGCCAAGTTATTAACAAAATTCAATTTACGTATTTTATCTATAAAATATTCAAATTGTATAGAAAAGCTTCTGATAAAAGCAATTTTCTATTTTGTATAATATTTAAAATAAGCTACGTATTTATTGTATATTTAATTGACTACGTATTTTACAACCGTAATATTATTAGTTATTACGAACGATTTACTACAATATTATAAAGTTAATTAAGTAGTACAAAAAAATGAGGAAATTTTTCAAACATTATCATTAAAATATGACAATTTCAAATTTTTTTTATATATATTTTCAATGTAACTCTAACAAAATTATTCAGTTGCCGAGGTTACTTTATTTATTTGCGATAAGTCGAATGTAAATTTTAATAATTGTATGTAATTTACATCATTATATTTTCAAAAGATATTAGAGAATAATTAAGTGATGTGCACATCCTGTTTTGGAGATTATTCTACATTACAAAACGTATAGTCCTTAGACATGTATTACTTTTTAAATTAGTTTTCTGTTTAAAATTAAATTACCACACTATGTTTTCCATAAAAACTATTAATGTTGAAAAGATCTGATAAAATCATATTTGAAAGTAAACTTAATTTAACATAACGAACAAAATTGATTCGCAATTCTCATTAATATTTAAAATTTAAATATATAAATAACAATTTTAGCTTTGTCAGCATAAGTAATAAATTTTAAAGTTTAATTAAAAATTGATATAATAAAAAATCATTTTATATATTCATTAATATTTAAACAGTAAAATTTATAAAAATATCCTTAAAATCATTTTTGAATATAAATCTGTTTTAAATACATGAGCCAAATACTTTAAATGTTTGTAAAATCAAAAAGTATATATAGAAAGAGATTAAAACTTATATAAAAGTTTTTGTATGAACCGAAATTTGGAGATTAAATCCCACAAAAATGAAAGTTGTTTTAAAAATACTCATACTTACATAGAACCAAAAAGTATATACAAAATTTGGTTTTATGTATGTATGTGTATTTAAAAAAAAAATTTATGTTTGTAGGTTGTGGGATTTAATTTTGAAATATTGAGATTAAATCCCACTGTAAAATATTTGATTTGAGTTTTTGGTAAAAAAGGATGAAATATTTCGCCTAAATTACTTTGCGACAAGTTTTTCTACTTTTAAGTATGCATTATTAATTTTAGTAAACATTTTTCGTTAAAACCATTTTCTAGGGTAGCTCTGCACACCATTTTTATATACTAACTAAATAAAGGAGTCTTTATATACGGTCATTAGGTTTGATCGTTGTATATTTAGACATGGTGTGAAATAATGCGTTTGTGTGTCAAGTTGATTAAAATTTAACTACTTTTTATATGCTTGAATATGTTTCACAACATTTTTAGCAGTTTAGAAATGTTTGGTATACATTATTAATTTTTTGTAATGTTTCTAACTTTCGACATTTTTTATCAAATTTTAAAAATTTAACTTCGACGTTGAGCAAGTTACATATCGAGTTAGATAGAAAAGCAATCCAGCACGGAGTCTATCAAAAATTAATTAATTTCTTACACAAAACCTTTGTTAAATTTGAACTTGACTGACAGACCGACGAATAAATAAAATGTATACATAAAGAATTTTTCATAATAAGCACTAAAAACTGAAACGTATCGAAAATTTCTCGGTCCATCTAAATAAAATTAAGTTTATAAGAATGAAAACTTTTAAATTTTATATTTTATCGTCATCATTAGAAGAATTTTCTATTGTATAATTTCAAGAAAAGCCAAAACCATTAAAAAATATTATTATATAATTTTTTATTTTTAAATAATTTTCAATTTAAAAACAAATTTTAAACTTAATTGTGGTTTATGGCAAAAACATAAAAAGATTATTTTAAAAATCCTGACGCGGAGGAGACAATTTTTTTTTTTGTTTGGTACACAATAATTTTTATTATTATATCATAAACGACAATTTAATGGAAGAGGACGAAGTCGGCAATCAAAAATGAATTAGACTTAAAAAAAAAATTCTGGTTATCCACTTTATATTATATACATATAAAATAAATATTGTTAGTGTGAGTTAGGGAAATTGTGGTTTTATGTTGCCTGTTAAAATATCCCCTTTAAAATTTTCAGTGAAAATTTTTATCAGAATGTCCTTTTATTCTCATCCTTTTTTGCAAAAATAAAAATTTCATATATTAGGAAAATATTTAACCGTTAAGTTGTACATTCTAATAACTGGGCATTTTATGTGCGATGCTGTTATTCATTTTGTATAAAAGATGTAAACGCGATAGAAAGAGGATTTTTTCCTTAATTTACTTAACACGCTTTTGTTATTAAGGGTTTTTTTTATGTAAGTGTTTGTATATGGACCAAAAGGGTAATTACAATTTTTAAAAAGATAAACTTTCTGATTTTAATGTCAGGCAATTTTATTATATGATATTTTTTCGTAATCAACAATGGCATTAAGTTGTTTGTCATATACTTATAGCCTTAAGGGCCAGCTTTAGGATATTCATTTTTATTAGTGTCCTTCAGTTAATTTTTTTAAAATTGTTTTTATAATCGCAGTTTTAGAAATCAGTAAAAATGTTAATATTTTATTTAGGGTTTTTAGTGACTTAATTTGTGCTTAAATTTTAATTGGTAATAAATATACATGAACTGTACGCTTAGTAATTGGTACGCTTAGTGTAGAGTGTAATTTAATTCTAATAATTGGCTAAAAAATATCCTTTAAAAAATATGTTTCCTAGTTCTGAATCAAATTCAACAAATTACTATCTAAACAAGTTACATTTTAAACTTAAACTTCTGGACTTTAAAGATTGACATTTGTAGTGACACGACTGCACTAATAAAAAAGTAAAATAAAATCAATTCTTTTTAAATTTTAATAACTTTATATAAATGTGAAAAATTTTAATATTACAAAAAAAAAAAATTCAAGATAAATATGGAATTATATATTGTCAAATTCGACAATATTGACAAAGAGAAAACTATTTAAGTATTAAAAGGACTTTTATTTTGAAGTATTATAAAGAATAATTCATATTTAAAATTAAAATATAATTCTACATCACAACGGAAAAAGACTTTTTATATATAATTAGAATTACATTAAATCTTTTAAAATTTAATTAGTTATTTTAAAAAAAATTTAACCTTATATAATTAAAACCAAACTTGTATACCTTTATTTTCAGAAAATTTATTATTATTAAATATACCATCTTTTAAACTTAACCATTAACTTTATTTCTATACACTAATTAAAAACTTTTCAAAATAATCTCAATGGCGGTCAATAAAATTTCAACAACAAAACCCCAAATCCACTTAGACTTTTCTTAAGAATAATAATAAATAATAATAATAATAATTTTTTTTTTGTTGGTTTTATTTATCTGGTTAAATTTTCCATTTAATTTTAAATTAGAAAATGAAAATTTTTAACAATATTTTCCGGAAATCCCATAATTTAAGAATTGTATATTAAAAGTTAGTTTATTTTTATTTTTTTGTTTTGGCAACATGGCAACGAAACTAATATAAGGAATTTTATAGATTCATGTCATCATAAAAAAAAGGAAGATTTTTCTTTTTTTTTTTTTACATCCTTTTCTACCGGAAAAAAGTGTAAAGCAAAAAAAAAATAACAACATAAAATTATTATTATTAACTATAAGATATTTTTTTTCTCTTTTGCTTTCAATGTTATTATCCATCCTTAAAGTGGTTATATAATAAAAAATTATATGTATACGAAATGTACAAGGACTTGTGTGATATTTAATAGTATTGCTCCTTTTGGTATACGCTTTATAGCTAAATAAAATATCTCTAAACTGGTACAAGATTACAAATCATATTGGATTATCCTTTTAAAAAATATAAATAAACTCTGAAATCAACACTTTTATTTTATTTTACCCAAAAGCGAAATTTTCCTGTAAAAATTTGTTTTGTATATATATAAATATATATATATATATGTATGTACTAAACATTAAATTCAACATTAAATAAAAAATAAGGCTATCTAGTCATAATTTTTCATACTTATATTATATATTTTTATTATTTAAGGTGTTTAAATGTAATGAAGATGAAGATTTTTTTTTGCCTTTGGATTAAAAAATTTAATTTAAAAGGATATCTAAAGGTTTTTTTTTTCTTTGGTACGTTGATATGATTACTTGATTATATCGTAATTTGAATTGAAACATTTTTTTATTTAATGATATTTTTTTTATATATATTTTATACCTTTTACAAAAAAAATTAAATGATAGTGCAAAATGTAAAAAATGCTGATGTATGAAAAAGAAAATAATTTAATATGAAAAGGGAAGATGTGTAAAAAATAAGGATATGATTGGCTAGTGTTTAAGATTTTAATGGAAATTACGGTAATATTAAGTAAAAAAGAAAACTCTGCAAATAATAAAATGTATTAAATTGAGTGAAATATGTTAATAACTTACATTGACATATAGAATTACATTATTTACTTCATACTTAATTGAAAGGTTCATATTTGTCGGTGACAAATCAGTATTTAATATTAAATGATCATAATTTACAAAAAAAGAATCGATTTATTTATTATTACTCCCGGGGGTACACTGGTAACCTCAATCCATCTTGCAGGATTAAAAGTTACTTTTTATTCCTATATGTCATTATCTAAGCAAAATTGTTTTTTTTGTACAATTTTCTAGATTTTGCTGGTAAAAATCTATTATTGTTGCTGCTCTCTGGATAAATCTATATTTATGGTTTCCATTTAAATTTTATATCTGAATTGAATTTTCAAATTAATTTAAATTTTAGAATTATTTAATTGACAATTTTATACCAAAACTATAAAAATGTTTAATAAATAAATTGAAACTCAAAGTATTTACTTTGTAGAATACATGAAAAACGTACATTTACAACCGGGGTTGTCAAAAAAATATAGTAGCAAACAAGAAGGAACGAGTCTTTTCATTTATCATGAAATTATTTCCCTCGATTTCGAGTAGGATATTTAACTTTTTCACTCGAAATGAAAAGATGATCATAGCTCCTTGTGTCGTTTTATACTTAAATAAAATAAATTGTTTTCATAAAGGATACAAAATCTCATCGTAATCATTTGTCCTTATCACGAACAAGCGAAAACTGCTCCGTTCCACTTAAAGAACAAATGATAATCTGCTAATTAATTGCTAGAAGAAACAAAAATCTGCTGTTTAATTACAGAAATAAACGAATTCCTGATATTCAACTCAGGAATAAGCGAAAACTGATATCACTTTAATTTAAAATAGCCATTTTACTCCAGCAATAAATTCCACTTGAAGAATAAGTGAAAAACTGCTAATAATATTCAGCTATACAAACCAAAAATGATATCTCGAATAATACAATGACAAATATCAATCTTTCTATGATACAATTTAAGATATTTTAGAATCATTATTAAAGCAACAGGAGAACTTCATGGTGCGATGGTTGAAAACAATTAGACCTTAACCAAAAATAATAATTATTATTTATTTTTTTAGATTTAAATAAATTTCTCTTAAACAAGGACATTTCAGTAAAGTTTTACAAATCATTTAAATAATTTCAATTTCATTTCACACTACAATCATTTATTCATCAAAAGGATTTTGAAATCAATGAATAATAATAATCTTCAAATTAATCAGTTAATTTTAATTTTATATTACTTTTTAAAATGTTATTTAATGGTTATTTAAATATAAATTAAGAGTGTCATAAATTTTATATTTTTATCATTTTTGAAGTTCACACTTTCAAACTGACTGAAAACAACAATAAATCTCATACAAACTTTTACATCAATTTATTTTTATGGATAAGAAAATTTATAATTTATATTCGTCCATAATATTATCTTTACTAAATATATATACATAAAATACATAGATTTACTATACATTATGTTATCTATTAAACGTTTTTATACACTTTTAGTTTACAAAAAATTACATAAATTATACATATACAAAATTTTATCGTTACTTATAAAATAATTTATGTTTTATCTTAATTGCTTTAGTAAATAAATAAAAAAACAAAAACAACATTTCATTAGGATAATTAATCCTACGCGAATATTTGTATAATTATTGTAAAGATGTTGTTGTTAAGTGTTACATAATTATTATGTCCAAAATAAATTCACTCATTCTTTCTATCTAGGCCTAATAATAATAATTCCTTAAATATAATACATATTTTTATATGTATATATGTTTTATGTTTGATAAGGTGTAATTATGTGGCGGACATGGGAGTTTCTTAAGGGTCATTATCATAATATTGCAGACAATGTTAAATAAATAATGATTTCAAATGTGAATTTATTATGTTCTATATTATTATAAATATTTTGTAAATTTACAAAATTATAAATTCCTTTACTTAATATTTATGTATTGTTTACATATATAGTTTAAATATCAAGTAACATGAATTGTAATTTTTTTTTAGCTTAAGGATATCCTTAAAATTTTAATTTGTGCAATTTAAACAATTATTTTAATTATTGTAATATTATATAACATAGAAAATGAGGGTTGATTTATATTAATAAATTTAAAGAAAATGTTTTAAATGAAACTATATTTAATATAAAAATTTTAGGTAAAGGATGTTTTAAATAAAATATGTTTTATATTAATGACTAATTACGCCTTGATATAAATTCCAAATGGAATTCGTAATCAATTGATAAATGCATAAGAAATATGATTTAAGATTAATTTGAAATTAAAGAAATCAGAAAAATCGAAACTTTATTATTATCTTTACACGTGAAGAAACTGCTGTGAAGATTGTGAATCGGCAGAATATTATTTATGTCAGGATCTACCTTAAAAAACACATTCTAATTGCAGCAGTTCTCCTTACACTTTACCTAGCTAAGATGTCGAACTTTATTTAATGATATACTTTAAAGAAATTAATTTGACAATTATCACAAAAAATAATTAATTTTAAATTTCTTTAAATTTTGATCTTGAGGCACCCAGTTTTCAAAATGTTCATCTATTTATGTATATATATATATATATATAATTACATATATATAAAACCCACTATTATAAATATCCTCTTTAATACCCACTTCTTAAAACTCATAATCTTTATAATTACCTGAAGGCGATGATTATAATGATGAGAACGTGCAACAATTTAGATATAGATTCTTACGCTGTACAGCTACAAATCTAACTATATATATTTGTATTTATGTATATTTTTTTAAAAATAATTAATTCAACAAGAAACTGTAGGAGTCTCCATTTAAAAAAAAACACAGTATGATATCCTTTTCTCCTTTTAAATAATCTATACAGCAATATGGTTCATATTGTGCGTAAGAATTGTGCAGGCATAGAAACAAACTGTACATAAATATAAATTGTTATAAACGAAGGAATAGCGAAGGAGCACAAAAACAACAAATTAAAATTATATTATTTTTTTTTTTCTTACTTTGGTCCTTGAATTATCATTTAAGTGTAATGATAATTAAATTAAAATTGTATAATGAAAAGAAATTACCGGATATTTAGACATAATTACACTCAAATTTCGGGAAAGTATAAAAGTTTATATAGAATTTTCTATATTTATATAAATTTTAAAAGTATATATAATAATTTTATTTTAGAATTGTTTCCTATTGTTTTCAATATTTTCTATCGTCCTTTTAACTTTTTCATTGGTTCCTATTAATTTTACATAAAATGTTTGTTAATAGAATTCATTATTGTCCAAAAAAAAAAACTGATTTTGTTTATTTTGATATTTTATTTTCATCAATTTCCTTTTTATTTTGTTATTGTAAAGGGAAACTAATTAAGTTTTTTATATACATAAAATTTAAGAAGGAAATTTTCTACGTTTTTGTTTACACATCAATATACAGAAAAATTAAGAAGAAAATGAAAATTTTGTTTTAAATTTTATATTGTATATATAATAATTAAATTAAGGAGCATAAATTGAAGAAGAAAAACGATTATAGATAACACTGTCATGGGCATAAAGTTATTTGAAAGAGATGGAAATGGTTGAGGTATGGTGAGTGATAAATACAACAAAAAAAATTAAACTTAAAAGCTTTTCATAATAAATATGATGAATTTAAAAAGTAATCAATAAAATTTTTTTACAAATTTTCATGAAAACATTTTGCGTTATTAAAAGTTAAATTAGAATTTTGAAGGTTGTTGAAGCAAAAAGGCATAAACAAATTAATAAGATTTAAAGAAATTTTGGGTTTTTTGAAAAAGGAATGATGGTTGCCATAGCTTATAAGACTAATATTTTTGTACTCAATGATTTTTATAAATTCGTATAAATTAAATACACAAGAAAATTGTAAAAACGATGACGATATAATTAAATTGCTTTGGTTTGGATATGAAATTAATATAGAATGATTGGTAAGTTTTTGATAGAATTCTGAGAGAAAGTCAATTTTCAATTTGGCAATGTTTTCGAAAAAGGAAATGTTTTTAAATTTTTCCGAAAATCGAGACAATTTTTAGATAATTATTATCTGATTTCAATAAATTTTCATAGAATATAGTAATAATTTGTACTTTTTTAGATCAACACTGATTGGAGCTATAAATACAAATTTGGAACTGAACTCCAATATAGTAATATAAATTGGTTAGAAAATTCCATTCTTGATTTTATCTACACTTTCAAATTAATAATTATTTATAACTTGAAATTCAGAAAACTCAAGTTTATATAAAATTAATATAAATCAATTAATAATCTAAATAAATAAAAATAATATAAATATTAAAAAGTATTACGTACAATATTTATTATCAAGAAAATTATAATTAATTAGATATTAAAATAAATAATAGAAAAATTAAAAGGTTTTTCTTTTGTTATTATTATATATAGGAAACTGTTTGTTTTTTGTTTTCCTTGTTCACTTTTATAATCGACTCACGATTTCCACAGAAAAACTAAACAGAAGAAAATTCAATTTATTTATATTAATGTTATGATTATTATTATTATTATTTTTCCTTTCACAAATTTAACTTAATAAATACTTGTGATCTTGTGAAGAGATTTTAAAATAATTACAGAGACGACCAAATCATCGTTAATTATATCATTTGATATGGTACCCATCAAAAATATTTTTTTTTTCTTATTTTACTTTTTATGTTGAATTTCTTCTTCTACTTTTTGTTGTATTCTTTTGAGCACCGAACCATGAAGTAGAAGAGAACAGACAACATACATAAAACGACAACATCAAAATTGAAATGCTGCCTTAACTGTGAAAATTAACAGATATTTATATATACATAAATACAGAGTGTAAATTAGATACATATTGTCAAACTATGGACTTTAATTTTCAGATTCGTAGTTTTAACTGAATGTGTTAATTAAAACGTATATAATTAAATCTGATCTTTCATTTAATGGAACTTATAATTAAGGACTTTATAAAGATAAAGCAGTGGTTAGAATTTCGGATTTAATAATTGGGATAGAATGATTATAAAGACTTGTAGAGTATAACAGGTTGCAAGGGAATTTGGGAAGTAGTACTTGTTGCAAATTCGAGTAAGTAAGTACTAATCTTTAGTTTTATCATTTTGTTACTAAGATTTAGTCAATTGCTATTCAGCAAAACATAATATTTATAAATAACACGTTTTTTTGGCCCAAACATTTTGTATTGGAGTTAATAGCTGGTACTTAAAGTATTACGCTTTTATATAATTTAATTGAACATTTATCAACAGTACTGTCTACTTAACCATCCCAAATAAACATTTCTCTGCCAGTACTATAAATGGTCACTTTTTCTATGTAGTATTCTATTTAAAAAAATAACCTGACACTTTATATTACCGGCTTCCAAAACTAAACTTAAAAATATATGATAATGAAAATTTGAAGTCTCGTTTACGTTTTTTTTTGTATTGAATGGATTTAATCAGCGGGTTAATATCTTGGAAATATTTTGGATTTTATATGCTATTTTTTGCTATACTGATAATTAGTGTACTCAGTTTGTACGACTGAATCCAGAATTTTGAGTAGAAAAATTTATCTTAAGACAAAAATAACTTAATTAGTCAGTTTTCTTCTACAACAGCAAATCTCTTCAAATGTTTCTTCATTTATCTGCTATCAAAATAAAATTTAACTATAATTTTAATTAAAAAAAAAAAAAATTATAAAAATTTTCTTTAGAATATGCTTAACATGAAAAAAAGAGAACATAAAATTTAAAAACAACAAAAATGCAAAAGATTCTATACATAATTTTATATACTAAGACTTTATGCTAAATTAACATTAATAAAGAAAACGACTTTTTGTCTTTTGGTATATAATAAGTCTGTCTCTCTGAAGCTGTGACTGACACAAGCAAAAAAAAAAAGATTTAATTTAATTATTTCCGTTTAATTTTTGTTTCTTATTATTTTTATGCTTTTGTGATTGAAGTCTTTTGTATAACAGAATTTTTAAGATTTTAACAAATCAAATATTGATACTACTTTTAAAGTGCCATAGAAATTTCTACATCTCTTATTAGTCATTTTTTATAAACATTGATGAATATTTAATTTTGATATTTAGTGATTTGTTCAAAATGAATTGCGAAATAAAATAAATTTAACATTAAATTTTATTTATTTATTCAATTATATAATTAAAAATAATTGTGGAAAATTTAGAAAAATCAATTTGTAAAATATTAACAAAATAGATTTTCAATATTTCATAATCTAACTCCGACTATAGTCACGAGGTCAAAATGACCATATGAAATACAAAAAAAAGCATAATAAAAATTTTAGTAATAAATATTTAACGTTTCATGGAACTTAACAACATTAAAAAAAAAAAACGCTACCTTTTTTTGAACGATACAAAAGCAAAGCAAAACAAAAAGCCCATGACTTTTTGGGTGTGGTATTTTGTTTATATATCTCAAAAAAATATTTTACCATGCAATTTTATTACATAAAATTTCTATTATTAACAAGAGTTATTAATTTTTATTTCATATGATTTTTTAACAAATTTAACAGTCGAGTCTCGATATCTTAAAAAATTCGATACTCGATTGTATAAAATTCATATCCCTGACAAACTAGTATTTCATATGAAAAATTATAATAAAAAAATGGTGTCTTAAAGAAACCTGAATCAAGAAATATGATTCGTGTTGCATTAATGGGGTTTATAAACGAGATGGTTGTAATAGCTCTGATCCAAACCCCTATAAATATAACTTTATTTATTTTGATATAATCACCCCTGTCCCGCCAACGCAAAACTTCTTTAACTTATAATACGAAAACTCGATTTTTCTTTTACCTTTCCTGCAGTTAATGGTTTTTGTTGTTTGAAAATGTGCTGGTTTGTTTAGCTGTTTTTTTATATATAATAGCTAGTAAAAAAACTGGTTTTACCAATTACAATTATAAATCCAGAGCAGAAATGAAAGGTCTTCAGAGTTCGAAGTTGTTGCTTGCTTTTTTATATATATATTTTACGAGTATATAACAAAAATGTATATAAAAATATAATCTTTTAATATTATTTTTATGCTGTAGCATAAAACATACTTTTTTTATATATTTCTATATATATACAATAATTCTTGTTTTCGATCAGACTTGAACTGCGGCTATAATATTAATGCTACCACAAAATTTTTAATATTAAATAAGTTTCTTAATCATACTTTGTTGTTGTTGTTGATTTCTTAGATACACTCTGGTTTTTACCATAATAATATGAATGTTTTTTGTTGTTGTTGTTTGTTACCACAGAGAGGCTTGAAGGTGTTTCAATGTGCCGATTAAATGGCTTACATTTGAAAATGACGTGAATATTTAAAAGTTATAAAAGATATTATTGTAAAGGTGAATATATGAAAAGATAAATATATAAGAAATACAGGTTTTTTGTTATATACAAAACTTATTTACTTTAAGACTGAATCTTTAGATTGAAGTTGTGATGAAGCTTGGTTTTTTTTGTTGTTTTGTTATTTTCTTGAATTCTTTCATATTATTTGTGTTTCTTATTTATATGTAAAGTTGAACAATGTTTTTTTTTATATAATATACAGAAAATATGAAATTGCATTAACAAAGAAGTATTGGAACAGGGTTGGGAAATAATTCCAATATTTTGTTAATTTGGGAAACATTTAATAGCCGACTTATTACTTCTAAACAGTTCGGTATTCGGTAACTAAGTAACTAGTTACATAGCCGCCAAAATGTAACTATTTACAATTCAATGGTTTTAGGATAAAATGTCAGCGGATATAGTTATAGTCAGGGCCTGCGAATACACTGAATTTAAGGTATTGAAAATTTGGTTCATGGAAGATCTCGATCTGTTGTACTGCATGAAATTATTTTGGATTTCGTGAGATTATCCCAAAGGTTGACAAGTCATGTGATTTCCAAAAATAAACCTATTTCTTCTTGAAGTGAACTATAGAATTCTCATTCAGTAATTCTCCATTAAAACCAAATAATTAATTATCATATGCTGCGTGCTGGCAAATAATGTTCCAAGAATTAATTCCGTAACAGTTCATACGAATATGGATGATCGCGAAACGGTCTCTCAGATGGTAACTATTATACAGAGTAAGAGTTAGAGATATAGAACTGAACAATCTACTAGAATATAAACCTTATACTTGTGAAAAATTCATCCATTTCAATGATTAGTGTTAAGTTTGCCTAATTGTACACTAAAATACTGCGTATCATAAAATCTGTCATTCTATTTGGGAAATATTTATAGTATACGTATAAACCTTACTTGTGAAAATGTCGCATGCATAGTCATCTTATAGCTGAATAGTTTTCAATTTTAAAGGGCGCAATATTTCTAATTCTAGACTGAGTGCATGCATCTTTAACACAATCTTCTCCTATTATCAAGCCATTTTAATGGTATAAATGATGAATATGAAACATTTAAATAATACCTGTCAATTTTTAGTTCCAACACCGAAATCAAGTGTGAAAATTCTCAAAAACAAAATGATTACTTAAAAATTATGCAATAAAATTATCTATAAAATATTCTAAAGGATTCTAACAAATATCAAATTTAGGAACAAGGTAAAATGTATAACCTCAATTTAATTTTACTATCAACTATTATGCAATTAATTTGTTTTATGACTTTTGTGTGTTAATTTATTAAATAAACACTAAACAAGCAATTTTCATTGCAAATCATTTTTCTATTTATTGCGCAATAATTAAAATCTTATTAACATTATATAATTACATATGTATATATTTATTTAATTTCTATTTTTTTATTATTTTACGTATTATTATCAATTTCCTTAGAAAATTTATTACTCACAATAAATACAATATAAATAATTTTCCAGGAATGAAAAAAAAAAATATACAAAATTCAATAGAATTTATCATTTATCTAACACCCAGTCTTCTAGACAAAATATAAAAAAATAATAAACAATAAGTTATCTCTAATTCATGTAAGGATCCGCCACAAACGCCTCCTTAAAAAAAAAACAAGAAATTATCGATTTTAGTTATAATTTCAATTTAATGATACAAAATAAACATTATCTAATACTAATATATCTTTAACAATTATACACAAACATTAAATCTTTATATATAATTTATTCTCTCGCAAGTCCACCCCAAGGATATTCACCTAAATAACAAAAATAAAAACCTCCTAAAAACCCATAAAATCAAAACAGAAAATTTCTCACTAATATACTCGGAAAAAAAATGAAAGAAAATCTCTGAAAAACCATGAAAATCACAATAAAATATTAGAATTAAAAAAAAAAAAAGCAGAAAATTTCGCAATAAAGCCCTCAAGTATGGAACGTGTAAAAATGCTTAACTACCACAAAATTTATATAAAAAAATGATATCAGTGGACGGACATAAACTCTCCACCAAAAACACAGAAATAAATGAAAAAAAAAAATGATTTTTTATTATTACAAAATTTCGAACGTAAACCGAGACTAAACAGGCAACAGAAAAATACAAATCTTAACGCAATTTAAATTGTCAAAATTATGCTTAAAGGCACAGTTAAATAAAATTATTCGTATTTTTTTTTTAAATAGTACATTTAGACAGGAGGGTGCAAATCGGGTCGCGGTAATATGACAGAGTATAGCAAATAATTTTTAGTTTATAAAATTCTGATTTCTTTAGAAAAATAATAATAACAATAAAATTCTGAAAAACATTTCACGAAAGCGAATTTTTATACAAAATACAGAGTAAAGTACCCATGGGCTTTAATGGAACCCCGTCTTTATCTCAATATAAATATATATATACCTGTAGATACTAGATATAAATTTTATTGGTCCAAAAATAACAATCACTTTGTAATTTCTCATAACAAAACAACGTACTACTGAAATTTCTGTCCAACCTTCTAGCAATTTTCTTGTAAATAAATACTCTACTGTGTAGTAACAATAAAATCTTATCTTTTCAAAATAAAAAAAATAAAAAAATGATCTTCTCCCTTTTCCCTTCCCTTTATATACCTATTTTTATTGTCACTTCACCCACCAGAATTACTCCCGCATTTTATTTAGAAATCATTTTTTTTTTATATAGATACATTGCAACATAACAGGAAAAGAAATCTTTAGAAATATATACACACATACTTTCGTATTTTAATAAAAATTTTGTATATTTGGAAACTAATCAAGAAAAAAAAATGGCCGAAGAAATTTTCAAAATGATGCCCATTTTAGTTAGCATCAGCAATAAATATTTATAAACTAATACACGCACAAAGATTGAGATACAAAAAATATTTTGCCACTGAACATTTTTTTTTTGTTTCACTTGTATACATCACAATTAAACAAATACACATTCGTTTAGATATATACATATTTCTTCCGCCAGTTATCAAGATACTTTTTTTTATGTTAAGATACTCTACAGGTAAGCAAAATAAAAGTTAAGATTTTTTTTTTTTTCATATTGTTGTAGCTTTTATTAACAAAAAATATAAATTAAATAAAAAAAAGTTTCTTAAAGTTTTTGGTATTGTCGAAACAATTTAAATCGGTTTTTTAGAAATGCGTGCTTTAAATAATTTTCAATTTAATTTACAATTTTTTATTTTATATTTTTTTTTTTAAATTGTATTTTTTATTGTAATTTTATTGTAAACAATTGTGTTGAGTTACCAATTTGAAAAAATAAAATAAAAATAATCTTTTTAAATAAAGTTTTATAGTCTCTGCTTTTGGTTGGTTCTTGTTTTAGACCTGATACAAAATTGTGATTGATATTGGGAAATATATTAATATTAATAATGTTAACTTCAAACACATTTTACTAATCATATAATTGATACCATAAAAATTGACAACAATTTTTTTGACCTGTTTTTAAAACCGGGTCTAAAAAAAATTTGCCCCGATTTGAAATATTTTTGTTTAAAAAGTAGTTCTTGTATTAAATATTTCGTACGAGGAGAAAACAGCAATTTAGTGGCTGTTTAACAATTAGTTTCAAATATTGACTCAATATCATTACTCACTATAAAATTGTGAAATAGCCACTCAATTTCACAACCTTATATAGTTAGTATTCATTGAGTCAATATTTAGAACTAATAATTATTCAATTATGTTATTAAAAAGCTTTCGCTGTGAATTTAAGACCCATTTAAAGCTATAATCGTATAACTCACACAACAGACATAAAAACCCAATTTTAACAAACTTAACAAACTCAACTTTTTATATGAAATACCTACATTTTTTATGAAAATTTTATTTGGATTGTTGGCTGGCTGGCTGATAATATGTGTATATAAAAGTAAATTTTTTGTTTTGGTATTTTTTTGTAATATAGAAAAATGTGATGAAAAAGAAAACTCATATTACCGTTTTTAAGTATGTTTATTGAAACGTACGCATATTTATTTATTTATTTATTTTTGTGCTACATGCCTCAATGAATGTTAATATTCTGAAAGTTTTCCATATATTTCAGTAAAAAAAAAAAAAAATGAAAAAAAATATATAAATAAATAAATATAAAGTCAACATAGCATTAAGGTAGTCAGAATATATTGACATTTTTCTTGCTTCTTTTTTATTTTAATATTTTCTTTAAAATAAGTACCCCACCATCCCAGGCATACAATATATATAATAAAGAACGACTGTTAGGTACCTGGTATTTAAATCGAAATATGCGTATATAATTTTTACTAAAGGATCCTTTGTATAATAAGAAGTCTTGATGGCAATAATAATAATAAATACAAATATATATGTACATATATATAAAAAAAAATCATTTACTCTTAAATTACAATTTGAATGATATATTACATTCAATTGATATACAGGGTGATTTTTGAGATTACAAAATGATTTAAAAATATAATGTTAAATACAAAAATTAATCACAGACGAAAGTTATTATTAATTTAATAAAATAAAGTCCGGATAGTAATGGTAAATTGAATTCATCTAGTTCGAAAATGGATTTATACACCCAGATATGCTATCATGTCACTAGTGCTGAAATGATTCACTAATTCATTCAACTTTCACAAACAAATTTCAAGATTTATTCAATTTTTATAATAACCTAAAAATAAACAGGAAATATTACCAAGTATATAACTAGCCCTTCAAAATAATAAAACTTTTCATCAAATATTGGTTTCATACAAAGAACTTTCAGACTTGCAGTACTTATTTTCGGACAACATGATTTGCAGTTAATGAATTGACAATTCCTGGGTTTGTGTCTATTTCCATCACAACAACCGACATATTTTAGTTCGAGTAAACTTTTAAGCTAAATATTATAAAATTTGATTACTTAATTACAGTAAAAGTGATCGATAATTGGGATAATAAAGAATAAATATCATAAAATAAATAAAATTAGACCAGAAAAAGTTCCTTTTTAAAACCGGATTGGCTCAATTATATTTTCCTCAATTTCGAAACTATAAAATATTTCTAAAACTGTCAATACTAATAATAGAATTTATAAAAATAGAGAAAAAGTGATCGTTAATAGGATTAATAAGTTATTCAGGCGTCATAGTCATTAATTACAAAACTAAACATAATAGAATTTTAAATAATCATATAATATTTAATTTTAAATACTATTTACATGACATCAATTACTTTGCAAATTATATTATATCGAATCCATTATACGTAACATAATATCCAATTATTTTATTCCCATTTTTTCCTAAAATTACTCCTGTACGTGCACGTATACAATATATTGAAATTGAAAAATAAAATTTAAAATGTTACACATTTTCTTATATATACAATAATAATACTTTCGATTAAGTCCAGAGGACCTGTTAAAAATAAAAAAACCTACTAAACTTATTTATATTCGCCACCATCAACAACAGAGTGAGTCCTTGAATGCCATATATATACACCATTTAAAAAACTTCTCAACTCCGCCGACCTCTTTTGACTTAAATGTAAAATGGCAAGAAATATAAAAATAAAATAAATACAATAATATTAATAAAAAAAAAACGAAAGAAAGAAAAGCACAGAAAAACGCTGATGAATGTACGTACCCATTGAAATTTTTTTTATTTATTTCCTTGGAATTGCTTCAAAATTATAATAATAATAAAAAAAAAAATTTAACGAATAAGTGGGCGACGTTAAGGCAAAGAAAAAGGCTCATATATATCCGAGTAATGTATTACGAATAAAAGTTTTATATTTTTGTTACATATATGTACATATATTTCTTTTCTTTATGCTGATGGATATTTATTTAAATGCATCTCAGGGATTTGATCTGAATAAATATAGGGTGACGTGTATATATAGGGAGAAAAAAAATTATTTAAGTATATAAATTTTTATTCCTTCATATATATTATTATAATTTCAGTATACCGATATGATCCTAAAAATGTACATTATTATAATATAGAAATTCGAATAAATTTATCCTATTTTTAATACTTTATATACATATATATATATCTTGGAGTTAGGTTCAACAGCTATCAATTCATCATTCTTATACGAACAGGAAAAGCATATTATATATAAGAAAATAAGGAAGAATTTTCTTTTTTTTTTACAAATAATTTTTGCTATATATGCAAATATGTACGAGCTCAAATTTGTATTGATAAGGATAATAAGATAATTAGTTTTAGGATATTTGTTTCAGGATATCTAATGAACAAAAAAATTTTTAACCATTTATGATTGATAAAGAAGAAGTTTTCTCATTTTTGTCGGTTATAAAAAGGAGATATATATAATTTTTGATTTTTTTGCGAAATGTAAGGATAATAAAAACCTTGCCATAAAAGAAACCAATATTTTTTTAAATAATGTATAGTTCTCGAACAAACTTTAATTATCCTTTCAAATTTAAAATACCCATCTTACATTTTCAATTAATTATCACTGGATAAATGATAGTTTATTGTTCGTTCCCGTAATAAAAAAATATAATTAGCTCCCTTCGAATTTCTTCAAAATCTGAATGTAAATACAAATTATGAATTCCCAACAAATTTGTCAAATCCATCTCAAACCGGGCTGATGTTAATCAAAATCACCGAAATTTTATACTTAGAATATATAAATATGGAGTTGCATTATAAATGCTAGTAATCTTACTGATTACCTGGGTCACTGTTACAGATCATTATCATTTGTTTACAACCGGAACTTACTGGATCCCTTATATGTTTTATAAGAACTATAATAACAGTTGATTAGTCCTCAAACTTCGAACAATTAATTTTTGGATTCGTAAAAGGGTTTTTCTATATAATTTCACATTTTGTAAAAAATTATTATTATTTATATATTTTAAATTTTTTTTTGAGAAATAACAAAGAAAAATGTATGTTCATATATTAAATCTAATATATTAAATTTCTAATGCTTTATTTGAGCTTGAGGGCAAATAATATATTTTTGTACTATGGTTGTAGCGTGTAAAACTCTTATATTATATACTATAAGCATACGAAAAAAAAATGTACATACGTTTTCTTTATTATATTTAAATAATACACCATCAGGCACAATGGCATATGACATGAAAAGTACATTTTTTTATATATACATATATACATAATATTTACTAGATATATATTTATGTATATGTAATAAATTTATTGTGAATTTTCTTTTCTTTATTTTTTTTTTTTTGTATTCAAAGAAAAAGTTCAAGTACCACACACGATAAGACTTTTTATTTCATATAATATGCCCTTAAAATAGTAGGTACAACATAATACTCCTATTTACTCCTTGATAATATGTTTTGAATATCAAATAATGCTATAGTACTGAACAATATTCTGTACTGAACATTATTCAATCTTCTATGATGAAGAAATTTCATAAGAATTTTTATTATATATATACACAAAATGTCTTGTTTTGTTGCTGGCACTGTTTTTAAGGATAATATATTAAGGTATAACAAAATATCCTTGCTTACGCATTCCCAATATATATAGAAATAATAAACTTCCTTATAAAAAATAGGTATATATATATATATGTGATTAATTCTGCGTATACCAACCAAAAAAAAATTAAATATAGAAGGATAATGTACTAAATTTCATTATTATATAAATTTTCCAAAAAATAATGAAATTGAAGGAAATGTTATTAAATTAGAAAGGATAAAATGTCCTGAATTCTAATTGAAATTTAAATGGAATAGAAATTTTAAAGAAATTATACAAATTATATCAAATTTCCGATGATATATTATTTTATATAAATAAATTGACTTCAAAAATTTGAGAGCTGGAAGCAATACTTAGAAAGATGAAGAAATAAAAAATTAAACAAAAATTGTAAATTTATTAAGAAATTATATAATTATTTTTGTAGACATTTTTCTTCTATACAACTCACAACCTTAGTTCTAGTTTTACTGTGCCTTATTGGCGGGTTTAACTGCAGAATCAACTCTGCATTATAAGCCAATTTTATTAGTTAAAAATTGGCTGAAAGATATCTTTTAATGGTTTGAACAAGAAAACAGAGTTTATTACTGCTTCTAAACTGGATTCTAGAAGTGTATCATCAAATTTAATCTGAGAATCTTCATTTTGGTTTTAAAACCTTCATATTTGATAGTGACTTGGACTCAGTCTGTTTTGCTAATCAAAATTAGGGAAAATATGTATGAGAATGTAGTGACTAATATCACCTAATTAACTGTCAAAATAGAAATCTATTGCAGTGCATCAGTAACAGCTAGTTTTTTTTTTTTTATTAATTTTAGCTAAAACTAATTATTGTAATTTTTTACCAGATGGTCTTCAAATGCCATTTTTAATAATTCAACATAGCTAAGTGAAAAACTTATACACCTATCCCCCGATTTACACGGTACTTTTTTTACACGGTTTCACTTTTACACGGTTTAAAAAAAAAAAAAAACGGTAACAAAATTTATATATTGTGACATGACTATAAAAAATAACAAAAACGGGGAATTCCCAAAAATGCAGCATATACATTGAGTTAACATTTCACAATAGCTTTCATATTACATAATTAGTTCAGTCTATGGTCGGAAGCAAAAGCGTGCAAATCGTTGAGTTTTTTCTTATAATTTTTCAAAATACTTTTTCAAAATAATTAAATATTAGTTTATTTACACAATCAGTAGTGTTAAAAAAATTATTTTTATTACAATTTTGAAATTTGGAATAATTACTTACATACATATAAGCGTAAGTAATAATTCATAATTTTTGAACCACTTTTATTAATTCGGTGTAAACGTTTAATAGGTTTATGATGTTTTAATATTCATTTTTAATTTACGTTTTAACAAATGATTTTTTCATTTACCATTAAATAAATGAATCATTTTTAATTTCTGTGTAAATAAATATCTAAATTATACACATTTGATCGCTTTTTCGATTTACACGGTTTTTCATATTAAAAACAAAAATTTCGATTTACACGGTTTTCTGAGGAACCAATCTTCCGTGTAAATCGGGGGATAGGTGTACATTTTTAATGTTCCTTAAAAAAAAATATTTTGATTAAATTAGCAGTTTTTTTTTTGTTTCAAATCCATTTTTAATTTGCAATAATTTCCTATTCAATATTTTAAATATCCCTTTTTAGTCTGTCTAATTACCTAATTATCGAAATATAAGATAGCTTTTGTATAGTAGCAGGACATAATAAATATTGATATTATGCCATTTAATCGTCAAGAGAAGTACCTTAAATTGGATAATTAGCAAAAAAAAAAAAATAATAATACAAATTTCAAAAGAATACCAATAAAAAAGTCAGTCTGATATAAAAAAAGGAAGCTAAATCCTATTTTCATAGAAATTTAACGACAAGCCTAGTGAACCTTTTTTTTTTATATAAGAAATTAAATTTACCAATTTCAATTTTATTTCTTCTCAATATTTCCCTAATTCGTAAAACTCTTATTATTATTATTTCCATCCTTTTCTTTTTCTGTGTATTACTTGACTTGTTATTATAATTCCATAAAAAATAAGGATATTTTTTTGTTCATGGGGTTAAATTAAAATAAAAAAAAATGGTCAGGGATAAATACTCTCATCGTTTTATTAATTTTTTTTTTTTAAAGTGAGATACATTTTTATTTCATGAATTTTTAATTTTTTGTATAGCCCCGTAATCATTTTTCTTCGAAACGTTTTACAATTTTGAAAATTGTTTCTTTTGGTTCTTTTTGGGTGGTAAAATGTTGAAATTGAGATGATTTTTGCTTAATAAAATATTAAGAAGCTTTTAAGAACCCTGAATTTATAAAGAACCATAAAATAACTTGGAAATTAATTTTTTTTTTTGTTTTAAGTAGTAAAAAATTAATAAATAAATTGAAAGTAAAGATGGAAAAAGAGAGAAAATTTTAATTGATAAATTACAGAAAATTTAAATATGAACCTACGTCAAATAAGAGAATTTTCATTCCCCTGATATTTTTTAGTATAATTTGTATTATATAACCGGTTATTAAAGGTAATGCCTGCGTAGTGAGTGGGTGGTTACCAGTATGCATAAAATAAAGGATTTTTTTTTAACAAATTTTTTATTTCCCGAAATTAGGTGCAAATTATTATATGATACTTATTTATTTCGTCACACCAATCAGTACAAATAAGTAGAAATATTTCTTAAATACCAAAACTAAATCTTTCGTATACTCTAACATTGAATATTGTGCTAAATAACTACAAAACAACCCGGAAAAAAATATATATTATAACAGATCCTTAGAAAAGGATATATGACATATTCATATACAATAGAAAATAATAATCTTTTATTCTGCCCAACAATGTTTTGTTTAATCAAATGAAAAAAGAAAAATGTATAAATTTCCTACATTTTATCCAAAAAAATTTTGTTCAAACCAATTTATTTAATTTTGTATATATACGAATACACTTATAAATATTGAGATATACATAAACTAAAAGATTGTTTGCCAAAATACCAAAAAAAAAAAAAAAATACTAAACATTTTTTTTTGTTGTTGTCAGGATATAAATTCTTATTTTTGGTTATTCTTCAAAATTTATTTAAAAACTATATGTGTTGCATACCAAAATACTTTCTTTTTTTTTTTGCGAAATTATTTACATTTTATAATGAGTTTAGGATATAGAGAAGAAACCTTTATGCATAACAAAATATATATATACAAACTACAGTTAAACCACGAATGTTAGATGAATAATAATCTAAACAAATCCTCGTCAAAGAGAAAGGGTATCAGTTTCCTTGGCAAAGATCTGTTCACCATTAGGTAATCCAACCAAATCAGTCGCAAGAATGATATAAATTTTCGAATTAATATTTTTAATCAGACCATTATTTATGATATTAATTTTGACAGTTGTAAATTGAGTTATGCTTATGAATTTAATTGTCACAATTATGTATGATCTAAGAGTTATAATATGGAAACTAAATAGTTGTTCCTCTTACGAGGTAAACGGGGCACTGTCTGATCTGTCTAAGGATCCCGTATAACCGTGACATATCTGTATGAATCCCAAAGTAAAAGAACTTCATTTACAAGTGCCCGGCGCTATCCTGAGCTAGTAATTGCTCCCGAGGTAAATACTATCTTACGAATTAAACAATCTAGACTGAAAACTACATACGAAAACCGTACATTTTCTGAACGGCACAAGATGAAACTAAAATAACCACATCCATGCAAGGCTTCACGAAAATGTGTGGTAGCAAAACGATACTAAAGCGTGCTAGAATCTAATGCTAGCCACACGAACCAACGCAACCAGCCACTAACAGACGAAAATTGACCCACAAATTGTAGGCACCATTTAAAAAATTGTGATTTTACTGTACTAAATAAAAAAAACAAAATTGCTATGCAAAAAAGGATCTCTTTTAGTATCCTTTTTTTTGTATGTATCCTTAATATTTTCTTTTTTAACTCTATATATGTATATATATATATATGATAATTTATCAATTTGTTGTGCTTACTCAGCTTTAAAAAAGCTTCGATTTATATAAATATATATATACATAAAAAAAAAATTCTCCTTAGATTTTGTTCTGTTTTGTTTTAAATATTCGGATGGTGTTAAATGGATGGTTTTGGTATCATACATAATAAAAAATTGGTTTGGTCCCAACATTTTTTTTTTCCTTTACGGAATGAATAAAAATGTTAAATATATTTATAAAAAAAACAGTAACTAAAATGCTCCTTTATAAGTAACTAAAATGACAATTAATTTTAAATAAAAATCCTGGTTTTTTTGAAAATGATTTTGAAATTTGAAATGTTTTTTTTACAAGAATTTATGATGTTACATTTTAGCTGTTCGAAAAATTTTAGAATTCATTTATTTAATATATTTTTATAGATTTTAGATATTGCTGATTTAGGATAAAAATATCATTAGTCTGCCTAATCATAATTATAGCACCGATTTGCAGAACCTTATCTCTTAACAAGATCGTATTTCATCTAATATTCACTGAAATCATTTCTTATTCTAAATGTTACCATTTTGTTTTTCCATTATAAATAATCTAAAAACTAGAAAATTATTTTGTACAATAAAATTTTGAAAATGATAATTTAATAACAAACTTTACAATTAAAATTTCATTGTGCCCGGAAAATTAATTTTCCTAAATTTCAAAGAATTTTATGGAATTTTTACAATGTATTATTATATAAAAACTAGAAAAATTTATATTTTAAAATTTCACTCAACAAAAATTGACAAAAAAAAACCCCAAAAATTTTACCTTAAGTTAACAAAAAAAAAAAAAAAAAATTATAAAAATTTCCTTTTAAACATTTAAATTTTTGAAACCGCTATTCATGAAAACTGAATGGGAAATAATTAAATATAGAAAATCCTATAATATTTAAGAAAATTCTTTTGTTTAAATATAATAATATAAATTTAGGCCAAAAACTTAATATCTCCTCATCAGAGTCCTGATGGCACTATATTAAAGTATACTACATTCAAAAATAGTGTCGAAAATATATAGAAACCAAAATAAAACAATATAAATTATTTGTTCTTTTGAACAAATATAACGTAAAGCTGAGGTGTACGATGTACGTAATATAAATATCTTCAAAAATAAAATTATTATTTTCAATTGTTATAAAAACATTTTTTATATAATCGTAACAACAACACACCTTTTAGCTAGTCCCATAAGCAAGGTAAAAGGAATTTATTAAAATGAGCATTGTATATATAAACATTTTTATATTTCATATTTTCCACAAAGAAAAACCACATTTATTTTTTTTTTCAGATGCATTCAAGGACAAAATGAAAAATTCAGAACAGGAGAGAAGAAACAAAAAAAAAATAGCACTAATATTAAATGAAACATAAATGTATTTTTTGACATACAAAATGAAAGTCTTAAAAAGTGGTTAAAAGTTCTGGTAAAAACCACTTGTTCTTTTTATATTCCATTTCTTACCATTTCAATTTTTTTTTTTTTGCTTAATTGCATAGGGAATCATTTTTGCGGTGCAAGTTACATAAAAAAAACTGTGCAGCAGGTAGTATTTCAGAACAGTTTCATATTTATAGGAATTGAAATAATAGATGACTTTATATTACTTAGGTCAAACAATTTCATTTTGTGATCGTCAAAATAAAAAAGTCGTTAGATGAATTACTAAGGCATGGAGACTGTTTTAGGTTATCAAAAATTTACTAAACAATGATATAGTCATGGAAAATATAAAATATATCTTCGATATCGCCATTTTACCGGCATTGGCTAACGGCTCTCAAACATGGTCCCTCACGACTAGAAACATGGAAAAATTGAGAATATGCCAACGATCGATGGAACGATCTATGTTAAAAATAAGCCAATGGACTCAAACAGAAAAATTACCATACGAGAAAAATCAAAATTTATAGATGCAATTCAGCGTACCAATGAATTGAAATGGCGATAAGCCACGCGATATTGCAAGACCTAAAGATGGACAAATATAACTACAAATTGGAAGCCAAGTGGGAAGAGGAAAATGGGTAGGCAGAAAAAAAGATGGGCTGATGAAATTAATTCAACTGGCTCAAAATAAATTGGAATGGATCTTGGGGGAGGCTTGTTAAATGTTTCGATAGAAGTAACTACATGAAATTAAATTTTTTTTATTTTATTTTTAAATGGAATATTTAAACAAGTTTAATTTAATGAATTGTAAGAATTGTATTAATGAACCTTTTTTTCTTCTTTATATACAAAATTTGAATTTATATTAATAGAGTGTTATAAGCTTATAATAATAATAATAATTCGTTTTGCACCAATTTTGCATCAGTTTAATATTTTGCAGAGTTAGTTTTAGGGAATATGCTAGAATCTGTAGTGCTATTGCCTTTATGTACCGAAACACTCTTCTAGTCTGTCAATACATTAATTCTCTGTTTAATTCTTTCGAATAGCTTAGATTCTTGAATTTTCCTCTTTACGTTATAATTTTCAATTCTTGCTGATTTTATCAATAGCTGAAACATTAAATAACAATTTGTAAATGTTTTACAAAGAACTTGACGAAAGAACTGACAGAATTATGAAAATAATGAATTAGTTATATTACCTTCAACACAAAAAAGAACTACAACAAAAATTGAAACCAAAGACGAGATGGTTTTGAAAATCCCCAACACAATATTAAATTTTATATATTATTATTATATCCTTGTTGTCCCTTTATTTATATGTACGTATATAAAATAATTCTTTTACTGCAACATTTTAATATTTGTATACAATTTTTTATTTTGTTGCTATTGCGAGATGTGAATTTAAGAACAATTATCCTTGTTGCAGTTATATACATTGTAACCCTTTCAGAAAATGGTTTACCCACCAGCATCAGCAAAATAATAATAAAAAAAATATATATATATAAAAAGGATTTTTTTTTTTTTAATAACAACAATTCAAAATAATAAAAGGATATTAAGTGTGCACATGTTAAATGTTTCTTAAGATAAGTTGTTTCCTGGAAAACATTTTATATTTTTCAATAACCTGACGGAATGTGTGTCTGTATATGTTTTTTTTTGATAAAGTGTGTGTATCTTTTATATATATAATATTTAAGTCAAATGTATAGAAATAAAGTTAAATTGTAGATAAACAACATAAAAAATGAAATTGAGTTCAACATGATAATAGTAAAATGATTATAAGTTTATATACATTTTAGAATGAAATAATTTAGTTCCGTTTTTAACAGCAAAGCAAAAAAAAATTAATGTTTTGATGGGTTTCCATTTTCCAAGTAATAAATACTACAGTAATTATGTTTAAAAATCATTTATATATTCGTCCTTGATTTGATATTTTTGAGAAAAACAAAGTTGAATTAATTATAATTGAAATTTTTTAAATAAATCGGAATTTAAACATTCTATTTTACAAAAAATATGGTAAAATTCTTATATTTCTATTAAACATTACTGAAATATGAAGAAGGTAGATACCGAATTTTTAGATTCATTGAAAAATCAAGTATTTTAATTTAATTCTTTCATGTATATGAGTGATCCAGTATTAATTTTATGAAACGAACATGATTTTTTGAAGGTGGTCGGAGTCTCGCATTTAATTTATGAACTTTTTTATTTCAAGGACATAACTGAGTATTTTACCGAAATTGGAATGAAATAGCTTGAATCCTTCGCCTGATTATTGTATTAATATTATGAAAACTTAGATTATGGTAACAACTAAGAATTTTTGGGGTTGAAACAAGAAGAATTCGATAATCTAAATTTGATTGGATCGTTTTTTAGTAAAGCTTCGAATAATGTTGTTTTAAATTTTCTAGAAATTGTAGTTTCGGAAAATAAACGATAACTGACTGATGACAATGTCGAAAGCTTAAGATATTTTGTACTATGATCTTTAGTATTTGACACATGCATCAAGTCTAAATCATTCACAAAAATCTCATTCATTCAAAAAATCAACGAATAACAAATCTTTGGTTTTTCTAATTTAAACAAACTATAAGAATTTTCTTCATTTTTATATACTTCATATAAAACGCTGAACCAAAAATTTCTTATAATAAGATGAATAATTTCATTATTCAATTTTTATCATTCAAATCTCAGTATAAATATTTATCAAAATTTAAATTATATGTAAAAAAAAAATGTAAATATATATTTATTAAAGTTATTTATAAAAAAAATATATCCTAGAGAAAGAAATCTTATTTCATAGTTAAAACCGAATTCAAAACTGACCACAATCCAAACAAAGGAAAAGTAAAAATAAAAATATTTAAATATAGAATCTAAAAAGGTGACGTATTTATTTATCTAAAAAAAATTTGAACTCATCTCATTTAGCATATCTTTACAAAATGAAAAATTGTATTCAACAGCAAAAAAATAAACACAAACCTCATTTGAAAATTTAAAAAGGACAAAGGATAACAATTCCAAATATTATTATTTATTTTTTTCAGATACCAGACTATATTTCCGAAGTGTTGGGTCATTGTAGTGTTTTTTTTTTTATTTTATTTTCACAATTTATAGCGAGCCTTTTCATAATATTTATACCTAACAACAATAAGGAGAAGGATTCAAGCTTCAATAACTGGTATAGAAAAAAAGAAATTTAAAAAATATTTTATTATTTTAAAAGGAAATTGCAATTTGATAAACGGAATCTGTAAAAGAATAATCCTTTTTTTGATATAGCATAAAACCATTTTCTTTTTTCTCATTTTTTAATCGTATATTTTATATAAATATTTTTGAAATTATTATTTATGACGATTTGCATTTGAATTTTTATAAAATGAAGGAATAAAAAAAAGTTATTTATAAACATTTTTTTTAGCATCAATTCAATAAATATAAGAATCCTTTGTGAAGGATTCAGAAATTTTAGAATTATTGTACGTAAAATTAAAAAAAAAATATATAATAAAAATATTATTATTATTTAATTTTTCTGTTTTTGTTTTATCTCTAAGATAATAAAATTTTAATGTAAAAGATTTCTAAAGATTGTTTTCCATCATTTTTCATATCAGTTTATATTCGTAGCGTGAGAACTTTGAAGATTTGAAGGAATTCACTAACTGATTAACCAAAATAATTCGATAGAGATAATAAAGAATGATGTGCAACATGTAATTACGTTTAGTTAATATACCAATTTTTTTGTAAATTTGCCAACGATTCAACTTCAAAATGTTAAGGACATTTTTTTAGTTGATAGAAATCCATGTATTTTTCTAGGGATAGAAAATACGAACATATATTTTTTCCCTGTAATTTGATCAACGAGATTCAATATTGACAGGATCGTATATAAATCATAGTACAAATTATTTAGGCTCCGGGAATTCCAGTCAAAAAAAAGTTCATCAAATTTTTTGACTGAAATGCCTTTTAAAGAAGGAACTTCAGTCAAAACAAACGGAATTTCGGTCAGAAAAAAGTTTGACTGAATTGCCTTTTTTGTATTTGCAGTGAAAACCCTTCCTTCAGATTTTTTTTTTTTTTGACTGGAATGGCTTTTTTCGGAAAAGGGTGTAAAGAAATCTCTTCCCGATAATAATAAAACATCAAACATTTTACTGATGGATATATACTATTCTTACTGTCAAACTAGTCAAACTTCCAAAAGGAATCCCAGTCAAAAAAGTTTTGACTGAAATACCTTTTCAGTTTTTTGATTAAATATCCTTCTGAAAAGGCAATTCAGTCAAAAATTATTTTGACTAGGATTCGTTATTATTTTGACTAAAATTCCCTTTTTTTAACTGAAATGTTTTTGACTGGTATTCCTTGCACCATTATTTATAGCCCCCACTGTTTACTTTGTCGTATTCTGTGTAAACTCTATCTACAATTTTTCAGGATACGAATGGATGGATATAAACAGCAGAACATGCGTTAGATTCATTACATACCATTTTAAACTACATGTGAAAAGTCACTCTCGTCATGTCACTCAATTTAAATCATTTTATATTAAACATTATCAAATTTATATTGATCATGATAATTTGTCAATTCAATTTGTATCCGAAATAAGAGTTTTATTGTTTTTGTAAAAAACATGTTTAAATTATGTATTAAAATTATAAAAAAAAATATTTAAATGCTCTATCAACTATGATAAATAAATTAATTAACATAAACATTTTTATATAATTATATATAATAAATTCATGATAAAAATAATTGTTAAATTGAACAATTTCATATTTCATATTAAAAAGTTATTTAATTTGATTTATTTAATACGATATTATTATAACTAGATGAATATAAATATTATAATATGTACAATAATTAAATAATTGGTTAATATATTTTGACAAGTTAATCGATTATTGATAATAAAAAAAATTATATTTATGTCCATTTTTTTTAATTTATTTATTCGCTAAATAAAATATAAAAATATTTAGTGTCCAAATTATATCATTATGTCCATCCTGTCATTTACATAATTGACCTATAATTTTACTTTAAATATAATTAATAAAATCAAAATAAATAAAATAAAATTTATCGAATCAACCAAAAATTATGAACAAAAAAGGATTGAATAAAATAAAATAAAAAAAAAATTGTTTATGACAATATTCGTAACATATAATCATATCCTTTTTTTTACAAGTTAATATACTTCCAAATTTGATATCTTTATTTTTTCTATTCAAAATCAAATCAAAGATCCAAATTGGTCATACAAGATTATCCAAAAATAATAATTCAAATTAAATTTGAAATATTACTTTTCTGATTACGACGAATAATCCACAACAAACATTTTCTGATTATTCCAAAATTTTATAACAAGATATTCAGAATAAAAAAATATTACCATCGAATAATTTTTATTTTGTACAGAAAATAAAAATCTTTTGCCCAAAAAGTTGGTATACTTTCAACTAAACTAGTCAATTTGAAGAAATATCATTTGAAGAAATTTGTTAATTTTTCACAGAAATGACTGTTTGACTACATTTCTCCTCACACTGAGGACTAAGCTGAGTACTAAACAAATGATTGTATAACAATCATATCGACGGTTCGCGTAACAAATTAACCTCAATCATATTTCTTCAATGACCAAAAATGATTTCAATCAAAATTGATATTTTAGAATTGCATTATATTTAACATTAAATTTACATTTCTTTAAGTAACATAAAATTAATATTTTTTTACTGAGCAATAAAATATTAATCCCTATTAAAAAATCTACTATAAATAAAAAAAATAAAAGATTTATTTTACGTGATTTATTTCCAGAGGCCAAAGATAATACTTTATAGGTTAAACCAAAACAAAAATCATTCTCCCTAGAGAATTTATCTTAAAACAACAAAAAAAAGGACACATGGATATGTGTGGCCTTTGTGGTTATTGACCAATGATATCAAATTACTTTTTTATGCTGATTTAGCATAAAGTTACACTCAGGTATTTTTCATAATGTATAAGGAGAAAGGTTAAAAAAAAAATCGGTTTTGGTATATAAAATTTTTGTTTTTTTATCTTAGATTCTTGAGCTTTACCTGTTTTTGGTTGATCTTCTTATATATATTATAGAATAGGACCAAAAAAAAAAAATTGGTAAAAAAAATGTTAGGCGACATTTAAGGATATATTTGTATAAATTTTTGCGCATATACAGTATTTATAGCTTATTCGTCCCTTTTTATATTACATATAAAAATATATCTCATTATTTAATATAATTTAAACGTGACAGGCACAAAAAATAAAATAATTTTTGTTATATAAGAATTTGTTTCCTGCTCTGTTTCCTAGCTCTCCTGTGTGTATAAAATTTTATTTACAACATATTTAGTGCGTCCTAGTTTGAGTAGTTTTTTTTGTGGACACACAATTTCCATTTTTTTTAGAAGTATTCTTTTGTATAACAGAAGAAAAAAAACTATAAGGAAAGCAAAAATAAAAATTGATTATTGAAGGTATTAACAAGGAAACCAAGAAAAAAAAAATCCTAATAAGATTTTTTTTTTATATATTTAGGTGTATTCTTGTTAAATATCCTGATCCTGACAAGAATATTAAGTTTTTTGTTCTTAATTTATTCCTTTAATACAGTTTAGTTACTACACTAAAATATTGAAATTAGGAATTTACAAATATTTACAACAAAAAATAATACCATTTTTGTATTATTAGTAAACAAAAACAAAAAAAAGGATCAATTCAAAATTATTAATATTTAAAGCTACAAAATTGATTTTGTTTTTGTTGTTTTAAATCCTTGAAGTAAGGATATTAAAATTTTAAGGGTAGATTTAAGATTAAAATCTCATATTTAAAATTTATATAACAATTTATTAAATACCGATTATGATATACATACATACAATATATACATTTTTTTATAAATCCTTCCCATTTTATCCTTTAAAATATCTCTGTTTGTTGTTTACAGTATAATATTTTTAGAAAATATTAAATTTTTCATCTTTCGATTTTTATTTCGGATCATGGATATATAAAATAATATTTAATATATAAATTTATATTGTATATATATGATAAGGTCCTTGTATATCCTTTTGAAATCCCAACAATTAAGATTTGCTGAATTATAGACTTTCTAAAGGTTAAAAAAAAATTGGTACGTTATTTCTTTAGTACTATACCTATTTAAATTACTACCGAAACCAATTTTGTTTAAAAAATCGGACTTAGTGCTTGTAAAGTCATTTTTCTGTCTAGTCATCTGGCTATTCATTTAAGAACTCTTTTTTTAAATATATTACATAATTATGTAGTTCGAAATTAAATAATTATATATATACATTTTTTGCCGAAAAGCAGCGGTATAGAGTACCTAAAAAACTATTTACTTATTGTACTCAAATTAAGTAAAATTTCCAATAGATGGCACTGCTAGTATTATATGACTTATTTAAACTAAATTTATAACACTCAAATTAGCTAAATACAATTGTCGGTACTAAATTTGTACTGCAGGTACCATGAGTGCCACAATTTTTTTTACTGTCGGTAATTAAATTAGTACTGTACGAAATACGACATATGGCATACAATCAATTCTCAAAACAATATTAAATGGTTGTACCAAAATTATCTAAGTACTTAATATAATTACCGGTACTACTCAATTGTGTTAAAACAATATAGGGTACTACCGAATACTCTATAGAGGATTTACATTTAAGTACTCTAATTGGAACTGTCCAATAGATGAAACTAAAGGTACTATGAATACTAAAAAATATATTTTCTGTTGGTACTCAAATTAGCCAAATACAATATTAGCCTAAGTTTCTATAGAGGTAGCAAATAATTATGTAAGTATTGTACAGTACAGTTTTGCTATCTATACATAGAATTATTTTTGTTGTTTTTGCATAAATATTATAAACACAAGAAAGGAAAAACAATTTTACTTTTATTTGGTTACATCTGGGCCAAGGGTTATAAATTTAGCATGTTTTTAATTTGCTTCATGATTTTTATTTTTCTTGTTAGTTAAATATTCTTTTCCGAGGATTTCGAACAAGTGTACTTTAAATTATATTTTATTTCATAAGTAAAATTATTATTTGTATCTATTAAAAAAAATTTAAGCTTCTGTTCTTATATATTTTATAAATATTAAAATTACAAAATTTCGGTTAATTATTTTAATTTTGGGTTGGAAAATTAAGTTGTTCTAGTTTTTAGTTATTATTATATAAACTTGAAATGTTTTTGGGTAGAAAATTAACCAACATAACCTCAAATAAATGGATAAAATTGAAACTTTTATTTATTTTTTCATTTTCTTTTCTATTATAGTCGTCCTATTTATTAAAGAGTTTTTCTATTTTGTAAACAAATTATTT
Source organism: Rhamphomyia laevipes (assembly GCA_963920725.1). Classification (NCBI taxonomy): domain Eukaryota; kingdom Metazoa; phylum Arthropoda; class Insecta; order Diptera; family Empididae; genus Rhamphomyia; species Rhamphomyia laevipes. The sequence continues at coordinate 15,926,891 of OY987258.1, forward strand.
TTAATTGGGTTAATGACGTATACGGTTTTTGTTAGATTTAAAATAATGATCATTTTACGTATAGATAATATTATTATTATTATTATTTACGGAGAAAAATACGAAAAACTTTAATTTTATATTTTGTAACTTTATGTTTTTAAATTACGATTTTTGGATACCTACATCTTTAAATAATATCAATTTTATTATACATGGACTAGAGTTTTGGTTTTTATTGAAATATTTTAAGTAGGTATATTTTAGTTTGCCCGAACTTGGTTAATTGATATGAATGTTAAAATTATCTTATATATGCACTAAAAAATTTAATGCAATTACCTGTCTGCAATACAACGTCAAAAAACGAAAGCGCTAATCACCTTATTGCGCTCGCAATGCAAGACAACAGTCCTCACTGGACACTGCGAACATGCGCGAGGCTCGGACTAATCGTGAGTGATCAATGCAGAAACTAGACTTAGAGCTCGTACTCTAGGACTACCCAACTCTGAAAGAGGTTTCGAATTGCTGCACTAGGAAACTCCTTAAGTTTGCTGATATTACGAAATCCTTCGAATTACTAGACAACCCCTCAGCACTCACTCAAAGTTAGTTATCCATAAAAGTGGTACTGCTATGGACCCAGTATGGTCTATGCGAGGCTCTGCCGCTACTATAACCTAACCTAACCTATCTGTCTGCAACATATCCACAAATCTACATTTGAATAAGTGACATTATTGTATATTACGACACGGCATCAAACAATTGCATACCTAAAATTGCATTATATAATAAGAACAATTGTGGTAGAATTGAAATTTCGAATGAAATTATTGAGATTTTCTGCATTTTTGTCCTGGCATCAGATAATTTAAATCAAAAAGAAGTATTTGAGGTTTGGTAAAGTAGGAATCGAACTATATATTTAATTATTATTTGATAAAATTGATAAAATGTATTAATTCTGTGTGGATCACAAGTGAAATATGAAGACCTCTAGCACCATATCATTGCAAATATTCGTAATGTGTAGATATTTGAGAGAAGTTAACAACAATTTTGTTATAGTGTGGATTATTCAAAATTATTAAATTTAACAAATATCTTCAATAAATAATTAATAATTTGTTAAGTGATTATAGTTTTACCATAAAAAATAATACTAATTAATTCAATTTTGTTAAATAACTAATTTTATAATAAAAACTATATTAAACTAAATATTTTAGCTGATTATAATTAATATCAGATTATCATTTTGTTGAAATATATTTATTTTGTAAACAAATCCATTCACAATAATTATACTTAAAAACCAAAAAAAAAAACCATATTTAAAGACCACAATTTTGCGTGTTCAAATTTTTTGTCCCTGAAAGAGGAATCCGCCTATGTAAAAATCTCTAATCAAATATATAAATTTTTCAATAATAACAACAAAATATATTTTCCTACAAACATTATATACACAGTGTTAACATATTTAGTACTTACTATATATAACAAGTAAATATTTATTATTGTGGAACGATATTATAACCAAAAAATACACAAAAACTGACAATAATTAAATATAAATAATAATACAACTGAAAAAAAAAATAGGGTTAGAAAATAATTAGCTTTTCAAGGACTTTTTTGATAAACATACAATCAATTATTAAGACTTTTTGTCTGTCCGTCCGTTGTAAAACTTTTTGAATCTTTATTTAACATAATAAAATATTGACCTAAATTTTTAAATGAGCAGGTCAAGTGTGAGATTCCGGAACTAGACCTATTTAAGAAACTTACATACAATAGGCGGCGTAATGTATTCACTCAGACATTTTTTTTTATTGGAAAGTAGTAATTTAAGATAGTAAATATACAACACTATATGTAATAGACCTCACGTAAAATGTAGAACGAGTAGAATAAAGTATTTAAAATAAGTGTAATTTCAATTTCTGCCACTAGAGCGGTTAAGTTTTTCAAAATATATATGTTACAGTTAAAGTGTACACAGCAGTCAATGTGTACACTGAATTATATTCAAACCTTTCCCATATAAAATTTCATAGAATTTCCACCTAATGTTAGTTACCCAAATTAAAAACGTAATAAAGAGCAGAACGAAATGGTGATAATTTAATATTAATTTTTTCCGCTATGAGTCGCTACTACTCTAAAATTATAAAATATTTATTTCTGCATTTTCTTCGAATTTTTATTTTATATACATCAACATCTTGCGGAAGAAATATTTTCTTATATTTTTCCAATAGATGTCACTGGAACCATATTTAGAATACTTGATATCTATAGGTCTCTGGAATGTTGCTTAAAATATTATAGACTGTTCTTAAAATCGTACAAATGAATAATAATATGAAATTCAATTATTAGTAGATTAGTACTAAAAAAAGCCCTTTAATATGAAACTAGTGCACAGGTAGTTCTTTGCTTATAAGGCATATTTTTTTATTTACAATTTCTATCGAAATTTCTATATACAAATATTATATAGCATAAGAATTAGTATTATGATTATTATTTGGGAGTTATTCTACTCGTATTATAATATTTGTATATTATGTTTATAAACATGTACTCGAACATGTAATACATTTTAGCTTTAAGGATATTTTCCCATAGGTAAATATAAACTGGTGGTTGTACTTGTTATTGTTGTATATATAGAGATGATTCTCATTAATGGTATGTTTCAACACCTTCAAAATAAATATAGCAATGATAATACTATAACTAAGTATAATATTAACAAACAAATCGCAAAGGATAAATAAAAAATTTCAAGGTAAAATAAAAAAAAAAATAACAAGGAAAAATCTTATTTTAGATATAACAAAATTGTATATATGTAAACTTATGTGTATATACTGTGTCAGTTATAAAAGCCCAACGATTCTGCTTATTTAGCACTAATATCTAGAGGCATTTACTTTGTTATTGCTGTTTTCAGTCTTGTACTCTGTTTTGAAGAGTGTTAAGAAATGAAAACCTAAATTTTTTATAAAGGTACGGTATACTTACTACATAGGTTTAGGTACACATTTAGTTTTGGATATTTATTGTGTAAAACCGATTTTTTCTTTTGGTTTGGGTGTTGTTTTTTGGTTGGTTTTATATTGAAATAATATATTTGTGGTTACTTGTTTACATGAGAAAATCTGTATAGCAATTATTATTGGTTTCATTCAAGTAATTTAATCTCAGATATATAAATTTTGTTTTCAGTATAATAGATATTTCTATATACTATAAGATTTTTTTTTTTTAATATATTTATGTGAATGTTACCAAGGATATGAGATTAGAAGGTCACTGGGGGTGAGCAAATTGACTGACACAACACGTAAGCTCACAAAAGAATATTGAAAACATTTATTAAAAAAAAAAAAACCAACAAAAAAGTAAAATGAATTTATCTTATGAATTATTTGTAAAAATAAATGTACAACGAATATTTACTTGAAGTCTGTACAAAAGTTTCACAGCAATTGATTTAAATAATTGAATAAATATATTTAACTTTAATTTTTAGTATTACTTTTAATTTAAATTAATTTTTTTCATTCAAAATAATTATTATTGTAATTAATTAAATAAATTAATTTTTGTTTAAATTTATATGTGTAATTAAATATATTGTAAATTGTTTGAATTAGGCGAAGAAATAAATAAACACCAATTATCTTAAATAACATAACACAATCAGAATTATTTTAATTAACCTTTATTAATTCTAATTTGTTATAAGTTTAGTTTTGTGTCAAATTGAGTACAACCCATCACTAAGTGACATTTAATACTAGGCCAATATAATGGGTCCATAAATATCACAAGGCCACTAGTGATTTTACTGAATCTATGGTAATTTATTTAGAAATCTTAACATCATATGATCTACAAAATAATAAAGCATTTTGCGTACAACTTTAACTACCGCATTGTCAGTACTCTTGGCCATTTTATCTAATTGACACTGAAATTAAATATCAGTCATACAATTTCTTATTAAATTACACAAATGTAATTTTAAATTATAAAATATTTATTATTATACAATTTCATATTCACTTTTTATATATCAAATCTCTCGAGATACTTTCCAAAACGATTTCAAATTAGATATTCTTTAATTTGACTAAATAATTATAATCCTTAAACTTATATCCAAGAAATTGTGTTGCAATATCACCATAAAAAATAAATAAAATAAAAATGATATTGTTATTCAAAAATTCCAACTTTGAAGACTGATTTACAAAGGAAATAAATTGTCTACTTCACTACACATTTTTCTCCAAAATTAAGGTGTAAGGTTTTCGAAACACCTTTCAATTTAGTAAATTACATATAAAAATATATATTTACATATAATATATAATCAGATATTATACCGTCACTATTTTTTTATCCTTGCAATTTAGATTTTGTATAAAATAAGGATTTTATGTAATAGTAAAATTTGAATGTAATGTTTCCTTCGAATATTTATTTTTTGAATTTTTTATGTGTGTTACAAAAAACTGATTTCAACAATGTTCATTTTATATATAAAGGCACGAATATTCCAAATAAAGATTAGTGTAAAAGTAAAAAAGTTAAAAAAAAAATATTTTACATACCAGATTTAAATAATAAGAGTTAAAAATGTAACAAAAATAAACTTATATGAACAAAAAGTTAAGAAAACATAACGTAAATTTGTCAAATGAGTAGTTAAGTGATGTATATGCATTTTTAGAATATTTTGAATTAATAATGATAGTAAATATAAATATAAAATATCAATTATATTGTTAGAGTGTAGATCAGTTGTTATCAAAAAAGTAGAAAGTATTTATTTAAAATAAATCTTGATTTTGTGTCATATGAAAATTTACCAAATAAATGTATGTATACTTTATTTTGTGTTACATATGACAAATTTACATGACTGTTATTATACAAATATTAAAAAAGAATTGAAAACGTAATTTCTAAAAATTGTAACTACTTCTTTGTCGATTATTTACTCCAAATTTTATCGTCCACTTCCTGATACGATAAATTATATATTTAAATATAACTACGTTAATACTGAAGATTAAATAGAAATTACTAAATTATTTGTTACATATAAAAACTAATTTGTACATATAAGTTTTTTCAAGACCATGAGAGCTTTAATTTTCATATGTGAAGCTTTAATTTGTAATTTTCAAATCAAAATTTTCCTAAAACTAACAAATCTGCATATACAACACTTGAGCATTGAGTTGATGAAATTTTAAATAAAAATTTATATTTTTATGGAAAATGCGAAAAATATTCTTACGAGTTTTTTTATTTTTCGTTGTTTATTTTGGAGGGCAAAATCATATTTGTAAAATAATAAAAAGTTCTTTCAAAATTTACATAATTTTTTTTACATGATCAAATTTGTTCTTCACTTATTCTGTTTTCCATTGAAATGAAATGTTAAATTTTATTTAAAAAAAAAAAATTTAATAAAAAAATATTTAAAATAATATTTTTTTAGTTCTTGTAAAAATGAGAATTTCTAGTTTTATAGTTTTCGGAAAGGTCAATTTTATTTTTAGTAGATTTAAAGTTTTTTTTTTTATATTTATAAATAATTTTTAAATATTTTTGATAAATTTGAATATTAAAGTTTTTTAGTTAGTTTTTGTTTTGGGCTAATTTATTCATTGAAAATAATTTATGATGAAAATTCTGTTTAATGAAAGGATATTTTCTGTGTATCCGTTGAATTTTTAATAGGATTATATCAATTTAATGAAATTTTAAATAATTTTTTGGATTTTTAATATATTATATAAATTTAGGTATTAAATAAAAATAAAGTTTTAAATTAAAATAATCCAAAATTAATTAAAAAAATATATAAAAGTTATTATTTGTAGTAACGATTTTTAATGAAAGTTTATATAAATTTAAAATTCAAATTATTTTAAAATTTTAATTTTTTAATACATAATATAATTCTGTAATTATCAAATTAACCTTTAGATGTAAAAAGTAATTTGTAGTCTACCTATAAACAAATCAGCCATTTCACTACAAACTATCAATTTAAGTTATAGTTTTCGGCTTGGCAGAAGAGACATATTAAATATTAATGGAAAGGATTGATTCCCTTTCTATGAATTGATAATGAAATATGACAATGACAAGTAAAATTCAATATCTAAGTGCAGCAACATTCAATATTCTATTTAATTTTGGAAATTCATTTGAATAATGATATCCAAATCATCGAAAATATTTTATATTATTTGAGGAAGATTAATTGACTTAAATAAAATGAACTAGTTTAGATTAAAAGTATTTTTACTCCTGGAAATATTCGTCTTTTAATTACATTTAATATTTATTCGTAAAATTGTATTAAAATTAATAATATATACAAAAATTGTTAAATTTACTTACAAAAGTAATAAGAATATCATCAATTAACAAAATCAAATTATTAAAAAAATATGTTGACACTTACCTAGAAAGAGAAAAAAAATTAAATATTATTATTTTTATAAAAATTCAAAAGTTTTAAGTAAAATAAAATTTAAACAATTTAATAAAATAAATATCCTTAAAATAAAACTAAAAAAACTTATATAAATTGAAAAACACAAAAATAATTCTAAAGTTTTATATTAAGTTTACCAAACTCCTCTAGGAATTTTGAAAAATATTGTACAAATTTATTGTGTAACGTGTAAGTGTATATATTTTTATAGAGTTAGTCAATTTTGAAGAAATCTAAGAAAATTTATATAAAATACAAAATCTAAATTTACTTGTCCAATATCGATTTACAACACATTACAATTCAGCAAATGTGTTTTGAATTATAGAAAATTTTAAGGATATTCCGAACAAGTAAAAAAAAAAAAAAAATGAATTTTCTTTTTTTTATCATATATTTTTGAATTTACGTAACGATAATGTTGTACCTTAAAAAGTTCACAAATGCGGAAATAAAAATTGAATGAAATTCAAAGAAATTTTTATCAGAAATATTTCGAATATAATAGAAAAAAAAAATATGAAGAAATTTCCTTGAAATCATATTTTTATAAAAGTTTTAACAAAAGAATCTTGTATAGTAAAATAAGAAGTTAGTAGAACCTGGTAAAGTTAAAACTAATATTTTATTATAAATATAATTCATAAAAAATAATATTGTTTAATAAAATATATTTAAATTTTACAACAATTCAAAAATCATAATTCGATTTAAACAAAATCAGAAATAGAAACGTAAAGGGATAACTAAAAAAATACATTTTCCAGTTACAGCTAATTCAATAAACTTCTACATGAAACTCACCACTTGTCGCTCAGTGACTTCCTTATCATCTTAACAGTCAGAATTTAATATGATTTACTTAACAAAACTGTCGAAATATATTCTAAACAGATAAATGTTGTCGTCTACATATTGATAATGGTTCAGTGGCCAGCATTTTAAGAGTGGTTAGTATTTCTGATTCTGTTTAACTCTTTAAGATTGTATAAAGTATTAAGTGTATATTAAAATGACTAAAACACTGTCTTACTTTTAAGGATTTGGAGCAATCTTCTGTCTATGTAACCTGTTTTATTTGTCAGAGATCATGAATTTGATAAGAAAAACGTTCCCAAGCAAAAGTTGTCTTGAATAAATTCAAGCGTAAATATTAAATATAAAAAATATGGATTACAAAACATTTTCTTTATTATTATAAATCAATCGATATTTGGACAAATTTATGGATAAATCAATCATCAATCTTTTTACAAATCAAGCGATAAAATGACGAGGTTAAACATTTTTCTTTTCTTTTTTTTTTAAAGTAATATCAAAAATCTGCTCCTGATATTAACAAAAAAGAAAAATTTCATTATTGTTGTAATATATCTGATGATATCGATTGGCTCAATTCAATTTATAAAAATTAATCTAGAAATTTCTCCTTATTTTTATTTTTTTGTTGGGCAAAACTTTGAATTCTTATATACAATCACAAAAAAAAAAAAGCTATCAATAATTCTTATGTGTGAAGTAGGGAATATGTGACAAAAGTACGTTATCATTGTATGAAGAATGAATTTAAGTAGTAAGGATTATAGATTATATTTTCAAGGATATTTTTATATATTTTTTATAAGTGTTTATGAAGACTTATGTTTGAACTACTTATTTGTATTTTTTTTTTTCTTTTTTTTTTTTTTGGAATTCTTCATAATAATCTTGGAAAAAAAAAATATGAAATGACATTTTCGACGTGTCATGAATTTAACATATATATTTTTATATATAGTTCATAAATTTGTATAAAAAAATATATATACATATATATATATTTCTATAATAAATAGAGCAGAAATTTATGATCTAAAATTTTATTTATGTAAAAAAATTGTTTTTATATTAATATAGAAATATGTACAGGGTTCCCCAAAAAAAACTTTTTTTTTAATGAGAAATTTTAATAAATTTATTTATGGAATTTTGACGTCAGTAGTGCAGTGTAATTGAAATACTTAAAAGGATTAAATTGATTGATAAGTTAACTTTAAATTAAATAATTGCATTTTCTTAATTGCAATTAATTGAATCTCAAATATTTAATCCAAAACTTCAAGAAAATCCTTCCTTTAAAAAGTTATTAATTAATTTCTGTACAACTTCTCGTTTTTCAACAATGTAATTTTGATATCAATCAAAATAAAATTGTACTATATCAAAATTGACGTGCAAATATCATAAAATTTGGATATTAATTAAATATTTCCCGACCTAGTCAATAAAATTGTACGAACATTTAGTAATATCTTAAAATTGATAACTAAAATGTTAATAATTTTTATCTAACTTCGTTATAACATTTTACAAAACTTAGTCTACCAACTTCTCAGAATCGAATATTTTACTGAAAATTACACACCCAGTTCATAAATATAATATTAACTATGAGTAACTTTGAATGAAATGTGACATCTAACTACATATCCTATTCAAAAACTTTCATCTAATATAATTTTATTCTGTACATACCAGCAACTATATAAATTTATACGATTAAATATAAAATAAAAAAAAATTTATATTATAACTAACTAGTAAAAAAAAAATTGTTACATTCTTGTTTGAAGTAAATCAACATCCAGATCAGTGGAAAAAGATTGATGTAAAATGAACGTTAAGAAGATATGCTTAAAAAATAAATTGTGTTTCTACTTTAAATATTTACTCTTGAAAAGATTCGTTAACTTTTATATATATATTCGAGACGTATTATACAAATGAATTGTACATTAGACTCAGTCAGAAATACGTTGCAAATTAATAAGGATCCTTTAGAAATTCAATGATTTATATACATAAATGCAAAATATTTCATTTGGAATTCATTCGTGAAATAGGTGTTTGCAACATAATTTGAATATAAATTTAAGAATGTTAATTACATTAATTTATATGAAAAGGATTTATGTATTAAAAGGATTTAAGCATTGAAAAATATATAATTTAAAAAAAAAAATATATAATTTTAATTTTGTGCGTCATAAATTTAATCCAACAAATTTAAAGATGTTTATTTAAATTAAGTTTATAATATAGTTAAAAAAAACTATTGAGTATGAATATTTTAAAATTTAAATTCATCATTTATGACGGACAAATTGAAAAGGATATAATAAAAAAAAAAATGAAATTTTTTAAATTTTGCATGTAAATTGTGCCAAATTATTATAATAATGTTGCTGTGCTTGTCTCTATATACATACACTGAAAAGGACTTTTAAATAAATACACTATACAAATATTTTATATTTTGTTGAAAAGGATCTGTACAAGGACACTTTCTTGTATGAAACATCTTGTATAAATTAATATATATATAAAATAAATTATACAGAATTTTATTTAAAAATAAATTTATATAATTTTAATCACATTTGACAGGGTGGTTTGTAAAATGTGATTAAATTTCAGTTTCAATTTTTATATTAGAATTTCCTGTAAAACTATTTTTTTAAACTACATTTCATGATGATTAAATTGTGCAATTAGATTGTAAAGTTCTGTTCTAAATGAGGTCATTCATTACACAATGCTCAATGCTAAGTTCAATGAGTTTGATTTAACAATTATTTCACTATAGAATGAAATATATCAAATTTTACAAACACTTTTAATAGTAAAATTTATTGTTATTAAAATTGCAGTAAATTCGTGACGGAATCGTAAATATTTTAGTGGCCACGATACCTGAATTCCAATCAAAAGCATTATTTATAACACGATGAATTACAATTTAAAAATGTATAATTAGAAAAAAAAAAGAAACCAAATTTAGTACTAGGAAGATCAACAATATTCTAAATTTCATGTACCACCCTGTATAATTTTACATTATTCATAACATAAGATGATAATAAACCACAACGACTTTTAGTTATTAATATTTTACATTTTAACTAAAATAATATGATTTTATTTACATATTATTCAATGAGTAAAAAGTCCTTGTAGAACAATTGAAATTTTAAGTTATTTTACATAATCTACAATATAATAAATTTTAAAATAACTTGAATTTTAAGTGTCCTGGAAAATGTTTTAAACATATTTTTTTATTTTATTTTTTTAAATAATAATTTAATACTCTAAAGATAAACATAATTCTTAACATAATTATACAATAATTTAACAAGATTTATTTAATATTTGATAAATGAACTAGAAATTTTTCATTAATTATTCATTTTTTTAACAATTTTAGCACAAAATTGAATGTCAAAAAAGACAAATAACGTCAAGTATGTAAAAAATTCCAATTTAATTTATGAAAAGCAATTTTTTTTTAATATCAAATCTTTTATCACCTCAAAAATATTCGTCAATCCTTTGAACAACATTGTATAAATAAGTCATCATTGTTGAATTTGAAAATTGAAAAGTGAATTGAAAATTGATAATTGAAAATATAAAATAGAATTTTCAATTTTATTTATAACTAAAGTATAACAAAAAAAAACTGTTTGTTATCGCTTAGTTTCCAGATTAAGAGCTCATATCTTTTCAATCTAATAATTTCGTAATAACAGAAATATTTTGTACCAAACAATAAAAAAAAAATTGCAACTTAATAATAAATTTTCCATTTTATTATTTGGAAAATTTTCAATAATAAAATTCAATTTTAAAATAAACTTTTCTACAAAGTGTATGGCTTTATAAAAATTCTATTGTAAAAAATAATCTAAAATATATTGCAATGTAAAAAACCAAATTTTTCTTTTTTTTTTTTACATAGTTTCTATATATAACGAACACATTTGTAAAATTTTAGATATTGATGATGAATACGATGAAAATTCAATATTAGTGTACAAAGGTTTTTCATCACTTTACAAATTTGCTTTTCATTTCACAAGTTTGCTTTTGGTTGAAAAAAAAATCATCATTATTTTAGGACCACAAAAATACACAGTCAATATGAGATTGTGTATTTATTTATAAAAAAATAAATAAAAATATCCTTTTGCTCTACGAAATTATATTTAAAATAGAAAATATCTACCGAAAAAAAGGATTCTAAACGTGTATAAACAATAGAGGTAAAGTTTTCATACACAAATTTACCTTTTTCAGTGTTTTTTTTTTGTAGAGATAAAAAATCCTTTATTTTAATAAAAATCCTTTATTTTTATTTTGGTCTATCTCTGTTTGTCGGTCAGTTGTAAGCTATTAAACTATTTGAAATCATTTTTAAACATAGTAAATTTTCATTTAAATTATTCATAGATAACGAAAGATACAATAAGTAGAGTCAGCAATATCGAAGTCCTGAGACGAATTAAGGGCGACCGTCAACTGCTGCATAATATAAAAAGTCGTAAAATAAAAGATCTGGGCCACATAACGCGAAACTCCAAATACAGAATTTTACAACTTGCTTTACAAGAAAAAAAATTGGAAAAAGAAGTCGTGGTAGGAGAAGGATAGCTTAGTTAAGTAATCTTGTAGAATGGTGTGAGTTGCCCATAACAGATTCAAATTCGTCAAGATAAAAGAGAAAATATTTTAAATAATGTCCAACCTCCGGAGCGGAGAGGAACATTAAGAAGAAGAAACATTAACGAAAATTACTGGTTGACTACAAGATGGAAAAATTAAATTACTTCTTTTAAATTCTTTTACATGTAAATAGAAAATGGTAAGAGAACATAAACAATAATTTTAAATCCCATATTTAAAATGTAATGGCTAATGGCCAGCATATAAATTTTAAGCTTTACAATTTTTAGAACAATTTTCCTTTTAAATTGTAATTCGAGAAGATATTTTACATTTTCTTCCAAAAGGTGTCGCTGGAAGAAACCTATATTTCGATCTACTAGAATGTGCATTTAGATTATACTTAAAATCACTCATAAAAGCCCATTAATATAAAACTACTGTACAGGTAATTCTGTTACGACATATTTCTGTTAAGTTTTTAATGTTTTTGTGAAACGAATTGAGGAAAAGTTAAATTTGGTTTTTACGTTTTTATGAAAATTTTATATATTTGATTTTAGGGAACTATATACAAAAAAAAATTAGAGTTAATATGATAAATGAAAATGTATAAAACATGAAAATGTATTTAAATGTAGAATCCCAGGAAAGAAAAAATTGGAAAATGTAAATACATATTTTCATTTTTTATATAGTTATTTCCTAGCTTTAATTTTATAAAGTTTTTGGAAAGATTAATTTTTCAAATTTATATTTAGAGTAAAAATGTGCTCTGAATTTAGTCCTCTTAATATATTTCATTTGTTTAGTACAAATTATAACGCATAGCCATGACCTATTTTTATAAATTATTTTCTTTTCAAAAAAATTTTGAAATTTCTCTAATAATAACAAAATGTATTGTTTTGGTTCAATGCAGATATTTGAAAACTTGAAAATTAGATAGTAAAAATTTAAAATTCTGAATTGGAATACTAAAATTTCATTACAATTTCAGTTGAAGATGTAAAACGCCAAAAGATAAGCAATATCAGATAAAGTAATCCCATCAAATATTTGATCAGAAACTTCGAAATTCTAATATTAATTTCAAGGTGAAAATATGAAATACTTTAAATTTAATTTGTAAATTTCTTCTTTTTCTTGGTTTCACAACTATATGCAGGTTCTTGCTTAATAATCAATTATGTTTCCTACATTTAACATTGGGTCTTGAGTTGTATATGTTTCCAGTTTTGTATGCCCAGACTTTGAAAATTTATAGAAAGGGCATCTTTCTATATGGTTCTTATTACTATTAAAAAACCATTCATTTTCTCTTTCTGTATTCTCATATCTGGCAACATGTACTGCCCATGGTATAATTTGTGCTTTAATGAATCTAAGTACATTTTCTTTAATTATTACCACTTCTACCTAATGACTGAATCATTTACGATATGAACTATTACACAAGCTAATTATCGAAATATTTTATTTGATAAATAAGTTGCGATTATCTAGCCTATATATATATAGCTTTACTCTATATTCAGCTAATCAAAGTTATTTTTATTCTAGATCATATTCAATCATATTTTTAAGAAGCAAACTCATTAAGTATTTTGTGGTTAGAAAAACTGAATTAATCTCCTTTTACAATAGAGTAGTCCACATAAATGATATTTAATTGTATTTTAATTAATGGATAGGAAGTTACTGGCTCTATTAAATACCCACCTAAAATCTATTTGATTTGGGACATTTTTGAATAATTTTCAATTTGATTAATATGAATAGGAACAAAATGTCAGCATTTTAAATAAACAACATTTAATTATATTGCATTACCAAAGTATATAAATAATTTTAGTATTTCAATATTTATGTTAAGACATATAATAAAATTAGGTCAACAATTTAATATCCTGTCACTGCCATCATTAACACCACCAATCTAAGAATTAGTTTGTCCTAAATATAAATCGTGTTCAAATATTAACTTATTTTATATATAAAATAAACTTTTAAAAGTCATCACTAAATAATATAAAATAAAATGTAATAATAATAAAACTTTATAAAAAAATAAAACTCAATTTCTGAAAATCATTTTCACATATAAACACACCAGGTAGTTTTCCAATTGTCGGACTTGGCAGTCTATACAATTCAAAATTACAATTTCCTATATATATATATGTCACTAAAAACTAAACTTTTCCAATAAAAATTTTATATTTCCACTTCTTATGTCTGTTAAATGAAAATGTATAATAGAAAATCCTTTATGGTATCAAAATGGAACTATTTAAATGGACTTACATATAAATATATAAAAATTTTATTTAATTTTTAAAAGTTTTCAAACCTATTAAAAAAATTTTATATTTATATTTCCAATTTAAATACTTATATTAATTTTCCATTAAAAATAATCAAATTTAATGGAAAAATATTGTATTTTCATTCAAAAAAGTAAAAAATGAAAAACTATAAATAAAGATGTAAACGTAAAAAAATAATTTAATAAAATGTCATCGCAACTTTTTAAAAAGTTTATTATAATATAAATAAAATATAAAATTATTTATTAGAGAGTTTTTTAAAATTTGGTTTTAAAACCTAAGTTTATTCTTGTTAGTTTAAAACAATTTGAATTTATAATATGATTTTAAAGTTTTATTAACAGTGCAGAATAAAGTGATATTAAAATATGACAAAAAATGTTATTAAAAACCATAAATGGACAAATAAAAATGCAAATTATATTTGCAAACTATTAGAAATTTTATAAAATGAATGCTTGAAAAACTAACCAATATAAGTGTCACTTAAAATGATCACTTATCGATCTATTGATTGTGTATTTGTAACCCATTTCCATACTACAATCTGATATACTTACAGAACGCATATTGGCTAGTTCTTCGGTCGTGAATAAACATTTCCTAAAAAGATGTTGTTTTCTCCTTGTGATTCCCTCGTAGTTGCAGAGAATAATGTTCTGTCGTTTCTAATGATAATTACTTTATTTATTAAGTTTTCGAATTAAAAAGTGGACAGAGAAATTGGCGAACTTATCATTTGTAATGCTGTGGAGCATTATTTCATCGAGTTCGATTTCATAGACAAAAACCTAAATGAAACTAATCGCTCTAATTAGATTTATCATTAAATGAGTACTTTTTCTAATTGCACTATTGTAATCTTAGGATTGTAATCGATTACGACCGATTACAAATTTCTCAATATACCGTACTAACAAAGTTCAATAATTTATCACATTACAAAAGGTTTGCAATTTATATAAATTAGTCTAACAAAATATTTGGTCCACAAAACTAATTGATTCAATTTTGAAATTTGGTAATAATTTTTTAACGAATATCATCTTTCGAAAAATTATACTGTACTGTTTTATGTTAGGCAAGAGTAATAGAATCAATGTTATCATTAAATGTATTTATAGTATCATTAGTGCTATCATAAATAATGAAACGGACAAAACAATAAATTAATTATGACACGAAACTTAACGTTTTACGTGTAATATCAGTCACCAACACTGTAACTGATATCTATTTAAAACAAAACCTCGTGTGACGAAATTTAGATAATTAATGAAGGAAAATGTTAAGGTTTGTTAAGGAAATCAGTGTAAATCCTTGTTTTAATAACATATTTATATTATTATTATATGTTACTTAAGCCTTTACATTTTTTTTATGTGAAAAACAACCCCTTATCTTTAATCCTCTCTAAAAACCTACGAAATTATCAAAATTAAAATTGCCCATTCCCATATATCAAAGAAAAATCAGTTGTAAGGTAATGTAACGTGGATATTAGATAGCATTAGTTAAGTATTGTCGAAAGTTCTAGTTGAATTACTTAAGGTGATAGAGGATACGAAACGCTCTATTATAATTAGCTGTTTTTTGTGATACTGACTATTATTTGATCAAAAATACAAAATTTAGCATCGACGGATAATGTTTTGCTTTGTGATCGATTCTCTCAATCTAAAATAACATTTTAATCTCAAAATTTTCTTGTCTATATTAATTTCAACATTGAAAAATGAATTGAATTTATGGTTTTGACCTATTCAAAGAACATGAATTTTCCTTTTGATCAATCAAATCTAAAATTTATATAGAATTGAGTATATAGAAAACAAATTTTATTGATAAAAGTTTCAATATTTATTTATGTCTTACCAAAGATAATCAAGCAATTAAAATTTTCATCTGTTATTCAATGTTTATCAACAAATCTAATAATTTCATTTTCAATATATCCAAAACAAATTTTATATAATATACAAAATAAAGAGTTTTTATATAATCTAAAAAAAAACAAATATATCGAAATAATTAAAATTTCAATTTATAAGTATATACCCCAAAAATGATAATTTTCTAAGAATAATATTATATTTCTTAAATTTTCCTTATAAAAATTGTAATTTTCAATTTCAATTTTCTATGTTTCAATATGAATTAAAACTCTCAATAATGCTTGGAAATATAAAGTTTTCTTATATTTAACAATTGAAAATTATAAAATTTTCATTAAAATTATAAAATCACGTAAAATAGATCAAAATTCAATTACAAATGATTTTTTTTTTCCATAGTTATAAACAGGAAATTTTTTGTTGTTTATGAAATAATAATAATAATTGAAAAAGTATTAACATCCGATGATACAAAAGGTATGCTTTAGAAAAGATACGAAAAAAAAAAATGGATTTTAAATATTTCTTTAAAAATAATATTCATTTTATTACGTTATTTGAATAAATAAATAGATCTTTTTATGATTATACCCGAATGGTTTATGTAACGTACAAAAATTATAAAAGTTTTGTTTTTTTAATGAAGGCAAAGTAAAATGTGGTAACTTTCTTGTATGACCCATGAAAAGTTTTATACCCACAAAAAAAAAAAAAAAAAAATAAGGAAAATTAATCAACTTTATTTATGTATGTATGTTTTTGACCTTAATATAAATAAAATTGGTTAATAAATGACATAATTAATCAATCATCAAAAAATATTATGTTATATATTTATATATAGAAAGTTGTCATTAATTTTGACTTAGAACCAGTGATGGGACACAGTTGTTATATTGTTGGCTAACTTAGTAATTACCAAATAAAAAAAAAATTATGACAGTGTTAAAAATTCAAATGTTGTTATTATAAATCGTTGTAATTTATGATATTTTGAAAAATATAGGTCGGTAATAGAAAATTTTACTTATTATCGATATAATTAAGCTCAATTATTTCAAACAGCAACTAAATAATAATTAATAAAAAATAAATTCTTGGCTGTGGTATTAAATTTTGTTATTCTAAAATCGTTATTATGTAAAACGCTTGAATTGAATAAAAAAATAAATAAATGTATAAGAGTTCTAACATTCATTTGTTGATTAATTTATTAAATAATCTAATACTTATAAATTCGAAGCATGAAATTCATTGGAATTTTGTTGAGTTTCTTTGTTAATTATATTTGATTGGATTTGTGTAGTTGTTGGGTTTAAAGAACAGTGATAAATAATTATATTCAGGGGTAATAATTAGCCACGGAAAGCTATTTAGAAATATATTAAATTAAGATTCTAAATTTAATTAGATTGTAGGACCAAGCATCATGTAAATTTTATAGAGCAGATTTTAATTGCCGAAACAATTAATACTGTAAAATATTGGCTGCCACGTTTTTCTCCAAAGTTCTGGGTTTAAATGATCACGATAAAAAGTGTACGATTTAATTTGTTACCTTAAATTACCTATTTACAACATTGTATTTTAAGCAAGGCTAAAATTACAACTTTAAACTATGATAATTTTTTAAACTACATTATGTTGAACCTAATATCGGACAAAAAATAATTAATAGAATTTTTTAAAATATATTATATTCTTTTAAATTCCATTTCTAACAAATTCTGAAATTAGTATATAATTTAAATTTTTTTAACATACTTTATCTTTATCAGTTTTATAGGTTGATATTACCTATTACCGGACTATGATCGATTATAGGTGAATAACCAAATTAATAAAAGCAAATTAATTACATATATAGTATTAATGCCATCATTATTAGGCAAACACCTTCCCTAATCCACAAAAAACGTATTTATATATAATTGCATCCCTTGCACGTGAGTATTTTAAAAAAAAAGTAATGTTTTTGTAACACTTAAGAGCTATTCATGTCAAATAACCGTAGTCATTATACAAAATTATATACAAGTATGTGCTTCCAATTTCTTGTTATATTCTTGTAGTGTTTTTGTAAATTATTACAAAATTCATCAATATAAAAATAATTTATAATACTTTTAAAATATTCTTAAATATGTTTTTTTTAACTTACTCTATACGAATTAATTTTTACAAAAGCCATTAAGGTTTACAATACGAATTTATGTATATTATATCAAATTTTAGAAATTACAAAAAATTATTATCAAAACACGTCGTCGACAACAAGAAATGCACCTTTATTTGTTGTAATATATATAATAGAAACAAAGAAAAACCATCAACATAAAATTATTACCTTTACAAATAAAAAATGCAGCAGGTGTAACGATTTAATGGTGTAACTTGTGGCAAAATATAAATTAGTTTAACTCCACATACAAGTAAAATTTATATACAAAAAAAATAATATATTTTAGCACATTTTTACTGCACAACATATTGCATATATGTACATATACATAAAACATAAATGCACATTATAACGATATAATTACAATGACTACATATAATATACCAACATTCTAATTACGTTATTAATATTCAGGTGCATTTGAAGGGTTAGAAATTATAATGTTTTGTACATATATAAAACATGAAAAAAAATATGATTTCCGTAGAATGTTTGTTATATTATTTATGTGAAAAAAAAATATGCTAGAAAAAACATCAATCTGTTCAACCAGATATAAAATTTCTACATCAAGTAATTAATTAATTAATTATAATTAGTAAATATTTATATTTTATTTATATATAAAATGGTTATTTATTATTATACCATCACCTAACAAGCTAACGATGTTATTTTCATCCGATTTGGAGCATACATTAATTTTATATTATCATACATTATTTTGTGGTTATATAGAAAAATGATATTCATTTCTCTGTTCTAGACATATCTATGTAAATTTCTCTGTTCTATGAAATATGAAAAAAAAAAAATCGGTTCGAAGAGAAATTAAGTCACAATTAACTAGGAACTAAGGCCATCACTATCAAAAAAATGTACTAAATACGAACATTATTGAATCCAGCTTTCGGTAAACCACAATTCCATCATGGGACATTGCTAAAAACAGAAATGCAAACCAGTTTTGAACCGAACCTGAAAACTACAAATTGTTCTGGCTGAACCAAACAATTTTAAGTTTCATGGTGGGTTCGATTTTGCAAACTGTCGGTTTTTGTTCGGAATTTGGAATGCTGTCAAATGTCAAAAATTAAATTCTAATATTACAAATATTCACATTTTATGAAATTTAAGTTATATTTATTATTATTAATTACGATTTCAAATTACAAAGAAATGAATGAAATAAATTTTAATTTAAAAATATCTTGATCGAAAAACCAAAATACTTAGGATTTTAAAAATCAAACCGAAAACTAAACCAAAAACTTGCAGGTAATTTTGAACCGATTGACAACAATAAAAATTCGGTTTCCATCTCTGGTGAAAATAATTAAAGTTCCTTCCAATAACTGAAGATCCTTTCAATGTTTTATTGATTAATTATCCGAGGTGAGGTATACAAAATATCAGGTAATTTTCTACATAATCTGTGCTAATAAGAAAAGTCTTAAAGAACATCATTTAAATCCTTAACGATTTTGCATAATAAAAGATTATTAATTTATTTAAGTAAATGTTTTTTTTTTTATTATTTCTATTCGGATATAACACAGCGTACCAGCTTGCTATTAAGAAAGAAAAAAAAAAACAATTTTTGGTTAAAAGATTCACCACAAAACACAAAAAAGATTAATATTAAAAGTAATATTTATGTTGTCGTACCCCGACAATTTTGACAGTGATTTGAATAAACCAGTCATTTTGGAGTCAACAAAAATATATTTAAATAAAAAAGAGATTTGACTGTTCACTTCTTAAAATACAAAATATATAAATAATAATCATAATATAAACATCTGCTGCGTAGCCTTAAAATTAACATTAAGCAATTTAATTAATGCTCTTTTTATGTTGGTTTTACAGATTCTGTTTAGTTTAGATTTTTTTTTTTTTTTTGTTATTTATTTCGGCTTGTTCTTCTTTACTTTATCAGGATTTTGTATTTGTTCAACTTAATTATCCTAATTAACCACTTTAGTCCTTTTTTTTTTGGTTGGTATGTTTGGAAAAAAGAAAAATTATGAAAAGAAATAAAATATTTATAGAAAGTTTTGACAGGAAATAATGAAGAAAAAAAATTGTTTGTATATTCTATCTTGAAAGTTAGACATTTTTATGTTAATAGTTAGAAAAAGAATGTATAAGTTTCTAAGTTGGTTGGTTAATGTATAAATACAAAAATTATTAATATAAATTCAAATCTTTATGAAATATTAAGATGAACATCACAAAACAAAACAAAAATATGTTGTAGGACGAATAATATTTGATAGATAAAAATAATGGAAAAAATTATGAAATATAAAATTTATTACCACAAAAATTACCACTTTTTCAATTACAATTTTAATATAAACCAAATGAGATTTTTTATTCTAACTTCGTTTAAATTTCCAGGCTATTATAAACTAGAATTTATCGAAAATGCTCACTGCCGAATATCGAATTATGACACTGTAAATGTTAATGATCTGCAAAAAGTAAATTTTCAACTGTTGGTTATTTGGTGTCTAAGACAATGTTGAATCTAGTCTGAAGTACATTTATTAAGCTTGTTAAAAAACTAAAATTGCAACAGATCATCAATTCATATTCTTGGTAATATTTATTGGTACCTTTAACTTAAGAATCTTCTTTATATATTTAATTAAGTTACAAGTCAGTTTCAGCTATTAACGTAAATGAAATGTTTAGAAAGAGTTTTCCAAAATCGAGTTAAAGAATATTATATGCAAAATTATTTGAAATACTCATAAATTAGAAAATTTCTAGAATTGTCTTTATCACACTAAGAAATTCAGTGAAATATAGTATCAGTAAAGGTCCACTGCTTCTCCAATTATTATTAAATCAATTGAAAGCTATTTATACAAACAAAATTTGCATATGTCTTTTGGGAATTCTTGGCCTTGAAAATACCTAGATAACAAATCAAAATGAACAGATCATAAAAGACCGATTGACAGACAAATTACTAAATGCAAAATTTATCGTATCATATCGAGTCACAATCTGATTTTACCCATGACATATTAAAATACTATGACAAAATAAAAAATAAAAATAAAAAAACATAAAACAAATTTCATGTCACGTGACTTAAACTGTCAAAAATGTAAAAAAAAAAAATGTATAGGATTAAAACTTTGCAAAAAAAAAAGAAAATTTATTAGAATTTTTCTTTTTAACCATCCTTTACAAAAAATTATATTTTATTTATATACAACCATCAGGACACAAACAACAACAACAAAAAAAAAACAAAAGAAAATTATATAAAAAATTAAAGGTCCTTTAAAATATATTATAACAGACAACATCATCTCCTTATCAAAAGCGACATATGTCAAACCGAAAGAAAGTATGACAACAACAAACAACAAAATAGATTATGTAATTTAAAGAGGTTATCGAAAATTACAACCTTTAGGAGTCTCTAATTTTTCGTTGCTGATGGAAAATTCAGAGTTTTTTTTTTCCTTGAATTTTCTACATATTATTTTTTATTTTTTTTTGTAATTTGTAACCATGTTATATACATTTTTTATGGTTTATATACTGTAGATTGTAGAAAAATGTGATTTTTGTCCTTTTTTTCATCAGAATGATAAGATATTGTTGTTGTTGTTGTTATTGGTGACCCTGTGTTTATTTTTATAATGTTGAAAATAGGAGAAAGGCTTATCATCATTATTATAAAATGATAGAATAGATTTTTACTAGCCATATTTTTTAGATATGAACGTTTTTTCTGTAATTTTGATGGAGTTTTTTTTTGTAGACACATTCATAAAAAATTTATTTATACATCTAAAATATCTATAGATAAAATAGATGAAAAAAAAATTGGATATAATAAATTTTCTGCTATTTTCATTTTGACGATTGGGTTAAAAATTTAGATTTGACAAGTTAGCTTAATGCTTTATATAAGGCAATTTTCTATTTATATAGTTAAATTATTTTTTATTGACAGAAAAATAAATAATATAAAAATGTATATTAAAATTATGATTGGTATAGAAAAAAAATCGGATGAGTAAATATATATAAATTTTAATTTGACATTTAATCTCATTTACGATATAACAATTTGAATAAATTCCAGTTGGGAGGCTTAGTATCTTAAAAACACAACAACTACAATAATTTTGATATGTTTTGTTTTATATTAAAGTAAAGTTATATACAAAAAATCTAGACTCAGACTTCATGAAGTCAAAGATTTCAGCTAAAATTCTTCGGTTAGGACGAAACTGCCCTTCTGAGAATGTTAAGAACAAAAATTGAATTGAATATGTAGTTCAGATTGTTCTCTATCATGATAAATACTGAATTAAGTTAACATAAATTGACTAGCAATTGAAAATTTTAAGGAATCGATAAATGATTAATTACAGCTCTCAAGCTCGGAATACAAAATTCGTCAGGAAAACACTTTTAATGTATATATATTTACGATACTCTAATTAAACGTTGTTTTTTGACGAAAACCTGGTTGACTTGATAACTAATTGATGTAAGTCTAATTGAGTTGACATAATTCTATTTCAGACTTGATCGACAAAAGAGCTTTGAAAAAACAGCTTAAAGATGAAAAATATTGTTCAGATTATACTCAAAACAAGATACCGATCATAAGCTCATAACTTATCAGACATTAAATATTGCAATATGCCCAAAGGATATTTTTTTTTACCTTTCTTTAAAATTGAAGACATTAATCCAAGTACGAAAAAGAAAATTTAATATTTCGTAACAATTTTGTTTATATTATAATAGCCGAGAGGTGTTAAAAGTATCACTTTTAAAATATAGTACAAAATCAAAAGCAGCAAAATATTTAAGTACATTATTAAAACACTTTAAGAAGATAAGGCCAAGGTCTGAACCAAAACTTTTAAACATTAATAAACTTTATATAAAAGAGCTCTCCAGAAGACTAAAAAAATTTATATACTTGAAAACTAAAAAAGAGATTTTTCTTATCTCATTCATAATTTTTCCATTGCATAAGAAAAAAAAAAATAAAAACAAAATTTTAAACAATTTTTTTATTTTATCTAAAGTTCTAAAATAGATGAATTTAAAGTTTCCTAATTAATGACTATGAACAGGTTAATGTCTCTTGAATCCTTCTGAAGAATATTAGAGAAAGGCATTTTATTTTTTGCTAGTAATATTTGCGAATATTAATTTTACTGAAATGATAATTTCTTGGAAATTATTTTGAAAATATTGAAGTGAATACAAGACTTTTCCGTACAAGTATGCTTGTTCCGTAGGTTACGAATAAAATTACCTCATACTTTTAAAGGTTTTAGTGTTATTTTTTAACCAAGCAGAATTATTTTTCAATTGAATTGGTGTAAATTTCAATTTGAAGTAATTAATTAATAAGATTCATGGAAATATTGGGATGTAATTCCCAGGTTGAGCTAATTAAATTATTTATTATATAATCATTATAGACTACAAGAGCTATTTAATTAAAAATATACTTTGATTATTTCAGCAATTAGACCAGACACGAATGAACTTAATAAACATGTAATGGAAAATCTAGAAACTTAGCAAGGCTGTTTATTGCACAATACGAAAATTACAGATAAAATTTCTAGTGAGTGTTAGTAGAATGTATAAACGAGCGAATGATAGAGCACACATACAATGAAATCTTGATTACCATATCGATGACAATAATTCATAACCTCGTAAGTCCAAAAATTGAATTTTATTTTTAATGCAATAACCTTTTAAAAATGACGAATCATGTCGTTTATTCTGTTTAGACCACAATTATTGCAAAGAAAAGTTTGTAACTTTAGTTTTAATAACAAGAATTCATTTTGAGTACCACGTAAGTACAAATTTAGTATCACAGAATTCTTGAAGCTGGCCTTTATTTAATACATAAAAATGAATTAAAAAAAAGTTTAACAGTTTTACATATTTTGTCACAATCAAAAGTAATAATTTTTATATATCCTGGAAAATTAGCATAAATCACATACGAGGTTTATGAATTGTTGCTATCTGATATCATATATTTACTTCGTGTATAAATGTTTTAAAATGCATGAAATTTTTAATACACACTTTCAATGCTTTACTGTTTAGTAGTGAATTGAAGATAGTCGTCTGCCTACTCAATCTCATCACTAATGAACTTTCCAAAATAAATCCAGTATACTAGCTCTACAATTATTATAATTTAGTATCACACATTTTAATAAATTACTAATATAAATTTAATGTGAAAATACAAAAATTTGATTTATATAATAATTATAATAATTATTAAATATCAATAAAACTGAAATATTAGTAATTTTAATGTTGAATTTAATTGCTATATTTATAAAATATGAATATAAACATTGAAATTTAAATATATGTACTTAGTTCATTATTTAAAATAAATATATGAATTATGTTGAAAATATATTTAAATTTAAAAAAAAAAACTTTTATTCTAAATATTAAATAATGCTATTTAAAATGCTATTTTATCGAATAAAGATCAATATTAAATACATAATACAGAAAGTCCTTTTAAAGTTCTTTATAAAAATTATCAAATATTTACATATACCTACATATATATGTATATGGTAGTAGACTTTTTATATAAGTACTTTAATAAAATTTTATATGATAATCTATTCATTTATGTTTCTCTTGAAAATAATACTATACATAAACTAATGTATGACCCGTATTATCATACTGAATCCTATTTAGATCATAATTGTATTTATATATATCTATATATATTTATGTATTAGGAAATTGTATTCATGTGAGAAAATACTTTAGCATGAATTAAAATTAAAATAAATAGATTATCAGAGTATAAAGCTCAATGTTTTTATATTATGTTATTTTAATGTTGGTTTTTCTATTTTTATGATTCCATTTATATTTTTAGGATAATATTGTATATAGTTTTATTTAGTTAGAAAATTTTATAGATAAAAGTTTCTATTTATTTTTATCAATATATAATATACATGCAAAATTTAAATATATATAAATAATTTCTTCAAAATTGTCCTTGCAAATATTAATATATGTTAGTATAGAGATTAGAATTTTTTAAATTCTAATGAAAACTGTATATACTTATTTTATGAAATTAATAATAAATTAATTATATACATTTAATTTCAACAAAAATTATTAAGAAATTTACATATGAATTGAAATCATAGACTAATCAGAAATGTTTCACAAATATATTATTCAATTTTTCATTATTTCAACAATTTTTATAGGTCAATCCAAATATTTATGTTTATTCAGTAGTGCTTCTCCCGAACCGGAGATAATAAGAATATTTGAATATTTGGTTATTTGTATGCATCAAATATCATGAGATAATCTCTAGAGAACAATTTTATAACCCAAATGAATATTAATATATTTCAGAATGTATATAATAAATATATGAATTTATTGTTGCCAAATATATTTCAGATTAATTAAATGATTTTTTGTCTTGTTTTATTAAATTAAAGAGGAATGGAAGTGTTAAATAAACAAAATAATTAATTAAAACGAATTCCAAGCATAAATATTAAGTATGACAATTATGACAAGTATTAATATACATGTACATGACATTTACCAATTATACATAATATCCAATGTCTCGAGAGAACTTTACTATAGAATATATATTTTAAAAATTGACGAAATTATTCTATTGTCGCTTGGTAAAGTTTATTGTCAATATTTTCTGGCGCCAATTTACAATTTGTCCAAAGCCAAATTTTGAATAATAATCTTACATCTTTGTAAAATTCTATGCAATCGAATTATTTTATATATCATTTTTTATATTATACATAATTTTACTGAATTAAACATTATTTTTAAGGAAATAAACTTGGATGTAATTTTTCTTAACAAAATAAAACTTAAAATTCATTACATAAAATTTACAAAGGAAAAACTGACATAAAATGGTATAGGATATTAAAATACTTTTTAAAGAGTTTATATAATTTAACAAAAAAATAACACTTTAAACTTTATAACTATGTTCCATATATCCTTAAAATTTCTAAATATATCCTTTTATTTTAGATGGACATCGTAGTACATGAATATCGTCTTTAAATTACTTCAATTAAATAAAATTTTATCATTCCATGTATAGTAGAGTCATAAACTTTTATTAAAATCCATTTTTATTAAGTTTTACCCAAAATTTTAGTATATAGTATAACGTAAAAGGAAAGGAATATATAAAATCTGTACGTTGTTAGGACAATAATACTAAATGTTTTTTATTAGAATATTAAAAATCTACTATTTTTTATATTCAATGAATTTTACGATGAAATTTTTTTTATTTTAATTTAATATATAAAAATTTAACTTCTTAGTTAGAGATTAAAAAGATTTATTGTTGCTATACATAAATATTTCAATAATTACAAAATACATTTGTATAATAAAATTTATAGAAAATTTATCACATTTTATATGTCGTACATAGAAGAGTGAATAATTTGTAATATTTGCAAGATGATTATAATTTTATGCATACGAAATTTTGATATAAATTAGCGTTTAAAAAGGATAAAAACTATAAAAAAAACTACTGATAAAAGAATGTCATTCATTTTCTAATAGAATTTCAATAGTTTTATTAACATCTGAACTACCGTACCGTATCCTCAATCTCTTATATGTCATTTTATGAGAAATATTGCGCTTTAAATCGTTATTATTTGAAATATAGTCTTGTAACTTTGATAATTAGATTACATAGATTGATGAAGTTCATTGTAGGTACCACACATTCTCTAAGCAGTTAGGTAATAGCATGCTTTCAATATTGTATTCGTCGGGAAACCTAGTTGGTTCATATCTGAGCTGTCATGAAAAAATAATTGATAAAATGCGAAGATTTAGCATATATTTTAAAGAGATTGAGACACTGATTATTTCGTAATGAATTATTATTTTCAAAAATATATAAAATTATTTTGTTCTAATTAAAATATCAATTTCAATTATTTTCTAAATGGACTATATCAAAAATTATTTATAATTAAATTACTGATGCGAATATGTTTGTAATATTGAACCGAAACCATCGAAAAATTTAATTAAAAATATCCTTATAAATTTGTGGTTCATAAATTATTATTTCTGGAATTTTTTTATTTATATAATTTGTTATAAAATTATGAAAAATGTTAGCACATAAAAAAAAACAGCATAAATAAAAATTCTGAACATTAACAACTGAAAGTTTTTAGGCAAATGATAATGTAACAAAAAATAAAAAATAAAAATAAATTTATTATGATTACATTTGAAGTACTTTTAAATTATTCAAGTCATTAAAATCTGACCTACAAAAATCAAGGATAATTTTATATAAAATATAACAAATTTTTCATATCTAATATAATTTAATTTATGTAGTTATGTTTTTTACCAGAGAAAGGTAAATAAAATCATATTATTCTTTATGCTATGGAAATTTAATATGCAAATTGCAGTAATTACTTTAGTGGTTCACCAAAAATTTTTGGTAATCTTTAAAATTAATGGGAAAAACTCACCGCATTTTCATATATATAAAGAAATTATCATTCTCATAATATTGTTTGGAATTCACTTTCTATTATGCCACAGCATTGGGAAAACTGTGTGAAGTGTTTAAGTAAAGCCTTTATAAAGATTTTTAAAAATATGTTTTACTCATATTGTAATTACTTATCAATGAAGTTTACTGACAAAATTGTAGTTTAAATTTGAAATCAAGCTCAAATTGAGCCTTAGACTGCTCAAAGAGGTTTCGTGAAATTTTTATTGGAATTACTATTTTTTATATGGATTTCGAACCATAAGTTTCTTTATAGTGAAGTAACTTTTAATTGCAAGAAGCTATGTTATCCTTTTAATAGTGATAATATAACTTTAAAATGGTTACTCATTTAAAGCTGAGTACTAACTTTAAAATAGTTACTTATTTAAAGGTGCCACCACCACCTACGATTAATCATACCAGAAATGGATTTAAAAAGACCAATGAATTACTTCCACCATGGTAAGTAAAATTGCTGCACAAATTAACGATATCAATGGAAAATTTAAAGGACATTACTAAGAAAATTGCAACGTAAGATTAATTGGTAGTTTAATTACATTAGCTGTTATAACTAAAAGAGCTCAAATTACTTTTTCTTCTTGATTACCATTACCTGATTGATTGATTGATTACTCCTAAACATTATATGCAACAAAATTTAGCTAGAGATATGACGTATGCAGGCTCTAATCCAAAACTAATAAATAAACTTGATATTTATATTAGACAGGTATTTAAATATTCAAAAAATAATTTAATAATTATCAATAATTCCAATAAACAGAAACATTATTAAAATAATTATGTAATTAATAATTCGTTTATCTATTAAATATATTTAATGAAACATTATTAATATCAAAATAATTCAGAAAATTAAAAATATTTAAAAATTTTGTTTATATTGCAAAATTATTGATTATTAATAATATCACGAATATTTAAATACCATTTCTAAATAGAAACAATCAATTAAAATTACATAAAAAACATTTTTAATTGTTTACAATTATTATCAATTATGATATATTTTTCATATTCATAAAAACTAAACAAATTTTGCATATAAATATCCAAAAATAAATATCATAATTTTTTTTTTTTATACATATATATGAAATGTATCTACGAAATATTTATGCTCTACAATGAATTAATGTTTTATAAAAACTAATTTTTTTTTTCCAAATACATTTTATTTAATGTGAAGTCCGTCAAGCAGTCACACGTGTTTAGTTTTGGTATATTTATAGTAAAATGTAATAGTTTCTACTTAGTTATTGAAATTATTTTTTTTTTCTAGTATATTTTGTTGCTGTGCTAATGCTATTTGAAACGTGACGTGCCGTTTAAATATTAAATATTTTTTATATATTGTGAATTATTCAGAATTTTTGTGCAATTTAATATTGTTATGAAAAATGAAAAAAAAATATATATAAAAATAAAAATTTTATTAAAATTATTATAAATAGTAAATAAAATAAAATGCAATTTAAACAAAAAAAAATTGGATTGCAAGACTTTTAACTATTCTGCTGATCGTGGGTGGAAATATGAAACAGGAAAATATTTATAAATAAAAAAAATATTTTTATTTTTCATGGAAAATTTTATATAAAAAATGTAAAAATAAAAAAAAAAAATTGTTTTAATTAAATAATTCTGATTGATTGATGATGTAATAAAAGTATTAATTAAAAATAGAAAAACTAAACTAAACTAAACAGACTAAATAGACCTAAATATCATTGTTGATACATTTTGAAATAAATGGCATTTATATAAATTTAATTTGAATTGATTTGCTTAAAGACAAGCCATTTTCAATTTGCACTGTCATCTAATACTCTGTACTGTACGAACTATGACACTGTAAAGCAAATATTACTTATAAGATAAGCAATATAAATAATAAAATATTTCGGAAATAATTAATTTATGTTGATATTAATTTATGGTGGAAGGACGAAAATAGTAAATTCTAGCAGCCCAGATATTGTCCTGAAAGTATTAATTAGCTCTGAAGTTTTCTTTTTTATGAAATTTTTATGATACCGAAAATATCTTAACCTAATGCTATTTGTGTAGATATTGTTAATTGGTATTCGAAATAGCAAATTTAATGCTTCAACAATTTAATATCATCTTATAGTGTACAAAAAATCCGCTAGAATACGCTATTTATTGAATAGTTTTGAAAATCAGTAAATTTTAAATCTATAATTTGTTAGTATTAAGAATTGGAATATAGACCAACTTAACATAGTAAATTTTTAATGTTTTCGATTTCTGAATACGATTTCTGACCCACAGAGGTTTCATCTGATTATATTACATGTAAATACCATAATTTTAATTTTAGCGAAGACTGAAAGACATTTTTATTTAATGCTATATGGAATTTGATTTCGGTAATTTGTTAATTAATATAATATAAAAAATTTACTACTGATTTTCATTTTGAAAGGTTGAGTAAACTGAGCGATATCAATAATTTTACAACATATAAACATGACGAAATTTATCGTAGACAATTCGATCATCAATATAAAAAATATATTAATTATAATTTCGACGTTATTGTTTTTATGTTAATTTCAATTTACAAAATATTTCAAACATAAAATAACCAAAAATGTTACAATATTAAATTAATTATAATAATAAATAAATTAATTTAAAATTATTTTGTAAATTTTTGGTTTCATTTTGTAATCTCAAATCATTTTAAATATATATTTATAATATCTGCTTGTAATTATTAATATCGATATTATATCAATTAATTATTTTAATAAAATATAATAAAAATATATTTTAATCGTTAAACTTTTGCACTGTTGCCTTTAAGATTTAATTTTGTCTGTCTGTCTGTTCGTTTTTCTACTATCGCTTATTTACGGGGAATGTAAAAAAACATGAAAGATAAAAAGATAAAAAATCAAATTATACATTCGTAAAGTAAATGTCCTTCATTCTTCTTATAAACCCTCAAACCTTGTATTTTATAAAACCTCAAACCTTGGAACTTTGTAAGTCCGAAATTTTAATAATTAAACTTCGATCCAAATTTTGTTAAATTATTATTTATGGAATTGGAAATAAATAATCTGCAGTTCATTAAATGACATGTACCTGTACATGACCTGAACTACAATAACAATTTAAGTATTTGAAAGAATTATTAAATTGCCCTAATTTGAGATTGACCTGTCAATTTTATCTATAATTTTAAAAAAAATACTTACATTAATAAATTGAAAAATATTAAAATATCAATTAATTAAACAAAAATTTTTTTTTATTTATTAGTAAATTATAATTAAAATTAATAAAGTTTTCATATACAATAAAAATTATTTATATCATTAAATATAGAATCCATTAATTTACAAAAAAAACATATAAAAAATTGCAATAAAACTCTTCAAAATAAAATCCTGATTTGCGTCAGTACAGTACAAAAAGGATATTAGTTTATTTCTATACATATTTATGTATGGGTGTATGGATCTATGTATGTGTGTACAGACAGATTAAAAAACCAAAGTAATAATAATAAAATAATTGAGTGTGGGAAATCAAAACAAACTCATAAAAATCAAACTTTTAATAAAATATGAGAATTTTTTTTTTTTTTTTTGTTATTATTATTTTCCACCCCTAAAAATTCGTTGTTATTCATTGTTAGTGGTATAAAATACAAGATAAAAGAATCATTGAAACAAAAATTTTCTTTAGAATTTTTTTTTTTTTTTTTAGAAAATATCGATGAAAACGATGAAAATTTTTACCCTACTAGTTTTTTTTTTTTAGATATTATATTTGGACATGAGTAGAAAATAAAGTACTTAAAAAAATATCTTATAGATATAATTTTTTATGTACTAATGCTCTTTATATAATGTATATAAATAGTTTCTGATTATTTATTTTATTCTACAAATAATATGGAAGATGGTTTTTGAAAAGGAAACGAAAATTTTGACCGGAAATTGAAAAGCAAAGAAAATATTAAAGGAAATTGCTGCAAAAAGGGGAGATTTTTTTTTATTTTTATATATGGTTCAAAGATTAATATAACAATGATGCACTGATTCATTCGGTTTTACTAATATTTATTTACTTATACTATATTTCCATTATTTAGTTACAAACTTTAACAATAATAATAAGAAAGAAAATTAATATTTGATATATTTAAGTGGTTGGTAAAAAACTTGGTAAAAGATTAAACCATCAGAAATTATTATTTCATAATTATTAGATTTTTAGAATATTTCTCAAAAAAAAATCATAAATTTGTCCTTGTACTAATTACATATATAAAGTACATCCAATTTTGTATTGCAAATAATGAAAGACTTTTATAATTTAAAGTTTAATAGATACCAAAAAAAATAGGTTAATGTTAAGTTAATTGCACATTTTTTGATATCAAACAAACATAAAATTTGATTCAATTTTAATTATAAACACAAAAAAAAAATTTATATAAATTTATTTTTCACATTCAAATAAGTCGAAAGACAGAAAACAAAATTTAATCTTTTGATGACAAATTATAAAAATTTATATTTTCCTGAACTCTTGTATAAAAAAAAACATGAAATTATGTGACAAAATGTCATAAACTTTGAACGAAAAGTTATTACATAAAAAAAAAAAGAAAAATTCGTAATAACATTTTCACTGTCCATAAAATTAATGAAAAATTCTTCAAATTTATGTGATTTTCTTTAATAATATTTCCATCTTATATAAATTTTTATTATTTTTTTATCAAATTTATTTAATGTCGTAATTCATATTAATATCTAATTAATAATTTTTGAATTTAACTATCGGAAATCTGCATATAAATATAAAATATTATTAATATGTGATTTAAGGATATGATCCTGCCAATTTACCAATAACCAATTAATAGAAATGGATTAGTATTAATCGATATTTATGAAGACCGAAATTCAAATATAAAATATTTATTTTTTTGGATTTAGTTCAGAAGTTTACAACAAATCTGTGGTTCAAAACATTAATTTATAGAATTAATTAACAAGGAATTCTGAAAGTGACAGTAAAGAAATATTGATTTTTAATCAGTTAAATAACTTAAAACTTATAATTTAATTTATATACATAAAATTAACACTTCTTTCTTTATACAATTAATCATAAGTTTTCTTTC
The DNA here is from genome assembly GCA_963920725.1 of Rhamphomyia laevipes. Classification (NCBI taxonomy): domain Eukaryota; kingdom Metazoa; phylum Arthropoda; class Insecta; order Diptera; family Empididae; genus Rhamphomyia; species Rhamphomyia laevipes. The sequence continues at coordinate 15,960,118 of OY987258.1, forward strand.
ATAAAATACATTAAATTTTCAAACTTAATTAAAAATTTTATACTAGAATTTTTTACTTGCAAAAATTATATTTATAATTATAATTTAATTTAGAGTATATTAATATTAAATATTGTATAAAAGTTTATAATTTAATTTAAACAAAATTTACATAAATATAATGTCCTTGTTTAATAATTTTCAATTAAATTAAATTTACGAACAAAATAATACTATAAGAAATACTCATGGATATAATATTTTAATATAATTATGACATATAATAGAATTCATCCTCAGGATAATATTTAGAAATAAAATAATAAAAAAAACTGTTGTATTTAAATTAAATAAAAACTGAACAAACATCATTCAAAAGTTGAAGATGTTATAGCTCGATAGAGAGAAGGAAATATTAGGTATCCGGCAGTTGCATGAAATTTTATGAACAACCTCATATAATAGAATTGTGGTTTATATCCTTTATTTTTTCACAAATATATATATTCATAGATATTCTAAAGTTGATTTTAAATGCATATATGTATATAAAAATCTTCTAGAAGATAAAACTATATTTTAGTATAGAAAAACAGTGGCGTGTCATACAAAAAGTGCAAGATTGCTTTTGGCACACAAGTTTCTATATTTTAGGTATTTCAAAACGGAGACTAAAACGAACAAAAACTTTTTATATTATAATCAATTTTAGTTGGTTGGTTGGTTTTAAAGGAGTGGGAAATACGAGACATAGACCACGCACATAGGCTACGGAAGATTCCGCTGTACACTATATCCAAATACCGAAGTTTTAGAGCTAATTGTTATAAATCTGCAAAAGTTTGCAAAGTAAAATGTTTTGCACATATATTAATGGAAAATGGTATGCAAGAAGGTCCAATAATTTTTTTTAAAGTACATTACACAAGGAGACTTCAGACAAATATAGACAGATACTGTCGAACGAAATATAAAAATTGTTTAAGCTCATAACTATACAACAAAACTGTAAGAAATAGGCCGTTTTGTTGACGATAAATTACAAAAGTGGTAAAATCCCACTCAGAGGTATAATAATAATGAATTCAATTTGTTAAATAAAACGTATTTATCGTATGACTTTTCTACAGAAATATTTATTTTTGAAATCATAAATTTATTGATATTATTTATTGAAGTTTATTCGCGGCTAATTTTATTTTCATTACTAAGTATTCGAATTATTTCAATATACACAAAAGATAACAAAAATATTGATTACTATTTAATTTATCACACATGGCAATATATAAAGGACGCCACTGGTATACAAGTAATATATCCAGAGTAGAAAAAAATCAAATATATGTTTAAGGTTGATTATATTTCTATAGCATATATTTTGTGTGAAATCAAATAAAGCGTATACATAAATATATTCATCCCTATAAATATATTTTTTTTTCTATTTTGCAGGAGCAGCTGTTACGTTATGTACATATATATATATTTTCTCCTTGTTTTATTTTCTATGAATTATTTAATGTATGATGATGAATAAAGGATCTAATATGTTTCTTGTTATATATATGAAGTATTAAAAGAAAATTAAAAATCTCACCCCACAAAATATCAAAAACAAAAAACAAAAAAAGAACTTCATTATAAAAATTATTATGAAAGTAGACGCCATTGAATAAGAGGCCTTATTACAAAACATACAAAGAAAAATTCTTATATATAACAAAAATAATAGAAAAATCATAAATTTGATTAAGTTAATGTAATTCTAGATTTGCGTTAAATTGAAATTATAATTTAAATTGGCATTTCGAAAGTCTTACATTCTTAATAAGCAAGATTCTTTTACATTTTTAACATGTTTTACATTTTTTAAATTTATTACTGAAAATTTTCGATTGTGGTTCATGAGAAATACGATATCCAATTAACAACCCCAAAAAGATTAAATAATTTACTGAAAAATCATAGAATGAATTATTTTTATATAAATTCAAATTTAATAAGTACTTGTATATAATTAACAATAACTCTGTTAACACAAATATAATATTCACAGTTGGTATTTTGTATACAGGCTATCCCTATAAATTTCATGTTGAGATGGTCAGTACATAGTAAAATATTTCTTTCCCAGTGACGATAACTACAAAATTAATTCTAACGAGATACATTAAGAGCATAAGAAACAACAGGATTCAAATTGATTTAAATAGATTCTTAAAATTATATTTTCGATATATTACAATTAGTTAACAATTTCAAAGCTAAATTATTATCAATTAATATCAATAAAAAAAAAACGTATTTCAAAAATTAATATCGGAAAATATTGAAGGGAAGAAAAACATCAGGAGGTAACAAAGCGTTGAAAATTTAGTATAAAAAGTTTTGCCAGCTGCAATGACATAATAAAATTCATAAATTTATAAATTTAAAAATATTATTTTTAAATGTTTATTTAGAAAAAAACTGAGAGAACATCATCAAATATTTTGCAATCTGTTTTTATAGAATTGACTACAAGCATTTTCTTCAATACCTAAATATCGACTGACATCGTCAGTACACAAGAGCATTCACAATCACAACTCCAATACAAAGCAGGTTGAAATTGATGGTTGGCTGTGCGTATACACTACGGTATTTGATGTTACATTGATTCTTTCTTAAGTTTCGATTATAAATAAATTTGATATTCTAGCTTATACTACAGTGAAGAACCCGTTTTTCCATTGTTCTCACATTACAAATCCAATTTTTCTGTTGTTTGTACAATTTTTTGGTTTTTCCCACTGTCGTTCGATTGTATCCACAGTGGAACCCTGTTTTTTAGATATTCACATAATGGAAAGCCTGTTTTTAGTTGTTGCCACATTGGAAAGCTCGCAAGCTCGCAAACTCTTAACTTTATTTAAGGTATAGATGAACCAATTAACGAAATTTTAATTTTAATTTTATGGGTCACGTGCCGGCTTGTTGCCTCTGTATATTGTGCATATCTCGAAAGTTCACATTTCATAAGTTTTGAATAGTAAAATTAAAAGTTTCCTCAAAACTGAGGCTCGGAATTGGAAAATTTTATTAAAATATGTTTTATTGTGCTTCCACATGTCGAGATTTATCCTAATTATGTTACATATGATGACATGTTGCATATATGAACATTTTCACTATACTTAAACCATTTATTTAAATATCAACAATACCAAAAAAAAATAATTACATATTTAGTGTTATCATGAAAATTGTGTTTTTTTTTATGGTTGTTACACATTTAAATCCTTTTTTTGTATATAAATATATTGAAGTATCCTTTTGTATATTGTATAATGATCAGTTACAAAAAATTTAACATTTATACAACAAAATCCATAAAAAAAGGCTTTTTGACTTTTTATGTTAATAATTTTCCATGTAACAAAACTTTATGACTTAATACAACATTATACAATTATTATGATACAACAACATGAGCAAGGATTGACACAACAAAAACAAAAATATGGTTTAACATTAAAGTGATGGAGATCATATAAAAATAGTCTATATATATATAGATGGGAATGAATGTTGTAAAAAAGAATGAATTTCAAATAGAACCTTTAGCGTTGAATGGTCGTAAATCCATTAAATGTAACTTTTTGAAAAAATTGTTATTAAATTATATAATATAACAAATAATGTACTATTAAAAAACTGTAGCTTCAAAATGTTCACTAACAAAAAGTCATATCAGCATGATAAACTTATTGATTAGAATTACACTAGTAAATACTTTTATCAATTGTTTTAAATTCAGTTCTGAAAATAACTAAAAACTAAATCACTATGTCAAATTGTTACATAGGACAAATAGAAAAAAATCAATTACTATTCAAGAAAATTGATCGGATCTAAAAAATGTATTCACCAATATAAAATTTCAATAGTTTTTATGGATTGAACTATCATAACTCATAAATGACAATTTTGCGGATTAGGCACATACGCTACTCAAGGCAATAAAATACGTAATAAATGTAAAAATATTAATAATAAAAATATAATATAGAATTACATTGAACCAGTCAAAACCTTTTATACCTTTTATGTGGCTTTCCATATACATATACATACATACATATTTTCAAATTTATCCTTATTCCCACATACATGCATACACCAGTTTAATCCTATATTAAATTAGGTAGACAGGATACACACACAATATTATTATTAACATTAAAAACCATCTACTTTTATAATATATATAACACTTTCATTTAATTTACCCATGATGATGATGATGATGATGGTGAATCAGAGAGAATACGATATAGTAGAACAAGAAAAAAAATATCCAATGATAAACCTTGAATGATAGACAGGGTAAAATTCATTATACTCTTCTGACGCCTATGGTATAAAAATTACCCATACGACAATTATATACATATTTTTTTTTATGTATTTATACTTTCATCAAATATGTACCACAAAAATAGAAAGAACTAAAATGTTAGCAAGTCAAGGGTACGTCTTCCTTGTATTATATATAGAGAAGGAAATTAAATTATTAAAGTAGACATAGGTTTTTTTTTTTCATTTTTGCTTACGTGGGGATTTTTCTTTTTTTTAAAAAAATGTTTTACAAAAAAATTAAATTATTTTTTCCTGTTACCTTTTAGTTTCTTTTTTTTTATGGTTAATCTTTTAAAATAATTACATTTTAAAAAAATAAAAAGGCAAAATTTGTAAAATGTTAAACGTGAAATTTATGTTTTTTTTTTTGTTGTATTATTTTATCTGTCCGCCCTTATGTTAATTATTAAATTATTAATTTAAACAGATCATTTTGGATGCCCGAAAGGGTTTTAAAAGGCTTGTGATAAATGAATAACAGCCAAAAGAGTAACTTAATATAGAAATTTATGGTCAAATATGGTAACCACTAGTACTCAGTTGAAAAATATTTTGAATTCGAAAATTCATGTTGTACTTTGAGAATTTGAACTTTAGTTAATTAATCTTTAATGATTAAAAAGTTTACCTAAATGTAGTAAATTTATAGTAAATAAATGTAGTATAAGTAAAACCAAACTTAAGAACTTTCTACAAAACTGAGTATAATATTTAACTTTGATAAGTAATTGATTATGATGAATCTCTTTCTGATTCGAATATTATTAGTAATTAATTATAGTTAATATTGTAGAATTACTTAAAATTGAACTTCTTCGAAATTAAAGTCCTTGTAGAATTTTGCTATTTAACTGCGATTATATAAACATAATATTCTAACAGGGGGAAAAGCATTGTTCAAATATTGACAATCTTATTATACTCGTATTTCGTTAATAAACAATTTTGATATTCTAACTTCTACAGCTTACACTGTAGCGGAGAACCCATTTTTCCACTGTTCCCACTTTTTAAAATCCATTTTTCTGTTGTTTCCACAATTTTTCGGGTTTTACCAGTGTCGTTCGATTGTATCAACGCAGTAGAAATGCTATATTTTGGTTATTTCCATAATGGAAAACCTGTTTTTCAGTTGTTCTTAAAGTGAAAAGCTCGCAAAGTCTTAATTGTATAGTAAAAGATATTTAAAAATATTTATGGGTCATGTTTCTTTGGGCTATGTATATTGTGCATATCTCGAAATTTTACCTGAATTAATATTATTCCGATAAATTATCAATTTATCTTCACAACACAGAAATGTTAATTAAAACTAATAACACAAAAAATCGAATTTAAATTATTTGAATTGTCGAGAATTTTGTGATAATTAATTTAAACGGAACCAAATCAAATATAAGAAACTCCAAAATAAAATTAGTAACACAAAAGATAACTTAAAAAACTACTAAACATTAAAATTATAATCTAATTAAATTTCTTCAATCTTCATATTCCATAAAATATGTAATCTGTATACTACCTACCTGTGAATTAAGAGACACAAATTTAAAACCCACTAATCTTTTAATTTCAATTTAAATATCTAAATCGTTAATTCAAAAAAAGTTTTATATATTTCATATTTTACTATAACCAAATTAATTTTATAAGAATATTTTAATATTAAATTCGATTTCCAATACTTAAAACATACTTAAAACATAATTAGCCTTTAGCGGCGCGGCATGCCTTTTTAATAATGATTAATTAGACAAAAGTACAAACTTAATTAGTAAAATTTCATTCTTTATTATTTATTATTGATTTATAAAACACTATTCTCTTAGGAAAAACAAAAATTACTTAACAAAATATCTTAGAAAACATTCAAACAAACAAAACTGATCCATTTTTTTTTTGGATACCAAGTATTGATGCCAAGCATTAAGTAAATATAATCAATAAACAAGATTAGAAAATACATTTATGTATAAGTATTATATAAAAAAAAAATATATTTGCCATATTTAGAAGAGATAAGAAGAAACTTTCTATACAAAAATTTGACCGAACACAAAATTCAGAACAGAAACATTGCCGATGCCGATGCCATAGCAGATGTTTAATATTTAAATTTATATAAAAATTTTCTGACTCACTAGCGCCCGATGATAATAACAAAAAAAAAGGTAACATCTATATATATATATGGTACATATATATATGAAACATATAAGCATACAATATTTTTGTATGGATAAGAAAAAAATAAATTTGACTTGAAGATATTTTTTTTTCTTTTGGGATCACTTCAACTTTAACAACCCCAAAATAGATAAATGAAGCAAAGAAATAACAAAAATTGATCTCACAAGAAATAAGCATTTGGGGAAACAGATGTTGAAAGATGCTACTTTGTACTATGTTAAAGCATATTTTTTGTTAACATATCGAATTTTTTGGTTTTTCTTTGGGTTATTTATAAGATTTTTAGATAGTTTTTTTTTTTAATAATCTTTACAAGAAAATTTAATAATAAAATTCAAATTAAAGAATTTTTTTCTTTTTGATAAGTAATGAAGAATTAAATCGATGATTCATGACAGCTGTTGTGGTTTCAGATACACTCTTGTACATAATATTATTTTAAATTATTTATTCTGAAATAACTAATACCAAATTGTCATATACATAAAAGATATATAAAAATTAAACGGTTTTAGATATCGAAACTCAATAGTAATTTTAATTAAAAATATAATCAAAATCAAATCAAATTTTAAAGTATTTTGATTGTTTAGGTCTTAACAATAGTGAAGATGCTAAATGAAATTAACATTTTACTTTTAGCTAGAGGGAATAACTTGGAATTCACTAATGCAGACTCAATTTCAGTTGTTTAAAAGGATATTATATAATAGAGGTCAATCAGTTTGTAAGTGTCACTTTAAATTACCAAATGATATTCTCTTTAAAACTAACTAAATAACATTATTAAAACTTTAATTAACATAAAAGTTAATTGGAAATAATTAACATTTATTTCCATTGTTGAAAGATAAAATTCTCGATTTTCTAACAGTTTCGAAATTGAAGTATTTCGAGTAATCCGTCGAAACCATTTAAAAGTACGAGAAATTTTACTAGTAATTCCGAATAAAATGTACTCACACTTTTACTGGTTTTAAGAAAGTTTAACGAAATGCGGAATAATTTATACGCATAGACCGGCCAGATATAATAATTTAAATATCTTAATTAATAAAATAAATGCTTTTATAATTTTAGAAATATGTAGAAACTTATAACCAAAATATTGAAATTGAATAGCAAAAACTTCTTATTTTTCAAAAAAACAACATTAAGAACGCAAAATATGTAATTAAATATGTTGTGGAACTGTTGTTGTTATTTTTGTAGATCATTTGTCTAGTATAATTTATTAACAAAATTATATTTACGTCCTTAATTGCGTACATTATAATAAACATTATAAGAAACATTAATGTTTTCAGATTATAATCAAAATATTACCAGGAAATAATAATTAAGACTATAAAAATATATTTATATACGAACACAAACCATAAAATAAAATAAAAAAAAATGAAATAAATTACCAATAAAATAAAAAACAAAAAAAAACTCACTTAATCATTATATTTCAACCTTCCTGGGTAAAAAGCTTAAAGGAAGATACATGCGTCGTATAAAGTGTACACATAGTCGTCAAGGATATAAATTTCAAAAAGAAAAAAAATTCTTACGAAATTTATTAAGTTTTATATTGTACATTAAAATAATAACAAAATTCAATTAGTATGGGAATTTTAATTCTTATTAAATATTTAAGTATTTAAATTCTTAACACGTTGATCGCCAAACTGGATTTCTTTAAAAACAGAAATTTTTACAGAGGTTTTCATTTGCTCAGTAAATGTTACATTTGATACATGACATTTTAATGTGTAGATTGTAATTTATATTATGTAAAAAGAAAAATTGCATTAAAAGTGTAGGTACAATTAAGATAGGATGACATTATCCTATGCAGTGACGAATATTAGGTCACGAATTCTATTTCAGATCAAAATATCAATATAACTCTAAGGATGCTCAACTTTAAATGAGTAAACATTGGAAAGATATGGAACACTACGGAATAATGATAATAATGTGAGTAAAGTATTTCGAATACGGAAATTCAAATAAAATGTGCAAGATGTAAAGTAATATTAATACAAATATTTTACTATTTAAACACCGGCTCATCACTGTAAGCACACTAGTGGATCATAACGTTTTATTAGTACAAAATATTTTAAACAATAATTTGACATATTCAACAGTAATGCATTCGCAGTAATTTATTCTGATACAAATACTACAATACTTTGAGTTTTGTACATATTCATTAGGGGCCAAGATTTCTTCAGTAAATCGATAATATTAAAACTTCTGGAAAATCTCCCTGTACCAGATATGTATAATATGTTATCGCAACCACTGTTACCGCAATCATGACAGAAATGTTTAAAGGACATGCCGATCAGCGTGTTAAAAAATAAATATATATTTTACAATTCTCACACTAATAAAATTTTCATTTAAATTCCATTTAAATATGTCACGTAACAAAAATCTTATATCATTAAAATAAATTAAAATAATTTTTCAAAAATACCAAAAATAAAAAAACAAATGACATAAAAATAAACTTTTTATCAACGAGAAATCAACTTTTTTTTTTTTTTTAAAAGTTAATACTTTTTATAATACAACAAAAAAAAAAAATTTTAAAAATTATTTGTATATATTACATAATACAGAAAAAGGATTAAATATCCTGTTTTTTTTTTAAATACAATTTTTTTAACAACGACCCCTATACAAAAAATATACACTTTTTACGATAATTAAAAACTTTGTTAATTATTTCTTTTTATATAATAATATGTACGTACAACGTATACGTATATAAAAAAAAATATAAATTATTTAAAATTTACATTTATTACATGCGTAGAATTCTTTTTCTTTATACTTTTACTATGAAAAAGGATGAAAATTCCTTTTTTTTTTAAAAAAAAAAAAAACATCCCTGTTTAAATTACGTTTAAATTATTTTCAAACGCAGAAGATATATTCCTTAGAATATTACAATATTTCTCAACACCCTCAATTATTTTGGATATAAAAATGTTAGAAATTCTAAATTTTATAAAAAATATAATACAAATTCTATGTACATATAAAAAAGGATATTTGTTGAGTATATGTTTCTGTAAGGAATAAGGAATAAAATAAAGACTATAGTATCCTTAGAATGAAATTTTAAATAATTTTATATAAATTTTAAAAGCAGTACACTCGAAATTATATGATAGAATTTTCTTTAAGTATATAATAATGATAACAACAAAAAAATTGACAATTATTGTGTAAACTGTCTGAAATTTTTATTGTTATAGAAGTACAAGGGGCCGAGGTACATATAGGTATACTCCAAAATTAAAATCAAATTGATATTTTAGTATAATTACTTTTACACAATTTTCTATACTTATATAAGAATATGATTTTATAAAAAGGACGAAAATAACAGAAAAGTAATTTCATCTTAAAATGTAAGAAAAAAGAGCAATTATCATTAGGACAACAATAGAAATCATTGAGGATAACTAAAGTACACCTGAATTATATATATATCCATACTCTTCAATTATATATAACATTAAATAGAGTAAAATTATATTATATAGCCCGAAAATATGTCAAAAAACTGATGATAAATTTCATTAAAAGTGTCGACATTTTCTAATCTTACAAAAAAATATTTTACCCAAGTTTATATTTTTTAAACTGAATTCTCATGTTTATAATATTTATAAATAAAGTCATTAATCCTGTATTGTCAGAGTTATTAGCGCCAGTTAAAGTAACAAAAATATTTTAATAACTTTATTTAGTCTAACCTGTCATATTAGTGACAAATTACTCAACTGTCAAGGTTTTTTTTATTATGGATAAAAGTTAGGTATTACATTTTATGAAATATTTAACTCTGTTTAAAATTTGTATACAAACTTCTTAATACGCTTTAAGAAATATTAATTATAAAAATTTCTATTGAATTTTGTGAAAACTTTTATATAGTAAATTACGAACATTGTTGGTGATATTTAGGACGCACCCTTAAATACAATGTTTCAAAAGTGCAATTATAATTTGTAATTAAGCATACTAAATTATATAGTTAAAAAACTTTATACAAGTTTAAAGTAAATTATTGAAGAATGTTCAGTGATTTACTACAACATTGAAAATTTCCAGTTACTGTTCAAATTCTTCAGGAACTGAATCAATTTTTCTTTGGAACCGACTCAAACTGAACAGAAAAACTATTACAAAAACTAAAACTGACAAAAAATTTAAATTTTCGCTTTTCTACATTATTAAAAAATTGATTTATCTTAATCTAATCAAACGAACCTACAATAAATTTACTAGTATTACTTACAAACTCATTAAAAATATTCGTCATTTACTTGCTAAATGATCTTACAACAAAATTGTAGATAATAAAACAGAAGTTAAAAAAAAATCAGATAGATAGAATTTACTTGAAAAAGATAATCCAATCATCGAAAGAAAAGAAGCAAATAAAATTTTCTTTGAGTAAATTTTGAGAAAATCCTTTCTTAACTATAAAAATTTATTTAAAATGTCAAAACAAAAAACGTCTGCAAAGCTACTGAAAATGATTAAATTGCAATTTTTGTTTCTAGATTATCGTGTCTAATTCTAATCTAGTATTACTTAATATTCTATAAGATTTGGACACAAATTTAGAATAAATTTAGTTTGTACTCGTTACAAACTCCATAAATAAATTGAGATAAAACTAAGTTTCATACCTAAGAGACTGTTACAATGAATATTCCCTTAAGTTAAATAAAATTAACTTTATAAAAATATTGTCGTCTTTTCGTTATTTTGTTTCCGGAGAAAATCTAATATAAATTAAATTTCTTAAATGTCCTTTTAAAAAAAAATTACTTATAAATTATATACACTACCCACTACGGATAACAATTAAGATAAGAAAAAGGTTTTTTTTTATTAAGATTGCGACACTCAACAGTCAACATACATTAAGTAAAAAAAAAAATTGTTAAAACAAAAATTTTTTTACCATTTTTCGAATTTACATTTCTCTTTTTTAAGGATCTTATATCATTTTCATTAAAATTACAGGTGACATTTTTTTGCTGTAAAGGATATCATGATTACACCACACACAAAATAATAATAATATGTAAGAGTAATAAAAAAAAATTAAAAGTGTGAAATAAAAAAAAAGGAAAAATCATAGTTAAACTTTCGTCTTCGAAATATCCATCACAACACACAAATTCAACTTTTCTCTCTAATAAGAAACCTTCGTTTAACTCAAACGAAAACACAAAGATTCCTTGAGGGCTTCTATAAACCTTTTCTATATCATTCACACAGGATTCAAAAAAAAAAAAAAAAAACATTCATAATAGTTTAAAATCAAAATACTAAAACAAAAAAAAAAGCAATTGAAAATACAAATTTTCCTTCTCTTCTATTTTCATATAAGTATTATTCATTTCTAAGTGTCTTCTAGCGTTTAAGATTAAAAATCTACTTGAATGCTTGCATATAAACACGATGAGTTTAAGGCAGATATATACTCGTATATTAAAAAAACAGTGTTTTAGATTAAAATATATTTACAAAAAAAAAAAAAAAACTCTACATAAAAAAAGGAAATTTCATTTTCTTACCTTTTATATATGAAAAAAAAAGAAAAAACAAACTGAAAATTTTCCAGCAAAACAAAAGCGAATTGTAAAAGTGAAATAACAATAAAAGATATCAAACAAAACTGAGCTGCTGCAGAAAAAAACAACACCATTGAAAATAATAAATCTATAACTTATAGAACCATATACAGAAAATAAAACTGTGCCATGACATTCTGTATAAATAAAACTTTTCATTTCCCGAAATACAAAATAAATAAAAAAAAATGGTGAGGATGCTTTCATTATGATGAAAGCAACTATATACACTCTACTATCCTACTATATTCTGTCTATATATATGCCTTGAATAGAACACAAACAGCGCAAAAAAAAAAAAAAAACTTTACACACAGCTGGCTTTGCTAAGGTGAATCCTGGGGTCGTTTTATAATAAAGTATATGCTAAACAAGGGATATTTTTTTGTAAGACAAATTTTTAATTTTAATAATGAGAAATAGTGCTAACAACTATATAACAACATTTCGTAACAATTACTTTGAATTGACGACATTTCATTTATCTAATACGTGTTGGGAATTCGGCAATTAAGTATATTATGATCTGTTCCAAAAAAAAAGTTGCAAATTTTGCATATGTATATAGGATCGATCAAATTAACTAATCATTTGGGATAATCAGATTTGAGGCTACAGGTAACCTCATCTTTCTAATACTTCCTGGACAACATTCTGTATTCCAATTTCGGAAATTTAATATTGATTTTGAATGATATTTAGTGAGTAAACTTGTTGAACTCCATTTAATATGAATAATTAGCTCAATCAAAATATAATCCCGAAATATTCAATTTCACAACTAAACCCTGGCACTGAATGCGCAACAAATTTTTGTAGAAACTATTGTTAAAAGTATTACTAAGTTAATTTTACTGTAATTCAAAGAGATTCGAAAAAAATTGCATTGCTATTAGCAATGCCATATTGCTAAAAGCAACTCACGTTTATCTCGATGGAAGCATACTTTAGCTTTAGCAAATCGACATAATTTTATCAATTCCCTATCGGTTTGATATTACTTGTCATAATTAATAAATGTGAAGTTGAAACTTAAAATTGATTCGAAGTAGAAAAAGTTTCGATTTTAATTTGACTGCGATTTTCAATTTGACTGGTGATTTACTCACAACGTAATTTAGCCAATTTTGTCGGTATTACAGATTCCAACACTTAATTGTCAACACTATGGTTGCCTAACATTTACATGCACGTACATTATTTATCTAACAAACACAAAAATTAAAGAAAAAAACAAAAATTAATCGGAAAGTAAAAAAAAACGACATATAGGATCAAAAAAATCTACACATAATCTAACAATAGAAAACAAAGATTTTATAGAAAACTTGAAAATTAATGAAAAAAACACTCCAAGTGCAAAAGACATTTTAGGTAGAAGCTTCGGAGTAAGTAAATCTTATATATAGTGAGTAATATAACAGCTTCTATTTATTATGGAGTCGAACAAATCACAAACAAACTGAAAATTCATTTTAAATTTTCATATTAAAAAAAAAAATCACAAAAATTCTAAAACAAAAATTATATTTCCGAAATAAAAAAAGTTGGTTTTATATAGGAACAAAAATCAAAGATAAAATATTTCAAAGAACGAAAATATAATCGGTAATCGGAGCGAAAAACTTATTGCGATGCATTACGAAAAAAAAAATAGAAAAAAAAACAGGAAACTACAAAAGAAAATATAAATCAAAATTTAAATTATTAATATTTTTAAATTTACAGACGAGTACGATGAATACGTCCTAAAAAAACAACAATGAATAATAGTGCTAACTTGTCAGCAGAAATTCCAATTTTTTTTTTAATTATACAAGCCGTATTTGAATATTTAAACTGCAAATTTTTTTACAGTCTCATCTAAAATATGTTCATTTAAACTGGTACCGGGTGTTTTACTGTAATCATATCAGTATCTAAAATTTCGAAATTGTTGAAAAATAAACGTCAATCAAATGAAATTTTCTGGTATTTAATTAACAATTTAATTTACGAGTTTTTTTAAGATTTTCATTGTATAATTATAAACCTCGGTTCTTAGAAAGTTGAATTAGCAAACGATTTATGCACTCGCACCAGATTCGGGCTTATTGTACAACTTAAAACCATTCATGATATTCATGTATCCGCGATTAACTGAACCCATTCATTCCTGAAGAAACCTCATACTCATACATAGTCCGTTCAAGAAGTATGGTTAGCAAAATATTTATGACTCCTTTGAACCATAGTTCTCAAAGTATTTTTTAGTCTAATTAACTATCTAAAACTTGTACAAATATTATCATAACATCGAGGAAGTCATCATCAACTCTCAAAAATTACAATTTTTAGAAAATTATTATCACATTGGTTCAATTTGCATGGAGGTTCAATCAGAATTACGTTCTTCATAATATATTACAACACTCTTTATAATCATAGTACCTCAGAGAAAACTTAAGGCTCGACAGTGGTTATCAATAATTCCATAGAACTTAAATATTGTTATAAAGACATTTTATTATAAAAGTTTATTTTTATTAATATATATAAAGCCAAGTATGCAATTTCTAGAATAAATTTTATGCTGATGCACCTGCACTTTAATTTAATTTCCTTCCTTTATATAGAAACATTTTATATTTATAAGATATGCAAAAAAAAAAGTTTCATATTTCACAAAAATTTCATATTAAATTTAGCTATATTTATTATTTTTATCATCAGAAAGACATATTTATATAATTTATAAATATTATAGCATTTCCATGTTAAGTTCGATTTCGTTTTGCACTAGCAAAAGTTATGCCACATTTTAACAGAAAAATACTTTTGCAATCAAGGGTGGAAATTGATATTGAATCAAACCAAGAACAAAACCATTAAGGATAAATAATTATCACAATTATATTTTTCCACTTAAACCTCTACTTTTGAAGATTAACCGTAGTTAAGAGTGAGTTCAAAATATATGAGTCCTCAAAATACATATTTATAGGTCAATAGCTGATAAAAACATAACCAAAAAAAAAATGATTTCTTTTTTTTCCATGAAACCATGAAACTAAACCAATGTGAAAATTAAATTATTACTGGTTGCAATGGAAAATATCACATTAAAAAAATATGAAATTAATAAAAATAATCAATTTGACATGAAAAAAGATTTGGTAACAGACTAATTTAATTTGGAAATGCTATAAATTTTTGATAACTCTGCTGTAGTATACGTCTTTCACAAAAGTACTAAACTTTGTAATATCTTTCAATTTTTTTTTTGTTATTAAACGTTATAAATAAATATACCTTCTTATAAATAATATAAGCGAATTTTCTTAAGCATCACGCGAAAAATGAAATTAGATTTATTTACAACAAAGTCATAAATATTTTCTTTACAAAAACATTAATAAAAAATAAAAAGATATTATAAATTGAAATATTAAATTTCTCACTTAACAATGGATTCTGGGCATTTATACAATGATAAGGATAAAAAGAAAAGTATCTTTTTATATAACCAAAAAAAAAAAAAAACTCTATAAAACTTTTGAAATAAAATGGAATTTTCAGTAAAATTATATCTTTGTAAACAAAATTTATCTACTTTAAAACTCAACTATTACTCTATTTTTATCCATATTCTTATATTTTGTAAAGTAGTCCTTAGAATATAAGAAATATATAAGATATTTTTATGATTTTAATGTAAATAAAATGGCCAAGTAAAATATATTTTTATACGGGGAACCATTAAAATATCTTCTTTTTTAAGTACTAGAAGTTATCTATATGATATGCGTTACATAATGCTCTATCAAGAATATCCTTTTTTAAAGTTCTTATTACTATCCCAAATTGTGTATGAAAATCAACTGAGAATTACAGAAAAGTTGGACTATAGAGAATTTCTTATAATTTTCTGTGATATTTTTAATAGAAAATGTATTAAAAAAGAAAACTTTTGACAGATTTTATTTGAATTTTACTCTACAGATATTTCTATGTTTTCTACGTACAAGGTTAGGGTAGGTATAGATATAGACTTTTATATTATAATTTAAGTTTGAAAATTTGAAAATATTAAATTAATCCTTTCATATAATTTTAAAACGAAATATTATTTTTTCTAATAAGTATGAGATAATTATTTGAGGGTAGATAGATTTATGCAAAATTTAATATGAAATTTCTGTCTAAGATACATTTTGTTGGCATTAGTAGACAAAATATTTTGATATACTATAAGAACTCATTATTTATGTATGTCAATACCGAAAACTACATCAACAAAATCAATATTTTATCAAAATGTAACTGACAATTACAAAATTTTAAAATAATTTCAGTTTTAAGGCCCAATCGTAATGTGGGCGCAAATCTTTAGCGGTAGCTGTAAATTTGTTTTTCCCCGCCAAGACAAATCCAGTACAAACGCAATACTGGCGGTGGCGGTGGATGAGAAAGTAGAAAATTATATTTTATTATATTTTTTGCGTGAAATATTTATTATTTATTTAAAATGTCACTATGAAAAATGTCAGTCAAATTTAAAATTCGCCTGCTTTATTAAAATTTTCTAGCGCTGGCGGTTAATATTGAACATTGTTCAATCTTGGCTGTAGCTTTTTTTTCCTTAGCGGTTACCACTAGCATTGTGTTTGCTTTCATTGTTTTCCATATGTTGAACAATTTTCAAAATTTGCGCTAAAGGTTTGCGCCCACATTACGATTGGGCCTTTACTGTAATTTGTATTTTATAAATTTCTAGGTAATATTTTAATTTACATAAAAATTATATAACATAAAAATTAGTAATAAATTAACAAACGGGGCAGAAATATCCTCCCTTAAAAATTAATATTTATTGTAGAAAATTAGTTTTCTTTAAAATTGTAGAGTATTCAACGCAATTGTAGAGTAGTAATGCTGATTATTGTTAAAAATAAATACTTCGCATTGCATAGGCATAGGTAAATGACCCGGAAAGTTACCAGATCTAAAAATTTACTCAAATTGTGTTCTTGAGTGATGTTCGAGTATTATGGAATATTACAAATATTTGCAGGGTATTATAGACTACTAACAGGTCAAAAAATACTTCAAATTGCATAACTGTGGGTGTCCCCTATTAAACGCGTTTTAAATGTCGAAATAGAATTCTGTAGCGACAAAATTTTATCAACTACTCTATAGCTTTAAAACAAAAAATTTAATATAATCTGAAATCTGATATTTAATCTAAATAAACCTATAAATTTTTGTATATATTTTAAAACTTTATAAATTTCAAGCTATTATAAGAAGGGAAAAGATTATTATCATATTTACTGTCAGCAGTTTAGTTGACGTTTTTGTATTTAATCTGAAAATTAAATAAAAAAAATATACAGAGTTAAATTTAAAAAAGGTTTCATTTTTTTGCTTACATAATTTAGTGTTACAATTTTACTATATCAGATTTAAAAAAAAATTTACGTGCTTTTCCATTTAAACATTAAGATTATTACTTTTTAAATTTTACATACTTTAAAAATAACGACAAATTTAATTTTACAACTTAATTATATAATAAAATGTGAATATTTTATAAATGAAATTATAACATTTGGCAAGATTTTAGAGTAATGTTAAGTTAAATGCTAGTTTAAACTGTTTAATAGATTAGACTGTATATGACCTTATCAATATATTTCGATGTGGAAAATCAAAATGACAATAAGTCAAAATTTTGGATTCAGTGCTTTGGATAATAAATAATTACCTATGAACCAATTAAATGTCACTATTACATTGGCTTAAACAAAAACACAGACATTAGTATAAAAATTGACTTGAAGTTTAAGATAAATTTACTATATTAAAAGGTTATTAATTAAACGTATAAATTGACAGTAATTTTTCAAAATTTTTAAATTTCTCGTTACACCGTTTTATAAAGTTTGAATTCTCTATAGGAAAATTTTATCAAAAAGTTAAATTAATTTAAAAATTTCTATTCAAGTTAATATTTACTTTCATTATAACAAAACTACTTATAATAAAATTATTATTAATTTCAACAAAATAGTGAAATTTAAATTATAAATAAAACACTTGCTTATAAAATAACTTTATAAACTATAATTAAATAACGAATGGAAATATTAATATTCGAAAATATCAATTATTAAAAAACTATAACAAATTTTCTGATTACAAACTTTCTATATATAAACTTTATGGATACACGAATTTTTTGTAAATTTTCATATAAACAAATTTCCTGTAAATTTTCATATAAACAAATTTCGACCCTTTTTCTTAACTAGCGTTAAATTTATGATAACAAAATTTATGTTTTGTAAAAATACTTTTACCCAGTCAACATTGTTTCAAATTTTATTATGTAACCGCACAGAAAATTTAAATTTTCAAGTGAAAACAATCAATAAATTTCATTATAATTATTTAACGAAATTTTGAAATTTGAAATAAGAACGTATCGAGAAATTATTATATCAATATTTTGATGATCGTAATTTGAGTACTACATAATATATGCTACTAAAATTAGATTGGATTTCACCCAGCATGAAGAATTTTCGAACATAAAATTGTTATTTATGTACCACAAATATTTCTAATTATTTTTAGGTATATGTAACTAATATTTTCAAAATATATGAAAGTACTTAAAGCTGAAGGTTCAATTTATTTGTTTATGTTGGAGGAATTAAAGTTTTGCTGTTATGAAAACATCTAAAGTTTGAAATTAACCGAAATCTATTAAAATAACTAAAATTTTGTTAGTATATTAATAAAAATTGTAACAAATTATTTTATTTTCAAGCTTTTTAAGTAACTAAAAGATAAATTTCCCTACAGCTGGGTTTGTTTGTGACCTGTTGCGTGGTGTTAGAGTATTTCGACATCGTCCAGGCAAAAAACAGGCTATGCAATTATTTATATTCATCAATTTTTTGATTGAAATTCAAATTTGCGAACTAAAAGTACATCCTTGATCCTTTATAATATTCTACTGGTTTCCCGAATTAGTGGATTTACCAGGAAGCAGATAATCTTATTGAAGGTTTTGATATGTAATTGGGGATATATTTTATTGGCGGTTTATTGTATAGCTATATCTTTTAGTATATATGTATAGGTTTCAATATATTTTCATATTTTCCTCTCTATTATAAATTTTCTTCAATGATTTCAAACACATTTTAAATATAAGCTTCTAAAATTTCTCATATTAATTCTCTCAAATAGTAAAAATCTTTTTTTTATACAAAAAATATCAATAAATCTAAACTTAGTTATAAATTATTAAAAGAAAATTTTTGATATCCATCATCATCATCATGAGATTCACCAATAAAATTTCCTTATTTTCTATTTATCCTTTAATATCTAATACTAGAGTACAAAAAAAAAAAAATTATATGTCTCAAAAATATTTTCGTAAAATCATATTTTATATATAAAAAAATTTCCCAACACAAATTTTTTTTTTTTTGTTTCTTTGGGGATTTATTTATATATTTATATTATGGCTTTATAGTGAAAAGCATCAATCAAAAAATATGTCATATGATTTGAACCCCATAACTACACCATAAGTGATTAATTTTTTTTTTTTTTTTTTCATTTTAAAGCAAGGAAAATCTTTTTACTGATAAAAAGGATATATAAATATAGAAAATTATATAAAAGTATAAAAGTTATGTATGTATATATATAAATTTTTGTAAAATAATAAATTCACACAAGGATAAATATTATTTTTTTATTACTTTTGTAAATATTATATATAGATTTTTTCGATTATAACTTTCCTGACTTGTATATATATATAAAATTTATACCAATTTTCGATTATAATTTTCCGTATGTTTTTATTTTTGTATATTAATTTCAGAAAATCTAGGATTTTTTTTTTATTTTTATACATACATATATAAATATATAAACACAAATACATAAATAAACAAACACATATAAATGAAAAACTGAAGATTTTGTACATAAAAAAAAATTGTTTTTAAAATAAGCAGAAAATATTTGCCACACTTATATGACGAGAACCTGATGAAAGTTATTGCCTGACGGTTTATCTGACTTGAAATAAATTAAATTTGAAAATATATTTGACATTTTACAGGGTGTAAAAAATTCTGTATTGAATTTGAAGTTTAAATCAAATTTTAGAAACACTGGAGAGTGAAGTGTAAAAATATCTTCAATTAAAAACTGTTTATATTTGAATGATTATGTTGAGGCTATTCTTGAAAGGTAACACGGATACAGGAATCATAATTTGCCGAATATAATGTGGTCTGTATAAAAAAATGATATTAATAATTTAAGGTATACAGAATTGCGTATAGAATAATACCAATAATTAAATTGATATGGCAGTTAATAGAAATTCTCTTTTTGATTTGAGGTTTCACAGAAAATATAATAATAATAATATCAAGCCAGGCACCAAGTAACTTCATTCAATTCCAAAAACTTAATTTAACTGAATTTCAAAATAAAAAATTAACTCTTCTTAACTTTGTTGACAGAAAAGTGATGCGAAATTTAGAAGCTGTTGGAAAGAAAGTTGAATATGCTAAAGGCAATTTTGTACGAACAAAAATTATAACTATCATAAATATTTATACAAAATTCTGAACTATAATTTTGTGGTAAAGTTTTAATTTGTTTACATTTTCATTTAATGTTCGAAATTATTTTAACAGATTTTACCAAAAATGTATATATGCTATAATAACTCCCAGTTGCCCATTGAGAGCTTGAACTCAAACTAATTGTGATGTGTATCTTAAAACTACTTATATACGTATAGATAAAACGAAAAATGTGAATTGTTGTGGATGACGAATTTAGAATTATTCGAATGGAAATAAATTAATTTTATTAGTAACTTTCTTGCTATTTGGAGAAGCTTAATATTTATTCATCTTCTACTTAAACGGAACATTATCACCGAAGCTTATATTTTAATAAATTTAATTTAAAACAAAGTTTAAACTCTGACCATAAGACTACACATCTCGCTATGAAACTGGTCATAAGTTTGTGTAAATAGTTTAAATTAAAAACCCTGTACATTCACAAATAATCAATAAAAAAATAATACTTAGAAACTCTTAATGAATAAAGATGAATTTAGTATTTATTCATATATATTTAGTAGAAAAAGGATATCGTTTATCATTTGTCATTAGTTTGAATATATTATTGTTTTGATTAATTACATTAATTTGTTAAATAATATATTTATGTATATTTATAATAGAATTACAACCTAAAATATTTGTAAATATCGTCTTCTAAACCATGTAAGTAGTCATTTTAGAAATTAATGTTAATTAAAACAAAGATGAATGATATATTTGAATATTATTTTGATATATATAAATTGTTATTAATTAAAAAGACTCAAGAATATCAATTATAATTATCTTATAAAGAATATTATATTTATTAAGGATATTTAATATCAAAAGGGACTTTTTCTCTGTAATGTTTGCTTTCAAAAATTCAATTTTACGAATTTACTTTGTCTGGATGGAAAATAATTAGTTCATATACATTTAAAATTTATCAAAATTGTTACTATGGTAATTTTAAGTAAAATTTTAATGTCTGGAAAGTTAATATTAGTAGCTATAAGTCGTTCGAAAATTCATCAGAAAATTTTATACAAAAGAGTAATTAAATTTTAAATTTATCATAAGAATATTTAAAATATTATTTAGTCATCTTATAAGTAAATATAATTTCATAAAATTTATTGAACAGAATAAAATCTTTTAATAGAAGCTATAGTAATAAAAATTGATTATAATAATAAAACTATACAAAAAATACTTTTAGTATATTTAACATTACATTCAATTCAAAAATATGGTAGTAATGGACCAATTCAAAAATATAATGCAAATGTCAACTTAAATTTCAAAACATTTAAAATAATTTTTAGTTGAGTTTTGGCGGGTACGAAATATTGAGATTACTAAGATGGATAGTTAAACAATGTAGCCAGCAAATAGACTACAGAATTCGTACCATGACATGAAGTATAAGAGTGTGTGGTAGCAAAATGGTACTAAAATTCTACTTGGAGTCCTGGTGAGTATGTCAGGGTCCGACAAATGAACCAACCAACTTATCCATATGCACTTTAGTGTTAGTATTGACGAGAACAATTTTTTATGGTTTATTACTTCAACAATTTCAGGTTTTATATCAATAAATATTTCTACAATTCTCTTGACAGGCTGTTTTTATTTTCAGTATTAATAATATAAAATATTTTTGGTAATGTTTGTTATATAATTGATAAATTAAATTACTTAAAATTTGTTTCTCTCTTACATTGCAGACTGGAAATGTTTAGTTCAATTGAATTAATGATGATCTGTCATAGAAATGAATTTAAAATGATCAGTGGATGGATTATCATTAAGTAGATATCCGACAATTTGAACTGAACACAAATAAACAATATTAATAGAGGGTTAAAGATGATAATCTTCAAATTTTTCGTAGCTAATAAGAAAGTCAATTATAGTTTTATGTAATAAACTAATTAAATTTTAAAAAAATTATCTTTACCACAAAAATTAAAGTGAAATTTTCTTTTTTTTTTTTTATATATAATTTTAACTCTAATAAATCATAATTTATGTATTATTCGTGTAGGTACATAAAAATTAATTATTTTTGCATCATTTTATTGCTACATTAACCACAAAATTATAAATAAATTTAAAAAATATTTAAAATTTCACTATGGGAATTTCGAATCTCTTTTTGATAACCAGTTGACCATAAAATATTTCGAAAGTTTTATGATATTTTTTTTTTATATTTTTGGTACTGTGTACTCTCTTTATTTCTTGTATTAATTTAATGGCTTTTAAGCATTTATCAAAATGATTTATGAGATCCTGAACTTTATTTAGTTATAGAAGAAGAAAAAATATGTTGGATAACAACAAATAAATTGAAATTATATACTTTAAAAAAAAAACTACAATTGAAATAGACAGAAAATTTTAATAGTTTTGTTGGTCATAAATAATATTATAATTGAAATTGATGTACAAAAATGTATTTTTTTTTCTGTTAAATTTAATTATAAATTAATGTTTTTAATATAGTAGAAATTGTTAAAAATGCAATTAATTTTAATGTTACAGGTGTACGATTAAAATGGTGAGTTAAATTAAAAGGATTTGTGGTAAAGTTCATTGAAAGTAAATTGAATTTTTAAGTTTAACTACTGTGGAATTAGAAATGCAATAAACGGAATGAAAATTATTCCTTATTAGAATATAAAGTTCTATCGAAATTAATGATATTTAAAGTATTAATATAAGAAGTAATTAAAAAATTCTATTGAAACTGTCGATTGAATACTTCATAATAATTTTTATAAAAAATCATATTAACATAATTAATTTATTTCCTTTACAAACTTTAAAATACCTACGGTATACTAACCTTATTAGAAACTAACAAATCTAATAATAATTCAATAATTCTACTATATAACAAAACTAAATCCAAAAATTTCTATTATCTTTGTTTCATAAATAACCCCAAAATTAAGATTACAAAATTTACATTATTCTAAGTAGTATATAGAAAATTTATTTATACAAAATTCAAATTAATTGCCTGTTCTTTGTATATGCCGAATAATATTATTATATACAATTATACTTATTCGAACAAATATATTGTTTAAAACTAAAATACAATTCGATCCTATATTTCGGTTCACTGGTATTAAATTAATGTACACAAAATAAAAGTTGAATTGACTAAAACAATAACAAATCTATATAAAGGAAAATCTGAATCCTTTTGGCACAAAGTATGACCAAATTAAATAATAATATGAAAATGGCTTAGTATATATTGTTATATCATGTACTAAGAATAAATTAAATATTTAACTAAGCGAAAATAGTATTCAGCTATGTATAGTGAAATATTTTTGGCAACTTTTCAGTATCATACCAACTGACTTTATTACATCATAAATTTTTTTTAATGTACTTAATATATTAAAAAAAAATTTAATCTATACAATCAATTGTATCATATCATATTAAAATTTAAGGAACCCTATTATCGGCATATAATAAATACTTGTTAGTTGTTAATAACAGGAATTGTTGTAATTTTGAGAAATTATTATTTTCTACAGAACTATAAAAGATACAAGTATGCACTATAATAGGAAAATATTCAAATAGACGATAATAGGCTTCATAAAATTCAATTCATTTAAACAATTAATTATTTAATTATCATTATCTACTCCACTAGAAGCTTTAATTTGTATATGGTCCAATTAATTCGGTTAATTGAAAATATTTCAAATACTTTAATTCATAAATTTATAATAGATAAATTTACTATTTCAAATAAATAGCACGGTCTTATGTTAACTTACTGAATTATTTTTTATGTCGATATTAGAGCTAGTTTCAAAACTTTTAGATTAAATACTATATTTCAACTTAAATTTAATTAATTACTTTTAATATAGATGCGCGGCATAGTGTCATCACTTATGCAGTATGATTAAGTGCCGGTTTCAACTTTCAAACAGAATTATTTAAAGTCGCTGTTGAATCAATCAGCTTTACCATCAGTAATTAACATTTACAATATTATAATTGTGATTTTAAGATTATAGGTAAAATATTACCAGTTATTAACTATAAATTACTTTTTGTATAAAACGATATTAATTTATTACAATTAAAAGTTTTCTTCACTGTAAGTAAGAAAGAAAGTTATTGTAACTCTAGATTGCAATGAAATCACGAAACCTACGAGTAATATTATTGTGGTGGCCTTATGCTAAGTGGACAAGTAAGTATATACCAAATAATGTCGGCAATTTATTTACAGACATATAATTATAAATAGAGTAAATTTTTAATATATTATATTGCCGACAATAATTGATTTTATAATTAAATAATATTTATTAATAAAAAAAATTGGATATAATCTAACTTACCAATAATTATTAATTGTATAGTATCCATTTGAAATAATATTTTGATATTTTATTAAAAATGTTTTAATTGTTTTGAAAAACCGCAATAAATAATTATTATTTATATAATTATGAATAATTATTTATTATTAGTAATCCAATATGTGTGAATAATATTAATTTAAATATATTTTATTTTTATGTTATTTTTATTTAATTCTATCTCTTTCCTACACAAACGAATTTATTACATTACACTTTATTTGTTATTTCATATTTTCGATATTTTTTCTCTCGATATTTTTAAATTTTTTTTTTTTTTTGATTTTTGAAATCACTAGTTTTGCTAATTACTATTCACACAAAATTAATAATTTATAATTTTTTTTTTTAATTTTATTTCACGACATATTTTTCACACTTTATAACTGTATAATATATTATAATTTATACAGATTTATATATTTAAAAAAAAAAAAAACAATATTTAATTAATTTATTTATTATTATTTTTCTTTTTTCATTCGCGACAACAAAATATTATCAAACAAAACACAAAAAATTATTCATAAAAATCAACACTTTAAAATTTCTGGTGGCGCAAAATGGCCAATAATATCAAAAAAATATTTTTATTTTAATTTTTTAATTTTAAACCAATAATAAAAAAAAAGTTATTATAAAATTTTATTTGACTGTTTTTATTATATCCTTTAACTTTGTTAATCTGCTAAATGGCTACACAAAAAGGACGATTTTGATTAATGTTATATTCGAAAATATATTTTACTTATAATAAAAATTAATAATTTAAAAATATATAAAAAAATTTTAATAAATTTTTCATAATTTATTTTTATAGAAATTGTTGTATAATTAATTTTTTTTTTAAATGCAATTTTTTATTTATTATCCTTGAATTTTAATGGATTTGTTATGTTGTGTAATGACATATTTAATTTTAATCGTCATTATTTGTTGTTTTTATTTACGGGTGTCAACAAAATTTGCTTAGGTCAACAATTTTCAAAAAATTTTTTAGCTTATTTACACTTTTTTTTTTGTTATTAAATAATATTTATTTTATGTATAATTTTTCACTTAGTTGCAATTTTCAATTACAACATTTTCTCGAAAAAATTAATTTAATTACAAATAACTTTGAAAAATTTCTTAGTAATTATTTGTAAATTCCAATAGAAAAAAAAAAATTATTTTATATAAAATTAAATTTTAACAAATTCTTCATACGTAAAAAAATAAAAAAAAAAATTTACTATTATATTTTTTGTTGTTGGAGTCGTATTGTAGTGGTAGTGATTTAAAACCAGTTTTTCGTTGAAAAAAAAAGAAACAATTAAAATATAAAATTTATGCACACACCAACAAGTTATAAAAATTATAATATAAAATTATTAAAAATATAAATTTTTTTTTTGCACCTTTAAATTAATATATTTTATCACTTCGTGTACACCAAATATTTTAATCCTTGTGTAATTTTAATCAAATTACAGGACCACTTTTTAAATATTTTTGTCGAATTAAATTTTTTCCTCAATTTTTATAGAGGAAATGGATTTTATTTATATTTTTTCTGGCTATGCGATTTACATGGTTTTTTTTTTGGTGAACCAATTATTAGGTAACAATTAAAATTGGTTTTTAAGGTGTCACTTGTTTATATCCTTTTTTATGTGATGATGTTGTTAATAATTATCCTTATTATAACGTTATTTAATTTAATTTTCCAATTAAAATATTTTATTTATTTATTTTTTTATATATATATACAATTAAAAATTCACGGTTATAAATCGTACACACGAGGACACAACACATCAATCCGCATCGTAAGACTTAAAACACGAAACTAAACAAAAATACAAAAAAAAAAATTTTTATTCAACGATAAATTCGTACACAAAACACAATCAAAAAAAAAAAAAAAAAACATTTCTATACACAAAAAATATCAAATCTTTTTCGGTTACTTTTCGTTGTCGGTGTATCTGAGAAATAAAACCGAATTAAAAACCGATTGCATAAAAATTTAATTCGAGATTCAGGTACATTTGTTGCTGGCAATAAATGTTTCGTAAAAAAATTGTAATTGAAATACAAAAAATTTTTGAATCTAAGTAAATATAATACCGGGAATTTATATATTAATAAACAATAATGCGCAGTTGTTAGAACAAATATTGATGCAACATTTGAAGCCAACAAAAAATAATGTTGCTGAAACAAAAAATTTTTTTTTTTTTTTTTAGTTGTATCTTTTATTATAAAGTATGTTTGATTAGCACGATTTTAACGAGTCTCGAACTGGTTTTCTTACAACGAAGTAATCAGATAAAAATGTATATATAGATAAATTTTTGTTATGTATATATGTAAATTATTATAAATATCGTACGGTAAGTATGTAAGTATGTATATATAAAAAAAATATGTTTACATTGGTTGTGAGATGTCAGTAGTAGTATATAAATTAAGGCGAGTATATTGAAAAACACATGTTGATACAAAAACTTATAGAGTTTCTTTATTGAATATATGTATATAAAAAAAATAAAAAGAAATAACAAACAAGAGACTCTGAAAATAAAACTTCTTTCTACAAGACTTTTAGAACTATATTAAGTTAGATATAGAGTACGTTTATTTATCTAAACAACATTAAAGTTTTTTTTTGTTGTAAACAAAAAACAGTTTAAAAGAAGTTTTTTTTCTTTTTGCTGGTATCAATAAAACAAAAAACAGCATTTAAATTATATTATGGGTGATGATGGTATAAATAAACAGACAAACTGTTAGAGAGGTGGAAGGTTTCGAAGAAATATTGTCTAGAAAGTTTAAAGTAAGTACGTAACTTTTTATTTTAAACAATTTTTGAAGTGGTTAAGAGAGGATACAAACAACCTCTTAAAAATCAAAGGGATAATATTAAATAAGGATAAATCATCATCCTAATAAATTATAGAGATATGCTAAATATTGAAAATAATATATAATTCTCATATATTGAAAGTCTTTGATATTGGCGTTAAGACTCCAGAATATTAAAAAAAAAAATCCATAAATTGTCAAGTGTGTTCCATATCCACTTTACCGATTTCGTAAGTTTTTTAATATCAATATTTCCAGACTTTCAATAATAAAGTAGCATCCAGAAGAGTAAAGTTAAATTTTATAGTTGAACCTAGATAAAACAAGAAAATTAATATAGTAAATATTATACATATAATAATTTTCATTCAATTACATATAATTATACATATAATTATACTTAAAAATATAATTCACATAAAGCTCGAATTTTATTGATTGATTCTGATTTTTTAATGAGTTAGGAAAGTGCACTGAACTTTAATTAATTGGTATTCACCTAAGATAATCATGAATAACGTGATTTCCTAATTTTATTGAAATTTTATTTAATTATTCAATGGCCTGTGAAGAGGTCATATTTTAGATGTTAAACTAAAAACAGTTTTACTAAGTTTGAGTAACCTTTTCCTTTTCTTCCTCGAAATATCTATATAAACTATCTGCCATTTTATGATTCTTCACTTGTCATTACAAAGTAAAAAACTGATAGGTATGCCGATCATGAAATCAATTTAACGCTGATTGTTGGCTTTGCTCAGATGCTCTAGACTTGACGGAGCTTGGAACTATGGAAATAATAAATAACCAATCAATTGATCAAAATGCCCATTATAGAAAAATGTTCTAAATTACAGAAAAAGAAAATCTGAAAGTTGATTTTGAAGTTTGGTTAAGTGTTGGCTGTTTTGCTGTCGTTTGTACCTCAATCGTAATTATTTGTACTAGTGCAACTCCCCTCGATACTACTGCAACTCCCCTCCCCAATCCCTTCAAATCAAAAAGAATACGAAAAAACTTACTGGGCCAGCGATTTTGTTTTTATTTTGCGAGCAAATGCTGGTTCTACGAAATACTTTCAATGTTTGTTAAGTTTACATTCCGACGATAATATTTGTCAACAACTAACTACAGTATCTAAAAGTATGATTGGTGCAAATTTTAATTGATCCTTGACAAGTTTTCAGTGTATATAAGGAAAATATTACCAAAAATTGCAAAATACTCTCAGAAATATTGAAACGACATTACTGTTCCCACAGTTTAATTTACAATTTGACAATTTTAAATAGATTCTTGTATAGTAATTATTAAATTTAATCATTGATAGCATTAAGCCTATCCATTAGTTTTAATTTATATTTAAATCCATTTTTTCAATGAATAGGAACATTGAAAAAATGGCGACCAAATCTAATTATTCATCTATTTATTATACATTCAAATTCAAGGACGAAACATTTCAATTGGAAAATATTTACATCAATTTTAGAAAATAGTGTAATTTTGCATAATAATTTATATAAATATAAATTTTAATTTCACTTTTATTAAATTTATTCACTTTCGAATAAATAATATATTCTCAAAATTTATTTTCAAAAATTGAAAACAATAAATAATATTTAAAATTAAACTGTCAACAAAATTATAATATAAATTACTAATTTCATTGCGGTGTTAATAAATTTATATAATATTTTCATATTTCGAGACAACTTAATTTACAGAACATTCACTCTATCAAGGACTTTACAAATTCATTTATATTGTTTAAATGAAAATTGTCTTGATTACATAAAATAAAAAACTCAGAAATATTTCATAAAATTATCATTTTCATTATGATTTCATTCCCAACTTAATAGTGTAAAATTTATATTAATTACCAAAGAAATTATTTTGTTTACTTTGTAACTAAAATTCTGTAATTATAAATTATATTAAGTAAAACATTTTGTTTATAATTAAAAATGAAAATCGATTAACTTCATTCAAAATAATTTTTTAATATCATTTTTCTAAACAATGTTATATAAATCAAAAGATATTTCAAAAAATTATTTAATTTTTAAAATAACACTTGAAAAACATTAATAATATTTTATGAATTTCTTTTTTAAATCCTTTCTGTTGTGACCCATCTACTAACTGTAGTAACAACCCTTTTAGTCATGCACTTGAACAACAAAAATAATATATCATTTTAAAAAAAATTAAAAATATTTTCTCAAGTGTGTTATTTATATTATTCAATTTATAATTGTAATAAAAAAATTTCTAATAAAAACAATCCTTTTAATAAATAAAAAAAATTAAATTTTATCTTTCAGATTCATTGTAAAAACTTGAAAGGATATTATAATTGTAATATCAACAGGCGTCTAATGTCAACACTAAAATTATATCATTTATCATATTTTGTTTTCCTTTTTATTTATTAAAAATATTATTATATAAAATGAAATAAAAAAAAATGTTGTCTTATCTAAACTACAAAATATTCGCTTCAAAAAATTATATATATATTTTATTTGCTTGACACTAAACGCCCAAGAGAAAACTAAACTATTTAACTATATAAGAAAGAAATAATAAAATATCTTATCATCATTTGGTCATGAAAAACTTGCAACATTTTCTTTTCCACTTTAATACTAAATAACACTTTCTTTATAAATAGGAAAAACCAACATACAAAAAATCATTATTATTTGGAGATGAAATTTTCATGAAAAAAAAAGTGTTTTGTGGTGTTTTTGGCTGCTATTATGATGACTTTCATAAACAACACCAAACCAAAATTATAAAAATGGAAAAAAATGCATAGCCAATTCTAATGTACAATAGTTTTCTTATGTTATTGGATTAACGATAGCTTGTATATAACATCAGAATTTCATGGAATAGTCTATACTTAACCAGCCGAATAAAATATACATCTAAATTATCGCCATTATTCGTAAAATTCGTTATATTTAGAGTGTAGCATAATTTTTGTTGACCACGAGCAGTAAAATTAAATTTTCAAGTTGAATTCAAATAATTTGACCGTGTTAGGTCACGTAGAAGAAAAATAGCGTCTATATTTTAAATATTACGCCAATACTATCTCATTTTAAATCAGTTCGCTCTTTCTATGTTGATTTACTTTCTTTTAAAGATAGCTGCTCATATGTACAATTAAAGTTAAATTAAAATAATTATTATTTCGATATACTGCGCTTCTGGCGGTAGAAGCTTGAATTAAAATTACAACCCAAAACTGTAACACATTCAGGCAGAGAACTAGTAAAGTAACGAGAACTCTTCATAAAGGTAAGTAGAATTTTTGATAGGATTGATTCTTAGTTTTTGAACGTTGCATGTATCAACAATGGATACATCGATATCTTTCTTGATGCGTGTTGACCTTGTATCTTCATGCACTCTTCTTAACCTAACCTAACAAGAACTATTAAAATAACGTAACCTAACATCTCCGTCTGATTTTAAAATCATCCGTGATTTCTAAAACGCCCAGCAATAATTTACGCAGACATTTTACTGTAACTACTAAATAAAAATTTCAAAAAGATCACAAAAAAACAGACAGACCGCAAATCAAAAAGCATAAAAATAATGAACTTTTAGTCTTTAAAAAAAAAAAAAGTGCCCTAAAAAGAAAGCAAACTGATAAAACGAGCTCAACACTAGATACAAAAATATCAATTCCACTTTTTGGTTGCTGTTGAATATGTTTTTTTTTTTTCTGTTGAAGGTACATATTATGTTTCATATCTTATACATAAATGCAACATGAATTTCCGTATATGTATGTATGTATTTATATTTTGTATATATAAAAAATCAGATTTTGCAAAAGCATTTAAAAAAAAACCAAAAATGTAAAACAATTTATAAATAAATTCATAAATTCTAAAAAAATATAAGAAAATTTTCTAGTTTACAATATTATAAAATCGATTTAATTAATATATTATAGTATATAAAATAAGAAAATTTGTATTTTCTTTCAATTATAAAATTCAATCAAAAATGGATTTTTCTATAATTGGACCTGTCCTTAATTAAATTCCAGAATATATTTAACATACATAACAGGCAATATATAAAATACCATCTGGCCGGCAGCAGTATAATTTATAAATAAATTTTTCTCTTCAAAATTGATGGCTTTCGTATTTGTTAGTAGCAGAGACAGAAATCTAATTATCATCATTAAATGAAGAAGGAAAATAATAACATAATCTTTGAAGAAGTTAAAGAAGATTTAGAAATTTGGCAACATTGCATTTATTATTATATATAGAAATACGAAATCTTGCAACATTGGAAATCTGATCACGTTCCTTTTTCTAACTATTTTTTTTGTATTTTGTCGTTCCTTTTTCTTTTCTTTTTTCAAAAAAATTATCAATTCCAAATGCTTGGTAATAAAAGACAGTAGAATTCACTGTATAAGATCTTTGACTTCATTTTATGGGGTTAAAAATTTACTTGTTATAATGTCTACCTGATGGTGCAGCACGCTTAGTTAACATTTCTTACACATATAAATACAGAAAACTTAACCAAACTTATCTTAAATAAAGTGTTAAGCAAGGTTTCTTTATAATTCTGCATTATGTTAAGAAATAAGAAGTTAGAGAATTATATTTTTAATGTAAATGTGTAAAAATTTATAATAAATTTTAATAGAAATTGGCTATAAAATTTGAGTTTTTGTATTGTTCTTTCTTATTCGTTCAAATTTATTCCAAAAATCATTCTTCGAGGTTTTTGTATAAATGTCAGACACGCATTTTTTTTACTTTTTAGTAGAACGAGAATTAAAAAAGAACACCTTCAATTTATATTACATATAAAAAAGTATAGTATTTTTATAAGAATTTTATAATTCTAAGAAGTGTTGAAGAAATCTAAACCAAAAACATAAGAATATAAAACATATTTTATTAGCCATTGTTATTTTTTTTTTATACATATATAAATCTTGGAAAACCGTGAATTTATCTTAATATATATAATTTAAATTTTCCACACCTACCAAAATTATAACCACGAAACAACAAGAACGAACGTTCTTCAATTTTTATTAAAGGTTTTGTTAGCTAAGAATGGATTTTTGATTAAAATTTTATTCACTCTTGATTAATTTAGGTTTTATAACATATTTATAATAAAGATTAATATTACGATCTGTTGAAAAACTGAAATTTTAAGATACGATATGGAAGATTTATACAAAATATGATCCAAAATTTGATTTAAATTTTGCAGCTGTTAATCGAAGGCGGTTAAAAGTATTATGTATAAAAATGTTTAAAAATTGTAATATTGGAATTGGTATCAAGGCATTTATGTAATAAATATTACCCGGATCAGTAATGGTTTTGATTTCATTGGATTTGAAAGAAGTAGTTCAATGTATGCGATTAAACGTTGACTAAAGTATATATTTAAAAGTGGTTTCTAATTAAAATTATCATGTGTTCAAATGATACTAAATTATAGAAAAATTTAGACTTTAAAAACTAAAAAATCCTGATAATAATGAAATTCTGTATCGTATTTTTATATTTGAACAAAAGTGTTTCTAAAATTTTATAAGACAAACGTGGTAACGAGTAGCCAGTAACGTATCAATGTAAGGCTTATGTAGCCTTCCAATTTCTGATGGGAAAAAGTTATACAATGTGATTGATTATTAACGTATTATCTTTGGGCCGGGGTACTAGAAAAAAGAACAGATTGAAGGTGAAAATATGATTTATAAAACACAAATGCTTAGCCTTAGAATCGTTAGGCTTAGATGATCAGTATAAATTGCATATAGGATTTCAAAAATAAGAAGTATTTAAAAATAAGAAGACCATCAATGAAATATGACTAAAGCCGCAGTATAATAAGATTGTAGCGTTATGTATATTATAAACTGGAATGTCCTTGCAAAAGTCTATCGTAGAGTTAATATGAAAGACCAAAAATATTAATTTTTAAAACAATTTTTAAAACAGAATTGATTTTGAATTGAAATTATGTTAGTGTTTTAATTTTAACTATAAATACAAATAAATTGCAACAATTTATCATAATTTATATTAAAATATTTTTATATATTTTTGAGGTCTACCGTCTACCATTAATTATTAAAAAAAAAAATATTTAAATTAATAAATTCAATCAATATTATACACTTTGTTGCTAATATCATATTTAAATTAATATAATTATAATAAAATATTAATATTTTAAACTAAATTGAATTTTCATACTTTGTAGAGCCAGAGTTTCACAATATATTACGAGGAGTTATGAAATAGCTATAAAATGTTGTGAAGGAAATATCAGTTGTAAAAATTGAAAGTGGTCTAATTAAAATTAAACGTTTTCACTGTAATGAATATTCTAAAAATTAAAAAAAAAATTGATATTGAAATTTCCGTATTATAAAAAATACTTTCCTATTGATGTAATTTAGACATAAATGTAATTTTTTAAACACATTTCTTAATATTTGATACAATGTGGAATTTTTTAAATGAGGTTATTTTAATAAATACTGAATTTTGGGCCACCCCTAGATTAACAGGTTATTTTTTAAACAGATTACCAGATTTTTTTAAAAATATTCAATTAAAATACAAAAATTTACATAAATTTAATAAATATCGAATTTTATATTCAATAAACATTTTGCATAATTATTAATACTTTTTAGCATATAAAACTTTGCAAGTACATTTTACTGTACTTTGTAATTAGATAGGTAATTAAATATTTTGGTATAATATTTTTTTTAATGACTTTGAATGAAAAATGATACAGCTTACCCACAACTCACTATATTTCAGTGAATTGTTGCATTAGGGCATTTCGCATTTTGTAAATGAGAAGGTTACAGTATGACAGAGCCAAATTTTTGATTTATTTTGTACATCGTAAACATGCATAGAAAATGAAAAATTATGATGGAATTAATTATTTCCAGACGATTTTCCAAGCGGAAAAATCACATGCGATAGAGCTTTGCTCAAAATAATGCGTTCACTAATGCATTCGTATTGCAAATATATGTCAGATAGCCATGCAGTCTTCAAAGCTTTAGATTCATACTCCTAGCAACTGGCTACAAACAACAGAGTCACGCTGACGTGCATTCCGGGCCATTAGGGAATAAACGGTAATGACATTACAGATAAACAAGTAAGAACAGGGGATGACGAGCTTCATCAAACGCGCTACTTATAATAAATGGCCGGTTAATGGGTCACTGCCGGTTTAAACAAAATTTGGTCTGTTCGAATGATGGAAGAAACTTTGGAACACATCTTCTCCGAATTCGAGGCTGTACTCCGAAAATTGCTAATACACCTGAGTAAGGAATTTCTGAGCCCTCACCAAATCAGAGTTGTAGCTGTCAGAAAAACTATCTGAATTTCTACAGAAACCAGGATATTAACTGGTCAAATATTAGTAGGGTAGACACAATCGATTTCTTAATATAGGAGCGTAGGAAGGCGGAGGTTCATCTAATCTAATCTATAAAGTTAACAAAAAAAAAATCGATTAGGTCTATTTTAAAAAAATATCTTCTCTAACTAACAAATTAGTTTATTAAATGTCCATTCAACTTCATTGAATCATCACTTGTACATTAAAACCATTTAGACCCTAAAAAAACACAACAACTGACAAAATAATTCGTAATTTTAAGGATCGTTAATTTTTCAACAACTAGAAAAAAAAAAAATATACCAAATTTTACCTGACTAACCTTTTTTTTAGAGTTTAACAGGATGTTAACAAATTTACTATTCGACCATAACGAACTGACTCAATATTCTTTTTAAACAACAAGAACAAAAATTGAAATTGTTTTTAATTCTTAGTGAAGATAGATTGAAATTATTTCTATTTTTTTTTTACATAAAATTTTATATACCTTTTATAATTTACTATAATGTACGAGTAGAAAAAAAAACAGCTTCATAAAAGGACCTTTTAGCATCATTATTAAAAAAAAACAGAAAGTTATCTTGAGATATTATTTTAAACATAAAATTTTGTTGTATTTATTTTATGAATTTAGTTGAAAAGATCATTACAAACAAAAAATTTTTATCTTATAAAATTATTATGTTTATATACAAAGTCAACATAAATTTCATGTTATTTTTAATATAAAATTCATTTACTTTTATTGTATTATGTTTTTGTTAAATGATTAAAGATATTTTTTATAAATATGTATAACATAAATTTAGATTCTTAGAAAATTTATAGATTCGCAGAAATGAAAAATAACAAAAATTTAATAAAAACAAATTTTATCACGTACATAATTTGTAAGTTCATAAATTGGAAATTACCAAATAGTTTGGTCATAAAAATAAGTCGGTTCAGTATTTTATAATTTAATTAGAAGTCGCTAGTGCGAAACTTGGGGTTTGTTCAAGAAAACTGATACAAAAATAAGTGATGAATAATTAAAATTATATTTTATTTTATTTTTACACTTTTTTTGATTTTCAATATACGAAAATAAAAGTTCACCAGGGAATTAATTCATTGTAATAAGATAGTAAAATTCAA
Source organism: Rhamphomyia laevipes (assembly GCA_963920725.1). Lineage (NCBI taxonomy): Eukaryota > Metazoa > Arthropoda > Insecta > Diptera > Empididae > Rhamphomyia > Rhamphomyia laevipes. Next base: position 15,996,853 of record OY987258.1, read on the forward strand.
GTTTTAGGGAAAATCTTGAAAAATTTGCATTTTAAACGCATATATTTGCATAATTAAGAGTAAACCTCTTGATACACAGCATTGCCGGTTAGCATATCAGTTATAGTTTTCCTTGTGTTGGCCGTTCAATAAGTTTTAATTTATATAGCAGTGGATTGTGTTGCTCTTTACCATGGGTAAAGTTAGGTTCATGAAGATAAATGCCATCTTTTTGAAATATTTACCTTTATGATTTATTTATTGATATTGTATGTGCACTCCATACTGAGGACAATCGCTACAGTGTTTCAATCTAGGCATAATAAACCAATTGAGTTTTAATTATAATTTTCGTTTATCATTCATTATCACATTTTACAGTAAAAACCAAATCTCTGAGTTTTCGGTTACACAGTCAGCTCGACAAAATAGCTTAGAATAGGTCGCGCTGAACATTTATCTGCACACAAAACTGTTCTGGAGTAACCCCAACGCTAAACAATCGAGAAGTATTTTGAATATGACCAAGAAGCATTTCTGAATATATGCAACGTTTCGTAATGGGTACAACGGACCATATGGTCTAGGTACGAGGTTTGGCCGCTTCCATTCGCCCTTCGTAAACCAACCAAACTGAATAATTTTATTTTATTAATCACTTAATGGTTCCTTCATTCGAATAGGCTTGTACAATATAATATAGATTTCCATTTAATGGAAACATTGATACAATTATACTGGATAGATTTTCTAGATTCGCAACGATCACAACTAATCATTGAATTCATTATTGCATATCTATAGATAGATAATAATGAGTCAACGATTATTATTATCCATAGAATGAGGTAATTTTGTATGATTTTGTAAAATCTTTGATTTAAAAAAACATATTTATTAATTCTTTGATTTAAAAAAAACATATTTATTAAAATTTTGTTAAAATAATTCTAATCTATTTTATTATCCTGGAACCATTGGTCCGACAATCTTTCTGTAAATTTCTATAATTAAAAATTATGTTTGATAAATATTTCAAATTTTGCTTTCAATTCTAAATGTTCAATTTAATTATAGTAAAGAAAGTTGAAAAAACTTTAAACCAGCAGAATTTATTAGTGATACGCAATCCAGAAACAAACAAAAAAATATTCAGAATTATTAAACATATTTTCAAGATTGATTTCATTATTACGTAGTATATTTAGAATGTTATTAGAAATATATTTCAATATTTTAATTCAATTCACGATTCCAGTAAAAGTTCTAATTTAGTTGAAGAACAAATTATCAATGCGGATCACATTTATGTTATGATGGTGTAAAACTGAGCAGTAGGGATTTCGAAAAATAATTATAAATTAACATTACAGAAATTGATTAAATAGACAATTTTAAAAATAAGTTTATAGTCAATTGTGGTAACCCAAAAATCAGAGTATGTTAAAACAGCTGTTTGTAAAATAAGATTTTTCAATAGAATTTCAGAAAAGTTTGTTTTATATAATTCGAATATTTTAATAGGAACCCATAAAATTATATTGTTCCTACACAGGAACAAATACGGCGCCAAAATGAAATTTACGATTTTGTTTTTTGCATTATGTTTGAAATTATCACTGTAAGAAATATGATGAAAAATTAATTTAATCATTTTCCATTTTCTGAATTAATATTTCCATCACAACACTAAAAATAAGATTAATGTGGTTATAAGGATTTAATATCTGATTAAGCTTTAAACTTGTTCAGGTACTGGTAGCGGACAAGTTTGATTTGTACTCGATATTTAGATTTTAGATTGTAATTTTCAATATAATTAATGAATATTATTCTATATAGTCAAAACTAATCTATGATAGCAAATATAGTAAAAAAAAATAATATTAAATTTTATTAAAATTTAAATTATTTAATTGATAATTTTAGTATAATTTAAAAATATTATCTATAAAAACTTTTCTAATTTAAATTTTATCTGAACAACAAGTTTATCAAAAAGAAAATATTTATACTAAAATAATATTCATTTGGGAATTAATTACCTGATTATTATTATAGAAAGGAAAAATTATATTTTTTACAAATTATTTTTCATACTATATATAAATTTTATTTAAATAAAAAAAATAATAATAATAATTAAATCCTTAGGGGGAGCTCAGTCCTAACAAACCACACTTTAATAATAACCAAGATCTAACCAAAAAAAAAAACATATCTTTTAAAATGCAAATTATATACTAACTAAAAAAGTCTTGCTTTTTCTATAATATTTAATATTAATTTTTAAATAAAGCTCCTATATAAACTATGGGTAGCTCAAGACTCGTAGTGTGTTACAATAGTGTTTTGTCAAAAATTTCAGAAATGTTTCATTTACGTGTATAATAGAAAATTTCAATCTTCTAATATACATCAAGAATGTACTTTATATGTAATACCAAAATTTCGACATGGACCAATTTAACTTACCGAGCTTAATTTTGACGTTTACCAAAAGGAGATACGAAACTGAATCTGTGTGCCAAATTTGATATCATCACAGGAAATAAAAAGTCAAATATAATACCGAAATTTGACTCCACGGAAACAATATCGGCCTAAATTTAGCATGAAACTTACGGAAACAATATTAACCCACAAACGTTTTTAGGTTAGATATGTGCGAAATTTTAATTTTCTTGCAATTTTGGGATTTCTATAATCAAAAAGGTAAGGAAACATTGATTTGATTAAAATTGATATTATCAAATTTTAAAATTGAAGCTACTGAAGTCAGATTAGCCTATATGCAAAATATTTTCATTATCTTCCTTTTTTGACATTTCCACTTCTTTCGAAAATGTAATGAATATTTTTTGATTTGTGAAAAATATTTCCATTAATTCTATCGATCACAACACTTCATAATTATTTCTATAACTACTCATAAAATATTTTTTTGTTTTTGGTCTTATCATATCCAAATCTTATAGTATACCTTTTCTAATCAAATAACCTTAGCTACTATCTTTAGGTTTTGTATATAGGAAAAAAAAAAAATTATCTGTTTCTATGGATAAAATTTTTCATTGTTTTTTATATTCTGTGAAAATTGGGAAAAACTTTTCTATTACTCGATTCGTCTTTTGTGTACATATTATTATGTTTTTTTGTATTTAAAACACCAAGAAAAACAAAAATGATCTCGCAGGTTATTAAGACGATGGTTAAAAAAAAAAGATATATATATTTATAATAATGGCAGTGGTAGTGGAAAACAATGCCAACAAAAACAACAACAAGAAAATCCCCGAAAAAAAAAAAACAATTTATGTATGAAAATTTTAATTCTCCCACAATAAAGTCCTCCTGTTTAGGAGTGTATCTTCTCGAGTTTATCTCGATGGTTTTTCTTCTTTGGCAACAACAAAAAAAAAATACATTTTCATCAGTTTCCCAAAAGAATAACAAAGTTTTTTTTTTGCCTACAACAAAAAAAAAAACTTATTTTAATATACAAAAATTTTGTTTGTGAAGAATAAAAGGTTTATGAATTTATTATTATAATGAGACTAACGTCTTAAACATAGATAAACAGTTAAATTATGAGGCAGGTGGCATAATTTTTGTTTTTTACCTTATTATTTTTTCTGTTTTTGTTATAAGACATAAGAAAAGGTTAATAAAAACAATATTTTTGTTGTTTTTATTTTTATGTAAAAAAAAATTATGATATTGTGATTGGTGGGGGTTAAACAAAATACAAATAATATTAATAACTTTAACAAACATAAAAAATATATAGATACTTTTTGGAATCAAAAAAACATTGAGAAATATATAAAAGTTAAAATAATATTAATAATAAATTTTTATGAATTAATAATTTGATTTTTAAATATTATATAAATAACCAGTGTTAAGAAACTCTAGTTAAGATCTAGGGTGTTCATGGTCACCTGTTGTTCGTGGGCGTTATTAATATAGAATGAAATACACAATATAATTTAAACCCTTATAATTTTGATCTAGAATTTATAGTATTCCTAACAAACCAAAGAATCATTATTTTCGGTACATTTAACAGACTATCAAAAAGATATAGTTAGTTGCTTCCCCCAACTTCTCAGTAGCGAAAATGTCATGTAATGCAACTGGAATAGATTACATAATAATTATAATTTATCATGTAAAACATATTATTTTCACTATTATGGCTATATTCCAGCATCCAGCAATATTACTTGCCAACTGTTAGAATACCAGTAATTTAAAGTAATTAATTTGGTCATGTTTACTGCGATTTTAATTTGAAGATAGTTAAATTTCTGAATATATAAATATATACCAGAATTACGAGCTCTAGTTACTTTTGTGAACATAGTAATATTTTCTGAATTAAATTGATAATTTTTATTATTACTATTGAAAACTAGCCTAAAAGATCTGATTGTATGTAAATTGATTGATCTTATCACAAATTCATTACCTAATTTTACTAATTCAGGCAGACCAATATAGAGACATGTAAACAAATAAAATTTAAAATATTTTTATCCGATGTGAAGGAAAAAATTTTTATAACCAAAAAATTCTGAACTTTATAATTTTATTTTATTGATAACATAAAGAAAGGGAGACAGACCTAGAAATACATTAATTTATTGGGAGAGTTAAAGAGTTAAATATGTACTTAATTTCAAATTATTGCCACTGTGGGGATAAGTTATTTTAAAATATTTTAATTGAGAACGTAGTAACATTATTCGGCTTCCTTTTAGTCTAATGTAATTAAGGTTTCCGCTTATTTTTGCAAATATGGTTATAAAGGTCAAGCTCCAGTACTCAGCTCATAGTTTATATTTATTTATGCTAATTTCCCCACTGTTTTTTGTAATGTACCCCTCAGTTAGAACCCTCTACAAGCCCAGTACATTCAGATAAGTACAGTAAGCTTTTCAGTGGGTTCGACGACTGTAACATTGGATCCATAAAGTGGTGTCCAAAGTGACGAAGTCTGCATCGACATAATGTTTCGCACTCCCATAAGATGTGTTCGACCGATTCCTCTTCGTATTCTCACATTAATAGGAACTAGCCCCGTTATATATAGATGTTTCTTCAGGTTACAATATTCAGTGAGTAACCCAGTTATAGTTCGGACTCTAAATCTTCTCATATTAAAGTATATCACACAAAATGTATGATTATATTGACGCATCAATCTCTAATCCTGACAACTTCTTTCAAATTCTTTTATTAAGCATTTATTCTAAATATGAAAAGAGTTAAACTACAGATTTTTAGTTTTTCAAATGTTTTGGATTTGAAATTTCTATAGTCCTTCTAGATCCTTCGAGAAAATTAGCGATAGACGCACAAAATAAAAGCTTAAGGCATTTTAAACTAATATTGAAGTACAGTGCCTAAAAAATTGTAATTTAAACTACTGAGAAATATTTTTATGGACACCACTGTATAAATATTATAATGCCAATATTATTTATATATCAACAAAAATTTCTAGGTGAATTAAATCACAAAAATTTAATTGGGTCCTAATTTGTAAATTTAAAGCCCTGTGGTTGATCTACATATTTTTTAAAGTTTTTTGGTTATTTTTTTTTTTTTTTGGTAAATAATTTTATATATTATACAAAAATTTAAAATTTTTGATTATATTATTTTGGGTTAGTGTTTTTTTGTCATTAAAATATCATGTTTCGTGTTCAAATTTAGTGTTTCGTATAAATTTGTCAAAAATTTATGAATTTCTAATTTATGAGCTTATACAAAAATTATTGCCTCTGTGGTATTAAAATGAATATATTTGTATATATGTATTTTTTTTTTAATGTTTAGCATAGCATGAGTATTGAATTTCTAATTACTTTATTAACGGAAAAATATATTAAAATATTTTTTATTTAAAAGACTTTTACTAAAAAATTATTATGATATTTATTTAATATATTAAATTTTGAGATATTCTAATCTAAACTGGTATGGAACTGGCTACAAGTACAAAAGAATTAGCTGACCTTAACATTATTGTTAGAGTTTTGTCTCGGTCCCGGGACCCAAGTGAACGAAGTAGCTGACCTTCTAGCTAGAATGAATGACTATTAGTTACAAGAGAAAATACTCTACTCTACTCGCAGGAAAACAACTATTGAGCTTCTATCTCAAGATAAATCAAGTACGCCTCCTAACAAACTTCTTCATAGGACACTGTCATCTGAACTACCATCTCAGTAAATTTGATAGGTCCATATCACCCACTTGCAGAATATGAAGAGACAGCCTCCCACATCCTTTTAGAATGTGTATAGGACTATCTGTAAAGAGTTTTCAATCTCTTGGTCCTTGGTCAGTGGTTCCCTACATATTTGGGTTAATCATCCAGCCCGCTAAAGAGAATTCTCAAATTCATAAATAGTTTGAGCTTCTCTAGTGAGCTCTTTGATTTAAGGATTCTACAATAGAAAGAATTCTACAGATGCCGCGGTGGTATCTGGGTCACTCATCGAAAATCAAGTGAAACAACAATTTTGTCAACTTCATATTGGATTTAGTCATATTATTATAGAATACGCAAATATTTGAAACTTTGAATTCAATAATTTTTTTGAGGTTATGTGCTTGTTCTTATGGTACATATTGCAAATTTATAATATATGTACCGAAAGGTTTTTGGTAACAAGTAAAATTCATTCAGTAAAATTTAAATTTAGATTTATTCATTATTAAAATATATTAGTAAATATATTAAAACTTCTAGTTTAAGTTATGTAAAATTAAAAACTTAATTACAAAACAAAAACAAACAATATTAAAATTCAAATTACAATACCAAATTATGCCAAACATCTTCGATTTTTAATTTGAAATAATGAATAAATATTTCATCATAAAACAAAAATACAAAATTCGGAGGTATCACAAAATTCGGAGTTCCCAAGACTGATTGCTCAAAGTTATACGAGCAGAACTAGAATCTAATCTGTCCAAAATCCCGAATTTTTGGGAATTTCTAATGAAATTTGGATCTAGAGATAAATTCTCGAAAGGACACTAAAAATACCAATGAAAAATAGTAGCTAGAATTGTCAGTCTAATGATATGTACGTAAAAAAAACAGAAGGATAAAATACCGATGAATACAGTATTAAATCCAGCTTGTCATAATGAAGAATTTTTGTCCATTTTAAGCCAGTTCTCAAGAATTAAACAAGGGAAAAATGATTTTTCGCACAGTAGTAATTATAAAGTGTTCATTATCCTCTCAAAAGCATGACATACGTTTTTTTTTATAAATTAAATGTTTTATAATTGTTTTTTCCTTTTTTTTAAATTTATTAAATAAAAATTAGTTAATTTTTAATTGTCCTTTAAAGTCAATGGAAGTAAGTAACCCACATTACAATTACCTGTTGAAGCCTATGATTTCTGTTGAACTTCAGATAGGATCATTTGTTTCTGTTCATCTTACTGCTCCATCATAACATTTCATAGTTATTTCATAACTCTTCGTAATTAACATTTGCAAAATAAAACTGAGAAATTAATTTTATATGTTAAACGAATGCATCCTTAAATTTTCTATTTAAAAAATTTCCTATTTTCATATTATAAATTCACTTATAGAAGTATATCAACTTTACCTCCGACAAAGTCTATACCATACTACGTTATCTAAAGCTACATATATCCTTTATTTAGGTTTTTTTTTTTATTTTCATTGCATTTTGTCTGACTTCCGTAAAATTTATAATAAAAATATATATTCACTAATTTTTTTATCCTTAAATATATATCAACATACACATAAAAAACAAACCACTTTTTTTTTTACTTAACCTCTTACTGAAAAGTTTTGATTTCAAGTTTTAAAATAATATGGTAAAATTCTTAACAGGGTAATATTTTTTTTTTGGTAAAAAAAAATTTAAATTTAAAATTTTCTTTTAACATTTTCTTTTTTTTTAAGTTTTTCAATTTTGTTTTTATACTAAATCTTTATATTCTTCCTGTTGAAAATTTTCTTCACTTCACATGATACTTGAGATTTTTCATGTATGTGAACATTTTCTTCAGTTTTTTTACCCAGAGAAAAAAACAAACTGATAGAGAGAAAAATGTTCAAGGAGTAAAATAGGACCATTTCAGTAACATGAAAAATATAAAACATAAAATCTTTTAAATATATTTGTGTTGAAATTTTTGATAGCATTTTTCCTTAAAATAAAATCATTTTTTTTTTTTCATTTTTTTGCCTTTAATATAACAAAAAAGGATACGAAGAAAAACTTTTTCCAAAAAAGAAAATAGAGAAATTAGTAAAAAAAAAAAAAATTTTTTAAAGGATATTATATTGTAAAGTGCAGAGATGAACCAACTTTGGAATTTGGGTCAACATTTTTTTTATATTATGTATGTATTTGTATATGTATTATATTTAATGAAAACTTTTTAATACTAATAGAAATTTAAAAAGAAATATATAGAGAGAGAAATAGAATCTATATGAGTTTAAATATAAATGTATTAAAGTATTCAGGTTAAGGCTTACAAGTTTAAGTTTTTGGAAAAGCAGCATTAATTTTCTGAAATTTCAGAATAAATTTTTTATATTTTTTTATTTTTTTTTTGTGAGTAAGAACAATTTAATCAAAATAAAATTAAAAACTTTTGATATTAGAAATAATATCTATATAATGTTTGTATCGATATAATAAAATTTAATAATATTATTTTTCTTTGATTTTTTTTTTTTTAAATGCCTAATTCTGTGAATGATATTTTTGTACTAATTAAGGTTTCAGAAAGAGACTTTAAATATAAAATAATGAAATTATGTTACCGGTCAGGTCAAAATTATAGTTCGGGTCAAAATTATATTCAGGGCAATATATCATGTCAAAATTTTAGGATGTTAGGGTCAAAATTTAAATTTTTGCATTCCAATTGGAGTTAGGATGAAAATTAAAGTTTGGATCTAGATTTTAATTACAGATTAGTTGGTTAAAATCAAATTTTTATAATAATCTTAATATATCTGTAATATATTATTATCACATTTCTAATTGAACTTTTTTCTAATTTTTCACGCATTCTTTCCTATTTCTGGCTTTAGTGACCCTTGTATATATTTGTATTTATTATTTAACAATACAAAAATCTAGCTATAATTTTTTTTACAGCAAGTTCCAAGAGAAAAACTTGGATTTGGAATTTAGTGAAATTTAAATAAATCTGGAAGTTAAATAAAGTCGGTCCGTTTGTTTGCATATGTTTTTTAACAAATTGTAAAATGGACCAGGAAAATTTAATAGCTAGAGACTACAGGTAAATAATCTGTAGTCTCTAGCTAGGTAAATAATGTCCTGGAAATATAACAAAGTGTACATAAAAGTGGTCAGCAATATATTTAAGAATATTCTTCAACTAGATGGCGCTGAAATAAATAAATTGTTATTATTCTATCTACTTATCTGTGTACACATGATATAGAATTTTTATATCTTGAACTATTCATAACATGTCTTTCGTAAAACTTAACATATGACATTATATTTTTATATTTTACAAGTGTCAACAGATGTATACCAGTACCAGCTAAATATGAGTATAGTATGATAAAGCAATACGTATAAAACTACTTAACAGTAGTACGGTAGCATTACATCTTCTATATTTTTAAGTCTATCTTAGTATATAGAGAAATTCGATCATGTAAACCTTGAGTAAAGGTTCAAAACATCAAATACAAATCTATCATTATTATTAAAATATTAAATTGAAGAAATAATTATATATTTTAATTCCTATTTCAAATTCATTTCATCAAGCAATATAATATTTTTGAATTATATAAAATAGTTTCATCTATTCTATTTAATATTTGTTGGTAACTCAATAATCGAAAATCGAAAATCGAATATCAATTTTCACTTTATTTATCAAGTACTTATAATAAAAGTGTGTGTGAAGATATTTTTATTTTCAAAATTATTTTCTCTAGAATGAAATTTAATATATAAATGTAGAATATTTTTAGTAAAATTGTTTTGTCTATCAATATTAAATTTGCAATTTATTTTAAATATTAATAATAAAATTTTTGATTATATAAATAAAAATTATTAAAATTATTTATATAATATATTTTTGGATTATTAAATTTGTATTTATGCATAAATATTTCTACCTGTTTAAATAGACAACACTAATTTGAAAAAAAAACCAATTATATATAATTAATTTTATAAAGGTATAAATGAATTTTATATGATATTGTGTTAAATATAAATCAAAATTTCCTAGTTTATTTTACCTGTAAATTTTAAATTAAATAGAAAATTAAATATTTTTGATTATACACGCATAGTATAAAAAAATTAATACTCGTATCATTGATATTATTACAAAATTCAAAATTATATTATTTTTTTCAATCAAAATTTCTATATAAATAATATTTTATTAATTTCTTAAATGTTTACCATTTAAATTTCATACCATTTTACCATACTATGCGTGCAAATAATTACTATCGAGAAATTAAAACAATTTTAAGAAGAAAAATTTAAAACAATTTTATGTTATTTAATATTATAAATTTATATTTTCTTTATTAATTTCTTTCTATATATTTTCTTAACACGTTTTTTTGATAACAATATTTTTTGTATAGGTATAGTAACATCAAATATTAAATAGCTTCAAATAATTTTTTTACATATATATTATTTTTATTATAATGGCGGCAGGTGTTCAAAATTTTGAATTTTAATAAAGAATGTAGCTAACCTTCGAAAAATTTTAATAATTTGACAACATCGCAATTTTTTTGAAAAGATCAAATCAAATAAAAATTGTTATTAAGAAAAAAATTATTTGTTTGCATACCTTTTAGAGTTTAAATCGAAGACAAGATCGATACTCGAATATTTCTCAAAGAGAGAGAGAATTAATTATGCCATTCCAGCACAAGTGTGCTCTTTGCTGTGTTCTGCTGCTGATGAGTACGAATTGTGTTACTGATACTCAGCCAGACAACAAAACTCTCAAAACCAAAGAGTATGAAATAAATTCGATACTCGAGCAAGATCAACACTCGTTTTTTTAAATATTGATCGATACTAATTCAACACGTGTACATGTATTTGTGTTAAATAGTATTCAAGTATTTGTGTTAATCTTTAAAAAATATTTCTCTTAAGTTTATTGTTATGAAAGAGACAGATATATATTTCGTTTTTGTATAAGTGAAATAGAGATGAATATATTTAAAATATGATTTTAATGACAGTAGAGGGCATTGTGCATTTATTATGCTACCTTTAATACCTTTATATGCTTCTTACATTCAATTATGTAGTTGTTGTTTTTTATGTTTTTAATGTTAGCCTGTGCTTTGTTTCTTGAAGTTTTTTTTTTCATTTTTTGTTGTTTATATTTAAAAAACTAGTTTTGAGTTTGAGTTCATAAATTTTTTTTTCTGTACATGTTTAACTGTTCCCTTTTATTTTTATGTTTTCTTAACATGTTTTTTTTTTTTTCAAAATGAATTTTATCAGGTATTTTTTATTTAACCAATTTTTTTTTTTAAAAAAAAAAAAAGAAAAATAGAGGTGTGTAAATGTGTATATGAGCACCCATGATACCTCTACAAGTATTGTATATATAAATAGATATCGTAGAAATGTTAGCATGTTGAAGAAAAAAAAAATATATTTAGCAAAAGAAAAAAAATCTTTACTTTTATGTTCATTGCATTTGTAATTATGAGCATGCACTCTTGAAAAATCTTAGAGGGAAAGTTGGCCAATTTGGTTTTTGGTGTACCAAATGAAGCAGAAATTTTTGTATACACTTTTTTTTTTTTGCTTTGCTTGCATTATTTTTTAGTAGCGTCTATTAAATATTGAGAGTGTAAAATTATTTTTTATTATTTTTCCATACTCTGATAACATAATTAACGAAGTTTACTGTGCAATGGAAATTTTTGTTTGTATAGTTGTAAATTATGAATATTAAAATTTTCATATTTTTGGATTAATTTTTAATTAATTTAGTAAAATAGTTTTCATATGTAAAATGACCTTAATAAGGATTTTCCAAGTTATAACCAAAAACAATTAATATTCTACAATCGATTTGAACTTATTATTTTATAATTTTTATAAGAGCTTGGCTGACTGTGTAGGTGTACGTGTACGTGTACGGATGGCCAAAAATCTTGTTATACATTTCCTTTTCAAAAATATGTCCCACTTTAATAATATTTCTCAAATTAAGTAATACTGAAATTATATACAGAAAATCTGAATTATTAGTTAGAATAGGTGAGATTAAGAAGAATGGCCGAAATCTTCTGAACTATAATAAATGATACGAAGTTGTATTTCTAACTAAATTGTATTACAAATAAATTGTTTATACAGGATCCTAAATAACAGTATAAAAAAAACATTGTTTGGCATAATCAAATATGACATTTATCATAACCTAATAAATTAATAAATTGTCATAAAACTTCTATCATTTCAGGTCACGTGCTCTTAGGTGGAGTGAACAAGGAAAAACTGGAGGAAATTAATTAATAAATAATTAATTAAATTGATTCATTTACATTAATCAGCTGATTTTTTACAATATATTTACAAATTGTTTACAATTTATTTACAATTCTTTACTGTATACAATGCTGGCTTTCAGTGTACTTTAGCAGCTTGCAACTTTATTACAAATAAAACTATTCAAAGTTAAGGCCAATTTTTAAAATTTCTATTATAGCCTATATTAAAGTTAAGAGAAACTTTACAAATGTAAAAAAAAAAATAAAACTCTTTTCAATTTATCAAATTTAAGAACCTTTTGTGCACAATTAAATTCACGAATTCTTAGAATTAGCGCAATTTTTTTTTTAGTGATTGCTAGCTAATATAAGTAAAATAAAAATGTATATACAATCAATCATTCTGTAGCAGTTGTTAATTTAGGTTAATAAAAATAAATTCTGTAAAAAAAAAATTATAAAATCACAAATTTTATCATAATTATTAATAGATTTTTCAAAGCTAATGAATTGCTTTGTTGAGAATATATAAATGAAAATTGAAAATTATGTAGAATTATAAAAAAAAAACTATATAAAAATATGGACATTAAAATTAAAGCAATTCCAAATGATAGAAAATTCCTCGAGGTAAGAATTTCACTTGCACAATTTAATTTAGATAAATTATTTTATATGTCAAATTTATCCAAATATTTTAGATTTTTCAGATTTTTTCGGAACAACTTATAATAAGAATTTACGGACCATAAAAAGGTTGACTTTTCAGGTCGAATTACGTAACCAGTAGAATTTTTCTATGTATATGTATATTTAATATTTTCAGTAAAAATAGATTCTGTGGTCAATTGAAATTCAACAAAACAAAATTAATTTAATCACCGGATAAATTAAATTACTATCACTAATTTCAATTAATATAAAATTAATTTAATTAATAATTTAAATCTTAAACTTTATGCTCATAATTTCATTTACGTTGTAAACGAATCACAGAACTATGAATAATATTTAAATTATTGGATTTTGGGTATATAAAAAGCCCAGCTGCATCAAGTTTGTATTAAAATCAAATTAATTTTTAATGGCTGTTTAGAGTGATTGATTCATAGATAGGCAATTCCTATTAGTATATGTAGATTTATAAAAAGGTGTGACCCATTAATAAAAGCATATTAATAAATAAATTTTTATGTTTTTTAGATACACTATACTAAATATTATTTCGTTCAACAAATCAAAAACGGAAAAACTTATGATTCATGAATTAAATGTTGGTAAACTCTTAGTGCTTGTAATGCAATGAATATTGATGACATGTAACTTCTGCCATATAATTATGAGTGTCAGCAATTAGTTAATAATATATGTTGTCAATATAAATTAAATGAACTTAATTAACCAGTAGCAAACTAAATCATAAATTCAATAACCTCTTAAAATTTTATACCTTCTCTAATATAAAGAATATATTAAATTCTAAAACTTTACCGAAATCAAAATTGGGTTATAAATTTGTGGTATTCAAATTAAAGCTCCATATTTTAATTATTTCAAAGTTTACATCACAAAATATATCCATAATCGTAAATCTTTTTTCTTTTTCTTCAGTATTTTTATGGCAGATCAGAACAAATATTCAATTTATGACCGTAATCATTCAAATCTTTATTTTATTTTTTGTATTTATGTATACCTGGAATAGCAATAACAACAAAAATTTTGAATTTATATTTTTGAGGTATATCTATTTCAAAAATATTAAATCAATTTCTGAATCTTCATTCTATCACGAAATAAGTTAATATATTAATATATACATACTTTTATATAGCAAGTAATCTGAAAATATTTCAGTGGTGGAACCCAATTAATAATAAACTGACGCATCGTGAACCCAATTAATAATAATCTTTTGGACATTTTATATCAAAATATATACATACATTATATGAATTTATAAGCAAATATTATTAAACCAAACAATAATCGAAGAAAATTTTCCTAGAATTTAATAATATTGAAAAAAGTATTTATAAAAATATGAAAGTTATTTTGCAAATATCATCTATAAGGTCCAAAGCAATAATGTGATAACACAGAAAAAGATATTTTTAAAAAACTATTGTGTAAATTTAATCAATTACAATTCACAAATTTCATTTCATTCAAATATTATGTAAATTTGATGAATTTCAATGAATTTATTATATTCATATGTGACAACCCGCCATTTTATCTAATACACTATCATCCTTTATTAGATCTAAAAACCACACCTCGCTACGATATAAAAAAAAATTGACAATTCCACAAAAAATAAGTTTCGGTTGCGTCAGGTTGAAAAAGATATGGCAAATGTAAAGCTTTTCACTTTGGTAAGAAATATGCGAATTTCTGAAACGCAATATTAGGTTCAAACACTTCATTAGATGAACAGTTTACAGTAGTCCCATAAAGACTTTTAGAGAAAATCGGACATAGTCGAAAGTGTGTAAATTGAAAATATTTTAAATAGCCACTATACAAATTGATATTTCTGGCCTACACGCATTCCAGGTTATATCCGATATGCTGATTGATTGGGCTATGATCTAGAACGGGAGAATAAAAAGTTTGTTAAAACCAAGTTGGATAAAAAAAGCGATTTGTATCAAAGTCTTAGCAATGGTTTTTCATACACTTTTTCAATATTTATCAATTTTCAAACTTCCTTATCACTCAATTTATCGATATTGGCCCTACAAACTAAAATTGTAATGTTTCTATCTTATAACCCTATTTATCTATTACCTGAGATATTTTATTTATATTATTATGATTTTGAATTTGACAATTTTCGAACTAATTATTTCTGTCTGTTCAGATGTAATTAATGAAAATTGAAATAAATTCAACATTTCATTTCTCTTGAGGATTCAAAATATAATATCCTTGAAAAAAAAAAAATAATAAAATAATTTTAATTTTCTTTTTAGTCCAAATTTTAACTTATAAAAGTAATAAGTTTTTTTTATATTACTTTTAAATTCAATAACAAAAAAGTTTACATTTTTACTAAAAATATTTATAAATAATATTTAAAATTTTTATCCTTATTTCATTTGATTCAAGATGACATTTAAATTTTCTTTATTGCATTCTATATAAAAGTTGAAAATATTCTATGTAATTTGATATAATATTATAGGGTGATCAAAAATTCGGAACTCCAATTTTCTTTATAACTTTTATACCAATTTATAACAGACCTCAAAATAGCATCCACAATGGCTTCGGTTTCCGAAATAATATTGACCGATCACAGTTTTGATCTGCAAAGGTTGCGAAGAGGAGAAGGAATCCTTGCAGCACCTGCTGCTTCATAGTACTACAGTGCAAAGATTCCGACATTGTGAATGCCACTTTCTAAATAACCTGTTAGAGGCAGCTAGAAATGAAACATACCAGCTTTATCATGTTCATTAAGGAGGTAGGATGAGTTGATGTTCTATAAGATCAACTTAAAGTGTACAACGGGCCCTATAATTGGGTACAGTGCGAGAGATTTTTCGGATCCTACTCCTTACGAACCAACAAACCAACAAAGTGTCTCTACTTTACTAGAATTTATTCTGTTTTTATGGTATCTCCTTATTGACCTTATTTTAGAGGTCTAGAAATTTGATAAGATTCCTTACATCTCACTATCTCAGATCGTCAGAATACAGCGACATTAACAAATCTGGCAATTGGAGAAGTGGTCGAATATGTGGTATCAAATAAAATCTGTTGATGAGTAAGTAATAGAACTAAATAAAAACTCTTACGGTCCAGTAATTCACATAGTTCTAAATTATTTGGTTAACTTTAAACGGAATTAACTTACGAATCTAATATTCATTTACGAATTGCGTATATACTTAACGAGCAATTATCATTTCTCAAGTTTATTTAAAAAATTTTAAAATAAATAATTTAAAATGTTATAGGCAAGTTATTTATATACCCACCCTGTATATAGTTTTATATAAATTAGTAAGACCCAACACAATATCTTCATTAGATTCTCTATGTTTTCTTGTTATAAGTTTTGTTAAATAGTCAGTTTCATCTTCCAGAAACAAAAAACAAGAAAATTTATCATTTTATGTACATAGTTTTTTTATATAAATACTTCTACAGATTTGTTTAAACTAGAAAATTTTATGTTGGCAAAATATCCTTTAAAAAATTTCGGTATAATAATTTATATAGAAAATTTTACATTTTCAGGCTTAACTTTTATATACCTTGAAACGATCCCATATGAAAATTTATATTAAATATTTACTATAATATCCTCCAATTCTTAGCTATATTATATTTGTCACATCAAAGTTTTGTAAAATTTCTTTTTTTTTTTTTTTGTTAACTTTGACTTTTCTCCGGAAAATTGGTAAATTTCCAAAAAAAAAAAAAAAGCGAATTATTACATGAAAATATAATATTTTATATAAAATGTTTTTTTTTTTTTTATAATATAGCGACTAGATTTGGTTATAAAGCAATTTTCGCGAAAATAAATGAGAGAAATACTTTTGGAAATTGGAAACGCCACTAACTTTATAAAGTTCAGTAGTTTTGATAAATGAGTTTTCACATTTTCGTTTGTGAAAAGTGATTTTTGTTGTTTCTTTTTCGAGGTTTTTTTTATATAAGAAGACATCAGTTGATAAATTTGGAAAATAATAATAAAAAAAAAATCCTTTTTGGTTTTTCTTCTTTTTCACAAAATTAAAATAAAATTTTATTATTTTTAATTATTGTATAGCTTTTAATTTATAATTTTCATTTGGATATTGCCAAAAAAAGGATAATATTAATTGTGCAATAAATATGGTGACATTTAATGAACGCGTAATGGAAAACAATTATCTTAAAATGACATTATAATTACATTAACATTTTTTTACATTATCAGTGAAAGATTGAAAATAATTGTTCGGAAAATAAAACTATTTTAATGAAAATTTGTTATTATGTATATTAGAAAATTACCGAAGCTCAGAATTAATTTCGGGCTGAGTTTTATTATATTCAAATTGAAATAGGATACAAATTGAAAAAAAAATATTGCAATGTTTTTAAATAGTTTTCTTTCAGCGTCATCTAGCGGGAAAAATTAAAAATACATTTTTCCCTTACTTGGTGGTTCAATCAATTTAGAAATAAAATTCTGCAATAAATATTTATAAAAAAAATTGTCCTGCCAGACAAAAACGTAAATTATCTTAATAATTCGGGGTGTAATATTTTTATTTCTGGCAGTTACAATTTCAAATTACATTTTGAAACTCTTATAGCTATTACGACCATTCAATGTCCACATTGGCAAGAAACTTTATTAATGTCACTTTCTATTTTATTCTATTCATCATTACTTTTCGAACATGGATACCCAACATTAATTTTGGTTAGAAATATGTTTAAGAAAATATCATCGTCAACGATCAATTTGTTAAATATTAATTTAGTGTATTATCGCCGCCTTCAACAATTCCAACGCCGTATTTACTAATAATTTAGGACTGCACATTTACTATGGTTAATGTGTTGAATAAAACTACAACGGAAGGACACTAAAGGTTTCACATAAGAAATTTATATGTTTCTCAAAAAATAACTATAAAAATTGTCCACTAAAATGATCTGGGGTGGACGCCTTAAAAACGTGACGTTTTTTTTTATTTTCATTGCTAAAATTTTACATTTTCGACTATAAAAATGGTCGAAATCGCTTTTGTCACCCCTGGTTCATACGAAATCGATTTTGTCGTATTCGAAACACCACAATTTCGACAAAACTATAATTTGTGACGTTTTGGAAAATGATAAATGAATAATTTTCTATTTCTTGTGCATAAACATTCTTTTACAGAAAAATAAGCTACGAAAATACTTTTTACTGAGCAAAGAAAATGTTTTCCACAGAAAATTGTATTGCCAGAAAAAATTGTTATAAGTGGAAAAATTGGTCGGTAATTAAAATACAATATAAATTTAAATTATACAATTCAGAAAAATACAATTCAGAACATTCACTAAAAAAAATTACTGTCGTAATAAATCTGAAATATATTTCAATTTTGTTGAAAATCTTTCAAAACCAATTTACAAAGTTGCCAAGAAAATGTTTTAATTTCAGTGCAATTTATTCATTGGAATGACAATCTTAAATTTTTGATACTATATACGTTTACTCTTGTCGACATTTAGTCAACGTAAGTATACGTAATATAATAATTGGATACTTTTGTATTGGACAATTTAAGTGATTCCTGAAATCTGACCCGTTAAAATACTTTGTGCCAAATTATATTTTACATTTACTTTGAATATATTTAATTAATTTGAGCGTATCGCTATGTACCTATACGAACTAATTGAATAGGTGCCACGTAATCTTAAAATATCGTTCATATTTATTATTTTACTTCGAATATTAAAATTTTCAGTTATAATTTTAAGATTTATGAAACTGTTTATTTGCAAATTATATTAAATTAATTAAAGCAATTCCGAAACATTTTTGTGAATTCAAGTGGAACGTTTATTCCGAGACTACTTAATGAAATAATATTGATCAGGTTTTTTTTTTTTTGAAACTTACATTAAAAATTGTTATTTTAACTTTTGTAATGTAATTAGTTTTTGCTACAGTTTTAAATTATAATTAATTAAAGTTCTATATTTATTACGAAACTTAAGATAGTTAAAAGTTCAGACAATCATTAGTTAAACTTGAATAGACTTTAACTTAATTGAATGTCATAAATTCAGGAAAAACTATATAAAATATGAAATACGAAGTTTTCTTTCTAATATAATGAATTTTAGTGTTATAATCACTTAGTCGATGATCGTAATGGTTGACGGCCAATTGATCGAATTATTTGGTGGAAAATTACTTGAACGAAAATTTGTTTTAGAAATGTGTGGGTAATTAAAAAGGTCAGCAGTTGCGGAAGCCGTCCATCCCCCAATATGACAATTATGCAGCAAATAATAAAATATCAATAATTTGTTATGTATAGCTAATTTATCTAGTAACAGAAAAGGCTGTTAGGTTTAGAAAATAAGGTTACAATTTCTTCTTACTTTTAAAACACATCAGCGAAAATGTCAAAATAATTGGAAGCTCTCTCTGTTATCAATTTTCTTAAGTCGAGACTAAGGAACCAACATTTAAATATCATGTGGATGTAAATTTGATAGGCTGTCAAGTATTGTTCAAGAAGATTTATGGATACCATTGTAACTCGAAGTGTCAGAAATTATAATCAAATAAAGAGGCATTCATTATCCTGGATACTATCTCACCGTTACCGCTGTGTTATGTAAAAATATATTACAGTAGTTAAATTCACCGCTTATAATTATAATTTGAATGGTACCACTTGGTTTTACGGGAAAATTTCATTCGATTTCAAGTTATCCGATTGGAAATGTAAAAAAAAATTTAGAAACAATTTCAAACCATTAACGGTATAGCGCACGGCGAGCGTATCTTTAGCATTAAGTAGATAAAGATGGGAAAAAATCAGTTATTCTATAATTCGTCCATTAAGTGATTCTGCAGAATGCTTTTACCTATTCTAAAATATATAAAACTTTAAAAGTGCACAGAATAATAGAATATACACCGAAATATATGGGCTAAAAAAAAACTAGTAACTGCAACGAAGCGGCCGATTCTATTACGAAAATATTGTTTTAAGTAACAAAATTACAAACCAAATACAAATTCTTGTTATTATTTTCTTTTTAGGTAGTACAATAATAAATATCTAAAAATAATTATACCAAATGAAATTAATATTCAATTAAATTTACAATTTTTTTATATAAAATAAAAACTTACAAAATTTCACGGTTCAATAAAATTAAAATATAATCGCAATTACTAAATTTAAAATGAGACCATTTTCATTAATAGAATTTTTATATAATATACAAAATTATTGTACCTCAATAACTTTCTGAATACAAAATAACTTCAAGTTTTTCAATTACTTCTATACTAAAAATGAACAATAAATTTTCTCGGTTTAATGCAAGAATTATTATTTCAGTTCAAAGTCTAAACTAATTTAATATTATTATTATTAATATACTAGAAAAGTTTTGAGTGGAATTGTGAATATTTTTATGGTTTTATAAAATAATATATACCAGAATGACAGAATGTCCTTCAATTTATAATATTACTAAGAGTTTTAACTTAATTAAATTCATACATGAATAATGAAAATGGAATTAATGCACCGTGATTCATAAAATCACGATTTAATTTAATTGAAAAATTTATAATTATTATATATAAAAATTCGAGTGTTTGCTTGCAATCTTATATTACATAAAAAAGTTGTTCTTTTAAACTATTTTATAAATTTTTTATTAAATAATATTTATAAGAAATCATTCAACAGGCAAAAGACGATCACTCTTTACGTTATATAGCGTAAATCATGTATGACATTCTAAAGTATTGGCTAGATTGTATCGATCAGTTCAGTGTACACATTCGTTCAGTAAAGTTCAATTTTGAGATATTCAAAATTAGGTGCGATTAGGTGCATATAGGTGCGATTGAAATCGAATCAGAACGAAATGAAACGAAAGAGTTTGAAAAGATTGTAATTTTGCGAATCCAGACTGAAGGAAATGTCAAGTGGAATGAAATTTGACAGATTCAAAAACAAAAAAATTTGATTTAATGGATTACAATCGGTAACTTAACCAATCAAATTTATTCTAATCGAATCGTATCGAATTGAAACTGAACTGATCGGTAATATAAAATGATTATAAAACTGCAATCACAATGCCATCGTAACAGTCAACATCAACAAGCGTTGTTAACAGTGACCTTAAATTTTAAATTACATTATATGCTTGTTTAAAGGAACTTTCCAATGTTGCCGTTTCTTTACTTTTTTGTGAAATTTATTGCTGAACAAAGATTAGAATTTCTTAAGCGTTAACTCTATAGGTATAAAAAAATATATGCTTTTTATTGAACTTGAATTGCAATTTGAAGTAAATTAAAACAAATAAAAAGAAAAAAAAAATGTATTAATTTTGAAATGGATATTGAAGATATTATAATTACGCAACAGTGTACCGAGTCAAAAAAAAATTTATGAACAAAACATAGCTTGGTGTCAAATTTCATTAAAATAAATTTGTGCCAGGAGAGTAAATTTAAATTGATTTGAATTTTGACCAAAAAAAAAAATTTGGACTTCATGTAATTTAAATCTGTTTCAAACATTAGAAAATCCGTCCGGTCCACCGCGGATTAGTAATAGTAGTTGCCATTTTGTTGATATGTATAAGATTGACATTTATCGAATAACACGACCAGCGGCATTAACATGACCAAGTAAAAACATCTACAATTAAAAACCGATTTTAACGTCATTTCATAGACAACCCCAGAAAAATTATAAAACTATTTCAATTGTAAAGAAAACAGAATCTTTTCGATACATTGACATTTAGATTAGCATAAAGGTTGTACACTTCGAAAGAAATGGTAAAATAAACTCAAAGGCAATAAAGCCCTTCAATAAAGTAAAAGGATTCCTAAAAGTATACCTAATTCATTTTATATACATTTAATGATGATGACTTCAATATCGAATATTTATGTAAGTTTCAAAATGTAATCTATTTAAAATTAGAAAATATCAAATATATAATTCCAATTTTATTTATTTTATTTTCATTAAATATATCCTGCAATCAAAGATTACATATAAATTTATATTACTTTACAAATTTACTGTCTATGATAATGTATAATTTGAAATTTTAACATTTTGCAAATAATTGTACATTTGGCAATTTAATTGAAATAAATCCATTATAAATTTTACATTTATATATATGTAGATATAACAAAAATGGTTTAATATTACTCAAAGTAAATATTAAAATCCTGAAATTCTTGAATAATTAATAATTTTGTAGTAATATGCATCATAAAATAAATTTAAAAAAAAAATATATCTTTCTACACAATTTGATGAAAACTTTAAAAGTTTGATGTCTTGAAACCAGAAATTCAAAACCAAAAATTCAAATTAACAAAAAGAAAAAAAAGTATTTTTTTTTGATAAAATAACATAAATTTGTTATTAGAATTTACTTTAACTTTATGCATAAGAAATTCTCACATTTATAAATAAATATAATTTTCACATGAGTTTTATAAAATATACTATGCAAATATGAAATTATAAAATCCATGCAACTCACAAATTTATTTACACATAAAATGCATATAAAAAATAAAATTATAATAATTTCCTATAAATATACCATCAGCGAGTAAAAATAAACTCTTCCCGCGCTTTCATAAAATAAGTATAGAATTTCAGGTAATTTGATACGAAAACAAATATATTCCTATTCCTTATACATACATAATTTTAAAACCTTAAAATATCATCAGAATTAATGTTGCTTTATATCCTTAAAATTTACCATCAAAAAATATATTTATATTTTTTTATCCCTTTGGGTATCGAGTTTCAATTATTGAA
Organism: Rhamphomyia laevipes; assembly: GCA_963920725.1. NCBI lineage: Eukaryota > Metazoa > Arthropoda > Insecta > Diptera > Empididae > Rhamphomyia > Rhamphomyia laevipes. Next base: position 16,019,971 of record OY987258.1, read on the forward strand.
CATATAAAAATTGTTAATATCATAATTTTCGATAGATTTATTTACATTGCATAATTTCAATATTATCACATATAAATATTAAAATCTTTGTAATAAATTAGCTTTATTATGGAAAATGGAAAAGTTTGTATCAAATTGCAGTTATCTAGAGTTTTGTACAAATTGGAATTAGTTTGAATAAATGACAGTAAATAAGATATAAGCAAAAGGTACAAACATAAAAAATAAAAAAAATATTTCGTTAAACCTGTACACCCACGAAGACCCTAAACAACTTCTTTATACATTCCAATCGATCTTCAATGTGTCAGTTTTACCGTAGTCTACTTCTGTAATAAACGATATCGGTTTTGCCGATATCAGTACTGCTTCGTTGCGGTAGAAGCTTCAATGATTTATTTCTCTCTTTGAATTCCGTTCAGTATGATATCATTGACATGGCTAAACCTTGATATCATTGACATGCTCTGTTCATAATTAAGATATCCTTTTTGTCGTCTTAACACAACCAACTCCCAGCAAAGTTTTGCGCCAATTAACATGATATTTTTCTACAGATTTTTTCTACAAACTCGTACAGATTTCTTCACGACTTCCAGATGATGTACCTTATATTGTATGTACTAGACTAGTATAACAGTTACAGACACTGTTAAACTGTAATTGTTATATTAGTATATGACAATAAATATAAAAGTTACGGTAACTGTTATACTAGTACCTTATATTAACAATGGGTTTATACCTTTATTGGATTGGTTTCTAGAGAGGAACCACTGGCGGTTCCTGCACTTAAGTCAAAAGTATGCCCATTGTATCTATATATCATTATCATGTTACATATGACTTGCAGACTAGCTGAGCCAGCAACTCAATCGACTGAATTTTAGAATTGGTTTCCATCCCAGAACACCTGCTTCATGCAGTGCTAGTAAGAACCAAAGCATATACATCGCAAATGTCTTTGCATGCTCTACACATGTTTACCTCGGATCACTGTATTTTAAAAGCATATGATCATTCAAAATTGAGTGTCCTGTTAAAAGTGGGGAGTCTAGATATACTGAATTTTTACTACGTTTTAATATATATCCAAATACGTGAATCTTGGATATGATTAAAAACTATTATTCTAATTCTAATGCCTGCATCTTGAATACAAATTTTGTGTATTATTTAATAATTAAACAACATTAACAATAATAATTATATTTTGTTTGTTATATCTTTGAATATTATTTCAATGTTTGAGTTTCTTATAAACTTATGTTTATTCATAATACCAGCATATTTTATTAGGTTAAAATACATATTACATATAATCTATAAAACCATATATTTCGAGCTCTATGTGTACCTAATACATAAATAAATTCTTCATATATTTTCAATATTATTATTGCAACTATATATTCGCTTCTGCATTGCAGCAGTGCATTAAAAACGAAACTTTTTGTTACAAAGAGAATTAGGTATAATCCTTATTAGATCGTAAAACCAAAAAAAAATAAAAAAAATACAACTTTCAAAATAAAACCATCATTAAAATACCAATACGCGGCGGCGGTGACACCCTTATATATTTTTAGATATAATTTTAAAATATACATTTCACGTATACAAATTTTATAATAAACAAATTCGCATAAAAACTTTATTTTTGTTATTCCTAAATTTAAAATCTCAGGTTTCAAATCCTTTGATAATTATGTTGAATTATATTTTTATTTACCACCCAAACTTTTCCATTTTTTTTTTAGTTATTTACGATAAAAAAGTGTCACAAATAAACTAAAGTTTTAAAATTTTCATAAACACAAATTTTGAAAATATTCTGCAATTTTTTTATAAACCTTTCTGGATTAGGTATAGATAATAATGGCAATATTATTATTGAATTTCCGATATTTGTTAAAAGGATATTAGAATATTATATTGGAATGAAAATGATATAGTGACAAGGAGATAGACATATTTTATGTACTTGGGATGCGTTTCCTCAATTACATTGAAACTAGTAAGGAATGCCTCAAAAATGTTATTATAATATGGATACAGGGTTTTCTTCGCAAATCTGCTACTGACCTACATGCTAGACAGTACCTTCACCCAACCTCTCCCTTTATATGGTATCAGCACTACTAAATTACTCACCAACATTTTGTTGGTTGGGATATGGCGGAACCTCTATAACACCACCACAGGCTGTTCCACATCCAAAAACTTCACCCCCACAATCTCTAACAAAAGAACGACGGACCTTTTGAACTTCAAAATCAACGAAATTCGTCTAATAACCGGCTTAATAAAAGCCATTTAACATATATATATAAGCTGGGTAGGTCACACTCACCCCTCTGTTTACAGCAGTTTAACCAGGGGTTCTTAAAACCACAGTATATCACATCCAGTTCTATTAAATACACCATCATGCAGAACGTGGACGTTGTGAAAGAACTATAATACAACTGAAGGTCATAATAGGTCAGCAATGGCCGCAATGACAAATGGAACTACTGTAATTCTTAATCTAATATAAGTCTAACATAAAATCGGTATTTTTATATGGACACAAAACATGGTTAGTTACAGAAATTCTTACTAACAAAATTCAGGTTTTTATTAATAATGGTCTTAGCCGCATATCCTAAGGATTTAATAATAATTGGATTAGCTTCATGAGATATACAAACAATAACCAATTTATATAGAAATTAAACATCGAGAGTGAATTTGGATAGGTCACACTATGTAAAGATGCAAATGAAATTTGTAGGCAACTGTTGGTTAGGGATTTATAAGGAAGCAAATAGCGTGACCGGCTGAAAAGGACATTAAAAACTGAGATAGTAAGAACAGGAAAATCGTGAAAAGAAATAAAATCATAAGCATGTAATCGTATTAGTAAAATGAATATTTAAAAGAACCTGGAAAATACAGCTTAGTATATTTATAAAATTTATAAATTGTCCACCAAATTCAATTTTAATTTCACATTTAAACTAAATCAAATTGATGAACATTTGAACTTTGAACCCTCTAATGTACATAATACATAACATTACAATTAAATGTCGATTTTCCGAGCTTTCTACATAGTTATTACCTAAACGTAATTATCAATATAAATAAATCTTATAATTATTTTATAATTTCTAGTAATTATTTATTTTTGAATTAAAATTATATAAAATTAAATATTATTTAGGATTTTATCACATAAATTTCCCAAAATTAAAATATGAAAATGTTTTTACTAGCAACAATTTATTTTCATTTGTATAAATTTCATTTCAATAACAAATCTTATAAAATATAATTTTAATTTTCTTTTTATAATTCACTGGTCAGAACAGAATTTTCATTTAACTATAAATTATCTAAAATACAAAAATTTTAAAATGATTAATTTATGCAAAATATAAACCTATAGTCAAAGTATAATTTTGCCTAACAAACTCTTTTTCTAAAAATGAAAATGACATAATTAAATTAATTTCCCATTAAATGAGTCAACTTCCGTTTTCCAAATCGTTTTATTTTTTTAATTTCTTAAAATATTACTTTTGTCAAAGTAAAATCCCGGAAAAAAAACAAAAAAAAAATTATAAGAAAAAAATAAAAATTAATTTATCAAAAATAAAAACAACATTTTTACCCACAAAACTCTTTGATAATAAACATTTGACCAAAAAGCAGTCATCCGTCATGGTATTTTGAGTTTGAAATTTCTGCTATTCTTTTTGCGTCACTTTTGAGACATAATAAAATAATAAAACAAAAAAAAAAAAATTATATAAAAATTAAATAATAATATAATAAAAAATAAATTTATCATCTTCTCTGTACAATTTTATAGAACCCAACATTAATCTCATTAAAATTATATCGTACGTCAAGTTACAGGGTGTACAAGTTAGTAAAGGTGCGATAATTAAATTGAAGAAACGGAAAAAAAAACATTTAATTTTCATTGTCGAAATTTTTTAGTCAGAATCAATCGAAAATGTTAACTTCGACATCCTGTTTTTGATGATAATGTTTTGTTGACGTCACATTTCATTTTGCAATTTGAACCTGGTAGTTTTATAGTGTACGAATAATTATTCAAAACCTCATGGACTGTGGCCTCACGCATAAAAATTAATTTCTTGTCCTTACCTACAGTACATTTACTCGATATAATCAGATTACTCACTCGGCTTCATTGTTAAAATTAAAATTATTTAGAAAATAGCATTCAAAATTACGTAATCTTCTAACCTAAGTTGCGTTGAAGAACAGATGTACAGAAGATTCCTACTATTCTTCCTACCCTCTGCAAAGCGTGATCATAGTTGGTATACAAGCAGTGCATTAAGCATTCGAGTTAAGGTTGTATGCTAACATGCTTAAACTAAATATAGTTTTTTAATGTTTGACACGATGACTAGCTAATTCTTTGAGCTACTTATTTATAATAATGACTTTTATGGCTGACAAACAGGCAGAATTACAATATAGCGTTTGTTATTCCATAAAGCCAATAAGCTTGGATAATACAATCCATGACGACATTGCAAATTCAAGTTTACCAAAAAAGTTGTGATTATAAAATTAAACTATATTTATGATATCTTGCAGACTGAGGTTGCAGAAAGTATTGAAAACAGTTTTAGATCACAAATAAGCATCCGTATTAAGTTTTCTTTTAACCTTTAAAGCTAATATATTTACGATACTCTTAAACTCTTATCTCCTCTTCTTCTTCTATGAAAGTGTCCATAAATAATCTGATTCTGAGTGGAACCTCTTCAATATCAACTGAGACATCTTGTATTTATATTCATTGTAATATCTTCAATATTTATTATTTTTTATATACAGGTATTATATTATTATAATGAAAGGGTTCTTTTGTTTTGTCGCTTGGGTTAATTTCCCCGTTCCCGGGAGCTCTGTCATGCAAAACGAAGATCCATTAAAGTAAAAAAAAAATTTCTGTTTCCCATATAATAAAAAAAAATTTATATATAATATAAAAATAAATAAAAACTTCCTCAATTTTTATACCAGTATTCATGTTTTCTTAGGGTTGAATTACTTTTGCTGCACTGCATCATTATGAATATAAATAAAAAATGGAAAAAATTCACGTCAACATCATCGTCGTTGGTATTTTTCAACCTGTTGTTGTTTTGTTGCACAAAAAAATACACAAGGGACAAAATGATGACAAACAAACACAAAGTTAATTTGCGATCATATAGACAACCAAGATTAAAAACCTTAGAGACGCAGATATACAAACAGACAAGGAAAGAAAGGATTTCCTTTTTATACCGTGTTTAATAAAAGTAAAAAAGTTTTCCTTCTTGTTTTTTTTTTCTACATTGATGAAACAGATAAACAATCACACATCTTAGAATATTTACTTCTTTGTGCTCCCCTAAGTCTTAAGTGCTTTTATTATATGTTTTATATTTGGTTAACAATTGCACCTGCGTTTTACCTACTTAATTTTATTTTAATGTTTTGAACATAAAAATTAGGGTTTTCTTTAAGAAACGATAAAAATTTAGGGATATACAGATGAATTTAGTTAAGTTTGAAGTCATAGACATCAAAATTAGAGTTAATAATAAATTCACTTATAAAGTCATCATAATTTTTTGAAAAATTAATGATTATTATATCAAATTATTATTACCAATTATTGTACGTAAATTTATGAATTAAATTTAAATAAATATTTATCGAATAATTATTATATATTTAGAGGTTTATAAAACGAAATAAAATTAATTATAAAATTTAGACTATTTATAAATAGAAATTTAATTTTAAATAGAAAATAATCCAATTTAAAATTAAAAAAAAGGATTATTAATTTGTCATTGTTTAATTCATGGAATTATCGTAAAATTGTAATGTGGTAAATTCATAATTCAATAATTTTAAATTGAATTGTATTTAATATTATTAAAATTATCAAATTTTATTTGTTATTATAACTATAAATTAAAGTTAAATGGTTTGTTAGAGAAATAATTAGTTTACAAGAAATAATTTGTTGTGCGACAGGAGAAATAAAATGTGTCAGCATAATTTGTCATAGTTCATAAAATCTTTCTTTATTCAATTTTATAATATTCTATTTTCATCATTTTGTAGCCATATTCACCATACACGTCGTTATGGTGTCAATAAAAACAAATTAACTTCGTAATAAAAATTATATATAACATAATCAATTCAACTAACAATGCTGAAATTACTTCACGTTTTAAAAAAATAATGTTTCGAAATTTTGAATTATACTTCATAATTATTTGTAAAAAATTACATTAAAATCCTCCTTCAGATATAAAATACCTACTGAATTAAATGTCGTGTATTTAATCGTCACCCTATATTTCAATTGAATTGAAGTCAAAGTTTATTTATTGGCTCTAGTTCTTCAAAATTATAATAATTATTGAACTAATTTACTTTATTGACCAAATATGTGAGGGTACTTTGATCAAAAATGTGGCCTAATTATTTTATTACTACTTCAAGTTTATGGGAAATCTATTTCAATATTAGCAGATTAAATTTATTAATACATCCCATACTTGAACTGGTTAGTTCGATAACGAATGGTTTAAGCCAAATTCCTGTCATTTGACAACAATTTTAATTTTTATAGAGAACCAGCAACCATTTTTGAATGGGAGATTGGTAAAGCGAAAATATGATACATGTCAGACAAATATTTCAGCTGGAATTGAATACATAACTTCATTATTGGTAGAACAGTATATCTTACACAGAGCTACCGAACTAATAATTTTTTGTTCTATTACAAATTTTAATTCAAATTGGCAACAGTTGATTTTTTTGAAACTAAATATAAATTCCGTAAGTTCTTCCCTACGTTAAAAATAACGAATGTCGAATCCTGGATATTAGTTATGAGGCATGCATTATTGTTATTAATTTTATCTCAGTATTTTCAAAAATACATTAAAATACTGCGAAATATTAACATTTGAGTTAAGTTGCTAAATTTCTCTCTCGTGCTGATAATTAGACAGTGATAGTTTAAAGACTAAAATATCTAGAAATGTTTACCTCAGTTAAATCACCATAACAATATTAATTCTTTAATTAGTTTAGAATCCTTACACTAAACTCCTCATTAAACTTAAACATATTTCCAAAAATCTGAACTATACAAAACCTTCATAAGAAATCATTTCCTATTATTGTTATCCAGTTTTGAAATTGTCTCAAAAATTTAATGAAACGTAAATTATTACTCCTGTCTATTATGGAATCTGATCAGAACATAAGTATTTTTACAAATTACAACTATAAATGTAATGACAAGCTGTACATTCTGTCAGTGATGGAAACCTACAATTTAATTACAAAATCAATGAAAATATCCTAAACGCATATTTTTACTTATATGTAACTAAAACTTAATTATTTTTCATTTTCTCATTTTCTTTGAGAATCGTGTATGATAGTGAAAATAACTCTAGATCTAGAGACAAATAGTATCAATTAAAAGCATATTATACACTATATCAACATAAACATTTCAAATATACAAACAAATAAATTGCAACTCTTTCAAAAAAAATTTTGAAATTCTATCTAATATTGATTTTAAGTTTGTTGGATTTAAAAAATTTTTGTTGTATGTAATTTGAAATATTCGAAAAACTTCAATATTTTGAACATTCTGTACTTCCTAATTTTTCAAAATTCCATTATTACGGAATTTCGTTGCTTTGCTACTATAATTTTCAAATATACACTACTATTTAATATTTGTCTGATTTACTTATACATTAATAGGACGACTTTGTGATATCATCAAATTTATTATTATTTTTAATTTTATTTTCCTACTGTAGTCAAAATATTATACACAGATAATGAAAAGTGAACCTTACAAATTGTCATCCAAAAGAAATAAATAAAAATTGTATACAGGATATATCCGCAACATATATTTATGTATGCCCATCATATAAGTACATAGAAAAGAGCAATTCTAAATGATTATTGTATGTTCTGTGCATAGATCAGTATTGATTATGAAATCATTTTGTTGTATTGATAGAGAGACTATACCATAACTGGACATATAAAATGTTGTTTTGGCTATTTGACCAAATGTGAAGTGAACTAGAAATAATGTTTTGTCATTTATTATTCTATATACATAATAAATATATGTACGAAAAAAATACAGAGTAAAAAGAGCAAAATAAAAGCTAAAAAATGTCAATTTTTGACTTAACTGCAGTGAGTAATTCGTAGCCATACTTTATAATTTTAGTTTATTATTATATTTGGTTTGAAAATAGTGGGAATTACGAAACCCTCATTGTACTTTCCAGTCGAACGTTGCATTATTGTTACACCGTGCCGACCCATCTTCTTTAATGAGCGATACCATATTGACCTGCGCCTTCTAAATTTGTAGAAATAATCTGCCAAATTTTCTAAATCTTATATGTTGTACCGAGTGGTAATGGCACAACAAATTTTTCATTATCTTCTCCCCCTCATACACTCACGATACGTAGTGGTAGGTTTAGTATAACCAAATCTCATTGCATGATTTCTACAAATATTGACGGATCAATCTCTAATTCAGTGAATCTTTGTACTTCTTTCAATTAATTTTAGTGAGAACATTTTTCTAATGGAATGGAATTCCAGTTAATGTCAGTCCAGAATCACACAAGTCAATTCATTAAAATCGGATGGAAAATGATAAAATACAATTTCTGGAACTTTTATGGTATATGAATGTTGCTAAGGATTCAAGGATCATAATCCTAGAAAATCAACTATAATGGAATAATTTTTTAAAAATCGTTGATTTTATATGAACTTTCTAGATCTGCAAGATCCGCAGAATAAACGATAACAGACGGACAGACAGTTGGACAGAAAAATTGGAACTATAAAACATTTTGTGCTGGTTCGAAAATTGTTTAAAACAAAAGTTTCAGTAATTAGTATATAAAAATGCATTTTGTTAATAATATATATATAAATTTTATAAATTCTGTCAGACATTTAATAATTAATCACGGGAAATTATATATTACCCAGTATAGTTTCCGTTGAATTGGAATTGGATATTGTTATATTGAAATTAAAATTATTTATCAAAATAAAATAAGCAAACTGAAATTAAATTGACATTTTATACAATTTTTTTTAATAATTTTGTAAATTTTGTGAGAATGGACGGTAAATAAAAATATAATATAATTTAAGATAAATTGCATTAAAAAATATTTTATCTTTTGGGGTTTTTTGGTACGAAATAAAAATACTGAAGGTGAATATTAAAAGATTTATGATTATATGGAAATTATACTGCAATAATTCATTTTAAAATAATAATATCCTGAACAATCTGTTTCTCAATTATTATGAATAAAGACAACCCCAAAAAAAGAAAATAAATTTTAAATTACAATTGGTCACAGAATTAACCCCTAAAATAATTTCTTTGGTTATTTAGTATGTCATTTTTGCGTCCACAATAGAAATGATATTAAATGTGGAACGAATTTGTTTTAATCTTATAAACTGATTTAAATTTGTGAATATAATCTTCATCACAATCAGGAATTTTACAATAAATTGTTGATTTTACTTACCAATGGTTGGTTGGTTAGTTGTATATTGAAAGGGGTGATAGAGTCAAAGTTCTTCGCGTACTTGAGCCTATTTGTATCCGCAGTCAACCGCTCAATTATGTTTCTAGCACATCTACCAATCCGACAGATCTAACGAATGAGTTTACTTTAGCCGGCTTAAAGTTACCTTCTTCCATTAAGTCTGTCAAAATATGACGAACCAGATGTTTAAAGTATGATAGGCATCTAATATTGAACTATAGTGCATTTCAATCCCCCAAGAAATATCGGAACTGAAATATCGAAATAAGTAAATATATTCTTGTCATCTCAGCAATTATTGTCGATTCCGTATACAGAGATCTTTTAATAATGAGTTTCTAGTGATAAGAAAGGTTACCAAATTAATGAGGATTTATTCCCCACTATTCACAAATAAGAACTTTTCGACTACACAATCTTTCAGATGGAAGAAGTGTGTTTAGTTTGTTTCCACGCAACAAAAACCAATTGTAACATTATATCAATTTAAATCACGTTTTTCCTATAGTAATTTATCATTGAACAGTTCTGTCACCAATATTCATGGGTACGATATCTATATACAGGTGAACATCAATAGAAACTATCTAGAACCAAATTTCCTGTTATCCATCAATCAACTTTTCAATTTTTATCATTTTTCAATTTGTCAAAATTGATATATGTATATTCAACTTTTCGGAAACAATTAGATGCAGCCCACAATATTTATGTACTAATTTGTAATTTTATATATGCTTGCAACTGCAACACGTCTTTTGGTCAGCAGAAGAAGAAGAACTTAATATACACAGACACACATATGAGATGTTGAAGAAATTTAAACATAAAAATTACATATTAATGTTTACTCAAAAGCATAACAAAAAGAAAAGAATTCAAGTTTTGTTCGACGACGATGATGATGATAATGTGCTGCCGCTGGTGGAAATTATCAAGATAATATTTTTTTTATATTATGCTGGACCAGACCAGAAATTGTTGGATTTATTTATTTTATTTTTTTCAATTTTTGCTATATTTAAAAGACTGATGATGGTGATAGTGTTTAAGGAGTGCGGGTTTAACTGTGGGTTGTTGTTTATATTGATTACAAAATTTATATATTAACATTTGAGGTCATATAACGGAATCAATGACCAGTTTTTTTTTTCATGTTGTATTTTTCGGATATAAAAATTAGTATGTGTAGAAAGAAACGACTAATACGCGTTGCACAGGTTTATTTTTTTTTATTTTGTAATTTATTTATAAACGTTTTTAAAGAATTTTATTTTTTTTATTAGAATTTTCCATTATAAAATTTTTCTGTTGTTGTTATCAACTAATTAATATTTAAGAGATATTTATGTTTTATGATTTTTATTTATGAAAAGATATTGAATTAATAAAAAATATATAAAAATAAAAATTTTATTTTATTTTTATTTTGATTGAATTGAATTAAGCTTGGACTATATAAATGAATTAAGAATTTATACAGAATTATTAAATATATTATTTTAAGATATAATTTTAAGTGGTTTTTTGATTCAGAAAAAAGATAAATAAAAAATAATTAAGTAATTTTCACAAAAGTGATTTCGTAAGCAGAATCTTTTCTGTGTAAGCGAAAATATAATTTCAATAATAAAATTTGGAAATTTTTATTATTTTTAAATCAATTAATTTCCAAAATGTTTTGCATAATAAAATTTTATATATTTCGAATTCCCTGGTCCGTACTATTCGAAATCAAGTTAGAATACTTGAAGTGTTCCATAATAAGGCGCACTTTCGCCAAAATTTTGAAGCTGTAAAGCTTACAGGAGAAAAGATATAGTTCTTTGATTTCTATTCTATCTCAAGCGTGGAAAGCGTCAAATATTTTACCTTTACTTAATAAGTAAAGGCCATTCTATTACAAGTCAAGTTACAAAATCTTAGGCATTATTTGATTTTATGTTTAAGTATATTCTAACTCTTAATATTTATTGGAAAATAATACGACATTATAATCGTAACTTAAGTTGCAATAGTTCAATCTCTTTAAAACTTAATTTTCACAATGTAATGTAAGAGTACATAGTTAACTTGAGTTAGAGTATGAAATGATAGATGCTATTATATTTATATTGTAACTCAATCTGATGAAAATTACCAATATTCTAATTCTAAACCAAGTTGGAGCACAATGATTTACTATGTTTGAAATATGTTAAATTGAGTTACAATTACGTAATGTCTAAATTTATTTAATTTGAAACATAGCTCCATTATTAGTTGCCTGTCTGTTTCTGACAGGTAATATCAATTTTAATGTAGTTTTTGCCTCATCGGTATTGGCACTCACTAAAATCTAAACTATTTTTTAAAAACGAATTTCACAATTACAATTTATTATAAATCCATATTAAAATTACTTCATTTTAGGTCAATATTTGTTAATTAGAAAGTTCATATAGGCTAATAATTTATTTTAATTTGTATTATAATCTAAACTGATACTTAATCACGAATCTGAGTATATTTCTATTTTTGGGATTCATGCCATTTCCACGTTTTCATTTTATATAATTAGAATACCAATTAAAGTTTTCTGTTGTTCTTGTTTAATAAGTTGTCTTGTTCTCGTAGATCCTCGTGGTATTATTGCCTGGAATTATTCTGACCAAAGTTTCTTATGAATTCTATTTGTACTTTTTCATGTACACTTCTTGCTCAGTAAATAATTGTTAGAGTATAGAAGTAGAAAATTTGTCATACCCGAAATTAAATAACCAAAATAAATAAATCATAACCAAACTTCCAGCTTAGAAAGAATTATATGTTTATGAATTTCATTCTAATATAAAATTGATTATTTGTGCATAAAATTTAAAACTTAATGATCACACTTGAAATTCAAATGAACTTTAAATTTAGTATTTAATAGACAAATAAGATACATAGAGGTGTAACCTACAATACATACGGAAATCAACAAAAAAAATTAAAATTAATACAAAACTGGAGAGTCTCTTAAAATCAGAGCCTTGTCAATTAATTATAAAACACAAATGAAGCGTACAAAATTCCATTTCATAAATATAAAAAGTATATTAAAAACCTTTCATACTTTGTCAACCTTAACATATTTTCAATACCTTTCGTCAATGGTAAATCAAAATTATTTACATAAATTTAGTTTATTCATTCGAAAATTATGCAACAAATTAATTGGAAATATTTAATTAAATTTCATGTGAAAGCGAATTATAAATTAAATAAATCATTTCTAAGTATAATTTATTAATAATTATATATAGAAACGATTTTATTTAATTTCATTATTATCCCAATAAAGTTTTCTCTAAAATATCTTTAGAATATCAAACCAGATCACAATTCATTAAATTTCAATATTTTTCCAAAAATATAAAAAATTATGATAAATTTCTAAAAATATTAAAATTGTTTGTTTATGTATTTTGGAAATTTTTTCATGCATTAAATTGATTCCAACCGAAAAAAAAAATATTAAAATTTTTCTTTATTTTATGTAAAAATGTACTTTCGATTATATACATTATAGGTAATACCTACGTAAGACTACTCAAGGATAACCATAAGGAAAAATTATACTATAAAATTTTATGATATTATATAGTAAAAAATATAACTTCCCTTAAAGTTTTTCTGGTATATAATAAATCATCTGATGACAGTAATTTTTCTTTATAGATAATCTATCTATAATATTTCTATATAATATAAATAAATAAATAAATAAAAAAAAAACTTTTACTGTAACGGAAATATATTGAAATTATTTTCCTCCTTATCTCCCAGAAAAAAAAAAAAAAAAAAAATTTCTTTGAAAATATTTTCTTGTTGGTTTTGTTTTCTTTTTATATAAATTCAATATTCCAAAAATCATTTTTATATATACGACATCACACATAAAACATTTTTGAACTATATATAACTTCACTGTGTTGTCAGTAAACATAATATTGGAAATAAATTGGAAAATATTGACTGAAATATCCTTACAACAACAACAACAACGCCTACAGCTTTCAAAGTACTTCAAAAAAAAAAATCGCATGGGACAAAAATATAGAAATAAATAAATTTTCTGAAAATTTCTACTTATTTTTCATTACCTTTTTTTTATTTTGTACTTAATATCAATTTTTTCAATACATACGATTTCATTTTTCTTGTCTTCCTTTTTTTTTTTTTTCTTGTGATATTTTTCCCTCATCCTCTCTCCCATTAATCATTTTCATCCTAAATATAGGATTCAGATTAACCATAAAGAATAAACTAAAAAAAATTTGTGAACTTTATTTTATTTTTTGATATATAGATAGCAGATGGTAGCTCCATGTCTACATTGAGCTTTAACCAGCAGGTGCTTTTGAAAGATAAAGAATTAAATCGTGTAAAAGGACATCCATAAACAAGGGGAAATTTTTATTTATTATAGAATTTTATTTATAATATTATTTATTTGTAAATATTTATAACAAGTTTTGAAAAAGGCGCAAAATCTTTCAGTTTTTTTTTTATTTTTGGAAAATTTCCATTAAATACAAGAAAATTTAATAATAAAAAGAAAATTTATATTTAAAATGAAAAATTAATAATTTTTGTGAAATGAAGAAAACAATTTGAATTATTATTTTTTTTTTTTTAATTTATTTTCCTCTTAAAGAACAAATTTTTATTATTAATTTGAAAAGGAAATTTGATTTTATTAGAGGAAATAGATTTTTCCGAGAAATAAAAATTCATAATTTTTGATTATTTTTCAATGGCTTTTTTTGGTGATGTTTGTATTTTAAAAGATTTAGTGATTTTCAATTTTTCTTTTTTTGATTTATGTGAAGAAATTTATACCAACAAAAAATGGAAATAGAAGGTTTTAGTAATCGAGTACCTAATCCTAATCAGTAAGTGCCACTTTTCCGTTACCAAGAAAATGTGTTCAAAGAATGAAAATGATTGTTAGTTTGGATCAGCAAAAACAAAAGAAGATAATATCTTTAAACTTTAAGCTTAGATTCTTGCACTTTCTGTACATGCTGAGAAAAATTTACTATCCGCAGTAGTTAAGCTCTAATGTTGCCATCATCGAAAACAAACAATATTAGTAATTAGACAAAACTGCTTAATAGAAACAGCAAAATAAAAAATATACAATATTATTCAATGAAACAAAACGTTAAAGCTTGAATAAACAGGCTAAAAATTAATTTTATTGAAATTTGTTGAAATCAATCGATTGTAGTCGTTTAGCAGTCGTTTTAACAATCGATTGATTTCAACAAATTTAGATAAAATTAAATTTTTACCGATGTCAAAATATTATAAAAAGAAATTAATTTCAATTTATAGAGGACAATTCAAAATTCAAAAAATTGTATACTTTAAGGACTCTTAAAGTTAAGGACTACTAAAATATTTTTCTAAGAATATTAGAAATTTTAAAATAATTTGTTAATATAATAATTAATAATTACTTACCATCATTTAAACTTTAAACCATGTAAAAAAGGTCTGAAAGTAAATAAATTATAATAGATTAATTAAAATGGTAATTTAAAATGTATAATAATATAAAGTTAATTTAAATTTTTATTAATTTATTTTGAATGTATTTAATTCTATAGAAAATTGATTTTAATATTTTGAAATTGTTTCAATCATTTTACGAATAGTTTGTAGAATAACTATAAAATGTTGTGTTAGACTTGATAGTCAAAAAAATAGATTTGGCTTTTGAACTCAGAGAATCCGTTGACCAAGGTAGAAGTTAGTAGCTGTGATGGTCCATGCTAAAATTTTAGTATTAATGTATCATATGTTCTAGAATCATAATGGTAAATATTATACGAATTTAATCAAATTTGGCACAAATATTAGTTTTGTATAGTAGTTGGTTTAATGCCTATAAAATTAAGGATCAGTAGTTTTAGTGGAACCCTATCAAAATTACGAATTTAATTAAATACATTATAGGCATCTTAAAATATGAGTAATTTTTAATAGAATCTGTTTGTTAATTACAAAACATTACTAACTACTAACTACGAGTTATCGAGGAGCTGTTTTTTATTAATATTTGTTCATATTTAGTCTATTTTGATACTTGTATTTATGAAAATAAATAGTGTTTTTTTTGTAAATTATGACATTCAAATAGTTAAATTCTATTATATATTATGAATTAAATAAATACATTAATAAATGAATGAAATTTCTATAATAATTTAATAGATAAATCTGATTTGCATCTATTTATATTTTTATAATAAATATTATAGTAATTAATTATAAATAAGTAATTAAATATTGTTAAACATTGTGATAAATATATTACATTCATTAAATACTATTACGAAATTAGTATAATTATTTATATTATAAAATATTAATTTAATATTTTTGTGAATAAAAGAAAAGTTATTTGATTAACCCCCCAATACATTTCCTATATTATGACACCCACCAAAATAAAATGATATTATTAATTGACACTGTGGATATATTAAATATGTTGCTAGTGTCATTTTGAATATTGGTATTTATCGCTTTTCCTTGAAGTGGACATTAAATTTTTGCATTTTCCTGATTGGAAAGACATGTTATTCGCGGTTTCTTCAGTATAAAGATCAATTTCACCCTTGTTTCTGGCATGAATAATAGGGGTTTTTTCATTTTTTCAAGGGCGAAAACTATTTTACGTTTGTTCATGAAATGGAAGATTTGGATTGGGAACTGATGTTTTACCATAAAGTTAACATTTCCAACTTTTTCCTAAAGTGAATCATAAATATTGGTTTTTCGTTTTTTCCTAAAGTTAATATTTATTTAGTATTTTTTAATGAACGTCGGGGTTACAGACTGTTATAAATAACAATATTCTTAATTGCTTTGTTAATATAAGATAAATACATTTTTAATAGGAAAATTACTTATGTACAAATAGTTTAATAAAATTTCCGGATTGCAAAATTAATTTTTACTTGCAATTTGATCTTTCTATCATAGTAAATTCTCCATTTCCAGAATTTCCTGTACAACATTATTTTTAACGAAACAAAATACCATATAAAAAATATTTCACAAATTCTATTTTCTTTCTCATCTAATTTAATAAATTTTCAAATGAAAATTACACCAAAAAAAAAAAAAAAAAACGGAAATGAAAATTAAAATTAAATACTTAACCGGACAATAAAAAGGTATTCAGTATCCTTTTTTTGTTGTTGTTTAGATACAAGGATGTAACTAAATTACTATGAGAAAAATATTTGTAAAAAAAGAATTCGTAAAGAAAAATCTGAAATATTCCCTAATAAAAGTTTTACTTTAAATGAATATAAATGGGAACTCTTTCAAAAAGCTGACAAATTAATATTGTAGTTAGAAGAATTTTCTAATATAATTTTTTATAATAAGTAATTGAAAACATAAGAATTTTATGTAGTATATTTTTATATTATGCTGGGAAAGTTATGTCAGTTTAAAAATAAATGCTTAATTGGAAAAAGAAATTTTATTAAATTTCATTAAATATTAATAATTCAAATGTAGGACAATTACAAAATTTTAAAGAATGCATTTAAAGTTTTCATTGAAAATGCAATTATAAATAAATATTTTTCCAAATTCCAATTTATTAAAACATTTTTATTTAATTTAATTTCAACAAAACAAAATTAATTGTAATATTAAATCGTTTATTTAATCAGTAGAATAGCTTTAATAATTAAATTATGAAGTATTTTCTGTTTGTAATATAGAAGGAGAAGGAGAAAAGAAATTAATAAAATATTTTTGATAATCCTTCAGAGGAAACCTTAGAAGTAAATACTAAATATTGTAAAGGTTTTACTTTTATTAAATATTAAAAATTCTTTTCGTAAATCATTTCATTTATTTATAATCTGAGTAATAATTATTAAATGGAACAAAAATTAAATATTATGTGAAAATTTGAAATTGATTCGAAATTTGTAAAATGAACAAAAATTAATTATTAAATTTGTGAATTTACATTATATAGATAGATTAGATTCAGATAGGTTCCATTATCCTAAATCACTGCGCCCGCCTATTGTGATATACCCTTTAGTTAAAAACCCCGTAAGACCAGAAATTTCAGAGAATTACGGTAACCCGTATCCCAGGTGAGAAAAACTAAATCGAGCTAATGCTTCGCATAACATGTATTCAGCCGATTTCTCGTCGTATTCGCAAATTCTACAGAAAATTATTTAATCTAGTCCTATTATAATCTTCAGGTTACAAAGACCAGTAAGTAATTCAGTTATAATTCCTATTCTAAATCTGCTCATAAATTCTGAATCTGTTCGTTACCTCTTTTCTTCAATACCCGAATGTTCCTGCAATTAAATGAGTGTGACTTTGTTCGAGTTCGCCATTAGTATTTGAAGGCAATCCCAGACCGATTTGAATCGGATTGAGTATGAGTTTAATGTAAAGGTTTCCGAAAAAAATATAAATGATTTGGCAGCGGTATTTTCTTCTGTTCAAAATTACTTAATTAATTACTATTAAATTGCTGTACTGTATTAAATATTCATCTCAATCGACCGGATCAAATATTGAACATAGAATTTTCGAGAAAATTATAAAGTCCAGTACCGAATTGATATGAAAATTGGATGCGATAAATTATAATTAATTCAGAAAATTATACATAATTTAATTTCATAGACTCTTGAATAAAAATATATAATAATTTTATTTTATCTTAATTTAAATTTAAAAGATTGAAAGTCTTGAATTTTAAAATCAAAACTTCAATTTGTTCTTTCGTAAAGAATCAGGTTTGACAAATTAAGGAATACCTTAAAAGGTAATTAAGGAATACCTTAAAAGAAGAAATCCTTGCATATTTTAATTTAATTATAAATTAATAATCTTACGCCACTAGTGTTTGCGGTTCAACACTATTTTATGTATAATCGTTTTTAAGTGCTGGAACCATGAAATATTTCATAAAATCAAACTCAAATTTTCATACCGATTTCCACGATTCCAATTAAATGGTTCGAGTCTTCAGTGAGCGTATAATTTTGTTGATCATTTCAACACCTTTCGTTTCAAATACATTTTTCAACGATCAAATTTTCCATAAAATTATTACTTCAAACTTTCATACTTGTATACCGAACCGATTATTCCAATTGAACAAATGGTTTGAGTTTGTACTGATCGTAAAACAAAAAATATTGGCCATTATAAACAACACCTAAAGATATGCAATTTAGTAAATTTAGAATTTCTTGTATAAACTTGCAAAGTTAATATTTGAGTAAATCGATTTTAAAATATAATGGATACATAAAAATATACACGCTACAATATTTGCAACATTATATTCTATTTTCTGCATTACATTGTTAAAAGTGAAAGTTGATGTATTCCAAAGGTTAAAGTTTATTTAAAACCATAATTTTACATTCTAAATCGTATTATAAAAAAATATATATAATTTTTCCTTTCTCTAAATTCATCATTTTCTTTTGCATTGACAACAAATTGATTTTGAAACTAAAAATATGTTCAAAACTTATTTATTAAAAATTGGGTCAAATACCTCTTAAGCCCTGAAGGTTTTCAGTTCAAGACAATGTGAAAACTTATAAAGGAATATGTGAAAATTTAAAGTTTTTGGCACATTACCAAAAAACTTAATATTCTTTTTGACTGGTATGAATTTTGTAGACTTTTAAAATTAATAATAACTATTATAAAAAGGTGAAAAAGGTTTTCTTCCAAAAGAAAAAGCATATTAATTATTAAAATTTTCGTTAAACTCTTTAAGAAAATTTTTGATTTTTTGTGTTACATTACGAAAACTACTCAGAAAAGTTTTAATTATTAAAATTAAACTTTTTGTAGCAATTTTTTTTTTTTCAAATTAACTTTTTAATAAAATTTCAAAATAATAATTAAAAATCGTAAATTTTGACTAATTACTACTATTAATAGTGCCAGCATATAAAATAATGCAAATACTTAAATAGTAGTTAATAAGTGTACCTGTTTTAGTAAGAGCGGTTTAATATAAATATTTACTACATAAATCCAGCTACAACAGTATGAAAACAAACACTCCGGAGATCTTAATCCACGGGTCTAATATCAATATATAAATCAAATGTGCAAGAATTATTTGAAAATGGTCATCAACTCCCCTATACCAAAAAACGTATAGCAAATACAAATTTTGCGTAGCCGTCAATAATTATAATCTATTGAATACTTCAATTAAGAAATTATATATTTATACAAAAAAAAATAATAAAAAGGAAATTGATTTTCTTTCAGAATATAATAAGTTTTCTTAGTTCCACAATAATTCCTCGAAAAATAATTGTTCGACAACGAAAATTCCATGAAAACAATAAATTGATACTGCAAGAGTAAAAATTATATAGTTTTCAAGCAGGCTGTGAAGAGAGATATGGAGGAGTGGTAAACAAAATTCTATATTTTCTCGGATAGCACAACAACCTACCCTACCTCCAAAATTATACTCAAATTAATATGGAATAAATGTCATCGAATTCTTATTACTAATCTTGGGTGTACTCAAATAGAGTTAGATTCATTTTCATGTGGTTCAAGTGTTTGGAAGTTAATTAGGAAAATTATCCGAACGTATTCTACTACCAAAATGACAATGAACACATCACTACCAAAATGATAATGAATGAATTCACACAACGAAGAAAAATACTTAGAAAACAAACATGCTAAACGATTCGAACCAAAATATTTAATGGAACGAACGTGCCAGCTTCTTGAAATAAACACGAATAATGTAGGAACATTAACAGGGTTACTTACTTAGTCTCTATAACTTCATCCAACACGACTACCTACGAACAAATAATGCAGAATTTGTAAAGACGAAGAAAACAAGCGTATCGTATGTGAAGCAAAGAACAAGCTTGTTCTAAACTGCAACAATTCATGATCGCTTCAAATCTTTTTCGCAGTTATTGTCGAAGCCGTTAAATATTATGCTTCTTCAAAAGCGCTGATTTTGAAAGGTAGTTTTAATTTATAGGATTGTCAAGGATTGTAATTTAATGTTGTGGAGCGATATTGGTTTTCGGGGAATTGTCGTAATGCCAACATTAATTTTATTTAACGAAAAATTGTATTTTTCAGAAAACTAACTCTAATTTTTATATCCCATATCATCAAAATATTTTATTGAAATAAAATCAACCCTCGTCAACGAAAAATGTATAAAATTTATAAAACAATTTAATTTTTCCCCCTAATATTTTGCCCTGAACTTTCTTATTTTATTCTAAATTCAATAATATTTTTCTATTTGTTATATTATTGAATATGATATTTATTATTATTATTTAATTTTTGATATCGAATATAGATAAAAAAAAAACTGTATACAACAATTGAGATCTTATTTCAAATAAAAACCCAGATTTTTGTATATAGGGTAGATAAAATGCCGCAGGATATTCAATTCCGATATATATACAAACGAAATTCTAACTCTTCTCAATTTCGTTTTCCTTCCATAAAATCATAATGTTTAACCACAGCAGCGTATATACAAATATTTATATATGTATATATCAATTTATGTCTGTATAGTGTGAGATTAAATAATATTCGGAAAATACAAAATTATCCTTTTTGTAATATCGAAATTGTATATATATACATATATTTATAGATACGGTAACTTGAACATTATGACAAATCCCCTTAGGGAATACTAAATGAGAACACAACTGGGATTATTCACATGACAATAGGATGAGCACCAAGTGTTTCGTTGATTGCCTAAATTGCATTTTCCGGGCGACGACGAAATCCCATTCTTCAAAATTTGAAATAAAATTTATTAAATTGGATTTCAGTGCAACTTCTTTTTTTTTTTAGAATTTATTTTAGTTTTGTTAGTATTTTTTTTTTGTCCCACTCATTTTGGTGGGATGGCAGGCAGTCTTTTTGATGAAATTAAATCCATTTTTTTTTTGTTTTTAAATGTGTGACAAGAGTGAAATTATATTAAATAATTTCTAAGCTGAATTTTTTATTTACTAATGTGTTTTAAGGGTGAATTTTTTATTAAACAAAGTATTTTGTGGCCATTTAGGTTTTTTTTTATGTTAACCTGATTAGGCATGAATTTGTCATTTTGTGACAGTTTGATGAAAATTTTTAGTAAATGTTAAAAAAAAGGGGAATTATAAAATATTCATAAAACCAAATGTTTTAAAACAGCGGTAGAAATTTATATAGGGAGAGTTAAATGTTCATCTGAAAAGCCTGTGAGGGAAATTATAATGGGAATGCAGTTCAATTGAAAGACCCTAATTTGTAGCCGTTAAATTACTAAGCTTATATTTTGAAGAATATTAAATTTTAAAATATAATAGTAAAAATTGCAATTTAATCTGCTGGATCGTCAGAAATAAACTCTTTAATATTTCACAAAGAACAAAATATTGTAAACACAAATTTTTAATTGTTATAAAATATAATATCAAAAATTCAATTTATTTTATATTATTCCCATAATATAATATAATATAATATAAGGAAGCTGTGTAACTTTAGAAGACTATCAAGAGAAATCGGTCTTTTTCTTTAAATAATAATATCTAAAACTTAAAAGTGTCGCTACATTTACATAACAAAACTATTGCAATTATTACTTAAATATGACATATAAAATATGCAAATAAACAGATCAATTTCAAGTCTAATATTAAATGGAAAAAGAAAGAATTTTTCATTGAAATTCTATAATGAAACAATGTTAATATATCAAAACTATAAGTAGCTATTTAAACGAAATTTCTATATGCTTATGCTAAATATTAAAATCAACTTCAAGTGAAATTTGTTTAAAATTAGGAACTGCGACTTTGTGTAATGTCGTGTATTGTACTACGGACACCACTTTGTTGTTCCATAGTTCATATCCTTCCAAACGTTATCATACATGTATCCAAAATTATTTTTATGCTTTCAAGATAATATAATAATTTACTTTATATTTTATTTAAATGTTTAAATATAAAATTATGGAAGACCATTTTCAGTTTATAAATCATACTATCTCCAATGATACCATTAGGTGAAATTTCCGAAAAATTTACTAGTACTTTGCCTGCCCAAACAATTATTAATTTTAAATTTTGATTTATATTTAATTTCTCGACCGTAATTAATAATTAACATATTAAAATATTCCAAGATTTTTAACTGAGAAATTATAATTAATAATTAACCCTGCAACAGTGAGCGATTATTTAACTTTTCTAAAGTTTTCCTTATTCGGTTGATATCTAAAGCAAAGATTATTATTATTTATTATTTATCTATCATACCGTAAAAATACTTTTTCACAACCGAACATAGTACTAAAATACCTCCCAATGCTTCAATACACCAGAATTATGTTTCTAAATATTTGACATTGTCTCTCTCACCTGAATTTTAATTATTTTTGGTTTGTATTTATGGAATAATCACGATTCAGGTGCTTAGGTTATAAAAAAAATAAATCCTGTGGGTCTGCTTACTAAGCCAAAGGCTTATTTTCAACCGTAATATTAAAATGAAGATTTAATAAGCATATCGACTGCAAGCTCTATAGATTTTCATGAATCCTTTATGAATTTATCTCTTATCCAATTCAATTCAAATGATTCTTTCCGGTAAAAAATAAATGCATCCTAAATTGTAATTTACAAAATTATGCAAAATAAATTCTATATACGATAACTAATTGCCCACGGTTAGTGGGTTAATATTATTGTTAATATCTCAGTATAAATAATGTTCAAAATAACAACAATATTAAAGTTTTTCTTATAGTTATGAATTGATCTAAATTCTTATATTTATTCAAGTTTATTCAAGCATGTTTTTATTTTTATCTATGGATAATAACAAAATGTATTTTGTATGTAAGTACATGCATTTTGCATTCATTACCCCCTTAAGCCCTTAAGCGAAACATATTATTTTACCTCATTTGTTTTGTTGATTTTTCAGATGAGATTTTATACATAAAACAATATACATATACATATAAATTTTAAAATATAAATAAATAGAAAAACTAAAAGTAAATTTTGTTCCTTTTTAAAATGTATACATAAAAATTGCACGTGCATTAAAACTCTTACGTTTTTATATAGGGAAAAAAAAACTTTGATATTAGATATTGATATGAAATATCTGTTTTATAAAAAACACTGTATTTGCTTCACTATTAAAATTTAAGGTTGAATTTTGTTTTTCTTTTTTGGGGTAACATAATAATGGGTTAGAAAAACTTTAACTGAAGCATGATATAAAAAAAACAAAAACAAAGAAACCAATTTGTTCTCTAAATATATTTTCTTTTAAATGATCCTTCTTGGTAGTATATTTTTTTATGTTTGTTTGTTGTTTAGTAAAAAATTGGATAGATAAATAATATACATAAAGAATAAAGATCCTTTCTCAACATTTTATATTATACACAGTGGAATTTTGGACTGGATTTAAATAATACCGTCATTATACTATGAAAAGCAATATTTCAAGAAATCTGTATTTGTCTGTATATGAAAATAATCAAAAATAAAGTTTAGATTTTAAATGAACATCTAAAAAAATAATAATAAAAAACTTAACCAAACTTGATAAATTAGTAATTTATGATTTCAGATTTTTTACTTATTTTCATATCATTAATTATCAGTTATTTAAAATATTTAAAATATTATTTTGACCTAACATAATTTTGATTATATAAATCTGCAAGTGATTTAGGAATTTAAGTAATTAGAAAATTTTATTAAATAATTCAATAAATTCAGTACAAGCGAAAGTTCATTTTGAAACCGATTACTGATTTAGGTTTACGTACATTTAATCATTGGCAAACGTATAATATTTGTTCTGTTAACGCAATAATACAATCAAAAAGTTTGTAATTCTATTTGTGTGATTTTCAATATGAATTCGTCCTGGGAAATTAAAAATATTTATTGTTTTTTAAAATTTGAAAATCTTTAATCATTTAATCATAAAAAATTGCTATAAAATAGCAGAATTAATTTTAAATTATTCTAAAATGATTAGTTAGGAACATACATAGTTCAAAAGTATATTTAAATAAACCTTGCCAATTTTTTGCATGACTGACAAATGGAGGCACTATATTAACATTTATATGTATAGAGCTATTTCCTTTCTACATTTAAAGTCTTGGATTCTTGGATATCATTTATAAGAGCTCTCTTTTTAATGTTTTCGGTTGCTGTTAACAAAATGCACATGACTTACGTACTACACGAAAATGCCAAATCCGTTTTTATCAATAAAACATTGATTATTTTTGTGTTTGACCTTTACTCGGATATTAATTACAATTTACAATTGTTTAGTTATAATTTATCTTTTATTCATACATTGAATTAGTCTTAAGAACTTTTAAATACAAGTGAATATAAATAGGTAAATTCGGTATATTACTTAAATTGAATTATTCAAATATATATAAAATTACCTTTAATAACATAATAAATATATGATTTATAATTCTCCCCATATTTATACAATCAATCAATTAATACAATTATAAAATTCTATATATTTCTAAGTAAAACAACATTTTTCAACTTCAATAATTTGGAAGTAATTTTCTGTATATAACCAAAAAAAGGACAATTTCTGTAAAAATTAATTATAATTCAATATAGATAAATATTATTATTTAATTATTCCAAGTACAAAAGATTTTTTGATCATGATGTGCATAAAATTACATTATTATTATATAAGTAATTTCAATTTATCCTATCAGCAAAAAAAAAAAGCAAAACAAGGAAAGAAAATGCGGAATTTATTCCTTGCCAGTTCATGAACCTTAACATTAAAATAAATCTAAAAACGACAAGTGTCTGGTAAATATATTTATTATTATTATTATTATTATTCAGTTTAGGACGAAAGTATCCCCTTGAAAAAATAAAAACTAAATATATTTATTTTTGTTGAATTTTGCGTCTTTTTCAACCCCTATGAATTAATATATAAATTTCTGCTTTAGTGGATTTAAAACAATATTTACCAGAGGATGAGACAAATCATCATCATCATTATTATTATTCTTATGAAAAGATTTGTATTATTTGTATATATATATATTTCAAATATTTCACCCTAATAAGTGATTTCATTTCGATTGACTTTTTAAATACCCGGCAGCTAAAAACAAGACTTGAATGCAAAAAAAAAAACAACATAATAATACATAGATGAATGACAACATGGTTGGTAATATAGAGGGATGCGTTAACGTTGCTATATGGTAATAACAAAATTCTGATTTCATTATTTACGCATTTCAAAATGTTAAATGTATAGAAATAAATTGTTGCAATTGCTTCTTGACAGCCTTAACAGAAGGGAGCAAAAAAAAAAAAAATAAGTATTATATAAAATACACAAATTTTTGGTTTTTAGGGTTTGGATTTATTTTCCCTTTTCGTTTAGTGTGATTAAAAGAAATTTAATTTGTAATATGCTAAATTTATTAAAATCATATTTTTGTCAGCCGATATTTAAAAAACAAAAATTATCTGATTCAGACTATGATGATTAGACGAAAGCCGCAGAGGTGTATATAGTAGCATTTTGATAAATGTCAAATTTTCATAAATTAAGTTGAAATGCCTAAAATCAGCTTTAGATTATAAACCTTTTTCGATGAATTCTTCTTCTTATGTGATATGTCAAAATTCTACCTATCAGCAATATAATATAATTTCATATTAGCAGAAGAGCGGTGGTGTCGTAGTGGAAGTGTACTTTACTGTGATGCATTAGGTCACGGGATTAACTTCAGACTGATGCATCAATGTCACTTTAAGTTGATTTAGCTTTAAACTATGTACCATAATAATAAAAAAAAAAAATTTTTAATTATGATTTTAATACTGTGAAAAATGCTAACAGTTGACACCATTTTCTGACATCAAGAGCTTCACTATTACGAAGCCATTTTTACTATAAAGAAACTTACTGCTCGGAGTCCATATAAAATTACTACGATCAAATTCTAATAAAAATTTCGGGTATGTATAACGTATAAGTAATTTCGAGTTTTTTCCGACGCTTGACATGATGTATTTATATAGTGTGCTACTGGGTCAATAAAATTAGCATATTGCTAAAAATTCAATATTAATTTATATAAAACTCTGTATTAAAATTTCAACATCATACACAACTTTTAACAATCCCCTTATTTTATAAGAATTAATTTGTTTATTCATTGAATTTATATTATATACAAAATTTACTTTTCAAATATAAATAAGACAACTTTAAAAAGTATATATAAATTTATAAAAATGAAATGATTTCTCATAATAGTACGAGGCACGTGCCAGTCTGACTCAGCATCACTACCAATACTAAATAATATTCGTTTCGGATCATTCTTATTCGGACGGATTTAATGTAGTATTATAAACAAATAGGACTAGGGTATAAAACTTTTTTTTTTTTTTTTGTAAGAATATTGTTGGGGCATGTATAAATTTTATAATCAACAAAATAAAAATTCGGAAATGACAAAAAAAAAGAAACTAATACAGAAATTTTTCAAATTAAAAAATGAAATTATATGTATACGTGTTGATTTATTCATTTACAAACATTTTTAATTAAATTTCCTTGTGATTAATAAAAATATAAAAAAAAAAAAACCTTAAATATTTGTATATTTTTTATTATTATAAATATTATTATTCAACCAACAGAAATTCAAATTAAGTAAGTAAGGAAGAAATATCTTCTTTTTTTTTGTCATGAGTTCTCACGTACGAAAAACAAAAAAAAAATATTAAATTTTTTATGAATTAAAATAAAAAATATTTTATTTTATTTAAATAATTATTATAATACATATAAAAAATATTTTTTTAATTTTGAAGGGTGAATTCTTTTTTATTAGTAAAAAATAAGGATATTAAATTTAATTGAAATGTTAAAATTCATCATCTAATTATATTTATAAGGAATTGTTGGAAATGGCATACAAAAATTAAATATGAATATAATTTACATAATTTTCATGGAAATTTAAATAGAAAAATGTAGTTTTAAGAAATTTAAATATTTCTATTAATGGCCAAATGCAAATTTTACCAGGTATTTTTGGTAAATTCTTTATGACAGCATTCTTATCGATACCTTAGAATTAGTATTAGACAGTACGTAGACCCATTTTCTAAATTTTTCATCAAGATAAACAAATTATAATAAAAATTTCTTCTTCTTTTCTTGACTTCTGTCAATATTTGAATTAGCCAATTCTCATTGGGAAATTAACTATTAACTAGTGATATGAACAAATTTATAAACCAGTAAAAACTTAAAAATGTCTGAATATTTTTATTATTATTTATTTGATCCACTAATTAATGGTTACAAAAATTTTACATTTAAAATGAAGGAGTTACAAACAATGGACAGGAATTTTAAAAAATATGGGACGACATTTTAAAGTTAATGCTAGACAAGATAATTGATGAATCTATCTTACCATTAAATATTCAATACGTTTTTCTAATGTTGATTAGTCAATTAATCGTAAACGTTGAGTTCACGCAAAACAAAACGTTAAAATTAAATTCCAAAAAAATTAAAGGCTAAACTCGGATATAACATTTTGTTCTGAATAATCGCTGCCCATTTACTTTAAAATTAATAGCGGAAACAGAAATCATCCTGCTTTTTTATGTAGGTAGGTCTGCATATCTCATTCATTTCGGTGGTGTATAGACTTTATTATAACGAATTGATAAGTCATACATAATAAAAATTTGTATTTTCCTTAAATTAATATATTTGTTATAGACAGAGTTTTCTTCCGGGATTTCCTGAAATAGATTTGCAAGCAAATTAATCCATTTTGTATTTCCCGAATCAAAGAAATTACTATTTCAAATATTATTGTGAATATAAAAAACATCAGACATTTATATAATAAATTTAAAAAAATATTGCTAGAAAACCAAGATTCACTGATAGCGAAAGAGTGTCCTTCGCATCACAACAATATTTACGACTTTAACATGTTCAGTTCTCAGAGTTAATTGGATCCATTATTTTTTCTTAAAAGTTTTTTATTGACAAATATATGTCGACAATTTCCGAAGAACTAGAAAGAAGATTTAAAAAATCTTGTTTGGAAAATAGAAGCTAGATGGGAAATGGATGCTGGTGAGGAACTAGAAGCTATATAATTGTAGATTTTTTGTAATTTTACGGTTGAATAGAATAATTTTGATGATGATAACAGTTTTATTTATAAGAAACATTGTCATTGACATGGAAATAGTGGTGCCATACAAAAATGTTTAAATTCACCAATTATAGTGGCAGTTAAATATCTTCAATAATTGAAAATTTATCATTCTTTTTACACACATATTTAATTGTCATAACAAATCTCTTTAAAAATAATTTATTGGTAATAAAAGTTTCTTGTGAAAATCAAGCATAAATTACTAATTGCATAAAATTTATTTATGGTAGGTATTTAGTGTTTATGCCAAATGAATAATTTATTTAGCATTATTATTGGTTACTAGTAATAAAACTGATAAAAATTTCGCCAATTTAGTAAATTCTTCGAATAAATAAATCTAAACTCTTGTCGCTTTCGTTAATTCCAAAATAAAAAAATGTGATTTCAAATAAATTAAATAATTTTGCACGCAACCAAAAAAATATATATAATAAAATCATTAAAACTTTTCTTTTTACCCAAAAAAAAAAAAAAAACAGCCAAAAATCAAGAAAATTAACTACCTGAAAATAGAAAATATTTTTGTTTTTTTTATTACTTCATTTTAAGTTGATCTCATGCTCAATAAAATTTTTAGGATATAAAAAATGATAATAATAACTTTTATTTCTTTAGGTTTTTTATATATTTTTTTATTCCTTCTTTGGGGATCTTTTTATTTTCATTATAACATTATAAATGTAATTTGATGCCCTGGCATAATTTTGTTGTTGTTGGTTAGGTTTAGTTAGTGTATATGTATATATCTACCATTTTTGCGGTTGATTCATTACTTTGAAGACATTTGAATTGCGCTAAGATAGATTGTAAATGGCCTAAAATGACTCTTTAGGGAAATTTAGTGAAATTTGTTATTTTCATCATTATATATTACAATGGAAAATTTGTATATAACGTAAATTTAAGTAATGCTTAATATTAATATTAAATACAGAATAGTGCATTTAAATTGGAGGTTCCCGGATAATTTTTTTTTAAAAAAAAAAGATTTCATTTTTATGAACTGTCACAAAATTAAATTTAATTCCATTTTTATTTTCTTAAATTATTTGAAAATTTTATATGGTCATAAATTATTAGTTTTTATATAATTTTTTTTTATATTGTATTTTTTAATTCAAATTGTTATACCATTTTTAAAGGTGATTAATGGGAGAAAACATATTTTTTTAAAAAAATAGCAAATAAATTTGATTGAACTATGCTTTATTTAAAAATATTATATAAATTTAGTGATTATACTATATAAAAAATGTATTACATTAGGTCACAAAACTCGGTAAAAAAAAAGATTAAAAAAATTGATACAAAATTTGTAATCACAAAATTGTGACAAGCTCGGCCATTTGCCAATTCTTTTTTTAAAAATTCTTGCTAACTATATTTTTCATGTTAGAGCGCTATAATTAGTTCTATAACACTATAATTACTTGTTATGGCACTGTAATACAATATTTGCAGTAATTCGTGACAATTTCTTCCTAAATTTTGATGTTACAATTAAAAATAAGTTAAAAGAAACAATTAAAATCTGAACATTTAAGCTGGCTAATACACGATCAGTTAAATATCGATAACTTAAGTTAAGAACATCACTATCGATAGCAATCGATTAAGTTTTGTTACGTTTGTAAAATAATTTAAGATAAATTAAAAATACAGAAAATTATATAAAAATAAATAAATAAAACTTTCATCATTGATTAAAGTTTTTGCAGTTGAATTACAAAAATGAATACTAATTTTGTGTGAAAAACAAGTGAGTAATTTACGTCAAAAAAGATGTGTAAACAATAAAATAATTTAGAAAAATAGAAAATTCTTTTTTTTTTAATAAAATGTATTTTGTAAAACTTTATTACATTCTTTCATTAATTTAACTCAATTTACATCATAACTGGTCCGTTCATTGGCACTTTTATTATTATATCTTTTATTTTATAAATTCACATTTTATGTAATTATAATTAAATAAACAGAAAAAACATTTGTTTTTGTAGTCGCAAATGCAAAATAATTAATGTAGAACTTTCAAAATATAATTAGTTATATTAAATAATATATTCACATTTTTTTAGAGTTGTTAAAAGGCGTAAATAATGTGTAGGAAATATTCTATTTAATTATTTAAACCAACCACTTTTCAAGGAACTTATGCGGAAATTAGTTTTGTTTCCTACATAACTAACATTTATATTCCATTTAATTATTTAAACGACGGAATCCGAAATTTATTTTATTTTTCAGAATGGAATATATTTCCTAATCAAATTAGAATACTTGGTATCTGTGGTGTTTTTGATTGCTCCATACTAAGGAGCATCTTTAGTCAAAATTTTGAAGCTTTCAGGCTTGTAGGAGAAAATATATAGCTTTTTGATTTCTCATTCAAATATTCGACCTTTATTTATTAATTTCTAAAGTTTACCATTCTATTACAAGTCAATTTACAACATCTAGGCATTATTTGATATTATGTTTCAGTGCTCTAACTCAAATTTTTATCATAATTCTATCTTAATATTGACTGCAAAATAGCTAAATCTCTTTAAAATTTAATTGAAAAGTATTCCATCTTGAGTTGGAAATGATACACGATATAATATTTATATTGTAAATGAATTTGATGTATATTCTAATTGAATCTGATGAAGCTTAATCAAGTATTCTAAGTCAAGTTTGAAATATGTTAGTTTTAGCTGTAATTTTAATGAAACTAAATTTATTTATTCTAATTTAGTTTTTTCATTATAACTAATTAATTTGAAACGATGCAGAAATAAATTATCTTTCTCGTAAATACAAATTTTTCATGGACTTTCAATTATAACTGAAATAAAACAGTATTTATCATCTCCTGAAAAGTGATCATTTTGAGTTACAATCGGGGACGACATCGATATTCAAAATAATTGTCTGGTGTTTTATTTATAACCTTGTGATTGTATTTTCGTCAATTAAAAAATCTGTTTATGAAAATAATTATTTATGTTAATTTTCTTAATTCAACACTTAATCAAACAAAATTTAACTAATACTTAATTTTAATATTGCAATTTTTATTATTATTTAAACAACAACAAAAAATGCAAAAGCTTAATCATGTTTATCACGGAAATTTCTAATTTTAGAACTTTATTTTTCAATGAAAACCATCTGGTTTTTCATCATTTTTATTTTAATCATTTTCATATAAAAGTTGTAATTTCAAATTAAATTATCACCAGTGTAAAATTATAGTTTGTGTTAAAATGAGTGTAAAATGTTTCCTAATATTTTTGGCTTTTATAAATTGTGCTTTATGTGATAACAACGACAAACCATATCATACACCATCATTTTTTCCAGGTCGTACTGGAATTGTACAATTATTTAATTGGCCATTTAAAGCTATTGCCCGTGAATGTGAAACATTTTTAGGACCGAAAGGATATGCTGCTGTACAAACATCACCGGTTCATGAAAATCGTATTATAAGTGGCCGGCCATGGTATGAAATATATCAACCAATTTCTTATATAATCAATAACAGGCTTGGTAATCAAATTGATTTTAATAATATGATAAGACGTTGTACAAATTCGGGTATTCGGATAATTGTTGATGTAATACCAAATCATATGAGTGATGTTGGTGAAACATTAGTAATTAAGGGCACAGGAGGTTCTTTGGCAGTACCACAATTTCGTTTATATCCAGCTGTACCATATACAGTATTTGATTTTCATCAACAATGTTTTGTTTCAGATTGGAATAATAAGACACAGTATCATACTTGTGAATTATTAACATTACCTGATTTAGATCAAACCCAGCCAAATGTACGATTTCAATTAGTTAAAATGTTAAATTATTTAATTAGTTTAGGTGTAGCTGGTTTTCGTATTGATGCTGCTTCATTTATGGATCCAGCTGATTTAAAGGTATATAAACATTATATAGTTTTACTTCCGAATTATGAAATAATATCGATTTTTTTTTTTTCATTTTAGGTTATATATAGTCAATTAAATAATTTAAATACATTTTTTAAATTTCCATCAAAAACACGACCATTTATTTATCAAGAAGCTCATACATGGAAAGAAGACTACACACATTTAGGCCGTATAATTGAATTTGATTTTGCATTCTTTTTAACAAGAGCAATGCGTGGAATTTATCCATTAAAAAATTATTTTGATATTGGTGAAACATGGGGTATGGTAAATAGTGATAATGCTGTTGTTGATAATGATAATCATGACAGCCAGAGATCATTTGATCAAGTTACATACCGTGAACCAATACAATTTAAAATGGTTACAGCTTATATGTTAGCATTTCCATTTGGTATACCAAAAATGATTAGTTCATATGCATACAATACATTATCTGAAGGTCCGCCAATGAATGAAAAAGAAGAAATAATTGATCCATCACCAAATGGTGAATTGTGTACAGCAAATTGGCGCTGTGAACATCGTTGGAAAGGTATACCTGAAATGGTAAAATTTGCAAATATTGTTCAAGGTGAACCAGTCAAATCATATTGGGGTAATGATAACGGGCATGCTAGTTTTTGTCGTGGCAATAAAGGATTTATTGCATTCAATACTGGTACAGTTAATTTAGATTTGGTATTAGATGTTTGTGTACCACCAGGAATATATTGTGATACTGTAACTGGTTATATCGATACAACTGATAATTGTAATAGAAAATGTACTGGTAAAACTGTAACAGTTACAGAAGACAAGAATGCACGAATTGTTATTGGTGCAATGGATGAACAAAGATTTTTAGCAATTCATATTGATTCGTTGTTATCTTTATTACCAAATAAATAATAAATAAGCAAAATTTTTTGAAAATATTTGTTAAATTTTTTATTTTATATAAAAATTTGTAATTTTTTTATTATTACAAATTACTGACATAAAAATTCTTCGGTTATTTAATTTATTAAAATTCATCATCATTGTCCAATTTGAATAAATTCCCATCAGGAAATGAATCAATATTTTTTTATAAATGAATATTGTGGTTGACCGTAAAATATATTATTTTTTGGTTAATTTATCGGAAGGAAAACATAACAAAAAATATAAAAATTTTAATTGAATTTCCTTGGTGGATAATTTAAAATAAACCTTTTTTTTCGGTGAGTGAAAACAAATGAAAATTACTTAATTGATGTGATAATGTTGTTGTTATTTTATGTGTATTTTTATTTTTAATAAAAAATAAATCAAATTTTCAATCAATTTGGAATAACATAAAAGATTTTATATTCAGCAAGTTTATTTATTTAGCCTCATCAAAATTTTAGACTATTTATTTTATGAATATTTTAGAGTTTTAGAGGTTTGAAAATTACATTTTTGCCGAAATATTGTTAAAAAAAATTTAAAGTTATATTTTGTAACATAAACTACGCTCTCCCAAATCTTAAATTAGTTTTATTAGAGAAACGCTCTAATAAAAACGGTTCGTTTTCAAATTAATTACGAAGTCATTTCACAAGACTTCTTTTTCTAAAAACGAATAAAAAACGGCATGTTTGGGAATTGCGAACTGATTATGCGAACATAACTAATATGTGTCTTTGTGAATGTGTTGGTTTCTCTGAGGGAACCTTTCGAGCTGTTTGTCTATCAATGTATATAGAAATAGAGCTCAAAATGGTTTGAATCATCAGAATCAATTAGTTGTATTATACCAATGTAACAGAATAGAATGGTTTGAATCATCAGAAGTTATAGAAGGTATAGAAGTTTATGAATTAGTGCTTCTCCGAATTTTTTCACAATACAAAGTTTGTCTAATGTCTTATAGTTAAAGAGTTGTCCTATTATCCAATGTTATAAATACAAGTATTCAAAAATATAGAGGTAAATTATATGAGATTATGCACAAGGTCCTGATAACTTTAAATTTGTTGAATATCTATTATTTCTATTTTACTAGATTTCCAACTTTCAAAACTAAAAAATAAAATTGTGTTTGGCAACTATTTCAAGAAATCACTTAGCATCGTGTCTTAAGTGTTTTTTTACTTACACTGTACCCGTCCACTTGAATTATCTCAAGCTACCCAATACTGAGTAACTCTACTAGGGACTGCATTTAACATTTTTAGTAACGTCGATTTGATTATGATCGATTCCAAAGCTTTGATAGCCTCGTCTAGTTTTTACTAAACTCAATTTGATTATGTTCGATACCAGCGCCATGTTAACCGCTTGGATATCTATTTACTTCCTTTTTGGCATAGGAGTTACAAAGTAGTTTTATAGTTCCTACTTTTAGAATTATGTATATTATTTGACAAATATTTAAAAGTGAATTGAAATTTAGAGCCTGATTACTAATATGGCTTCGACTCTTCAACTTATTTAAATAAAATATTAAAAGCACTTAAATGTATCATTTTTTTAACAATAATGGTAAACAATTTTTGTAAAGCAAAATAAATATTTAAATACAATCTGGAAAGGCACAACTAACTATCTATACATGTAATACCAATTAACACCTGCAGATTAAAAAGTACTTTATTGGAATTTGTGGTCTTGTCATTTTAAATAATATTAATTTTGTACGTATAAAAATAATATAAACAAAGAGTTAACATTTTTTTTATTGTATAAAATGTCAAAGGTTTATTATAAAAAAAATTCACATTGTAGTGAATTAATGTAATTTATTACATACATATTGATTTTTTAAAAAAGATTTTAATTTTTATTTTTAAACAGTGCCTGATCAAGTTAGTCAATATACATGAACACGAGTAGGGGTAAAAGTGTCACAGAAATTTACTTGATTGTTTCAATACAAAAGTAAGATGTGCCTGCGAATATTTTGATTGGATTGAGAAATCTAAAAATATCACACACTAAAGCTACTCATCCGCTGATTGCTCAATTTCTTGTAATCGATCCATCAAAACCGCCTCAATAAACGAAATCAGATTGATTTTTCTTATCTCCTGGCATAGTGCGTGGATATTTTCAAAATAACTACTCAATTACAGAGAAGAAGTTCTTCTTCGCATATTGTGCCGACTGCAGAGCAAAGCCGTCCATCAGTGCAGTATATTTAGTTAAAATAATATGTACTGTAGCAAAAGTAGGGTCCAACCTAGCAGTGGTTTTATTCATACATTACATAATTCTTGTTTTCTTAAGAACTTGGGAATAGCAACTTTCCAATTTTGTTCAGCTAAACGTAATTGGTTTGTGGCAATGTTAAAATTTAATGCTTGTCTTTTAACCATGATAGTCTTTATGATTCACGCAAATATTTAGTTCTATCCATATTAATATTATTTATATATGGAAACAGTCATTCAATCTCGGAATCTGAATGTTTAATCACACAACAGATTTAGTGAAAATCAAATGATAATGCTGACAATGAATGACTTTCTAAATACCAATTTTAGAATTTAAAGAAAACAGATAATATTAGAAGAGGTAAGCCCTTATCTATTGAGCATGATACATTTATAGTCGACAAACATCCGGCTGCTGTAAGCCTATGTTAAATACATTTTCTGGGGCAAACTTCCATCTGGCTTAAATTTTGAATAAATTAAAAATAAAAACTTAGCATCATAGAATATCAGTTTGCGCAGAAAACGTATAAGATCAGACTGATATCGCGCGTAATTTGAAGTA
This sequence comes from Rhamphomyia laevipes, assembly GCA_963920725.1. NCBI lineage: Eukaryota > Metazoa > Arthropoda > Insecta > Diptera > Empididae > Rhamphomyia > Rhamphomyia laevipes. The sequence goes on from OY987258.1 coordinate 16,056,687, forward strand.
AGTATTTAGGTAATCATGATCTCTATATATCTTATATTTTCAGTCGCTACGTTATACACAGCCAAGTTCATTTCCATTTTCAATAATTTTTTATATGAGGACCAAAATCATGAGATATATGAAAAGAAGCAAATTTTTACCATGCCACTGAAAATATTCTTTACCGCGGGCATCTATCTAGATACAACCTTGTTGTCTATATACGTTTGTTTTTATTGTAAACTTATAAAGCTTATGACACAATAACAACAAAATGGTGTTTACTTTATAAATATAAAATTTAAAGAAAATTACATTTAAAATATTAAGTAAAAGTTTTGCATAAAAAATTACCAAAATCATATGTATAGGATTCACGAATTTCATTTGGTCCTGGAGTTCTGGTAAAGTCTTTATGTCCCTGGGAATCTTATGTAAATTATATAATTTTTTTTTTTATTTTTTTTTTTTTTTTATATATATATTTTTATACCCTTAAGGATCGCAAATAATACTGAAATCTTTATGAGTTTTAATGTCCGTTACGCGTTCTGAAATATAATCAGATGAAATTTATTTTTATAAAACAGAAGAACAAAACACAAAAAACCCAAAAAACCAAAACCAAAAATATCTTGGTAAAAAGCAGCCTATTTGAATTTTATTCATGTTCAAAGTTTCAAAACATTTTATTAAGGATATTTTATTTTATTTTTGTTGTACTGGTTCAAAATGAATAAATTCACATAAATTCTTTGTGTATTTTTAAAATTTATCCAAATATATATTTTTAAATATAATCTAATTTATTGAAAAGTTTTATTTGCATATGCTTTTATGTTCAAAAAAATTTTTTTTATTGGTATATTACGCCTTTATTTTGGTGGATTATTTACCAAAAAAAAATTATATTTGTATTTATGTAAATAAATATTATATTTATGTATGTGCTTTAATTTTCCAAGGGTTTTTTAAAAAGGAAAATCCATTGACATGAATAAATAAAATTACAATATAAAAATAAAAAAAAATATAGTAATTTAATAAATTTTATGGTTAAGGACTATATACCTAAAAACTAATGTATTTTACACCTCGGTTATCTCAAAGACGTTAACCAGATCAGTATTTTGCATATATAAATTAACGATTGCATAAGTAACAGCAAAAAATATGTAATCATTAGAATGTCTGTGGTAACAGTATAATGAATCGATTAAATGTTAAGCATTTATACAGCGGCACGCGATAACTTTTTGAAATTCAAAGAAAGTAATTTAATTTAAAATATACCATCTAAAAAAACATTGAGCAAAACTTCAGTAAAATATTTACAAAAATACAAATTTCAATTAATTATAAGGAATTGTTTTTTTAATCGATCTGAGAGTACAGAGTTGAGCTCCTATCGAAATATAAGGTTAATTATTAGACCTACACATTTTCTGTTTTATATAAATAAAAGAATTATGACATTAACTAGTTAATTATTTGAAAATTCTCGCGATTTTTTCAAAATTCGTCGATATTTTCTATAGTTAATAGTTAATGTATTGAAGAAATATAATATTGTATCTTTAAACAATCTGTGGAATTAGTAAGCAAACTAATGTTCAGAATATATTTCCTAAATTGTCAGTAACTATTGAATTCAATTGTAAAGTAATGCAAAATTTAAATCACTCGAAATATAAAACTGATTAGATGTGCAATTTTTGTTTACTAATTTCATTAAACGAGCAACTATTTGGGTCAAAAGGTCTACAAAATAAATCGTCACTCAAAAAGTTACATATTACTCTAATGAATAGCACCTCATGAGGCGTTCAAGCTTTTTAAATTGGTTAAAAATCTGTTTCACAATGATTCACGACTTATGGAAACGACTATAAATCAACCTTAAATTTCCAATCATTTCGTATTTCTCTAATCCTAAATATAAATTTCCTAAACATAAATTTATATGTAAAAAAAATTATCAAATATACGAAAAATTACGAGTTTTAGTAAATTTGTTTTCCAAATACGAAACTTAATTATTTTATTTCTAATAATTGATTATTGCAATAAGCAGTATACCAAATAAAAAATTATTGAAAATAATTTTAATTTCATGAAAAAAATGGATAAGAATTTCTAAGAAATATTCATTCGACATATTTTTTCAGTTATTATACTAATTAAATTTTTCAATTCTTAAACAAAATTTAAATTGACAAAAAAATGACCTTATGTAATATAAACATAATACGATTATTTTGGGGAAATTCTTAGATATAATAGCATATTAGTAACTTAGAGGTTTGCTAGAAAAATTTCTTTCTAATTTTTTTTTTTTAAATTTTTCATCTTCTTTCGAACTAATAATTATTAAAAGTATCTATCGTTTCAAGTGAACCACTCTGTACATTTGGGCAATTTAATTAAATATTAATAGGTTTCCAACGAACTCAATTATAATCCTAAAAATTTTGGATGTGGAGAGATTTATTCATTCTAGTATTTAAACCGATGTCGTCAAAATTCATCCAAAATTCAAAAAAAAATATCAAAACTGTTTCAAGAGGACCCAAAATACAAACATCTGTCAAAAAGTTCTAGGTACAATATCGTTCTAGGTTAAAACTTTCTTTCTTTTTGGAATAAAATCACCGATTCTCATATTTAAATTGTTATAATATGTTGAATATGTAAATTTAAATCTTTATTGGTTCACTAAATTCATATTATATAAAACTTGATTTCGAATCATTAATATTATAAATTTTGCCTTAGTATGCCAAAGTATTACCTAATTATATATTTTCACTTCAATTAACAGATTAACTAACTGACAGTTAAAAGTTAATAAAAATAGATTAAAAATTTAAAATTATATTCAAAATTAACTAAAACTACTTTGTTTTTTATAGATAAACCTTTTAATAACAAATATTAACATTATTTCTTATATGTATACATATATAGAGATTAACGTTACAGTGAAAATCCTTTTAAAAGCCATCTAAGTACAAAATATAAAAAAAAATAAAAACTTGTTCTTTTTTATGGTGGACATAATGATAGTTTATTACAAGCCTCTTATTAAATTTCTCCCTTTGGTATCATTTTTATACATACAGAAAAAACATTTATACAAATCATATTGGATTATCTTATCGTTTAGATAGTTTTTCTTTTTCATACTATATGTAATATTTTTCTATTTTATGAAATAGTCCATTTGGCTTTACCATTTTTTTTTCATTTTAGTTTATGTTCACTTCCTTATACGACACATTATACTCGTATAAATATTATTGTTAATATTAGTATCACTAAATTTCTATTTAAACTGCAATTAGGAAATTGGATTTTGAGTTTCTTTTAAGCTTGTTTGAAAATATGTATTACTACTAGTTCTAGTTATATAAGAAAATTTATACGAATAATATTAATCGAATTTAGATTTCATTTTATATAGAGTTTTTTTTTTAAATATAAGATTTAAAGTTTTTTTTAACTATTACAGAGTAAAAATTTCGTTAAAAACTCAAAGTAGTTCAGTACGGCCGTACGGCGAGTATGATATTTAAGAGAAAAAATATATAACAATAATTTTTATGAAATTTTGTTTATGTATTTCACAGTTTTGGAGTATTTTTTTCTACTAAGAATTTAAGCTTACCACAAACTATCTTCGAGAGTGGAAATTTTGTTTAGCAACACGTTTTGCATAGATGCTTTAAATGACAAAAGATGGGGATATTATAATCAGTTCTTACTGACACAAGACATTTAAGCAACCTGGACGCTATTGAAATATTATAAAATATAATTAATAGGAAACAACAATTTTCTGGTTTCATCTAAAATTTCATATCTCATGTCTCAATATTTAATTTTATATATTTTTCATTTTTTTTTATTATTGAAACTTGACGACGTCTACATCTTCCTTTGTTTGCGCTGCTGCTGTGTATTGTCATATTCGATACAATAAAAGATTACACTTTACCAGAACTTCTAGAACTTTTGTAATCTTGTGGAATCCATTCTAGCAATATTCTTATAATGTTAACGATTTTTTTTTTGTTATCGTATCACAGACCATTCTACGATTTCCTTCAATATAGGTTCTTCGTATGTTAGTTCTTAGATATCCTTAGTAATGGATCCTTTTACAGGTAAACGTAAATTCATATTTTTTATACATTTTCGTCTATTCCATTTGAAATATTTCTATATAATTAAATTAGGTATATTTATAATTACATTTCATGGAATTGTATAATTTATTAAAGTGGGTAATTAATTATTTACGGCAACATCAGTACGTGTTGTTAACAGATGTGGTTACGCTTTTAATAAAATCAAAATTATCCGATTAAAATAATTTAAATAAAATATATTTAAATTGAGAAAATAAAATTTCGTGTAATAATATTAAAAATTTGTTAAAAAGTTATTTTGTTCATACAATCTATGACAAATTATTTAAGTAATTCATTAGTCCTAATTTTACATACATTAAAATTTATATATTTAATATTTAATTTAAAATATTTTATAACTAAAATGATTAAGGATTTTTTAACTCAATAATTTTTTAACTACATGTAATTACGATACTACATATTAGCAATAACATTATTAGATGCTCAAAAGCTTTTGCTGGGATATTTCCCAAATTTTTGAAACTCTGGACCAACTCAGTTTAAAATCCGATTCTTGCTCTTCACTTTGATATTTTGTTCTACATGTTCATTATGTGGATTCATAATTTTAACCAATTCAATGATCAATTTAGCATTTGGATTCCTATAAATAATATTAAAATTTTCAATATTTTTTAGAAGCAAAAAATGCCTTAACATTTAAAAGTCTTTACAGACCAAGAACACGAATAATATTTGCGGTGCAGAATTCTGAACAGGACTCCACTTTAATTGAAATTACTCGTAATTTGCTTAAGACGCCAAATATCAAAAGCTGCTAACAAAGCTCAAAAAATCAATATAATAAAATATTTCCATTGAAATCAATTTCAAATTCTGTGCAATATTATGGGGTAAACTACAAATCCCGATGTCCATATACAACTAATTATAATATTCCTCAAAAATTGTTCAAATTTAAAAAAATAATATTTTATTTCAGTTACCATTATAAATTTAAATTACTCTGATAATTTTATCCTTTTTTTCCAATACTAAAAAAACCGGATCTGTGAACACACAATAGTCAAACACAAATTACCACAATCGTGATAAAAATAACATCCTGAATTTATGTCATCATTCTTTGGTTATGCAAAAAAATATTAATCTTTTCATCATTTTTTTTTAAATATAAATTGAAAGCACACAACATAATATCAGCCACAAGGTTTTCTGACAGAAATAAATTTTATTGTATGCTTTATCGTAGTACGATGGACTGTTAATATATATGTATATACGATACTCAACATCATAATAATTTGTTTTATCAAGAAGTTATGTAGATAAAATGAAAAATAAAATATTTGTCGATTTGCTTCGAATAATTTAAATGAAAATTTTGTCTTTTAATTATTGTCATTAAAAAAATCATTAAATATCTAATTTATTTATAATTTCGTGGGGAAATTTATTATCACAACTAAAATGAATTTAAATAATTTGAGTGGTTCAGAATTATTACAATACTGATTGAAAAACTGATTACAAAGCCAAAAAAGGCACCAATCTAACTAAGGTAGTAGGCAAAAAACCACATCTTTATATATGAACCTAGGTTAAGTTATAGAGGCTAAAAAACCTTACACAGATTACTCTAGGTCCATAGTGATATATACTAATTCTGACTTAGGTATTTTCTTGTAAGTTAGCATACTCGAGAAGTTAGAGGTATTCAAGACTTCATGGGTAGTACAGTTCACCTAGTATGATCTCTCTTCTGCTGGCAATTATGCCGGAAAATACCACAAGATTTTCAGCTTGCCCTTGATCTCTGCACAGTTCCAGCATTAATCATTTCTGATAAATTCTAACATAAAAATGTTGCTGCTTACCGATCAAGAAATATCCTGTAAGGATGCCTATACAGATATCCTGCAATATGTGATTCATAAGTCCTTAGTCAATCAGTATTTAAATAAAATTATCAGCTTGAATTTGCAGTGTTTTTAAATTTATTTGATTATAGATGTAAATGAAATATTAAATTAATTTAAATCTTATAGTGGGCATTATCGTAATACTTAACTGCTTAGGGTAACCAGGTGGCAATTATTGGACTCCTACATAATTATCAATTCTTTCTTTATCGTTTAAATTGCATTTTTATTACTCTTTACACCATTTTCTATATAATGTAATATTATAACAATTTTTATTAGTAGACTTCCGGCCTGTCAATCTATTAAATTATATACAAATTTAAAAAGTTTACAGCGACTATGCATTAAATTTTTTTTCATAAAATATATATTTAAAAAAAAACTTCGATATAAAATTTTTAAAAGGACATCAATAACTACTAAAAAAAAAAAACAATTTATAATTTAAAAAACAAAATAAAATCATTAAAATCTAATAATAAATTTCAAATATTTTATAAATTTTATAAAGGACTAGCTCATGTCCTTATATATATATATAAAATTCTCAATAAGAAATTATACTTAATACAGTTTCATTTAATATAAACTGTATCCTTACTATTAGTTTTTGCTGGTAAAATATAAATCCTATAAATGACAACTTATATTTAACTATATTACCAATGATTATTAATATCGACAGAATGAACAAATATTCCAAAAATATAAATATTTATCTCAAATATTCCACTTTAATTACAAGTCTTCCGGATTAATTTATATATATATATATATATAGGATGATTATCAATTGGATATGTGGCTGGCTGGTTATATGTATTACAAATTATATGATAAATAATACTACGGTCGATCAGTTAAAATATATATTTAAGGATATTTCAGAATATAATCTTGAATTTATTTGTTATTAAGTTTTATATATAGAAACCAATATGGAATAAAATTGAGATTAAATCTGTAATTGGTATAAATATAAATTAATAATAAATTTGAAATGAATTAATTTGAAATAAAAAAATTTTAATTAGTATCGAAGTTACGTACGAAAATTATTGATCCGATATAAACTGATACGGTACAGTTCAGTTAATTTTAATATTTGACTATTTATTATAAAAGTTTAAATTATAATCTGTCAGAATTCTAACAAATTTTATTAGAGTTTTTTAGTTTTTAAGGGAAAGTTTTTTTACTATAATTGTCGAAATGTTTTACAGAATATAATCAGAATACGAAGGAATTATTTGTTTACGAATTTCGAACAAAACTTCGATATGAACGAAAAACCGACATGTAGAAAATGCTGACAATTTAATAGATTGACAAGCCAGGAAAATAGAAATCGATATATAATTATATTTTAGAAAATTATAGTAATAAAAATGTAAAAATTATCAAACGATAAAGACTGTATTGATATTGACAATAATATAAATAAATCCGATATATAAAAGACAAGCCCACAAAAGTCAGATATATTTGGTAGAAACGTTTAAAAAAAGATCATTTACACGCAATTAAATGGTTACAAAAATATTAAATCATAATTATCAATTAATTTCTAACATTCAAGCTGTACAAGAACAATCAACTTAAATTATTATTATATTACGATCCTTATTTGACAGATCATCACAATTCAATAATAAATAACAAATAATAATTTTAAAATTCTTAATAGTTTTAATATTTGAATTTATAAAATTTGTTATAATTTTCAATATTTATTTATAATATTTGTTCTGGAAATATAATTTATATTATATTAATAATAATAGCAATTTAACTTACCATTTAATATTCTGGTTTATCAAAAAAAAAATTTCAAAAAATTACAAAATGATAGAAAAATAATTGGTTCGTTTAAAATTTATTTCCAATTAAATTGTTCGCATAGTTACAAATAAAAATTAATTACAATTTCTTTCACTTCACTAAATTTACACGTTAATATTCTTTAATGTTTTATATATTACACATTTTTTTATAATTAATTAAATTAAATTTTTATTTTAAAAAATAATTAACTTTTAAATCGATAAAATTAATAAAAAAAAAATATTTCCTTTGTCAGACACAAACGACTTTAATGACCGACGATATAATATTGACTGAAGAAAGATAAAAGAGGCGTGACTAAATAAAACTTGAAAAAATAAAATTTAAGGAAATTTAGCGCCAAAATTTAAATTTGAATTATTTCGTTATTTTTTAAACTAGTAATTTAATTTGATATAAGAATTTCAATTTAATTTGAAATTATTAATATTTTAAGTTTTTGTTAACCAGTTTCTTTTCATATTTAGAGAAAAAATGTAATTTCCAAAATTGAAGCAAGAAGAAAATGAAGATTACCAGAATAATTGACATATTTTGGGTCATATAAAATTTATTAAAGTTTCATAGAGGCAAATATTTATTTTCTGTGCCGGATAACATAAAACACTAGGTTACTATTTTGGCCATCTATTACTTTATATAAGCAAAACAAAACCAATCAATATCTTAGTTCCAGTTCAATTCCTTGACAAATCCATTAACTATTTTTGCGGAACCTTTGTTAGATTTTAGATTTGAAATCTTTTTTATCAAAGAGCATTAGACTTTCCGAGCCACATCGTCACAGTCGTTATAAATAATATGATGCAGAGTTTATATTTCACTTTCTGAACAAAAATTTAATTCAGTCCATGCAGATTGTAATTTGGTTTAACGAATATAGAATTTTGTATCTTAAATGGTATACTGTTGATCCAAGACAACGGAAGGAGTAGGATCCGGCATTTAATATAAAAAAAATGGCTAAGATGCAAAATCGCTAATAGAATAAGTACTCGCTCCACAGTCTTCCAAGCAGATGCCATAGATTTGTGTATACGAGAAAATTAAAAAAGGTGATACGTTAAGAAATCCATCACAATATGTTCAGATAGCCATCCTGGATTTAAGGCATATAAATAAAGTCAGGACACTTATTGGCTTCCTTAATTGTGCAGATTGTATGCAAGCAAAGATAAGACGGCAGAGCACATACTATGTGAATGCCATATGCCAGTAATAATTCTTATTATTACGAGAAAACGCTGACGACACATCTGCAGTTACATAATTACACCTCAGTATCGTGGTCCATTTCAACTGCTGTACTGTTTTGTCGATAGGACACGTCAGGGCAGTCGCACATAATTATAAAATTAAAATTACAATAAGCCATATGGCTGCAGTGATTAGGACAAGTAATGATCATCCCTGTAAAACAAGTATTTATATGAAGTCATTTGAATATAGGTTCAACAAGGTTTAATTAATTACTCTTAAAATAAAAACACTTCTATTTAAGAAAAATTTGTTACAGCATTTCAAAATAATTACTAATAATCAAACTAAATTAAAAATTTATGATTAAATTGATACGTAATTAGAATCGACTCTAATTTCTAGAAATTGAAAACATCTTTAAATTCTAAAATTTGAAAATATCTTTAATAAAATTAAAGATCAATATCCTTTTCATTATTTATATAATATTCTTTATTTTCTATTAAATTTCCGCTACTTGAAATTTTAAATTACAAAATGATAATACATTTAATAAGAAAATATAATTTTCTATATAATATTCAGCTAGTAATAATTCTTCTTCTTCGTCAATTTATTCGACATAAATTTAATAAAAAATGTATAAAAAAAAAAACATTTTTTTTTTAAATATAGATATAATAATAATAAACGGGCAAAAATTGTATACGAGGAGTCAATGTCAATAGAAAATTAATGATTTTGATGTCATATTGAATAGAAAAATATTACAATTTATCCTAACTCAAACATCTTCCTGTTACTTATTATACGTTTTAAAATATAATATTTTTATTATTGATGTGAAAAAGTCTTCTAAAATAGAGCCACATTTCATCTTTAATCAATTTACTATATAAAAATTGAAGAGTAAAATTTATTATATTAATAATAATTTTACTGAACCCAATTTGCAGCTACTTATTTAGGTATAAAGTCGTTTATAAATAAATTTAAGAAGATTGAAAAAAATTCAATTATTTTTTTTTTTTTATAAAAATTTCCCATCTTTTTCAAGAAAATTCATTATACAAATTGGACGATGTTTTTTTTTTTAAAAAAAAAAATAGAAAATATCGAATGGAAAAATGGAAAATTTTAATGAACAAAATTTAAAATGTGTTTTTTTTTTTACTATGATCAAATTTTTCATCATATTGAAATGTAGATCACCAAAAATGATTAGAAATGTATTACATACATTCAAAAGACTATTTGTGAATACAAAGCATAAGCGTATCAGTAATGTATATAGTAAATATGAGACTGTTTCACACTGTTTATTTAATAGTATGTATATGAAAGTGTAACAAAATATAGAAGAAGTTATAATCAAAAGAGTAGTTCAAAATTGAATAATACAAAATTTAATGTTACTATAACATTTCCAAGTTAAGTTGGTCATTTTTTAAGTCAATTAGAGTTTTTTATAAGTAAATGCTTCTGAATTTAAAGCTGGTTACAATTCATTTACTTTTTCTTTTGTACTAAAGACTTAAAAAAAGAATAATTTAATTTGGTTTGTAAAATGACAAATTTTAGTTTGAGAAAAGAAATTTTACTTACAAAAAGACAAATTTCAATTTGGAGACGACAAATTTGATTAAGAGAGTATTCGAAAAAAACACCAATTTACTGGAAAAACACCAATTTGACATGGAAACTGACCAATTTGATTTAGAAAAAGTTTAATTTATTGGTAAAAAGACCAATTTGACTTTGAAACAGAGGAATTTGATTTTGAATTTGACTTGGAAATGCTATAAATTCCTATATAAATATTGATAATTATTTGAAATGATTCATAACTACTTCTATAAATTTGTTTACAATTCATCTACTTACTACCTTTTACATATAGATTTTTTATTAATTTCCTTTTCCTCAAAACAAGAAAAATCCTTAAATCTAATTTAACTTGATAATATTAATATACAAATTCGTATAAATTGTTTATCAAGAAATTTTCAATATTTATTTATAAACTAGACTATGTAAAAATGAAGGAACAAGAACCGTAAACATATTATTTTATGCTCATGGGAAAACATATTTATTCAGTTATATGTTATATAATGAAAGAATGAATATATTTTGACACACTACAAAGTACTTAAGGGAACAATTATATCCATAAACAATCTCAGAAAAGCTTTTCATTTTTTTATTCTTGGTTATTTTTCCTATTTTTTTTTTTTTATATAAATTTTCTTCGCCATTTTCCATTGTATTTTTCTACAGAAAAAATAATCATAAAATGATTTTATAAATTTTTTTAAAGAAATGAAAGATTACTACTAAAATAGATGAAAATTTGTTTGGTCTGTATAAATCTAAAACTGAATTGTATTGATTTGATACTTCTTATGGGCATTGTTAGTGAAAAATTGATTATCTGTAATACATCAAACATTTCAAAATTACTGTCAACTCTCTGTATATCTGAGAATATTGAAAAAATACAGACAATCATAATTGAATGATGTAATAGGTCAAGGGTTTAATATTAGATATAAATCTAAGTCCATGAAGCTTTAAATTATTACCACAGTGAGACAATTTGCAAAATATATTGTAATTTTAAGATTGGACAAAATCTTAACGACAATTATGGCATTATTAAAAGCCATTAAATTAATGCAAATAAATGTTTCTTCGGTATGAAAAGAATTGCGGATCGAAGTCCACTAAAAAAAAGTAGATCCAAATTAAAGAATATCACGAAACCTCTTCATATTTAGAAAGAGTAAGTCTGCTCATATCTCTGAGCTATCTCCGATAACAAAATAAGTACCTAATTTAGATAAATTGTAAGTCCTTTAACATATTAATCAGACCCTTTTGAAATGATCTTTCTTTGAAAAAGAAAATTTGCAAAATAAAAATGAATATTTGTTTGTAAAGCATTCTTTATTGTGCCGAATGAAACTATATAAAATTGAAACTACTATAGTCCATTTGATTATAATCAATTATATACGGAATCATTTTGACAAAGTAAATATTGCAATTAAATCGGCAAATATTTAACAATGTAAATTTTCCTTAATTTATTATTTTAACCAAATTATCAACTTTTTGTAATTCTAGAATAGCAACACGTGCTATCGCATAAAATGGATATTCCATATATGAACAAACCAATACCGAAGAGGAAGACAAATCCTTGAAGTATATTCTGTACCACTGTTCCTCTATGTGTTGTAGAAGACTGAACCATTTGGAATGTTATTTTATGACAAATCTATGGGTGAAATGTAAAGTGAAACCAGTCACTCTGACTTCATTCATAAGAGAAGTAAGTGTAGGTGTAAGTATCCTTCGACATGGGATACAATTATATAACAAATTAAATTCGATTTATATACAACAATTTATTATTTTCATAATTATCTCATAAATAATTAATTTTTCTCTGGAAAAATATTCAATTTCTTACAACAGCAATGAAAAAGAAACAGAGCAAATTTCATAGAATTTGTACAAAAATAATAAAAAAAAAAAAAATTGGTATCATTATTATACATAAATTTATGTCCGGTATGTTGTCAAACATTTATTATATTTAATGAAGTATAAATATGTTTTTCCATTGAAAAAAAAAGACAACAGAAAAATTATTATAAAAGAATTAAAAATTATATTATGTATTACTATTTTTTTAAAAAAAGAAAATTAAATTTTCATATATATTAATAAACTTCTGTGTATTATATATAAACAAAACCGAAAAATGATTTATAAATAAATCAAATTCCCAAACGGATTATTAAATTATAAAAGAAAATAAGATAAAAATAAAAAACAATATTAAAACATATAAAGATAGCTAAAGTTATCCTGGGGATATCATTCAACCTTTCAAATAAAATTTAATTTTATATTATATTTTTGACGTTGAATATAATTTTACCCCAAAAAAAAAAATGTAAACAATTTTCCTTCAAATCCACAAATAATAATAATTGTATATATATAAAAAAAATGTAAACACCACCAGAAATGATAAAATATTTATGTTCAATTGTGAATTATTCTTGTTATAATATTAATTAATTCATTTCTTTGGAGGGTTTGGAAGCTATATATAAATATATATAAAATAAAACGTAACATAAAACAACATTCAGTAGTCAATTTATAAGAATTATGCTTAAGAGATTCAATCTTTACATAAAAAAAACAACAATAACAACAAAATAAAAAGGATATTTACATTTAGTACCTCTTTGTATAACCTTTAGCAGTTTATGTTTTTTTTATGATGGGAAACAAATATACAAATTTTGCGATTCATTCATTTAAATAAATTTATTTATATAATTTATAAATATTTGATAATTAACCAATTAAATATTCTCAACAAAAAAAAAAAATTATTATTATTTTTTTTTCGAATTTTTATTTTCAAACAATAACTATGAGTGTTGCATTGGACTTGGTGGTCAAAAAAAAAAAAAAGATTTGGTTTAAAAAAAAATTCTGATGCGTTTTCAAGGGGAAGCTGAAAATTCAAAAAATGATCTATTAATATTTCATTATGTTCTACAGTGCTATAGTAATTATTATCAAATTTCAATGATTTGGTGAATAGGGGGTTTGTGGTTATGTACAAAATGGGAGGTCAGTACAGTAGTTTCATTATTTATATTTCATGTGTTCAAAAGCATATAGTAATTAATATCCGATTATAATAAATTTTGGTTACCATGAGTTTTTGCCAATAAAAGTTATGGTCGCACTTTCAGTGGTGTTTCTATCAAAATTTGGAATTATTTAAAATACATGACAGATGTATTATTAATTACAAAATACAGCTCGACATGAATAACTCTTGAACCTAACTACGAGTTATATGCTTCCCCTACAACGAAATTTGTATTATGATCAAATTTATAGACAAAATTTTAAAATGATGAGAATCGAAATTTGAATACCGTATTACCAAAATATTACCAAAATTTTAATTATTTCTTCCTCATACAGCGTCTAGGAAGTCCAATCTGCACATTGTCGACGCTAAGAATGTAAGAATGATCTTGCTGCTTTAATTCTTGGACCAATTGATGCTTATAAGGCTTTTGAGCCAAATTCTTGCGCAATATTTTCCATGTGGTCATTGTGGACATACAGGTCCTATTGTTGAGAATGTCATGAAACCAATAAAGGTGGGTTCTCTTCACTCACCGTAGCAATATTTTCGGGTCAACTGCCTCAACGAGAACGTGTTGTTATTTGGTATGTTTGCTACCAATATCGCGAATTTTACGAAATGTTGTCTCATAATACAAATTTCATAATAGCTTTTTAATTAAATTGAATTTATTATTACAAATGGATAACCTTCCACTGTGAATATATGTAAAAAAAACTAAGATGACCGCACTGTCTACATAGCTTATTCCAAACCTATTAAAAAAAGATCTTATTGCTAGGCCCTTTACAAGCTGAAGTAAAATTAATGTTGTTTCCAAATTTTTTTTAGCTATATGTTCAATATTGTAGTATTTAAAAGGACATGGCATCATGATAACCGAAATTATTGGATTTTATATTGTTAGTTAGTAAGAAATGGAGTGTGTTCTGCCTTTTACAAACACTAGAGATTTTCATTACTGAGACTCATAAGTATCCCTTTTCTAAGTAATCACTAAATCCCTATAGAATCTACTTCTTTTTTGTTCAAAAAAAGGATACTATTTACAATTCGCACATGTAATGGATCAATGATTAAATTAATATACACAAAATCATTTAGACATTTTTTAAGTGTTTCTGCAATATAATTGTGCTGATACGCATTGTAGGCCTTTAAGGTATAATTATCATATATTTACAATTTAGCTAAATTGTTACTCTACTTTACAATGAAAAAATAAAGAATTTGCATACGCAAATATGTTGCCACTTTTCTGTTTAATGTCATTTTTTATGTTTTAAGTGTTTTTTTTTGCACTACTGCTACTCAGTAAAGAAAATAATAGTGTTTTTCTTTATCATATTTAATTTATCATCAGTGGATTCTATAAATTCCCATTTGTGAAATTTATAGAAAAAGGTGTTCCGCCATTCCATATAAATGATGACCAAAATTTGGTTATAATTGAAATATTTAAAATAATGGTCTCAATGTTATAATGATACATGATATTATCAATACTATTGCTTGTAGTATACAATAATTAAGCTGATAAGCTGACTTATCGTTTCCCAATAAATTTACAAAACTGGAATAAAATATATTTTAAACCTTACCCACGTCATTTACTCATATAAAAAATAATGATTTTCGCAACAGATTTAAGAGAAAAAAATTATTTATATATGTACCAAGAATTAATATTAACCATTTTTATCATGGCAACCAGTAGATCATTAAAAATTAATTAATAAATATACGATTTTATTATTTTTATTAAATATATACAAAATATAAAATATTTATTAAATTAATTGATATTATATTACAACTAAAAACGAACCTTGGCCTACTCCAAGTGATTTCATAACATTTTATTGCAATTTGAACCTACTAATTTCATATGGATTTCGAACCATAAGTTTCTTTATACCGAAGAAACATTTTAATTGCAATAAACTAATGGCATTAAAGAGTTATTAATATCAGGGATGGAAACCGGTTTCGAACTGAACCAAAAAACCATCCGAACCAGCAACATTTTTATAAACCGAAACCGAAACCGAAACCAAAACCAGAACCATTATTAATTTTTTCAAAATCGAAGCCGGTGGAGCATCTAAAATTTGTTTACCAGATCTAGTTCAACTTCTCAATAACTTAAAACTTCAACTGCATGCAACATTAAAAGTATTGTAGCTTTCTTTATCATATTCACACTTCAACTCTTCAACTACATGCAACATTAAAAGAATTGTAGCTTTTTTATCGTGTTCTGATATAAACGTAACAGCCGCATCTAAGGTTTAAATATTTAAATTAAATTACTTTAAATTATTAAGAAGCAGATTTTGTTATCTGAACCAAAAGCTGGTTTTTTGAAATATGTACTAGAAACCAGAACCGAACCGAACCGAAACCATTTTCATAAAAGAGCAATAACCAAAACCAGAACCAAAAACCATTTTGATTTTATGGAAAACTATTAAACCGAACCAACATGTTTTTTTCAATGGTTTCCATCCCTGATTTATATAATTATAAACCAGAGGCGAAACTACTTATAGGAAATCGGGAGCAAAGCATATTTAAGGTGTAAAATTATATAACAAAAATTAAAATAATAAGTTATTCAATCACATGCAACAATTTAAAATCAAATTTAAACAAATAAATTATTTCGACAATGTACAAAGTGATCAAAATATCTCAGTTCCCTAATGGCTTCTATATATTTATATTAATGTAAAACTTTTAGTATACTTTGAATGAAGATATTTTTCAAATTTAGTTAAACAATTGTTGTACAAATTTTTTACACTACTGTAAAAATGGCCAGATGTGTTTTAGTTTATTATTTGTTTTAAGATTCCTTATCTCAAAGGAATTGTTTTAATATTCCTTATCTCAAAGGAGAGCAATTTAAAAGTCGAGTTACGCCACTGCACTATTATAAACAAGAATAAATATTTAATTACAATGACATATTTTTTTAAAATTATTAAAGATTAAGTTTCTTTAAAATAATTTTCAAACAATCAGAATCAGTGTTTTTTTTTACAATCATTGGACTGGTTCTATTTTTGATACAAAAATATATGAATTTAAGACATTTCCTTTCCATTTATAAGGAAAAATATAAAATGTTATCCTTATTCACAAATGCAGTTCCTTCTGTATTGGGTTTATGATATTACATTCATTTCTCTATACTTTATCAATTATAGAATTATAGTCCATTAGTCAAGAAGACTCAAAAGCCCAATTTTTAATTATAGACTTTTAGTTAAGTCATTGTGTCTTATCTAAAAATTAGATTTTAAAGTGTTTTTAGTCGTACAATTTAGCCAATTTCTTTTGGCTATGTCTCACATGTCACATGTCCACAATTTTTATTTTCGAAACTGCATTCATTTTCAGCTATATATTTATAGATAATAATTTATTGATACTATTTTTATTTATACTAAAATCATGTCTACCAGTATTGGTTCAACGGATTTGTTGAAAATATAAAAATCTTTTAAATATTATAATATAAACTTTATATATAAATACGAAATATCAGTGATTGGTAAACTTGTCAGCGAACGGGCCATGAGAAGCGGCAAAAATTTAAGGACGTGCCAGAAAAGTGATTAAATATAATTATAACTTAAACAATAATGATTTAGTTTAAAAGAATTAAAACGAACTGCATAACTTGATTTTGTGGACGATTTTTGTAAAAACGTATATTGTATTAAATATATTGCGTTGTGATTTAGACAATGACTTGCAGCAGTCGCCAATCTTTTTCACGTTTAGTTAATGGCTCATATGAGGACGAAGACGAACCGTGATCATTAAAATATTGTATTCTTTTCCATTTGCTATTATACTTAGAATCCTTCATTCTTTTCTTATATTCCCTCATATTAGATTAGGTAAATTATCCTACTCAAACTTGTCACAATTATTTATTTCAAACTTGCTAAGGTATTCCCCGAAATATATAATTTAAAGTTAGGATTAGCTATCCAAATATTGTAAATAAAATGTATGCCAATTTCGAAAGCATTGCGGGCCATAGTTTCCACATCACTGAAATAGATATATTACTGATGACCTTATTGTGCAAATTACCATTTTCCATTATGACAGTAAAATGGAGTTAAAATAAATATATACATGTAAATTTCAATTATGTTTAACTTTTATGACATAATTGAGTCATGAATTAATGGATTTTTTGGCAATTTAACAATTAAAATATCGATTTATTTATTTTATTTTATTTTTTTTATATTAAAGATAAGAGATTTTAATTGTTTATATAATTTTTAAATTTACATGTAAAATTTTTAAATATAATTGTTAGTTTACATATTTCCATTGAGATTGGATTTTGTTAACAATTGTAATTTTGTAATGTATACAAAATGGTTATTATAATATTAAAATTTAAATTTGTTGTAATCCACAGAATATTTTAAGCTAATTATTAATAAAAATGTTTAATTATTTTGATGGCGTTGTCTGTCGTACTGAATATAATTGCATAAAGCAATATAATTCTGAGATTTTAAATCAATTTCTAGCGCTTTTCTAATAGGTAGAAAACAATCTAGACTTCGGGCTAGTTAATCAAGATATTTATACATAAATGCAAAACTTTTCAGAATCCGATGTATGTAAATAAATATTATATTTTTCAAATTAAACTGAGATTTTGGCAGAAAGAGTCAATGCAATTCGAAATTCTTATGATTTAGATATAAAAGGTATTTAAATAAATCGCAATATTTAAAATTTCTCCAATTTAGGTTAATCTAAAAACTATAATAAATTCGAATTTTATCCTACAGAAAATTTAAGTAATTAATTTTTATTAAAAACTGATCAATTAATATAATAAATATTACAATAAATATTAATATTAAAATCCAGTCTAATAACAAAATATTAATTAATTTTCTTAAATAATTAATTCTGTAAACTTTAAAAGATTTCGATAAGAAATAATTATATTGATAAATTAATGATAACTTTCTCTTTACAAAATTATTTAAAACTTTTGGGTATTAATTACTTAAATAAAATGTTAAAAAAAGGAAATTCGAAAACTTTGAAACTTAATTTGCCATAATTTATAATATTTATTTAAATTTAAGTTTATTTTAATTAGTTTTTGACTAATTCTATATGTAATATTTCCATATATTTACCAAAATTAAGTAAAAATAAATTTATTATTCTTTATTACAAACCTTCATCATAAACTCAAACTAAGCCCAGAAAGTTAAGTATTGTAAATCCACTTAAGTTAAACCACAGCTTGTATTAAAAATTGCACTGAAAAAGTGAACGTTAGTTATAGTAGATGACGTTCACACCAAAAAATAATATTTTAACAAATTTGCTAATTTATAATATTGATTGAAAGGAGTAGCTCAAAACTCAGAGTCGATTGAAACAACTTCAGTAAAATTTATTTTCATTTGATATTTTAAAATATAATTTATTTAATAATTTTTATCAAATTAGAACGTAAATTTATTTTCACATATTCTTTCTATATTTTCATTTATTAAATTCAATAATAATTTCAAAATAAATAAATCCACAATAAAATTATTATAGTTTATCAAAATTGTATATTTAAAAATTATTCACAAAATATATATTACAACATAATTCTCTAATCATATTTAATCAATATCCTGAAATTTTTCATATAATAAGGACATAAATAAGTTTTCTTTATTGGATTCATTTATAAAAAAAAAAGTTGAAATATACTTTTCAGTTTGTTAATATATATCGTCGGCTGAGTATTTGTTTGCCGTTAACGACATTTTCGACTTTTTTGACATAGGGATTGCCGGACCAGCTTTTTTATTTGCACTGGAAACTCAAATATTTCCTTTCATTATTGAGATATTCTGCATTCTTTTTTCCATAACAACTATGTTTTAAGGCAGTTATAGAAAATCCAATTCATGGCTTATATGTTAATTTTGTAGTACAATTTTTTTAATTTGTATAGTGATAATTTGTTTGTTGCTGTATGATGATAGGGAATATATGATTGAATATATTTTTTAAATTGAAGTATTTAGCTTTGTATTTAACGTATATCCAAAAAAATTAGCGTACATTCCAATAAAAATTTGAATATTGTTATTTAAGTGGCGTTTACGGCAAACGAGTTTTAAACAAATTTGTTAATATTTTCTAAAGTTAATACGTCCAACCTCTGGAAACTGTTGAAAATTAATTAAAATTAATGCACCAACTTATAAAATAAAAAAACTATGAAATCCTATTGGTCAGATGTTGAGATATAATGAATGGTTCAAACATTAAAATTCAATTTGCCAAAAATTTGAAAAAATGGCGTTTACTGTAAACAAATTTTCATCCGACGATATAATAAATTTGATAATAAAACTTTCATAATATTTTATAGTTAACATTATTTTTTTCTTGATAGATACTCCATATTCACATTATATATATCACAAAAATATGTGGATATGATGATGATGATTTTCATTTATTAAATAAATTATATATGTAGTTTTTGCGCAATAAGTCTGCAATTTATAGTAATCGCTTTCTAATCCTTAGGTACAGAAAACATGTCTCTAATGTTTAGTGTCCAGTAATAAATATTATTATCATTTCTTAATACCAATTTATTTAGTACAAGTAATATTTATAAAATATTATTTATAATATTCAACCTAATTTAGTGACAGAATAAGTTAGTCTTTCTCTAAATATTTATACATATATAAATTTATTATTATATCATTATATCGTATTTTATTTATCTATGGGTGTATATTTTATATATCATTTTTATTGTTATTTATCTATACATAAATATTGAATTATGTTGTTATCCTTGAATGATTTGATAAACATTTAAGTTTGTAATTTTGTGGTTTTTCTGGATTAAAGTTTTATTTATTTATTTATTTTTATTAGTACTATACTTAAAATAATAATTTTAAATAAATAATATTTAATTAAATTTTATAAAGTAATTTAAAATTTAATATTTAAGGGTCGGCTACACTAGACTTTTGTGGTGATCACTTTTTTTTTTACTTAAGACTGTATAGATATTAAAAAAAAACTGAAGGGAAGATAGAATGTATTTTTAGAATTTCGGAATTATTTTGTTTACAACAAGTGTTCCTTTCCGAATTCTAAAAAATATGAAAGTCGATATAAATTTCAAATACACGCTGTTGCCATTTTATGTACATAAATTTTACCAGTATATTGTACAACGTAGACTACGTGATGTAGACTACATTATTGGTCTATGTGTCGACTTTTATGTGTAGATAATACTCCATTGTCTACTTGGTAGTTTACGCGTAGACAATGTCGACAATATTATATCAATTCAATATATAGAAACATGCTGAATAAAGAATGAACTAATAATAATTTTCCGTTTGACAAATCTCACAAAGTCAACATTATCTACACTACACTATTGTAGACATTTTAGACATTGTCTACACCATAGTCGACATTGTATAAACCAAATTAGTTTGTCTACTCTACTGTCTACTTTTAACTGTAGACAATGAAATTCTACACGTAGAGAAACAACACTGATTTTTACGGATTTTGACATTATAAATTTATATTTACATGGATATTTTCGTTCCATATGATTTCCAAGATATAAACTGGGTATGAGCTTAGACAAAAACCTGCAAAGGAAGTATTTCATATTTTCATAGGCAATCAAGCAGTATTAAGAACCCTAGACTCACACCAAGTGGAATCAAAGCTGGTTTATATGTAACTATCATGGTAAACATGGTAACAGATTTCACAATAAGCCAAATAGAAATAACTGCAGTCAGCGGAGATTAAGACTGTAATGTGGCTTACCCTTACTCTCAACGTAAACCAAGTGTTTCATTGTCTGACCGAAATCTGAAAAAAAAACCTTATAAAAAAAATGAATTACCATTTTTTTAGAAACATATTGGAAGGTCATTGTTCATTTTTAAAATTCTCTAGTGTAGTCGAACCTTTATATTAAAATTTGTATGAAATTTTTATTAGCTTTTCAGAAAAATTGTCTGTATAATGGAATACTTTGGAACCAAAAGAAAAAAATTATTATTGCTAATTCTCTTCATTATTTCTTTATCTTTTCAATTTTTTTTTATATGAATCGATCTTTTATTATCCTTAATAATATTATCCTTTTTAACAAATTTTGATAAAAACATAAAATACAGTATAAAAGAAAAATAATTTTTGTATTTTTTTTTTTTAATATATTATTATAGAGCTTATTATATTGTAAATATTTTTATATTCCATTACGTGAAGAGTATAAGTGCTACGATTGTGTAAATTAGGAAAATATTAAAGTAAGAAAAGGTGATATTTTCTGCAGGGTTTGGCGGATAAATAAAACACAAAAATTGAATGAAAAAGTGTACCACCATAACGAAAACTTTGACTACCTTAACAAATCCGATTTGAAAAGTGTCGTCGTCACGATGGCACACTTCTTTGTAAATACTTCAAATTTTCTTGAAATTTAGTTTTTTTTTTTTTTTTTGCTGTGAAGGGATTTTAGTGAATTGCATAATTTTATGTAATTGATGAAATATTTTAAGAAAAATTTTATTTTGTAATTTCAACTATGTTAAGTAGGATGATTATAAGGCACATTTCATCGAGCACTTTTTATCCTGTATATTTCATCGGCAACATTTTATAGAATGAAGTTTTCATCGTTCATTTTTGAAAATTCAGGAAAAAATAGTTTAGTTCTTTTCCATATTAACGTGTATGATTAATGCTTCAGATAGTGTCGTCGTTGCCGTTAACGGTTTGAAATGTCATCGACGTTGGTGCCGCTGAAGCCGAATTTGAGTAGACAAACTCGCCGCAATGTAATGTCATAAACATAACTCGTAACAAATATTGTTTATTGAAATTGATTTTTATTATATACTTAGCAAATTCAATTAAGTTTAATAATTTTGTATATTTTAATATAAAGTAATTAATAAAAACAATTGTGACAAAATCAATTTGACCTTCCGAAACGGCAACGACATGAAAAGTTGAAATACAACTGTTTTTTCATATATTTCTATACATTTCAACTTTTTTTCTGACATTCCAAACCTTCAACGTGGGCGGTGAATAATGGCCGCGATCAAATGAACATGATAATATAATTGGCATCCCAATTATTTATACAAAATAAAATGTATAGAAATTATTTTTACTTTTATAAAAACTTGTTTCAAGTATTTAAATAATTGACAAAATAAAATTCTAGTTGATGGACGGGTCTACAGAATTACATAATTTAGAAAAGTAAAAACTTATAAAATGATAAGGAGTTTAAATAACAAATTTAAATATTCCTACGTGTCAATATATTTAATTGGATTAAAATGAAAAGAAAAGAAATATTTTTTTTTTGCAAAATGCTCGAAAAATCAATAAATTAAAATGAAGATTATATACGTAGTTAGTGACAAATGTTGAAACTTGTTCACTTGTTGGGTTGTTAAATATATAAATTTTATTATACTAATTGTAACACTTATTGTGACACTTATTTTAATAATTTACATTATCCTACTCTTGATGAATACTTAAAAATTTATACTAATTCCCTAAAAATTATATCAAGAGTAATTATTGTATATTTTTGAAAAATATAATTTAATATGAAAATCATTTTGAATAAAATTAAGAATTAATTATCTAAAAATTACACCATTAGAAGTTTCCGTATTCTGTCTTTATATATGTCTTTATACGTCTTTATATAAGTCTTTTCGTCCAAATACTTTGTTATAAATGCTGAGTAACACACTATAAATCTATATAATAAAATGATTGCATAAAACATTTTTTCAAATGAATATGTAATCGTTAATCGAATCCTACGATTGGTTCGTTCTCAATGTGGGTAACCACTGCGACCTCGGCAATTAAAACCTTTTCTTTTATCGATTAATTTTTGAAGAAGTACAGTATACACTTTAGCAGGGGCAACAGTAACGCCAGACTTTGAAACCATGTCCAATATTGTGATGACTAAAATGAGCCAGTCCTTCTTTTTTATATTAGGATGTGTCGAGCTAATTCCTATATTCATGTTCCTAATGGCAGATTAAATTGTTAATGTTCATATATTTTCCCTATTAGTAACTAGAAACTAAAGTTATCATTGCATTTAATGTGTTGGTACTTTAAGAAATACTGCATCCCTGTTTAGTTTTTAAACCTTCCTTCAGCTTAATTTTCATTGCATTGTCATTTTTTTTGTCAATGTAATTTAAAATATTAAAAATTTATTTATTTCTTATAAAAAAATCACGACTTGAGTGTAGCGGAAGATATCAGTCACATTATGTGTGACTGCCCTCCATTGAACAGGAGTAGGTACCATATTGTAGGTAACTACCGGTTCTATGGACTTGATGAGTTGGTAGGGATACCGGTAGTAGAGAGCAAGATTATTGTTATTCAATAGGATACATATGGGTCAACTAGTGACCTAGTGTTGTGGATATAATACCTCTCCTTATTAACTAACTAACCTTATTTCTCAGTGAATAACGAAAATTGCTTGCGACGAATACTATAAAGTTGTTCGTTATTTGTATTTATGAATTCATCAATTTCTATATCGTGATTTTCCCAGTAGCTAGTAATAAATATCACTAACTGGCAAGAAATTTTTGAATTTTCGTTGTATATCTACTCAGCTCACTAGCTAATTATACTTTCAACTTTCAACAATTTTCATATGAAATCTATGATATCTTTTATTATAATTTATTTAAAAAAAAAAATCTCAATACTGATTTTATTTTGAACCATTCAGCATTGATATTATATATATCTTAAATTTTGATATCATTTTATATTATATAATTCAACATTTTCCTCTACAAATTCTTCAACACAAAATATTTCTTAGACATTTTCAATTTATCAAAATAATTGATTTTCGATTTCTATATAAATACAATTTTCAGCAAAAATCAATCAATCATCATGAAACTTTTTGAATTTAACTGAATTTATATTTGTGGGTAATACTATTTTGTAATTTATTGACAACCATAAAATCTATTTTTATCCAGCATTTAACTTAATTTGAAACATTATTTTATTAAAATGGAAAGTTATGTTTCAAAAAAAAAAAAATTATGCCACCCTTACTTAAATATAAATTAAGTGTCTTTTATGTATGAAAAAAATAAGAAAGTTTGTTTTTTGTTTTTGTTAAGATTAACCAAAAAAAGGAAGAAAAAAAAGTGTTGATTTCAGTATAAAAGATAATTTAGTATGATTTGTAATTGTGCCTTTATTATATAGCTATTATAAATATATATTGATACTAAATTGTAAGCCATCAACAACACAACAAACAAACAGAAAAAAAAGGAGTAATAACATAAAATGAATATAAACAGGGACATTAAAAGGATAAAAAAAAGACGCTAAGAAATATAATACAAAAAAAAAATATAATAATGGCTTTTATTTATACATTAAAACAGAAGCGAAACGATTCAATTGAGTTTTTATCCTCTAAAATTCTTGAAGAATCTTGAAAATTCTATAGATATTCTAACAAAAGTTGATTATAAATTTTCTTAATAGCTTTTTACAGAGGATCCATTTTAATTTAGTTTGGAGCTTGTTTTTTTTTTCTTATTATTATATATATATATACTAATAAAGTTTCAGAAAATATTGTATTGCATAAGCAAACCTATTCCACGATAACTGGACAGGAAATGAAACTGCCAGACGTTATAGAAAAATGAATATAAGATAAGGTAAAAAATAATCTTGAGTGACAGGAATTTAAATCTTATTTCAATGATCTGAGAAACTTTTATAGTGTCCGTCACGGATTAGACGTTTCAACGGATTTATCCTATTTTAGGCAAAAACGTAATAGGATATTTTTTAATTAATCCCTTAAGACAAATTGTATATTCAAAGTTTTATAATGCGAACTCAGATGAAATAAAAATATAATTTTCATGTAAAATGTAAGCCAATATTGACAGATTTTAATGTTTTGCGGGGTCTCCTCAAGCCAATTTGATTAAATTTGTAATAGTATACTTTAAATTACCATTATACTTATTCACATTCGTATTATACAAGTGTAATTTTAGGAAGCCGCTATTTTAAATTACACACAATGGCAACATGAAGAAGTTGTAATGTAATATTGTTTATTATTAATAATTGTCGTATTTTTCTTAATAGTTCATCAAGGATTTTCCTTTGATGATTCCATTTAAAAAAAAATAATATCAATTTAAATAGATAATACAACGAAATATCGTAAAAAATAAGAGTTTTTATGGAAAATTAACCACATTTTCTTAATACCCCTAAGTTACTCTTAATATTTACAACTGTCAAAAAAAAGTTCAACCAATATCAAATGTATGGAACTAGATATACTCAATGAGCAGCTATGTCAACGCTCAATGGAAAGAGCGTTGGAAATTATATTAAACATCAGTCACATAGATAGAATTCAAAATGTCAATATTAGGCAGAGAACCAAAATTGTTGATGTAATAAAAAAAAATCAAAGGAACTGAAATGGAATTGGGCAGACAATGTAAGCAGAATCTCTGATAATAGATGGCCTCAACAGCTAACATGATGCTATCCATGAGATAATAAAAGAAATGCAGGGCGGCAACTAAAAAGATGGAGGGATGAACTACATTCCTTCGATAATACTTGGATGAGAACAGCGAAAAATAAACAAGAATGGAAATTAAAAAGGGAGGCTTTTACTCAATTACTATATGAAATTATAATTTGAAATATAATGCAAGAACGAGAGTGTCTATAACGCCATTGTAAATGTTGTGATAAAGCGCGTTGCCATTGTGAATGTTGAGAGTAACTGGGATGGATAAGCAAAGCTATATATAAAAACTGGGAATGACTGTGTACACTTGGTTGCGTACAAGTAGGTACGAACGTGATTTAAACGAAAACATAAATAAATTTTGAAAAGTTTTGCTATTAGCATAATCTATCATAATTTTAAAATTAAATTAAATACTCATATGTAAGAAAATAATACTAATAAATAAAAATTGTTCCTTTAAAATTTCAATATAGCCACAGTTGATTGTCACAACAGAAAATGGTTCACTACAGAAAATTATTCCTACAAATTATTTTTTGTATACCAGGGAATTAACAGGCTTTGAAAATTTGAATAGCTAATCTTATCAATTAAGACTTTCATAAAATTTTTGATTAGATAATATTTCTATCTACGATATCACTTTATATATTAATTTTATATATTTTTCAAAGAATATTTAATTTCAATAAAATTTACATTTCTAACTTAAAATTCATTTTAACAAATCTGAAATAATTTTCTAAAATTATTATATACATACAAAAAAAAAACCAATAAATCTGCAGGCTGAAATGACAACTAATAGGAAATAATTTAAAAACATCTCTTGTATCCGAAAACCTAAAAGTATATTTATTAGTTTGAAGAAATTCAAAATTCTTGTTGGTATTTTTAATATGCATGAATGTTTTTGAGTCTTAATCAATATACTTATATATAATTTCAGAAAACTTACTTAGGTACAGGGTGTCACACACTCTACTGTAAGACGTGATTATCGGAGTTATTGTAAGCAAAAAATTGTATGAGAAAATAGTGTCCATCTTCAATACTTTCTGAGGTACAGGTTATTTAATAAAAAAGTTTATTGATTAAAGTATTAAACAAATATTTAATTATAACTTCTAAAATGCTTAACGTTGATTAACGTTTATTTAAGTCATTCCATTTATGTGGGTAACCAATTGCTTCTCTAATTGTATTACCTATATTTGCAATATAAAAACTATTTTTAAACATAAAAATTGGATAATGAAATGGACAGGTTATAACTCAGAACTTGTATCACTGTTAAAAATATTGTGCATATTAAAATTAGCAGATGGATACTTTATATCCATCTACTGTCACCTGTCAATTCAACAAAATATATGAATAAAGTGTTAAACATTTAGCCACGTCAATACGAATTACGAATTTTGGCTGAAGAAATCAGCTCTTTTGAATGGAAAAGTTGATGTTAGAACGAACTTTAAGTTAGCACAAAGCGGTACCGCTTCAACTCTGATATATTTGTATATTTTCCAATTTATTTATTTTACATTCGCATGATATTAACATTATTTCCACCAATGAGAACAGTTTTGAGCTATAGCTTCTCCATTTCATCATCGATATCAATGTTTCGCACAGCGGCACTGCGAGAGTCTTCCCGATCAAGTACCAAACACCCTGTACAAACTTAGTACAGTTTTCTACTTACACATTTATAGTTATATATATATAGAAAACTTGTATGTATATTTAAATAATTTCGATATATATTTTAACTTTTAAAATAAAACATCTTTTACGAATCCTCTTTATATCCTCTTAAATTTCTCTAAATTTATTCCAAATGAACTCATTAAAGAAATTTTTACTATTTTGTAGAAATTCACAATTTCTCTATTTCTTCATAATTTAACAAAACTTTTACCAAAATCCTTTAAAAAAACTTCTAAATACAAATTTCTTCTCAAAATAAATAAAATCGAACCAAAAAAAAAAAAAAAATGATTTGTAAAATATTTTGTATTTCTTATGTCTTAGGCAACAAAGATTTTCCATTTTCTTTCTCTCTTAGGCTATTAATTTTGTAAATATTTATAATATATAGAAAAATATGTTAATTCGATAATGAAAAGCTTAACAAAAATTCTATACAAAAAAAGGCTAAATAAGAATAATAAAAAAAAATAGAAAACTTAAGAAAATTTTAGAAAATTTTCTTAAAAATAAACTTAAAAATTATTTCATTTTTATGTGCTTTTTTTGTACACGGTAAATTAATTTAATCTTTAACAAAGACAATAATGAATCTATTTTTTTTTTTTTTTATTTAAACTGTTCTAACAAAATTAACTTTGGGCTTTTAGCTTCCTATTTATTATATAGCTCTAGCTATACATTAACATTTTACATTCACATTCCGCGTTCAACAAAATGGGTATAAATAAAAATAAAAAATAAATTAAAGAAAAAGTTAAAATCGTTTCTTGAAAACATAATGTCCTATTTTAATGTGTCAAGCTATTATTTTTATGATAATAAGCGAAAATATACAGTATTTATTATAGGTAATAAAGATTATTAAAAATAAAAAAGGATTTATTAAAAAAGGATATACAAAAATAAAATAACTATAAAAATTGAAATTTATTCTTTATAGAATAGGTTAAAATTCTGTTTTGATTTTAAAATAAATCGTTAAATTAATCATTTTGTCGAAAATTACTTGTTATACTGTAACTGTTATAATATATGTATGTTTGTATAATAGTAACAGATTTTCGACAAAATGATTAATTAACGATTTATTTTAAAATCAAAAATATTTTAATGCTATATACCGTATAACAGTATCACTCTCATACTGTAACTCTTATACTGTTTCTAAATAAAGGAAGTACACACGACGTCGTATCATTCGGAATCAGTTATATGCTGTGCACCGTACAACTTGGATTAATTACTAATTTGACGGTGTCGTTTCGGCGTAACGGCGATTGGACAATCTCCAGCTATTGCTATACTGTTACTTAGTAATCGAGTATCACATGCTGAGAAAAAATTATACTGTTACGGTTTTACGTCATTAAATTAATCCGGAATACAATTCATCAAAAATGAATTCCTGAATTAGTGAATTATCTAATTCATTTTTTTATTATACATATTGTCACATAATTTTCTCATACATAATGTCATTTTTAACTTTTACTCAACTAATTCAGCAATCCTTCAAAAATTCCTTCGAAAATTGAAAATCAAAATATATTGAAATAAATTCAAGAAATCAGTTCCAGTCCCCCGTACGCCCGTACTCATTTTGTTATATTTTGCTTAGTTTTAAAATTAAGGCTTTAGCAGCTAATGTTTTTTTCTTGAGACATTTGATTTACGTTTTTTTACGAAGTAAATTTCGACCAAATGATAGCATTCCAAAATATTATTATACACTAAAGTGGCTTACATAAGAAATTTGTCGAAACTTTATAAATTTTATAATTGGTGGTATGACAGTTTCTACCGTAATAAATTAAAGAATTTTTTTAAAATGTCAATCATCTTTCAAATTTTTACGCAACTTTGTCATTTTGTAACATGGAAATTTTGTGTGACATATAATTTATCATATATTGCCAAAAAAATATGATATGAGGTAAATTTCTTTATAATAATATGAAAAACCGAATTAAAAATTCGAAATTAACAAAATTAAATTGTTATTTTAAATAAAAAGGTTAAAAAAATGTCATATTACTTGCATATTTGTATGTAACTTGCGTGACAGCTCAGATGAAACATAGAAGCCTCCTTATTCAAATGATAACCTTCTATTTTTCGAAAAAATTGACTGTTTCTATATATTTACTAATTGTATATGGATTATCAACCCTAAATTTATGTATTACGCCAAGCTAATTATGGCTTTATCAGCAAATGTTTTTCAATTATTGCCATTTTTTGGTACCGGCCATAATCGTCATTTCCATTAATACAGAAATTTAAAACCCAAATTATATTCGGACTTAAAAACTTCTTAAATTGATTATTTTATTCCAGAAATTTTGATTTTACACAAAATTATAAAATTCTATGCAGAAATTCAATTAAATGTCAAATTCGTTTTTTTTTTTATTAATATTATTTCAATGATTACTTGCAAATATCAAGTTAGTTTTATATTGATTAGAGAAGTGATTTATTTAGTAGTGTCAAATAAATATTGAATTCCTAAACTAAAGAACATAAAAATATCAGGAATGTAAGAATAAACAATTTTCCTTTTAATCATGTATAAAATGGAAACCATAGAGTCACTTTTTTTTATTTAGAAATGTAATATAGAATGACAGTATATTTTTCTTATAGAATTAGAAAACTTAATAATGTACTTAACGAAGTAAGAAATTGGATCAATATTTAAGATTTTATCAACATGAATCGAATCATATAGAGTGATAATAAAAAGAATCCTGCATCAAGAACACTATTTAGTTTCATTGAAAATACTGTAGATTTAATGAAATTCTCAATATTTCAAATACATAATATTATTTACAATTTTATACTATTTCTATTATTTGTGTTCGTACAAATTTTAGTGGTTTTTATTAAAAGCTATATTAAAATTAGATAAAATCATATTTATTTGATAGATTTATGAAAAATATTATCTATTAAAGAAGATATTTTATAAATTTTATTAGACGTTATACTTGTAGGGTTAATACATACTCATAGTTTTAAATATCCCTTAAGGAAAACAGATCATTTTCGAACCGTAGGCAAAGCCTTTTCTTCGTACAAGACTTCTTTTACGTTACGCGTTCTTTTTCGAACAGCCGGCGAAATTTTTCCTTATAATACTTCTTTTTGGTTATGGATTCTTTTTCGAACCGTCGGCGAAGCCATTTCTTCATACCAGACTTCTTTTTCGTTACGCCTTATTTTTCGAAGGGCCGGCGAAGCCTTTTCTTCATACCAGTCTTCTTTTTCTTACAAGACTTTTTTTTCGTTTTCCTTTTTTTTCAAACCGCCGGCGCAGCCATTTCTTCATCTTATTCATTGACGTGTGTCAATTTCATTGAGAATGAAAATATATTTTGATATAGTTTAACTTTCAACTTAACTTTACGTAACTTTTGTTATTGTGAAACCAGCTCAAAGCTTAACTAATATTTTGTTAGTTTACTGCTTTTTGGATATCACTATATAAACCGTCCGCACGCGTGTTTTATCATTAATAATTATCCTTTAAGAAAAAAATACGAATTCGCTAAATCGTTTCAATTTAGCGAACCTAAATCGTTTCAATAAAAATAAAATTCTTTTATATATCTTTAATTTTTTATAAAATTAGTTCGTATGCATAACGAAAATGGCGGTACATAAACGTACCAGTTTGTAAGTGACGGTTTTGCAATATTTTAACGAGCTCTAGGCATAGTATCAATGCATGTAAATCTCTTCATTTACGGTACGTTTCCAGGTAAAATTACGGTACGTTTCCAGGTAAATTATTTTAGAAATAGATGAAATAATGCATTGAAGGTTTAAATAAATTTTCATTGTTAATTCAAAAATTATAATAACATTATTATTAGAATTGCTTCAATTTTGATTTCAGTTGTGACATTTTCATTGTGAATCCAGGGTTAGTAATTGTTTGTTTTAATATAAATTATTTTGTTCACTTTACTCAATTACGTGTCCTTCATTTACTTACAGCAATTTCATTTTTACAATTAACAAATTTATCGATATTCTGCTGCTCAATGGCTAAATTCAACTGAAAAAAACTTTTAAAGTGGCAGAGTGAATTAAATTAGTAGTTATGGTTCTATTTGGTTATAATTCCAAATAATAAATTCTATAGAAAATTTACGTTACGTTAGTCGTTTTAAATTTCTTCACTATTTAATTGTGCTGCAGAATAATGATCCAACCAACACTGTCGGCCAATATAGCAAGACGCATCTTGATATTTATACAATATATTTCAAATATGGACGACTTCAGAAGTTAATACTATATTTGTGCAAGATTTTATCAAAATTTGAGAAGATGGTATTCAAAATTACAATTACAAATGAATCAAACGAATCAAATCAAACACCAACTTATTAAAGAAAATCAATTAAAGAAATGTTTGTAACTTATTATGGAAAATATAAAATCTTTTTAATAAAATCAAAAAAAATAAATAAAAAATTAATATGAAAAATCAATTTCGTTATCCAACTTATAATATACAATTTTCAATGTCGTACAGCTTCAATTCTTAGAAAATCTCCAAATATGTACCAGTACAACATAAAATTTATTTTAAAATATTATATCTTTAGGGAAAAACCACAAATTGAAATTATTTATTCATTTTAAATTTACAATCGGAAATCGAATTCAACTAAAAAAACCAAATATATTTTTGGTTCAAAATACATGAAGCTTAAATATACTGTAATAGAGTTTATCGGTTTGGCTTTACATTTTTAAGAAAGTTAATTTAAATTTTATCATTACACTATTTTAAAATATTTATATAATGTTAATCATTCTTTCTGGAATTATCGAAATTTACAGAAATTATAGCATTTCCAAGTCAAGATGGTCTGTTTTTCAAGACAAATTGGTTTTCTTTAAAGTGAAATTGGTCTTTTTTAAAAGCCTGGACAAGAAAAAGTGGTTTTAATTGCATATAAAAAGAAATTGTCATGAAAATTCATAAATTTGATATGAAAAAGGATTAATTTGACATTGACAAACACAAATTTAACAGGTAAAATTACTAATTTCACTTGGAAATACTTATATACTTAAAATATAAGTTGAATTTATTCAGATATATATAACTTTAAATGGTTGGAAATATAAAAATATTTCTAAAATCTGCAACTTATCGAATTTTGGCATATAGTCAAACCTTAAAATGAAAATGATTTTCTTTTAGTTTATTTTTGGAATGTAAAAGTTTTAGTAAAATATTGTGTAAACTTTAATATACATTAGAAATAATTTTGTGAATTTTTGGGTCGGTCATGTAAAATACTTTTTAAATAGTTTTAAAACTGAACAGAACATATTTTCATGTTCTTATATATATTATGCACGGAAAGGATCTTGTAGTACGTAAAATAATTATTATAATTATTCTCATATATGGTTTTAAATTTCCTCAAGGAAAAATGTAACTTGTAAATTAACGTCTTGGTAAAGAAAATTATAATACAATCGAAAAAAAATAAATTTAATTTAACTTTATCACCCAAATCTAGGAGTTTGTTAAAAACTGGTAAATTATGTAATGTGTATGTACAAAGTTTCAAATTTCTAAATCTAAAACATCACAAATGTATTTTTCTATGTAAATCTTTGCTAAGAGCCCGCTAAGATTTCCGACTTACGGACATGGTAAATTTGTGTTGAAAATTCGGCACAGAATCTATGTCAAAGAATCCTTTGAACTAGTGAACCAAGTTTTTACTTTTTAATTATTGGAAAATTTTCAGGTTTGGAAAAGTAAAAACTTGAGGTTTGAAAAGCTATTTCTAAAATTTGAATAAAATTTCATATTCCCGATAGAAAACTGTATTTACAATACATAATCTGTAAGTTTATCATTATTTAATTTTCAATCTTTCTTTACTTTAAAATTATAGAATATTCAACAATCATAAACAGTTATTAATATGTATACGTTGTCATGATGTGGACAGCTCATGGTGTGGTATGATTTATGGTAGTAATAGTGATAATAGTAATAATAAAATAGAAAAAATTATACAAACATTTTAATCATTTTAAAACAATTTAATAAACTAAATTTACAATAAAACAACAAAAAAATATAACGTTACTGTTTCATAACGATATAACAAAATTATCACAACTATTCCAAATAACGTTACTACTACCAGAAACATAATTTTAACTATTCATAATTCCATAAAGTAACTCTAAAAACAAAATTCGTTACAGTTTTCAGTAAATTAGGTTACTGAAAAATATTAATATGTAACTAAATAATAACGATATAAGTAACGAAATTAAATAATATTTCGTTATTGTAACTTGTAAATGATCCGTAACAGAAACGTAAGGTATTTTTGCTGAACTAGAATTCAAATGAAGTCAGACTTTTTTAAACATTCAATCAAACCGGTCAGGTTAATACACATTTACCAGTACTCCAGAACCACTTTTAAACGATCGTAACTTCTCCATATTCCCGCAAGTTATGGTCAATTCCTTTTACTACGATTGATAAATTTTGAATTCGAGTAAAATTATATGTAAATAATGATAATAATTCAAATTTAATATATCTTTTAATTTGTTCTTCAAATATTTTTAGAATAATTATATATTTAAAAGTAAAATGAAAATCCGCAGTCGTCAAGATTATAATCTGAATATCATTAAATGTTTACTTTTTGAATTACTTTTATATTCTGTATTCTTTTTATACTTTACAGATATACAAAGTTACATAATTAATTTCTACATAATATATTTAATTATATTCTACATTAAATTTATTATACTAAAAATATAAAGTCAAAATCCAGGATTTTTTTATATTATAAAAATCCATCCCAACATGTTAAGCTACATTTCATTTTCAAAGAAGTTAAAATTAACAAAGATGTGAGTATTACGAATTCCAAAGATGATAATTACGAAATAATCTTCCATTTTAAGAAGGTGCAAAGATTATATATATTTAAAGTGTACGTTAGAAAATTATTTTACTTTAAATCCTTACCCATTTTTATAAAAATTACCAGTAAATACAATTGTAATAACACTTTAAATCTTGTTATAGATGCAATAATATAAATTTATTTGTATTCAAATCACTTGAACCGGGTAGATTATAATTCACGGAAATTTGTATTTTCAAATATTTCATTAAATTACTATCTGTTTATTAATTGGACTTATACAATAATATTTTGCTCCATTTAATTGTGTACCTTTTAAAATTTAAAATTAGGTTATCAATAAATGTGAAAAATAATTGAACCCAAAAACTTATAATTCTATAATAGAAACAAAACAATTTTTCCATACTGTAGTTAGCTTCAAATCTCAATAAGTTATTCTAAAATCTAAATACTCTTAATCTTTCACAATGTTTGCTCATTTTGCAATTGGCAATTGAAATGAATTTAATTCTAATATACATTTAAAATATAATTACAATTCTGAATTGAAAGATCATTACAAAAAATAAAATTAGCATAGTTTTACATTATATAAATACTGGAAATTCAAATTTGTACCTAAATAAATATTATACTTTTAAATTTTACTATGTTAATTAAATCATTTCACAAATAACATAGAAAATGCATTAAAAGATAGATATAAATAATACCGACACAAACTAAATTCTACCGCAATAGAAAATGCTATATAGAAAATTTATAAATAATTTAGTGGATTTCATCAAATTCTGTGAAAACTAATTATTTTGTGTGAAAAAAAGGATATATGCAAAAGGATATATTGAAAAAATAAACTGAATTTTATTTAGAAATGTTTTTTTTTGTTTATTTATAACTAAGTTTTCTAAATTTTATTAATTATAAATGGATTTATATTTAGAAATTGAATTTATATTGATGAAATGGAAAATCAAATTTTCAAAAAATCGAAATTTTTATGAAAATATTATAAATTTAAATTGTAAAAATACTATAGAAAATATTAGGTTCATCCTTTAATGATTATTCAATCTAACTTATTTAGCATATTATAAATATAATTCTTGATATTCGCAGGCTATTCAATTAACTTGCATAAAAGATACTATAATCAGACACTACAACATAAAATAAACCGAAATGACATTTTCAAGTATTAAAATTAATAATTTACCAAATCTGTTAATAAAATATTCTACTATAAAAATTAACAAACATGAATTTCTCTATAAATATTATAACATTGCTGAAAAAATACTTGAGTAATAGGCGCCGTCAATATGATTAAAGTGATGGTTAAGTACAATAACAACAGTTTTATGGGGAGTCCCCATTGTTATCCATCGAAGTGTTATGATTTTTATTAACGATATTTTCTTACTAAACTTACTTGGAATTATGATACTTAACGCTGATGATGTCATATTGATATACAGTGCAGATAATTTTATTGAATTTTTTTTATAAGCAAGCTGATCTCCACTCAATTTAAGTAAAACTACTTACGCTGTATTTAAGAAAGTTTGGTCATAAATACTTTTAATTTGAGTGTAGGAAATTTTGAAATTAATAATGTAAAAACCTTTAAATAATAATTGACCATGCTTTAAAATGGAAAAACAATGTACGTCACATTAGGAAAAAGATAATTCCATACGTTTCTTCATTATATAGGCAAAAAAACGTGCTTCCGATGCTTATATTATATCAAATTTACTTAAGGCACATTAACTCGCATTTAACATATTTAAATGCCATCTGAAACATCAGATTTACTAAA
Organism: Rhamphomyia laevipes; assembly: GCA_963920725.1. Taxonomy (NCBI): domain Eukaryota; kingdom Metazoa; phylum Arthropoda; class Insecta; order Diptera; family Empididae; genus Rhamphomyia; species Rhamphomyia laevipes. The sequence continues at coordinate 16,093,644 of OY987258.1, forward strand.
TTATAAAATATATTTTTTATAATTTTACCTAGTAATTTTATATAGTTTTTAACTTCTAGTTCTCTGTTTTAGAATTATTAAGGCTACTTTGAAGCATAATGTCGAATTGATAAGAAATTATGATACCCATAAGTATTATACTAGAAACATTATTCAGTTTTTTTATGTGTGATACGAGATACCCATACCCTCTGTTCAAACTATTCTACTTAAGGGCTTATATCTCACAGTATTTTAACTATGATAAATCTTCAATAAAAAAGTTCGGTGTAAATCTTCAAACTTCAGATTGGAAAAGGGGACAATCAAAATCTCCAATGTGAACTTCACTGGAAAAATATATCAAAATATGAAATCAGTACATTTACTTTTTGGCAATTCTCTGTTCTAATTACCTAAACTTTTGTCAATAGCTGAAAATAGCTGACGTTATTATATCAAATATTTCTAATTTATTTACAATAAAAAATATATTTAATCATTTTTAAATGTAGCACACCTACAAAAAACCAACAATTTTTTTTTATAGGAATTAAGCTGCCCATACATGCTACAACCTGTTTGTCAAATGTCAAAGTATTGTTAAAACTTCAATCGCCAAAATGGTTGTCAACGTGTTCTAAACTTGCCCACATTAAACGATACAATTTGACCAAGTATCGTTGTTCATTATACAACCATTTAACATGTTGTATAATGTATGGGTAGCATTATAACCTAACAGTATCAATTAACAAAAATAACTAAATGTGTCAACTTTGATTATTTACATTCTAAATTATTACATTGATTACAATATTAACAATATTAAAGTTAGAATTTTCCAAGCGAATTTAGTGCTCACATTGAAGATTAACCTTTATAAAATAATATTAAAATTTTCATAATATTTTAAAATCCCGAAAACACCACAAAAACAAAATTCCTTTAATCAATTTGCTTAATCAAATTATTTAAGATCCCAAAATCCAATTAACTAAATTGCAAAATTTTGGTACTGTAATCAAGAATATAATTTTAACAAAAAAATTAATAAAGGTAAACTGAAGTAAGTTAAAGTTTTTTATATATAATCCAAAATTAAAAGCAATTAGGAAATTACCAAAAAAAAATGTCATATATGTTTGCAATAAATTTTTAATTAAGTTTTTGGTACACTTTTTTACTTAACACTCTTCAAAAGGTAAACCTTAAAAATTTCATTATGAATAATTTAAATTAACTGACAAACCTTTAAAAAAAAAATTAATTTTTATCATAAATTACGATGTATGTTTAGTACCATAATTATTATGATTATTCTTAACATACCAGGTCATTTGTTAACTCTTCTAAAATATGGTTCCAATTTATATATAAAAAAATTCTGACAGGTCATAGTGTTTATTAAATTAAAACACCAAAGATTCATAATTATTTTGAGAAAGGCAAAAATATAAATAAATAATAAAATAATTCAGAGTTTTTGACAACAAGTGGTTTTTTTTTTTACTTTGGTTTTATTGTCTTCATTAAATTTGTGTTGTTGTTCCATTTCGTGAAATTAGAAAAAAAAAATAATATTAATTAGGGTCAACTTAATCCAACCATGCTGTCAACATTTGGGGTGATCAAGTGGAAAGTGGATATTATTTACTTGACATAAGTGCTGAGTATGATATATATGTATACATAAGTATAGTAATAAATTAAATAAATTTTATGCTATTTTGAAAGGGTGTCAGTAGTAAATAGACGATTTCCAATATTTCACTATTTCTTTTTTTTTTCTGTTAGTTTTTCTGGTTAAGAGTTGTTAACAAACAATATTTATTATAACGTTCAATATGAAATTTTCAATTAGTTTGATAAAAAAAATATTTGTATACTTTTATTTTGATATAAAATCAATTATAGTAAAAAAAAATTATGTGAAAATTAAGAGATTAAAATTTTGTTTTGCTTAGATTACTATATAATAAAATTTAATTGACCTGAGGTTGTTGACAATTTGTAATTTAATATGAACATTATTTTTTATGTTGTTATGTTGTTACCAGCTAGAAATCTAATTGTCGTCATAACAATCTAGACATTATTCATTATAGAAAATCAATGTAAGAATTTAACTATTATGGTCAGTTTCACAGTACGAGCTAAAGCAGAATATAATTTTAAATAAAGTTTTAAGTTTTGTTAAGGTTTCACTTCAGTATTTTAGCCTGAATCATACAAAAAGTCACCAACTGTCAGTAGAATTATAGTTAAATATTTTTATTCACAATGCACGACAGCAAAAGTGAGAAAATAATCGATAAAAGTAGAGAATTTTGTGATTTCGGGTCATAATTTTGATATTGTCATATATTTAATTGCACAGGGTTTACAACTAAGAAATAAAATTGACCTAACAAGATATATATTTCTTTAGTATCTATCATTTTTATGTAATGAACCAGCTAAGTCATTAATAACTATAGTGATATTGTTAATTTCTCTTGTTTTACTTCAATAATGTACCTTAATTATGATAAGATTTACGTTTTAGAGAGTACTATTCAATTGCGAACTTATTTTACTATTAATCTTTAAAGGTTTTAAGCTCACACTGTAAACTGTGATACTGGGCATTACAATTTCACAAATAATAAATATCATATTTGTTAATTACAGTATTAACTATCTTATTGAGAAATATCAATTTATCCCAAGAGCAAAAAGATGCTGTCATATCATATCTCTTAGACAAAATAAAATAAACAAAGGTAATCTAAGAAAAGCCTTAGAAATTAATAAAATATATTTATATACTAAAAAAAAATATTACTTAAGAAATACAATCTAATTAGAAGATCTCGATGACCTTATTAATGTTGTACCATAATAAATATTGTATTTATATTTAATTATTACTATAGCTACAAAGTTTATATTATATATTGTTTCTGTAAAAATATTTTTAAAAAAAACAGAAATTTATTAATAACAAGAAGATCTAACCAATTGAACAGTGACTAACTGAGTAATTGGGCTGTGATTAAACCACTGAGAAAAGCAAAATTAATATATTTTTAATAATCAATACCATCTGAAAGAATACAAATATTGAAACCAAACCAAGTATAAGCGTTAAATTATCCTTTTTTATGCATTAATAATTTTTGCATTCACTTTGAACAAGCATAATGTAAGATTGGTGTATACTTTTGTACTTAACTCAAATATTTCTTTCTGTCTTTTACACTAATTCTAAATGATTCGTATCGGTAGGAGAGTTGGTATATAATTTTTCGATTCGTTTAAAATCAGTAAAAAATATGTTATTTTGAACATGAAGCATAATCTCAGTTATAATTTTAGTAATACCTGTATTATAAATAAGAGTTTATTTTACCAAAATCAGATGAAAAATGGTTTAATGATTCACAAAATACCAATCTGGGCGTTTGGTTGTACTTATAAAGTACATCTGGGTGGTAGTTTGAAGTTTCTGGCCTTTCTATAGATCCGAATAATTAATGATAACAGAAAGACTGAGATGAAACATTAAACTATGGTCATAATTTGAATCAGATATTATGTTTTTAATCTTTGATATTTTCCATGTATAATTTTTAGCTTAATCAACGGATATATATACTGTCTTTATATATGTCTATAGCTGGTCATTTCATATAAAGAAGTCTCTCCAATTATTCATGTATTAAATATTACTACAGCCAGAATACAGACAAGTTCAGCATATTAAGAATCACACAATTGTTTCCGATAATTTTCATTATCTCGTAAAATCGTAATAACCATATTTTTGTGGAGTTGAAAATTTTTAAGTATCTGCTTAAGTCTTATGGCGGATTTCACAGTGGAAGCTTAACTAAACCAATTGTGTAGCTTAAGAAAGACTGCAATCAATCAATGGCAATCAAAATTGCAATCAAAAAATTTCCTTAATATATTTAAACCAAAAAATGTGAATTACATAATTATGAATGATAATTTAAAATAATGTTATTGTGAATGATAATGTACTATAACAATTAATGTAAAATTGAAATTTTTGACTTAGTGTGAGTGTATATTTAATTTATATATAAAACATAAATTTATAAAATGGATGAAAATAAACACAACATTAATTTTTCATATTTTCTATATTAACTCTTTACTAATAACTTTTAAATGTACTATGAATTTATTTTCTATTTTTGTGTGTATACAAACTTATAATAAAAACCGTCAAAAATGAAGCTTAAGCGCTACCCATCTGCAGCTTAAGTTAAATCTTACTTTAAGAAAGGTTTATCTTTAAGCTTGCACTTAGAAACTATTAAACAAGATAAACCTAATGTTAAGCTTTGTCAAAGGCTTAAGCTTCCACTGTGAAATCGGCTATAAGTAGATTCTTAAACTGTTTTTTTTTTTTAAATAAATATTGTTTTTTCCATTACGAAAAAACATATGTACTTTTAAAAAGCATTTCAATGTTTACGCAATTTAAAACTATTCAAGTATATTGCATGCGATTTAGATATTAAATAATCCAAAAATTCTAAGAATTTTTTGCAACAATAAAAACCATTACTGATTCTTCAGCAGTACAAAATAAATAAAAAAAATATAACATAAAAATAAATAAATTTCATATAAATATATACAAGAATTATTTACAAATAGGTCAAGTGAGATTATAAAAGTGCAAGAAGTACACTAAAAGATTTCCTTTATGAATTTAAAGTGTTCTTAAACGGTGGCGTTTAACTTCAAGTATAAAAGTATATAGAAAACTTTTATTCGATGAACTTAAAAATTTAATAATCTTTAACTGTACAACAACATAAATCTTAAATTATAGCTAAATATATTTTATAGCAATTTTTTGTATAATAAATTTTAGAAATATACAAAAATTTATACACTTACCAAAAAAAAAGAGTAATGGTAATTCTATTATATATTTAAAAGGAAATTAATTATACTGCAAAAAAAAAATTGTTTTAATCGTGAAAATTCACCTGCAATATCCGAATTATCTTTTATACATTAATAAATCGTTACAAATTTATTTATATATATTTTTTTTATGAAAAAAAGCTGAATTTGAGGATAGTCACAGGCGGATAATTTTATGGTTTTGGTTTAGAGGTAAAATTAATATCCTTTCAAGCCTGCGATAATTGAGTAAAGGTGTGGTGTATAAATCAACATGATTGCAACAATTTATATTTTCAGTTTAATTTGTCAGTATTAGAGAAATATATTTTAGAGGATTAAATTTTTTTCAAATATAATAGTTAGTAAATTAAGTTATAAATAGTCTAAAGGTAATTATCAAATAGAATTTATACGAAATCAAACTTAATAATGAGAATTTTATTATAGAAAAAATTATCATCATTAAAAATATTTTGGTTATTTTCGATTATTTTTTTTGAAATATATAGGCAATTACGTAAAGATATTATAGCTCAATTCTAGATTAGATTTTTTTTTAAATTTGATATTAAATATTGAAATTATTACATAAATTTTTCGTACAGTAGAGCATTGAGCGGTAAAAGAATTAATAATTTTATAGTATGTACATTACATTGAGCAAAAAAAGGAACAAATTAGTAAAAAGTAATTTCGAGTATTATAAATATGACACTTAATGTAAATGTAGCTAATGTAAATCTTGATTTCAAAAATAGTTTTTAAGAATAAAAATCATCGTACTTTTAGATATTTCTCACAGCTGCAATTTTAGAAATTAAACATTGTAATTCATTCCTCTAAGACTAGATAATAGAAAGCTGTGATATCGCTTTTAAAAAGAACGAATGTGACTGAAACTAATTATTCATCCCTTTAAGTATAATTCAAATCGTAGAGTATGAAACTAGATCAGAAATACTCAATACTTATTGAACAATAAATATCTGCGGCATAGTAAAAATCCAGTTTACTCTGGGATGATGCTTCTCACCGGAAGCTCAATTCTACCTGATACATTTACAATGCGAGGTTTATATACAGCAATCCGAAGTTTATATACACTTGACATAGAATTGGTGACGATAAAACAAGTTCTGTGTCATTGTCCCTGTCTCATCTGTGTCATTGTGAGCTTTTGAACTAGTTGTGTGAGGTAGAGGTTAACAGTGAGATAATTACTATCACGATGTGTGCGACATAAAGTTTTTTTAGTGGTACAATATAGTCTTAATTTTAATTAGTCATTAAATAAATTCATCCTATAAACACATAAATTCATCCAATAAATTTTTGCTAAATTAGAGAATTTCGTCGTTTATTCTTTGATTTTAAAAATTTACTAAACAAAATACACCCAGACCCAGCAAAAGGTAAACTCAAAGATTTTCTGAACTTTTACTTCAAATTAAGCATAGTTTTTCTAAAAAACTTATAATTTTAAGTATTATGTGAATAGACCTTTCCAATTATCTGCTAAAGTCAAACAAATCCGCAGGCCAAACAAACTTAAGTTTAGTTAAGAGTTCGTTGTAAAGTGAAATTTTCATACAAATTTAAGATTGTGAAATTAAAAGTTTAGTTTTAGATTGGAATAAAATGGTCGTATAAATAATCAGCACAAAAAATATAATTCAATATAATTTTTATTTATATAATTAATATTTTATATTATGAATTTAAGTAGCTTATGAAACCATGAAAACGGAAAAACAGGAAAAAACTTTGAACATTAGTTTAAAATGAAGATATAAAAAAAAATATCTTTAAAATCTCTTCAGTTCTTTTACTTTTATACTTTTAATTAGAATCAGTTTTTCCAAAGTTTTATCTTATAAAATTTTAATTGAATTCAAAAAGATTTAAAATTATTTTAATTATATTTTCTTGGACCTGATTATAATTATAATATTGATTATCTTTAATTGGAAATATTTAGTGGTCAATATAATTTTTTAATTCTACGTAATATACTATACAGAATTATAAAAAAAATTATATAAGGATTTAAAAAGTCATTTACTGTCTATAATTTTCTAAATTTATCCAGAGTAAGTTTTGGTAGTTCACAATCATTTTCTAGTGGCCTTTCAAACACAACTTAAGTTGAACAATGCAAAATAAAGATGATCGTTTCCAGTAATTTAATGTCTATTAAAGATACACTAATCATTTAAAGGATATTTTATATACTAGTAAGGCCTTATTTCTAGTAAATAAATATATAGTCTTTTAATTTGTTACTGGCCTGGCAATATTTATGGTATATATTTATATTTTGAACATAAGAGAAAAACAAAATTCACAAATTTTTTAAAATTACAAAAAAAAAATATGGTTCAGAAACTTAAAATCTCATGTATTTTCTGCATATATTTAATTGTTATACCAATATAGAAAAAAATATCAAATTTACTTCAAAATGTCATGCTGTGATATCGTTTTTACAGCAGTTTCGTAACTAAAAATAACCGAAATAAGCAATAACCTCGCGCCGCAAGCTGTTTATCGGCTCTGAGTCTTACCACGAAATCAACAAATAGGCAAAAATATATTATTGGTTACTAGGTAAAAAAGTAATTTCTGTACAAATTCTCTATTCTTCACATTCAGAGTTGTTCAAATTTCTCAATATCTTTAATTTACATTCTATAATAAATTGTTAATATTTTTAATGTAGAAGTATAAAAGTTAATATGGAATATATTTTCCATTTCCTATATTTTCAAAAGGAATTTGTAATAGCCACATGGCTTTTATGTTATTTTTAAATGTAGAGATAGGTAGGTACAAAAGCAACTTCGTTAGTATAACAGAGGCACAAATAAAGTTTTCGCTAAGGGATTAAAAATCGTAGTTTCCCACTGTTTTATCGTATATAGAATGTTAATTTTTATGTGAGTTTAACTCACATTTAAAATATATTAATTAATTAAAATACTTTTAACTATAACCATGTCTAAAAAATTTCATTTAACATATAACTCTATCAAATATACTCTAGTTTTATTTGTTTTTTCAGACTACTGGCAATTTGGAAATCAGAAAAATACTAATATATAGTAGAAACTCTGACTATTTTCTGAAACTTATGTTATGCCATTTTATAGTTTTAAAATATGTACATTGAAACTTGCATTATGTAATATTACAAATATGATAATTCAGTTTTAAATTATCATACAATTATTACATATATGTAAGTATGTATGTATTTGGTTTTAAGTTTTATAAAGTTGATGACGTTCGTTATTATATGAAATAAGACATTATGATTACATAATTTTAAAAATTGTTTAAATAGTAGTAATCCACTGAGGATTAAAGTCTACTAATTACTATATATAGAATTAAGGAAACATAATAATATTTTTAAAATTTGTCCGAAAATTAACGAATGTTGTCGGTAGACATTCAATAACTTTAGAAAACTTCACAAGACTTTTGGTATAGACTTTATCTAGACTATTTTTGAGTTCTACCTAATTTACCAACAAACTTTGCTTTTACCTTCAAAATGTTACCAAAACTTTCAATAAGTGTTTACTAAATATAACTCAACAAAACTTAATTAATAAAAATATCAAATTTACTTTATTTGAATGTGACCAGCTGACAAGTTCTTAAGTCAATAATAAGCTCTTCTTATGTTTTCTTAAGTTACCGAAGGCTTATAAAAATTAATGAAAATATTCGTGTCTTTCATGCTTTATGATTTTATAATAGACATGTTGAAATTCAAAAAATATTCAAAAATATCATTAATTTTATTAATTTTAATTATAAATTAATGTCGAGGCTATTATAATTCACAGATAATAAATAATTTTATTCTATTATCAAACAAAAACTAGAACAAATATTGTCGACTCAGTATTGATTTGTCGTACGGTTCATTTGTACAAACTCAGAAAAGTGCATTTTAATGTTAAAACAATCATGAAAAAAATGGTCCAATAGAATCTTTTAATAGAATCTTCTAACGTAAGCTGATTTATTAGCTTTCTTAATTTGCGTACTTTAGGTTCCCGACCTAATTAATTATATAATTATTGCTAATTTACCACAGAATAAAAAATATTTCAAAATCTTAATTAATTGAACTTATATTAACTGGCTACGTACACAATGTATTTTTATTGTACTAGCGCTAAATTTGAATGTACGAAAACTAATATTGAATGAACTGTTTTACGTACGAACCATAAATTGGGGTGTGCGACAATTCAGTACTAAAATACATCTTCTTTTTGGATATACGACAAAAGTTATATCAGTTATCTTCGTAATCGTTGCAAATATTAAAAACGGATAGCACAAATACAAAGAGGATACTTAAAAACCTATAGATCACATATATTAGGTTAAAATGTTTAATTTGACGTATACGACAAACCAATACTGAGCCGACGATTTTATGTTATTTGACAATCTTGTAAATTTGAGAATAAAATTCTAGTTATTACATTTGTTGTTGTTCTAAGTAAAATTTAAAGAGAAATATGAACTCCTTTTAATCCACATAACTTGTTTTATATTCCACTATGCTAATATTATCCACGATTCTAATATTCATTATGATTTTAACACATTTAATAAAAATTTTATTATTATATTATTAAACTGTAAAACCTCAAAATTACACAATTCAAGTCTTATCCAATATAGTTATTTTAAAAGCAAAATTACAATTTCATTTTTTCTTTTATAACATAATTTTCCAATTGATTTTCTAACCTTACCAAACAGAAAAAAAAAATTATTCTTAATAAAAGGTTTTAGAAAAATAATCATTTAGTAGTAAGAGAAAATTCTAAATGCTCGAAGCTTTTAACACGACAAATAATGTTATCAAAGTGAAAATATCTTTGTTATTTTTACAATGATTTTCATGGTTTTAACTTCATATAAATATGTTCCCGATTTGAAATATCTACCAGAATACAAAATAGAAAATGCATTGTAAAAATATTTTTGTGGCATTTACCATTCTACACAATATTACATTAAGACCAAAAAAACAAAACCATCACAGCCACTTAAAATCATGACCGTGTGTTCAGACTACAAAATTTTTTATACATAAAAAAATAAAGGAAATTTATAATATTGCTGGGTATTGGAAGATACCAGATACAACAGAGTATTATCCAAATAGATAAATTCATATATAAATAACTCGCATTATTTGACAGGTTTTGCCCTTAAGGCAATTCTTTTCTATGGTTTTTGAAGTTTGATTTTGTTATAGTATAGTAGAATTAAAAGAAAAAGAACAATAAAATTTATTTTATTATAGCTAACATATTTGATTGTATAAATATTTGACGTTTATATGATTTATGAGAAAAGACTGAAAAAAAAAAAAATTTGGAATTATAAATGAAGTTACCTTAAAATTATGTAAGGTGTGTTATTGGTATTTTTTTTAAATTTTAAGGTAATATCTATGCCTTTACCCATAGAAAATTCTATATTGTTTGAGTAATTTTGGTGAAAATCCTTCCCTAATTTCCTTTAAGTCATTGCAATTTATTATAGAATGTTTATCACACACTGACCATAATTACACGTGGCAGATTGTTATAAATTTACGAAATCATTATGTAGAATAAGTTGAAATTAGCTCTGTCTTGTGTATATCTAAGAAGTTACAAACTTCCGAAGTCATTGTGAAGAATAACCTAAAAATTTGTTAAAAGTTTTAAAGTTACTTGGACATTTTACGTACCGTACATGTTATGAGAAGGAAGAAAAATAACTGAAAATGTTAGATTTTAATTCCGTGCGATTTCTTTTAAGACTAGGTTACTTTTAAGCCTGGGTTATAAAATGTTATTTGCCAAGAATGTGAATGAAAATATCTTAATTATATATTAATCTATATTTGTTGTCTGCCGATAGCTTTCAAATTTGATTTTACATTTATAACTCACATTACTTATTACAGTGGGTCATCTAGATCCAGATAAACTTTTACTCAATAATAAATGTATAATGTATTTTTACAGAAGCAAAATGGTATTAATCATGATCCTGTCATTAATTTCATATTTTATCAATATAATAATTTCTTACTTTGATAAACTCTTCTGATAAATATTTCAAATCTATACAAAATAAATTTTTATTTTCATAATTTCAAATTTGTAAACCTGAAAAATACGTGCATAATTATTTCGTGTCAAAACTTGATATCGAAATCTTAATTCCTAATGGAAATATTTACATTAGAATAACATTTTTGAACACCAAATTTTTGATTAAATTTAAATTTTACACTGAATCTGAATATTATACATAATAAATAATGGAAAATTAATGATCTTATTTCAAATCATATAACCAGAATTTCTAACTAAGATTTATAATAGAGATCATTTAGTATAACAACATATTACTTATAACATATATTCACAATGGATTACTATTTTAATTACAATTCTAAAATTTCACAATCAATTTCTTACTTCATAGAAGCTATACAAACGAGGTCATGCCTTGCATAAACAGAGGCGGATTAAGAATTAATTACACAAAGCACATAACTTTGGACATCAGTTTTTTATATCCTAAATATTGGACGCTTTTGACTTCTGTTATTATTTATTAAAAAGTTTATTTTTACTCTTTAATTTAATTAATTTGTCTTTATAAAACGGTCCCTTCATAATTAACTGAAACAGACATGGAAGTTCTATTGGTGATGCGAATTTTTTCAGGCGGATGCAAAAGCAAAATAAAAACATTGATTTTGTATTTTGTTATACGTGACGAATTTTTAAAGTAACAAGGTTAATGGAATTGAACACCTGATACTGTTTGTTACGATTTATATCTATGAGAGTTATCTGTTTCCACAAAAAATATAATGCAATAGGCGCCCATATGTATAAGCAATGTGGGTTATTTGCCACCCCCGGGATTTAAAAAAATTAAAACTATAAAAAAACTCTTTTTTAATTAGTAAATTTAAAAAACATTTAATATAAAAGCAGACTAATGAACAAACTTTTATATTACTACTGTCTGAAAACTAATTTTCCCTTGTTTAATTCTTGAGAAATCACTAAAAATTGAATCATGGGAAAAACGATTTAATATATAGCATTCATCAATATTTTATACTTCTATTTTTGTCATTTATTCTTTCACTGTTACTGCCAGCTATGAATTATATCCAGGAACGAGGTATTTAGTTAAAACTAGGTTGCGATTAACTATGGTAGAAAATATACTGGATAATATCTGCATTATAATTGTCCGCCACCTAATAGAAGAAATGGCAGAACAATATTTTATAAACGTTCTTAACCGTTTTGTATTCCAATTTAATTTCTCAGAGTAATTTGTGCTTTTCAACCAGCACAATTTTGAAAAAAACATGTATATTCTGACAACCATAAATTTGAAATTTTCATTTTGACCTCCCCTGGAAAATATCTTGCGGGCTCCTATGGATGCTGCATACAATATGCGATTACAAATTATAACAACTTCACCAGATTTTTAATTATTTTAATAAAAATTGTGATCAATTATATTAAACTTAAAATTAAATTCAAATTGTTTTGTACTTCCTGGAGATATTTCTAAAAATAGCGTTCCTCGGTTGGTTGGTTGATTTAATTGGTAATCCTTGTTGATAAATATAATGATACACGGTATGCTTCCTGAATAGCACGAGGTGGATCTAAACTGCCTCTTTCCAACGCGTAGCCTACCCTGGTTTCATGAGTATGAGTGATAGAAAAATGGTGCATATGCGCTAATTAGAGTCGCCAGCCCTGTTTCTGGAGACTCGTCACATAAACCAACCAGCTTCCCTCTAGTATCAAATAATTATTTATAGTATTAAAGTAACACTTTAATAGTAACCATATATAATAACTAACTCGTTTGTGTACCGTACCCGAGACCAAAATCTGGCCCTGCTTATTATGTAATAATTGAATGACATTATAAGAATATCAAAATCATTATTTTTAACTCTATTACAAATGGACAATTATATTAAATGGTAATATAATAATAAATTTTAGAAAATAAACAAATGTTTTTATTACAATATTTCTTAAGAAAATTAGTATATTATCCAAGTTCCTATAAATTCTGTAGAGAATCAGACAAGACAAACTCAAAATCAAAACTATGAAGGACAAAAAATGTTTTCCATCAGGGCATAAACAAAGTGTAGTAAAATTTTGTGACTTACAATGTACACATAATAATATATAATTCAATTTAATTAACTTATGTTTTCAAAGCTAACATAAAATTTTGTTAAAGATCCCAAATGATAGAAATTTACATTTTATTATTTTATCATATTTTCATAGTAATTTTCCTGAAAATATTTTCCAGTTGTTATGTAAATTTCATTATCTTTAAATTATAATTGATTTTCAAAAAAAAAAATATATAACTAAATTTCAATTAGTTTTACAATATAATTTTCTAGTTTAATTATTAAATTTATTTCAGTTGAAAATAAATTAATTACCCAAATTAAAAAAAAATATTGGATGATTGTAAATAATTGGTATCATTATATTTATCAACATGGATTACCCAATACACCGCAACAAATAAATTCAATATTGAAAATGTAAATTATTCGATATTGTCATTACTTAAAAAGATTATTTATTATAATTTAATTTCAATTAAATCGCTCGTTATATGATAATCTTTAAATTATATATTTTATGATAATTGGATAATAATAAATTTGGTAATTTATAATAATTCCTGAAAATATCTTTTGTTAACAAACCACAATAGTATTTATATTTATTAATAATACTATTTAAAATCAATAATATCAATCATCATTTAGCAAAATTGCAAGGACCAATAATAATATTATAGAATTATTATGATAATTATGTCATTTTAATGACAATAAAATATTTATATAACATAATAAAATTTATAATTTAGTATAATTTACAGATGGAGGCATTCTGTTAGAATCTGTAGGTTAATGGTAACTCATATAAATTTACAAAGTTGCAATAAAGTACGAATTACAAGAAAGAATTCTGTAGAATGATTTTTGTCCTGTTTTGGTCATTGATTTACGTTTGAAATTGTTGTAATATCGATTCGGCACAACATAGGACGATCTTTCCGAACGATTTACTAGCCACTATTTCGTAGAATAGTTAAACTTTTAGCTTAAATCTAGCTGGCTGTTAAACTGTTCGTTTAAATAAACATTGAGTAGTCATTTATTGATTTAACTGATAAACAACATTATTGAAGTTAATTTGTTAATAATTTCTGTTTCCAATTATTTAATTAATTGTTAATATATTATTCATACGGTTACAATCATAAAATATTTTTATAATTATGATTTTATAGCTTTATATTTTTATATCTCACAGTGTCACAGTAAAAATAACTGATAGTTTACTGATTGGTTATGTTTTTAACTGACATAATCTATGTAAAATTGATTCTTAATTATTTTAAAAATATTATTTTCGGTTTTCACAAAAAGTCACTTAAAAGTTTACTTATTGTCTTATAACTTCATTATACCCTTAAATTTCAAATTAACAATATTCGAAGAATAAAAACGCTTGCGGGGAAACAAACTATTGAATAATTTTGTATGATAATTCACAAATTCATAAAAAAAAATCTATAAATTTAATAATTTTATTTTAAAAACATTTTATTATTAATTTGTAAATTTATTATATTAAGTTTTAAATTACAAAAAAATAATTAATTAATTACTAAATATTTGGGAATATTTGAACCCAAACCTCTATTTAAAAAAAAAAAAACTAATAATATGCGAGTTAACAATTAAAATTTTATAATTTATGTTTACCAAAAAAATAATTTATATCTACCAATTTTATAAACTCTATAACCGTAATAATAAAATCAGTACTTAAACGACCCATACTATAAAGTCTATAGATTTATAAAGCGAAGAGTTAAAATTTAATAAAAACAACAAAAAAAAATATTTTGACAAGGGTTTTTCTAATTAGATATAATGTCCTTAAGGATTTGTATGACATGCCAAAACATCACAATCAGTAAATTTGGACATAATCTAAACAAATCGTCTGAATTTGATGTTAAATAAGAAGTTACCTCCAGGGTCAATGTATAATAGAAATTTTCAACAAAATTATTTATACAAAAATCTATATATGTATATAATAATGTGTACATAAATTTCATAAAATAAATTCAAACTTAAAATAACATAAATAAATTTTATATATAAATTTTATACATAACTATTTTATATTGTTAAAATAAATTTATCAATATCATTATTTCATTCCAAATAATTAATTCAATTTTCATATATTATTACAGAAATCAATATGACTATAAGTAAAATGCTCTTTTATAAATAATTTATTTCAATATTATTATAATAAATTATTAAATATTTTATTGTATCTTTTATATTTCCTTGATGGTTTATGAAATATTAAATAATATTTTGAAATTTATTCCAATAATTTCAAAATTACTTTTATTAAAACAATTCTTTTAATAAAAACTATTTTAACAACTATTTAACTATGAGCTAAATAAATATTTTTTTAATATATCATATCGCAATTTGAATATTAATTTTAAACTTTGAAATATTGAAGAAAATAAAAAAATCTTATAGCTATAAATCTAATAAATCTTCAATATTAGGAACTGTAAGTGACAACAAATGACTGATAATCCAATTATTGTCACCACAAATATCATAAATACAACGAAAAACATTCAGAATAAATCTGGATTTAGACATTGGGCGAAAAACGTCTACTGTCAAAAAGGTTGCCAATGACTTTAAAATTAAAAACTCAATTCAACACAAACGTGGAAATATATTCAAAAAAAGTTTAATGAAACACTTAATAACAAATTTAAAAATTACGAATGTGTCTATACCGATGGTCCAGTAAAAGACAACGAAGCATGGATAAGCATTTTAAAATTTCTCTAATATGGATACCATCAAACTCAAATATTAAAAACATTGATATCGTTGAGAAAATGGCAAAATACTCACTTAAGGATGCGTATGAAAAAGATCATAAATTTTTGTGAGAAGGATACAAAAACAATTATATCAACTTCATGTTTACAAAAAAGGAATGATGAATGGTTAAATACACCGAACAATAATTAAATGAAAAACTTAAAAATAAACCTAAAACCGCGTAGAACATTCTCGAATCTACAACCAACCATCAAATTACAAATCGGCCTTTACGCAACGCATTGACATTCTTTTGATATCTTCACAGAGTAATTTATATTGTAATTTTTTATTTGGTGAAGTTTAAATAATTATAATTAATTATATTTAATTTAAAAAACTATGGTAAAATTATTAAAATATATTAAATATGGTTATAAAATTCGAAGCGAATATATATCGCATCTGCTCAGGTGAAAAATAATCATTTTCATCGATAAATTTAAAAGAATTCTCTCAAAAATTTGAATACGTTATATTTTTAGAACCTACCGAAGTCAACATATCTAATAATATGTTACATATATTAGAAAATAGCTAAAATTATAAAAAGAACAACACTTTCATTGTTATAATTGTACATGGTACATTCTTTTTTATTGACAAAGAGTTGGTCAAATTAACATCTTGTATATAAGTCAGCTTTGAACTTAGTATTCTTCTGAAAAAAAATTCGAAGTAATGGCAAAATGTAATAAATGGTGGCATATTAAATTGTTGAAATGGAAGATTATTTAACTAGACATTTTGAGTTTGATATCGATTTACTTATATAAATATCAAAAAATATGTTTAGTATGCATAAACTACAAGAAGTGAAATTAAATTATATTTTACATGATGTGAATTACAATTTAATTTAGAAATACCATTAATTTATTAATAATTACAATTTAATACTACATTTCTATGGGACTCTACAAACTCATCCCAACCGATTTTCTTATAAACTTCTTAAAATATAATCACTTCAATAATACCTAAATTATTAGATAATAGGTTACGTATTAATATCTTAAAAAATGTGTGAAATTTTGCTCAAACTATAATTATATATCTACTTTTCTAAACGCTTAATAAATACAATAACACCAAAACAAACTCTCATTCTTATTTGATCGTTTTTAAATAGTCATATCACGTAAGTTTCTGTACTTTATCTTTATAAATATAAAATATATAAAGATTTCCGAAAAAGTTTATTTCATGTTTATTCACCATATTTTCATGATACTTTTCTGAATGCCATAAGAGATCAGATTACACGTTTAACTTTTAACGTAATAATAACTAACGTAAGAAGTAAATTCTGCGGTAAAAATGTTAAAATTTTTGATCACAACACAAAATTTATATAAATGTACAATAATTTTTTTTTCTGATATAAATAAATTGCTTGTGAGAAAATCTTAAAGAAAACTTTCTATAAAAAATTGTAAAATAAAATATTTGAATTTTCATATAAATAGTAAAATACTAAAATAAAAACTTAAATACTTTTTTTTTATTGTATATCATGCGACATTATGACATATTTCGACAACATTTTCTTATAAACATGTCGAGATAGTTTTTTGTCAATTTGTATGAAAACGAATCTTTTCTCACTAATTTTTAATGATTTTTATTTTTTATTTATTTTTTTTTTTGAAAACTTTTTTAAGTGATTATTAAATATATTAATTTTGAAAGTTTTTTTTTTATACATAATTTGGAAGAATATGAATAATTTATATATGATAAACAAATTTGACAATAATTGAATTTTAATTTTATATATTAAATTTACGTACACTCTTAAGAACACATAAAAAGCATTTAGTTTTAAATTCATATAAAATAAATTATTTACTAATTACACTAAACTTTTAGTGTTATTATATAGTTTTTAAAAGTTTTATATTTAAAACTTTTATAATGGGATGACAACTAAAAAAAAAAAAGTTAATTTTAATCTAAGTATGATACGATTTTAAAAAAAAGTCCCAAAGAGATAAGGATGGAAATGGTAATGGAATTATGAGAAAATTAATATTTAGAAGAAAAAAAAAACAAATCAGAAATAATGTCAAGAAATCATTGGAATATAAGTAGTGAAACCAAAACAAAAAGTTGATTTTAATGAATATTTTGAAAATCAGCATTAGAATATTTGCAATTATTAACTGAGTTAAGTTAGATTTAATTCTTATTTTCATTTTTATATTGAAATTTTAAAATCACTTATGTCGACATCACTTAAAATGGCCCGAAATAGACAAAATAAGGTTACATTTCACCAAAAAAAAAATCCGTTTATTATAGATTTTTTAAAAACTTAACCTTTGAACTTTAAAACAGTTTTATATTTAATCGACCCCGGAATAACAAATAAGCTGAAATTAATTTTTGAAACAAATAGAAAAAGCTAATTAGGAAAATTTGAAGTTAATATTTCAAAAATTATGAAAAACCAATCAAACGAATCGGTTTTATTTAGTAAATTAAGAATTGGACTGAATTATTTTTTATAAACTTCTTATATTTATTTCTAAAACGATTCTAGGACAGATTTTTGCGCAAATTTCCTCGATCATTTTCATCACGGCAACATTTTATTAAGCATATGTTATAAAACAGGAAAATGCTTAAAATCCAACTTTTCGCAAAAATTTACAAAAAAAACGGATAAATGAAAGTTTCGCTAATAAAAATTATTCGATAAAATATACGCAATTTAAACTGTGCAATAATCTGCCCTGTTTTCTACAAAAACTAATACAATTTTAATATTGAGTTTTCAAAACCTATCCATCAGTAATATTAAAGTATTTTCACAAATTAATGTGGCGAACCACACTTCAACTGACATGGAGTCGTAATTAGCGCGTTTGCACCGTTTTGAAACCACTCACTTCTGTGACCACAGGTATTAATAATAAATTAGTAACGGTAGGGTAGTTTTTAAATCAACCTCGTTGCGTTCAGAAGCTTGACGGTTTCCGTGGACCACTTCGCTGCAAGATCGCTGAGGTCGTTGAAGGAAAGCTTACCAAGCGAACAGAACCTACCCGTAGCTAGGGCCGGCCACTTGCAAATGAAGTTTTGATATCAATACTTTAATTTTTTATATTAAATATCTTCAATTCCAAATTTAATAATTCTTCTTTAATTCGATATATAAAAAATTTTCATATATTTCATCTTATAAAATTCAAATAATATTCAATTACAATAATAATCATCACAATTCATTAATGTTAAATAAAAATCCATATCAATAACGTTAATTTAACGAAAATAATACTATATCCTTAATATAAAATTGAACTCATATGTAATAATGTAATGAATATTGGATAAAAAAAATAAAATAAAATTATATTTCCATCAAATAAAATGTTAATAATGCGTAAACACAATCTATATAATAATTTACTAACATGTTTTTATTTAGAATGATTTCTTATGATGGTAAAAGGAACTAACATTTTCAACAAAACCAAGTATCTTATTGATTGAATAAATCTAAATGACACACAATACTTTTATCTTGATTCAATAAATTGAAGATTATATCAGAATCCCAGGCAATATACCACATTCGATCTTTATTAGTGTATACTTGAATGTATCATTTGATTGGTGGTTTTATTCCGCCTAAATCTATATCAAAATTAGACTGGGAAGATATCGATATTATTTATATATTTATATTTTTATCTTTCTAATCATTATCTTTCTAAAAAATATTATAATATATTTATTATTAAAGTTAAGAACTAATTAGCATATATTTTATTTTGAATTTCCGGTTTCACAATGCAAGGTTAAGCTGTAATCAGAGCTTAAATTTTGATTGAAATTAAATTCTGAGGGTTTTCAGTTCAAGTTTTAATTAAAATTATTTTCAACTTAAGAGGCAGTTGAATAAGTTTTAAGCTTGTTTTATATTTCCGCCGATTTGTCCGCCAAAGACTCATTTTCCGCATATCGATATACATTTTGCACCGCAGCTTGGCAGCAGCTATTTACATATACATTTTAAAACAAAACAATGTAAATAATTTAGCTGCCAAAATCCTAAATCAATTTTTATATAATGTCTCCGCCGAGCCGAAAAAGTTAAAGTTAATTTATCTTTTGGGTCGAAAAATTAAATCGAAAAAATCTTGTCGCAGATAAAAATCGGCGAATATCTTAAACGACCATTAAGGTTATGAAAAAGATGATTGTTCGAATTTATACAATATGTATACATAAATAAATACTAAATTTAGTTTCAATTTAACTCACAATTCAATTTACCCACAATAATTCACACTTTTTGGTTTAGCTATTAAGCAAGTCTATAGTAAATTTTCATTGAAAACCCAAAAACTTATGTGATTTAAGCTAACCACAAAATTACATAAATTATAATTTAAATTTAAATTTCAATCAAAAAAAAAATTAATTCTGTAGATACTCCACCGTTGCCGTTGAATTTTTCCGCAATAAAAAAAAATCGAACCACATAAATATCATGTCAAAAAATAATTGTTTTGACATTTCAAAGCGGGAGACCGGAAAAGTTGAAATCGAGCAAACTTTTATGGAGAACAAAGTGACGTGTTTAACTGTTCTCATATATTTCTATATGTTTCAACTTTTCCAAATGTACAGCGGCAACGGAAACAATATCTTCTCCAGCATATCACAATATACAATTAGAATATGTCGACAACGTAAACAACAGTTCAATTATATCATATTAGCTAAGATATTGTAATGCCTGATAGCCAGTTAACACATTTGGGCAGTATTACAGTGGCCACTTGTCTTTAAGTGCCCAGCGCGACTTTTACTCAAAACAAATTATAAAGATAATATGAACGTAAAGTAAAACTTAGAGTTTATTTCACTATGCGCTTGGTGAGTGTTTGGAAATACTTTTGCTTGATGGGATTGCAAATCAAATTGACATTAAATATAATATATATTTAATTAGATATAATACATAATTACTTTTCGAATCTGAACCATGGAAACTTTAAAATGACAATACCCTGCGATTACTTGACATTTCCTCTATGTGATCGGTTAGCC
The DNA here is from genome assembly GCA_963920725.1 of Rhamphomyia laevipes. Lineage (NCBI taxonomy): Eukaryota > Metazoa > Arthropoda > Insecta > Diptera > Empididae > Rhamphomyia > Rhamphomyia laevipes. The sequence goes on from OY987258.1 coordinate 16,114,681, forward strand.
CAGTTAATAAAAAAATTCAATGAACTGATAGTGCTGAACTGTGCAGTTTTTTTTTTTTTTTTTTTTTGATTTTGTTAAATTTTGTAATTTATAGCGAAATATTTTCAATATTTTCCTATTACTTTGCACATAATTATTGAAATTAAGTTATAATTCATAGAAAATTTAATTAATAAAAATGTAATTTCCAATTAAACAAATTTAATTAAAATACAAAAACAATTTACAATTCTATACATAATTCATCATTTAAAATGTAATTCTCTTACAATTCGTGGTATAAATAGAAAAATTTATATAAATATCCAATTATACTTAAAAATTTGACTAAATTAATTTATATTATTTATAAAATTGTAACCGTTCAACCATTTTAAACAAAAATTTCACATTTCCGATTAATGAAAATATATAAAGTGAAATTGATATGAGAAATGTTTGGCTATATAGAACTGATTCATTTCAGTTTAGTCGATTGGAATATTCTGCACGTATATGTATATATATATAAAAAAAGTAGTCTACAAATTAAATAAATATTTCCTATTTATGTTTTTTACCAGGTGCAAAAAGCAATACTTTATATAACGTAAATAGCGACTTTCGTCTAAAAAATGATTAAAAAAAAACGAATATATGTTGCTATATATAAGAGGAAATCACGTTAAATAAAAACATTACATTAATAAAAAAATAAAAACTTAATTAAAATTATATTGAACATAACATAATTGCCCCCCAACAGCTTTAAATAAAATGTTACTATAAATTTGATTGGTTTTTTAACGATTATCTCGTTTCCATGAAATAAAATCGATATATTTTTAAATTTATTTAGTTTATCGTTTAAAACTTTAATAATATTATTTTTATAAGTAAATTTATGTACATAACTATATGTGCTTCGTAACTTTGACTTTGTAAAGCATTAGATATATATATTGACAGTAGTGCTCTTAAATACTAAGTAAATAATACGAAATGTGTGAACAGACCTTCTTAAACTCGAACTGATTTGTAAACTATAACAATTTGCGGGTTATTTGTACAAGTTGCACAGTTTGAGCTTAAACACAAGCTAAGCTTAATTAGACGAATGCCAATTTCACAGTGAGAAGTCATGCTCAAGCTTAACTAATCCGATTGTATGGCTAAAGCCTACAACTTCAACTCTCTTGGTTTCGCAATTAAAATTTTGACTAAGCTTAGCTAAACCAGAAAATGTGAATTATTGTGAATTATAATTGAAGATAATGTTATTGTGAATCAAAATGTACCAATCATGTAACCCTATAATTATCTGAGTTTGATAAGAAGCTCATAATCTTGCGCAGCCTACGATTCGATAACCGCACTCGTTGTGAAAGCGAAATTTTTATTTATTTACGTAAATCGTAAGATTTGTCAAGAAAATGGTCTGCATCCAGGTTTAAGAATACTAATGTTTTTTATATCATGGGATTCAAATAGGACAAAAAATGGTAAGTGTTTGCTGATTATTCCTCCCTATATAACTAAACTAAACTAATTAAATATTTGAAATATAAATAACGAGATGACGTTAATTTGTTAACGAGTTAGTTTCTTAACGAGTTTTATGGCTATATATAAGCACCTACAGACGTGAACTCAAAATAAATTGGTCATAAATAGGACTAATTTTTTTAAGTAATTTACTTATCATTAACTTGTGATATTTGCATTACATTCTTTTTGTCTGCAAATTAATTATGTATTCGGAAAGATAATTGGTTTTACGTTTTACGGAATGATATAGCAAATTTAAAATAAACTATTATTTTGTGATAATATGTCATTTTGTTAAGAAATTAAACCAATTTTAAAATTAAATACTAATTTGTAAATAAAATGAACATTAGCATTTTTGGTTTAACTAAATTGTAAAGTAAATACCTACAAAATAATGTTAGTTAGACCATAGAAAGATTGTATATTAATGTAATTTAGTTAGGACAGTAATTGAAAATAAAATTAACTTGTACTTTATATTCCATAATTTATTTAATTTTATTGAAATTGATTCAATACGGAAAAAAATGTTATGATTTTTATGAAATATTTATGAAAATACTAATACAGAGCAATTAATTAAAATAAACTATTAATTAAAATTAACTATGCACTTAATTAAAAAATTTAATAAGTATTTAACAAAAAATCTATTTAAAATTCAGTTTTTATTCTTTCCTTTCAAGAATTTTCTGGTTTAAGTTGAGTAAAACGAGTAAAACCATATACAAAAAACTGGAAGAAAATGATTACCTCAATACTTGAAGGAGCGACTCGGTGGTCTGATAAGCAATAATTTCATCTCTACAAACTTCTATTAACATAAATAATTTTTTATTTAAAGCAGTTGGACACCGATGATCACTAACTGCCTTCATATTTATTATAACATTTTGTTAAACTTGAAAAACTGATTATGAAAATAATTTATTTATTTAATTAAATAAAAAAAAACTTTGAAGCATAAATTATTTTGCATCTCCAATATAAAATTTGTGTGAAATTTTTCTGCATCGTTACCAGTGATTTAATAAGGAAATAAACAGCTTCGGATTGTTGGTCTTAATTTTACTAAACTTTTTGTATAGAAAATAAATTAATCCTTATTGGTTACAAAAAATTATTCTCATTAGTATAATTACTATTAAAAATTATTTCATCTCTATTCCAAAGCAAAATAAACCATACCAATTAATGTACCCATAAACTAAAGTAATTTCAATATTCGTAATGCAAAACACCAAAATAATAGTTCTCTATATAAAATCGATTTTCAATTTCTGTATTTCTGATTCGATAACGTGCAATAACGAGCATCATGTCGTCTAATAAAAATTTTATATTTTCCTTTTACATATTTTTTTTTTTTACGTTTTTATTTACCATCCAGCTACTACTTTGTACAAATCCAATTACTTAAACTTGTTACCCAACAAAAAAAATGTAGCCGTACTCTCTACTAAACTATAATTTCAATGAAAAAAAAACTAAAACACTATTTTATAAGCATTTGGTTGTTAAACGACAATAACTCCCCAATGAGAATAATACAATGTCGATATTGGTATTAAAAGCTTTTGGAGTTCAACAATTTTTGTTTAACGAAAGAAAAATACCAACAAATTTTGTTTATTTTATCATTTAATTATATGTGAAATGGTAGCAAGGATTTAGCTAGTCGTATAATTAAATATTAGTATCAGAAACAGAAAGTGAACTGAGGTATGAATAAGAAAATAAAACTGAAAATATTTTCAAAATTTATTTTATTTCAAAAATTTTATTTCAATTACTTCTTATATATCTTCAATATAAAATTAGCTAATAGCTAATTTTATCTACAACACACTACAGTATTACAAAAACTAATAATAACCTTACACTGTGGTTTATTTAGATAAAATATATAATAAAATTTTGATGGAAGAAATAAAAAAAAATTTCAATGCTTTGATAATAATAGAAACCAGGATTGAACGGGTAAATAGCATGCCAATGTTAAGAAACCATTAAAATATAAAAGAACAACGCTATAAAAATAAAAATTGTAGAATTTATTTATGTAGAACAATTTAAATCCCGAGGATATCAGAAATATATTTTATATAATTCGGAATCTTTGATATCGATCCATTTCAAACTCAAATTTTATATTCAGATATTTGGAATCTTCATCCTCGTAAACGTAAAGATGAAATGATTTGAGTAGTTTAAATTTTTTCAACAATATACTTTCGTCACAAGACTTCATAGTTTTCCAACATGACAAAAAATGTTACTTGGAAATAGAAAGTAACATAAAGTATTAAAGGGTTAAATTTACTATACATTTTTGAAAAAATATAGTAATATATACCTGGAACTGACCAAAACAAATACATAAATAATTAAACTTTTATTCCCCATTTTATTAGCAATATTTCCAGAAATTTGATATTTAAAAATTTTATAGCCAACACGAGCAGCCAAGTGTCAGGAAAAGTTTACAAAAATACCATAAACAAAATGTATATTATCGACAGAAATTTGTGACAAAAATATTGAAAATAAAAGGCCCCATACACTATCACACATGTTGTCCAATATGAGTTGGACAACAATGTTGTCATGCAGATTTAATCGTATGTGGGCATGTTTGTCGGTGTGACACACAGTTCGTCAAGCGGTTTGATAAAAATTAAACAAATTTGATTTTTCGGCATGTTTGACAACATGTGTGACAGTGTATGGTAGTGTTTGTCACATATTCGTCATTCTTCAGGAAAATTTTGTAAGATAAACATGGCGACAGCCGACAGTATTAAATATTTAATTTTGGCGAGATTTTTTTAATTATATCGCGAACATCCCAAATTGGGGAAATGTAAAAGCGATGTATATAAAAATAGAGTTTAAAAAATATTGGATATAAAAAATGTTAGAAAAATTTAACGAAATCGAGCCAAATGCAAATTTAGAAATGCTGAAAAGACTTAATAGCATACGTAGTTTATATATGTAGGTGCGAATTGAATAAAGTTTTAAAAAGTGAAAAATCATGTTGCCGGTACAGATACTGAAGATATTTATGTGCCAACATTATGGTATTTCGAGTAATTAAAGTTTCCTGAAAGACCAAGAAACATAAATTATTATTAAACATCAATTTATGTGTTTGTCAATTATTAAAGCACTAGCAAACACAAAAATGTCCGATCTTTCGTTTCGAAGTTTAATAATAAACTGATGTTTGACAACATGTGTGACGGTGTGTGAAAAAAAAATTTTTGCGTGACACAAAATAACATGTGTGATTGCGTATGGGACCTTTAAATCTCATGCAAAGTCACATCTATGTCACATTTTTGATGGAAAATTAATGACATATATGTGAAGGATTTTATGATATTTTTATAATCAAATATGTAAAAAAAATTTGATTTTAATCAATTTATTTAATATTGAAAAAATGGTTTTGTTTATTCATTAGTAAATCATTTTTTATTAATAATTATAAATTTCATCTCACACATTATAAAATACTTAAAATTAAAAGAACAATAATTGACATTTAGGCCACCAGTTAATTAAAATTATATAAGTTATATCAAGGAGGATTCTTGACGACTTCACGTCATTTTTATCTAAAGTTTTTATCACCGTAAAATGTGAATAAAAACTTTACAATTTGACAAGTTCACAATAATTAGACAAAATTATCACAAATTATACTCGGTAAATTTGTCACATTACTGTGTCAAAAAAAATTCACAAAATAAATGTGAATAAAAATGTCACAAAAAAAATGGATAAAAACATGTAATTACAGTGTCTGGTTAGCTATTAAAAAAAATAGTTAAATTGATATAAATTTATACTACATACTAACAATAATTTTTAGCATAGGAATTTCAGAAATTCGTTAATTTGTGAACTGTCAGTTTGATAATAATCCTAATATTTGAATTCGTTACATAATGAAATAAGAAAAAATCATAAATTTCATTATTTATTTTCGTATAAAAATAGAAATTCATATTCCATTTAAAAAATGTATTAATTATTATTTTAAAACTATAACAAACAAAATTTAAAACTATAACAAAAAAAAAACAGACAATTTTAAAACAACAAATTATTCTAATAAATTTTATATAAAGCTCTTTATATTATCTAAATTAATTAATATTTATTACAGCATATAATCATAAAAACTTTAGTATTAAATTGAAACATCATGTTTTTTTTTTACAAAAAAAAAAAATTGAAAATAAATTCATGGTTCAAAAACTGTACCATAAAATATTGGTAATTTCGTAATCTCATGACGTATTAAAAATATAAATGGTGAATCAACAATAAATTCTTCATCGAAATCATTACGTGTCATTTGTGTTATTGTTGTAGCAGCAGCTTCTGTACCAGATTCATTTAATATTAAATCAACTTTATGAATAATATCATCTACAAATACTTTTGAATTTCTTTCAATTTTATTATTATCATTATTAGCATTATCATGATGATTATAATTTAAATTTCTTGTCTGATGATGGTTTCTCTTTAAACTAAAACCATTCCGTTTTGTTGATTGGTATGGTAAATTCGCCATAATATTAATTGTACGTTTTTCACGAATTTGCAAAATATTATCATCAGGAGTATTTTCATATTGAATGATAGCAGTTTTATTTTTTCGATAGTATGAATTTTGTTGATTCATTGTTGATGATGAATTTATTATATTATTATTTTTTTCTATTTTAGAGCCGCCGCCACTAAATATAAACGGTGGTATTCCATCAAAATGATTGATATTTTCCAATTCTGGTGATGATGATGATGATGGCAATGGTATTAAATCAGAAGAAATCAATTTATTGGATATAATTTCACTTAAATCACTTTCTTCACTATTAAATAGTGATTTGATTCCCATTTGGGTGAATATTTCTTTAAGATTTATTGAACTTTCTAAATGCATTTTTGGTATATTAACTATAACAGATTTTTTTAACATTTTACCAATAATTTCTTCAATTTTATTAGCAGTCAGCAGATTCTGTAACTTGAGTAGTTTTTCTTTTGTAGATTTATTTGGTAGAATAATGTACATAGTTGATAAATTCTCTTTAAATGGTAATCCCAAAATTCGGCAATCTGTGTAGTAAATCAAAATATTTTTTTAAATTATTTTTTTTTTAGCATAAATTTCATATTACATATTATAATAATGATAAATTCTGTTTTAACTAAAAAAAAGTGTATATATATTCTCAAAGGTTTAGAGTGGCCAAGTATAATCTCTACACTGTAGAGTGGTAAAATATAGCCTCTTAAGCTGCACTATTCATATTACCGACATTAATATTATGGCAATTGCACTCTCTTTACGCTTTTTTTTTATATTCCAACATCACAAAATTCTGTAAAATGTTTCGTGACAATGACATTTGCGATATTCAAATTTAATTACAAATATTATTTGTGTAATCACAAAAAAGTATATTCAGAATCTGTGACATCAAGTTAGCTATCATGCTAAAAGTATCACAGATTACGACAATTGCCATAACAATAAATATCACTACATTATCATTTTGTAATAAGTTGAGAGTCATTACACATTTTACATAATTTCAAAAGTTATTGATGTACCTCACTCTGAGTGCACTTTATCCACTTTTTGATATTCTATTAATATAGTATTAATAGAATATCAAAAAGTGTAATCAAAGTGTACACACTTTTCAAGAGAAAAATAAAATTACATAAACTAATATTCATTTTAATAACTATATAATATTTTAAATAAATTCTTACCATATTCTTTTGAATCATAAATTGAATATTCACCGCCATTGGCCATCATTTCAACATAAACAAATTTATCATTATTATTATTATTATCATTATCATTATTCATCATTATTAATTTACCATTTGGATAAAATTTTGATTTAATTGTAGCACTATTAATAAATTGTTTCATCCAAAATGCCTTAAAATATAAAGCACTAGCAATAATCATTTTTGTTTCAGATTGTATGCCATCGGCTATTATTTTCTTAATTTTACCATTTGTTTTATATTTAGCCCAATCGTTTATATATTTCCGTGCCATTTCTGGATTATAATCAAAATCCATAGAACTACAAATTTCACTATGGTAAATTGTTTCAACAATATATTTATAATTTGATTTTAATTTATAACCATTTTGTATAAATATACCATTAGCAATATTAATTTTATGTTCATTATTATTTATATTCATATCATCTAATATTGATCTTGGTAAAATTTTACGTTTTTCATAAATCCAATTTAAATTATTCGTATTAATGAATCTTTTTCTTTGATCTTTTTTATCTGTTAATAATTTCATTTTATTATTTAGTAATTCTTCAATTAATAATCCAAATTGTTGATGAATTTTTTCCGAATTTTTTATATAAATTGAATTTTTATTAAAACCAAGTAAATTAGCTAATTCATTATGAGTAGATGATTTTGAACCAAGTAATAATAATGATAATATACTAGCAATACTAATTGGTGAAAATATATTAAATTTGGTTGATTCTGTAATTGGTGAGTTAATAGCAATTTTATGAGACATTTCTAAAATACTTGTTGATATAAAATTAGAAATTTGATTATCTTTCATAATTTGATTTTCTGATGGTGATGATGATGATGAAGAAGTACGTTTAACATGATTACGTAATCCTTGTGGCAATGATGAATCAAATACAAGTCGTGAACTATTCAAAAGAAAAAAAATGTGTGATAAATAAAATTCCAAAAAAAAATTATTATTATATTTACCTTAACGGATGTAAATCACTTAATTTTATAAAAATTAATATTATTATTAATAATTTTATCATTATTATATTTTCATTCACTTTAAAACTTTTCTTATATATATTTATATTTTTTTTATATCCTCTCTGTAACGATATGATCTTCAACACACTATTCTTTTAAGAATGATACGAAAAATAAAATGTCCTTAAATTTTATACCAAAAAAAAAGAATTATTAATACTCACTGTTGGTAATACCCCAATGTAAACTAAAAATAAAATAAATACAAAAAAAAAAAAAAAAATTCTCACGTCCTTATGACTATGAATTACCTCATGTTTTCATTAATCCTACTTATAATGATGAGAAATTTTCCATCAGGAATACCAAAATAAGAGGTATCCACAGAACATATGTATTTATATATAGCGATGTTTAAACATAAAATCCAGAAAATATTTTCTATTTGGGATTTTTTGAAAAAAAAAAAAATTACGTACCTGAGGAACTCAACTTACAAAATGAAGAGTAGTTTAGGTAAATGTAAACAATTAAATTTTATTGAATTATTATAGTAAAGGAAATAATATAAAAAGTATTTTTTTTAAAGGATATATGAAAATCTATTCAACTCCTTGGTACGTGCGAATTTTCTCATACAAATTGATTTTACATATTTAATATTTTCAATGTGATACAACGGGCAACATAAAACTATTATGTTTATGGGTTTTTCCATATTTTATCATAGTTTATTTAATTATTTATGACATGGCGCATAGAATAATAATAAAAAAATTTAACTAATTTTTGTTTAATTTTCTGATGTTGGTGTGTATAAACATTTATGATTATTTAAAAGTCAATTGATCCTTTAAAACCAAAAAAATAAAAAAAATAAAGGACGAACAACAATTTTGTTTTTACAAATATGATTTCAGCATGTGGTAAAATTATGTATAGCATAGGAAATTGTCCTTTTTTAGGTGTTTAGTAATTAGAAAGTAATAATTCTTTTTATATGAAAATATATTATAATTATATAGTTAAATGTCATGTGGCGCCTATATGTTCACATAAATTATTATGATAGTGTTTATTATTATTATTATTATTATTATTATTACTTTACTAGATTGATGACCCTTTAGAGAAATAATGTATGACTAAAATACCTGAAGGGCAGCATATTACTAATAATATATTATTAGGTAGAAAATATAATATTATTGGAATTTACATTAATTAATAAATATGTTCTCAGTATGAGAAAAAATTTATTGAGGATATTTATTTAAATTGTTATTTATAAAACAATATTATAATTACCACTGTTTCACATATGTTAAATTATGAAATTTTAATCTGGATGATATGGAGAAATAATTTTTGATATTATAGAAAGATTGATAAATTTTTGTAATTTTGTGAATAAAATCATTTTTGTTAAAAATGTGAGCATTGATGAGGATTTTGTATATGATTCCAAAAATTAAATAAAACTTGAGTAGGACACGATCATGATACTAACATGAAAGAGTATTATTATTATATTTTTTAAAAAGGAGACATTATTGTAATGGGCGTATTACAAACCTCAAAAATTGTATATGGAGATTACGGAGAATTAGTAAAAATTATGTAAAAATATAAAAAAAAACTTAAAAAAAAAATTGAAAAAAAATTTGGAAATATTAAGAACAACTAAAAAAGTTAAAATATTTTATGTAACTTATACCTTATATGACAAAAACTTGATTCAAAATGGCCGAATATATAAACAAAACAAATTCTTTAAATTAATTTTCAAAACTGCACTAAGAAAAACTATTATGAATTTTCCTTTTTATATTAAATTATATTTTGTATATTTTAATATTAGTTTGGAAATATATTATTTATACATTAACACTGCACTTTAATATTTTTAATATTTAAATTTTACACACATAAATTTTCAATTTAAATACAAACTTCTAAAACGATTGGCGAAAAACACTGAAAATTTTACATTTTTATCACTTTTTTAATGCAAAATTATTTACAAACATTTATTTAATAATTATATTAATGTTTATGGAGTTATAAAGTTAATTTTTATTATATTAATTAATTTTTTCTCTACGAAATACCGAAACATCTTTTCACACCGGAAAATAAAAAATAACTAACAAAAAGAGGCGTAACTAAATAAATTGATAAATAAAATTGGTGGGTAAATTGGCATTTTAATTTAACGCGCGAAATTTGAATTTAAAAACCAATTTTATATATTAAATTTTTTCGAAATTCTATGTTTACATCATAAAGTGTTAAATTGTTGGTTGAAGTATTTGTAATAGTGAAGTATTTAATTGGTATAAATTATATATATTAAAACTGCAATTAAAAATGTATATAAAATTATAAAATGCCAAGAATTAAAGAAAATATATAATTTGAATTTGACACTTCAAATATTGTAATTTTATGTGTAAAAATTGAAATGAAAATTGCAATTGATTATAAAACAAAATATTATGAACAATAAAATCACGTCTGAACTGATGCAGAAATTTGGATTAGAGTAGTTTTCTCATTGACAAAGTAACTTATTTTCCCTCTGCAATGGAGACGTTCTTGTATAAGGAAAAGTGTTACTATTATTTATTAAAACTGTTCCAAAGTATGAACAATTTGTGGATAAATCTGTTTATATTACAAATTACAGTCCCCAGTAATTTACTCATATAGAAAAATGATATCCTAAATTAAATTTCAAATACGATTAACATTTTTTACAATGGATTTTCTATTGATTCTAAACTAATTATAATTTAATCCAAATGTATTATATCGTCATCGCGTCGTTGCATTACATTCGAATTAAATAATATAATTAATTTCCACCTAAATTTAAGTTTTTCAGGAAATCACTAACAAAATAGCTATTAAAGGAAATTTAATTACAAAAAACTTAAATATTCAATTATATGTATACATATATAAATATAATATATATATATATACATATAGGGAAATCCAAAAAGGATCAAAATTAATACATGTGAATTGAAAAAGGTTTACTATGCTCTATGCGATATGGCGCTTAAGTTTTATGGTTATGCTTAAATTGGCCGGAAGTAAAATTTTGGTTTTTTTTACCTACACAGCCGCCGATACTAAAAGGTATATAAACGTATTTCTATATTTACATTTTGCACAAATGTGTTTTATGGTTTTGGGTTTTCCAATAATATATGTAACAAAATAATGAGCATATACATGTTATGACCTAAGCGTTTTTGGTATGATATATTGAAATAAAAATTTATTTATTTTTTATTAAATTTGATATTAATAAAATTAAAAGGATTTAGATTAATAAAAATACAATATTGAATTTTAATGATGAATATAAAATTGGATTTTTTTTTAAATGGTAATTGCTAACTATCCAATCCCAGATTTGTATAGTCTGGTGAATTCATAAGCTTCGTATTATCGCAGCTTGTGGGTAAAAATTAGTTGGGGTCATTTGTTTGCTTTTCAAAATCTTGCTTTCAAAATATTGCTTTCAAAATCTTGCTTTTCAAAATCTTGTTTTTCAAAATCTTGCTTTTCAAAATCTTGTTTTCAAAATCCTGCTTTTCAAAATCTTGCTTTTCAAAATCTTGCTTTTCAAAATCTTGCTTTTTGTTTTAAAATATTGATAATATTATTAATTCGCGCGCGCGAATTAATAATATTATCAATATTTTAAAACAAAAAGCAAGATTTTGAAAAGAAAAACTAATATTACTGAATTTTGTTTGTACTTTTCATTGTTCATTCTTCAATTGCTTGGCATAGGCATACAAGTAATTGTGGAAAAGCCACACATCACATCGGTACCTATAAATTAATTTCCGAGTTGGCAAAGGAATATATATGTTACCGTTAAAGTACGAAATACGTTAATGTCAACATTACCTAGTCGATGTTAACATTAACTAAACTTTCCAGTTAAAGTGCGAATAAAATCTTAATTTCTTACTTTAACTAGTTATTATTGATATTAACGGTTAATGTACGGAATTTTTTTTAGAAAAAAGTTTTTTCATCATAATCAGAGAAGCCCATTCAGTTTTCCATAAGTACAGTTTACCACTGCATGTAAGAATTTATTTTGTGGGTAAAAATTAGTTGTCACTTGTCCTTCAGTATATGAAATAAATTCCTCAGGATGAAATAAGTCTACTACAAACTGCAACATCTCAGTTTTTGGAAAAGGGCAAGGATACCGAAAATGTAACTGCAATTCTAAATGCTCTACAAGGATGTGTACTTTATTTTTAGGATGTGTCGTAAAAATAAAGAAAATATAAAATTTCTCAGAATACCTATCGACGATCAGTTAATGTTAACATTAACTAGTTATAGTTGGAAACATATTACTAATTTTCAACATTACCTGAAATCACCAGTTAATTTAACATTAACTAGGTATTGTTAACATTAACTGAATTCTGAACTTTAACGGTAACATATATATAATAGTAAAAATAAAAATCGAACAAACGAGATCAGGCGAGCGTGTGCCGAAAAAAAAAAATTTTAAAAAAAAGAAGCTCAAATAAAAGCAATTTTATTAAATCGTCAGGACACAGAAAAATATTTTTATTTTAAAAAATCTAACGGAAACGAAATTTGAGCAGTATCGTTAAATCTTGAAGATTATGGGTTCCCATGAAATCTTGTTTTAACAAGCATCTAGCGAGATTTTGAAAAGCAAGATTTTGAAAAACAAGATTTTGAAAAACAAGATTATGGAAAGCAAGATTTTGAAAAACAAGATTTTGAAAAACAAGATTTTGAAAAGCAAGATTTTGAAAAGCAAGATATTTAACCAAAACAAGATTTTGAAAAGCAAGATAATGACCGGATCCCTTTAACACAATCTAACAGCTAAATTCGGATTTATGGATTTGCGAAGTAAAATCGTAATATTAAAATTAAAGTTTCTTGTATCGTACGTATGTACAGAAAAATTAAATTTATTAAAGTTCCTTATTCCTTTAATTCTGAACGTTTACCCTAGAGATAATCTGACCGCTCATTCATTTGATGCGATTGGTGCAGAAGTAGTTCTGATATGCAAAACATAAAATGTGGAAATATATAAAAAGTTTTTACAGTCATCATGAAGTCAAT